>LR990188.1:5133872-5733872 GCA_905147325.1 Notodonta dromedarius
TTTACTTATTGGTTTTAATGTATTTCTAAGTGAGTAATATAAAAATTCTAGCATTCTGCACTCCTACTCTGTATAAGTGTGCCAAATTTCATAATCCTCCATCTGCCCAATTTTCGTATCAAGCGGTTGAAGTTTTAACTTCACTTATTAATATACAAGGTGAAACATAATGGGTATACTTTTTTTTTCAAAACTTAACTTTGTAATTCTTAAACCATCAGCTTTGGAGGGAACTTGAAAAACAAAAGGTGTTATAGGAATACAGCTGTTGACCGATTTCACAAGTCTACAAAACCTTTAGTACTTCAACTGTCCCACAAAGCCGATAGTTTGAGATTTACAAAGTTAAGTTGCAAAAAAAATAGTATACCCTTTTTGTTTCACCTAGTATAGATAGGCGATTTATTTTTACATAAAAAACAGTCATAGATTTAATCTACTTAATAACAGAACAACTTAACCTTTCTTTTGTTTGATTTTTTTTTTCTGGCCCTTTGACCATTGTCAAAGGGTTAAGAATTTTTATGTTTAGTTACGAATATTATGTTTTCGTTTCGATTGTATAGTGGTTTGGTTTCGACTGTTAGGTTCTCCTCTGCTAATGGACAACTTACTGTTAGACTATGTACAACCTAAACTGGTTGGTCTAGAAGCATGAAATTTTGCCCAGGAGTTCCTTATGTAACGGAGGTGAGCCTATGAAAGGATTTTTGAAAATTCATCCCCTAATAGGTTTTTATAAGGGATGAAAGTTTGTACGGGATCCCATTGGGCGCACTAACAACTTTTCTACAATTTTTACCTGTCGCTTGGTGGGCACGGTGGGTCGGCGTGCACAGCGGCCGCCAGGGTCGCGGCAATAGGTTGGAATCCATCGTAATACAGCTGACTGTGAAGAAATAACGTTTTTTTTATGTTGATAACAGACATTTCTGAACTTTGATTTCGCTTAATATATTTGTGAAATTCTTAACAATTATAGTTTTTTGAGCATGATAAATCTTAAAACTGCATTACTGAAGCTTAACTTTGACTTATTTATCAAGAATAAAACGTAATAAGAGTTAAAAAATTGAAAACATAAATTGTAACATATTTACCTTATCATCATCCGATATAATAACTCGCGGTTCTTGACAACATTTCTGGAATCAACTTCAGTGGTGTTTTCCTTCATTTTAGTTTTACTTACTCAAGTAGTTTTTAAAACCGGCACAACAAACAGGACGCGATGTATATTGTATATTTATAAAGTTAGGTTATGTTTGACAACCTATGACATTGACAGCTTCCTTTATTTTTGTCTATGATAATCGGTGCAGACTACTAAGGTCACTAAAACTTAAAACTCGCAAAATCGACTAAAACGACTTCAGTCTATATAATTTACACTGCCGCAAACAATAACGTGCTGGCAGTTTGAAAAATCAATAACTTCAAGCATGCGCAATGAAACTTTGAAAAAACATTAGGCCTCTTGCAGACAGATGCGTTGTTTTATGAACTTTTCTGTACTTATTTCAATTGACTTCCCACAATCCTCATTCAATGTTATTATATTAACATAGGTAATATATATTATATAAGGTAGGAACTACAAAGAGTTTCACATGAATAAAATAACATTTGTTTTAACAATACAAACTTTATATCATACTAATATTATAAAGAGGAAAACTTTGTTTGTTTGATTGTAATGAATAGGCTCCGAAACTACTGAACCGATTTGAAAAATTCTTTCACCGTTCGTGCGAAGCCGGGGCGGGCCGCTAGTATAATAGATTTTTGTATGGAGATACCAACTTCGGCACTTACTAAGAAAATCAAAAACTGATAAAGCCCATAAATATTAAATCAGTCTCAATATTGAGCGCTGTTAGTAAGTTTTTGACGTCTTTTTGTACTTGTATAAAATCACAATGACCTTCCTTTCCAAGTTCTCGTGCTCAGATTTGAGATAGATTAAGTAATTAATCGGGCCTAAACATTAATGTAGGTAGGTATCTACAAGGTGAAACATAATGGGTATACTTTTTTTTTCAAAACTTAACTTTGTAATTCTCAAACCATCAGCTTTGGAGGGAACTTGAAAAACAAAAGGTGTAATAGGAATACAGCTGTTGACCGATTTCACAAGTCTACAAAACCTTTAGTGGTTCAACTGTCCCACAAAGCCGATAGTTTGAGATTTACAAAGTTAAATTGCAAAAAAATAGTATACTATAATATATAATAAAATAGTATATAATAATAGTAGTTGTTTCACCTAGTATAATTATTCTTCAACGATTTTTGTGCTGTGAAGAAAAACTCAGAAACGAAAAGAAACCTGGGTGCACTTAAAAGCAACAAGTACCTAAGTACGGCATCACAATTTATTTTATTAATATTTAGAGTCGGTGCCACTATCTTTACACTACGTTAGAAATACGTCTTAGGTACGTCTAACCTACCCTTACTTACTTGAATTGGCACCGACAACAATCAACAAATGTAAGAAGTTATAAGGTACTTAGTTTTGTCTAGCTTTTTAGTGCATTCAGATTTTTTGAAGTCGGTTTTCTCCCCCTCTTACGTTGAGAACTGAGAAGTATTGAAAAATAGGCGTGCGGCACGAGAGAGCAAATTTTAAAACGATTTTCAATAAATATATCTCTTTAGAAATCGTTTCCAAAAATAGCAAGGGCATCCAATTTCTTTCGTATTTGGCCCCAATTTGCTAAGCGAAGAATGGATATCTGGGTGATACCTTTCATTGAAATATGCGGTATTATCAACCTGAAATTGTAACGAATCCATAGCGTGATTCAAAACTAAGCTAGCGCCATCTAGAGGAGGTGCTGTAATAGTACATTGTTACACGAGTGGTGAAAGTGACTCGAACTATTAGCGCCCTCGCGGACTAAATAAGTCTTTCACCCGAGGTAAACACTGTGCTTTTCATTACGAATACAAGGAAAGTAAAAATAAAAACAGGAATTGGCTAAAGAAATAATACAAGGAAGTATGAACAATACTCTACAACTCGAAAAAAAAAAATATCTGCCGCCTATTTTGTTTTTTTTCGTTGGCCGGCCAACTTCATTATTTAGCCATTTTTTTTTTCATCTTTAAATATTTTGCCCAAATCGATGTTATTTTATTTGGGCAAGAAATTGTTGAAACTAAATTATAATGAAGTCATTTAAAAATAAGTATATATTCTTTAATAAATACTTAACCTTATGTTATTTCAATTTTACATCGTGCTGTAATTGAGTGACTGTAGAAAAAGTTTGAACATGGTTCCATAGAAATGTGAAAATGGAACTAGTTTTTTTATATAATTTGACAGCTGTCAGTTGAAAGCGATTCTCCCGGGCCGGAAAAGTATTACTTTCAACCCGCTCCTCAGGCAACTTCAGACCTACTTTCAGAGTATGAGTAATGAAGACGTATTTTGTTTATCTACAATATCTTGTATATAAAATGCTCGAGTCACAATGTTAGTTACCATACTCCTCTGAAACGGCTCGATCGATTTTCATGAAATTGTGTGTGCATATCGGGTAGGTATGAGAATCGGCTACTATCTATTTTTCATACCCCTAAATGGTAAGGGTGGTCCACATTCCACGCGGACGGAGTGGCGGGGCACAGCTATAATATAATAAATTAGCCCTTTTGACGTCCCGCTCCTGGGCACGGGCCTCCCCTCACTGCGAGGGGGATTCAGGCCGTAATCCACCACGCTGAGCCAGTGCCCAGTGTGAGTGGCGGATTTCACATGTCTTTTAAAAATTTGTAGATTTCTAAGAGTTTCCTCACGATGTTTTCCCTCACCGTTAGCAAGTGATAATCATATAGAAGTTATGATTCGCACATAGATTTCGAAAAACCCAGAGGTGCGAGTGACGGCCTGAACCCAGGACCTGGTGCCCGCAAGACGCGTGCTTAACCAAGCGGCTATCACTGCTGTTCCATGAATCCTACTAATATTATAAATGCGAAAGTTTGTGAGTGTGGATGTATGTATGAATGTATGTATGTATGTATGTATGTTTGTTTGTTACTCCTTCACGCAAAAACTACTGAACGGATTTGGATGAAATTTGGAACACAGATAGATTATAACCGGGATTAACATATAGGATACTTTTTAACCCAATAATCCAATACTACGCGGATGAAGTCGCGGGGCACAGCTAGTTGGATATAGTTTCAACCCACATGCACTGCTGTAGACTATTCCTTTCAATTTCCACAGGTCCTCCTCACTGGATGCCGGTGCGTGGAGCTGGACTGCTGGGATGGAGAAGACGGGAATCCTGTCATATACCACGGCCACACCTTTACCACGAAGATACCGTTCCGAAGAGTCGTGGAGACGATCGCCAGGTAAGAGTCAAGCTTCCCATTGAAAAACAGCTGCCACTCTGTGTACCTATATACATATATCGTGTAACGGTACTGACATCTGACGCTTAGCACCACAGATATAGATTTACATAGATAACGCAAATGCATGTACTTCGCGTGTACGAAACCCCGACCAAGCGTCAAGGTTGGTCGCCGCTAACGTAAGTTAGCGGCGACCATCTGTAATCGCGCGGACTGTAATCTCCGCGCGATTACAGATATAAAAAATATGAGTATGAACGAGATAAGCACTCGAGAGAATCGTAGCGGGCAGAGGGGCATCGGCGGCATCGGTGTCTTTGAATCGGTTTGGATTTCCCGTCAATAATGACGTCACAGTAGGTGTTAAAAATTCGGCACGCTTGGTTTCAATACAAATCGTAATACTTGCGTTATCTATGTAAATCTATATCTGTGCATAGCACGGACTTAGCTCTCATTCAGAAACGTCTGCTGTTTTTCAGGAGTGCCTTCGTGACGTCACCATTCCCGTTGATCCTGAGCATCGAGAACCACTGCAACCTCCCGCAGCAACAAGTCATGGCCAGCACGTTTGAGGTCTGTTCTAACCTCACCCTTTCCACCTAGCGCCCAGGCCAGGGAGGGTGTCCACAAATGACAAAAAGTTTCCGATGTCGAAAACGACTGCTTCCATCCTTATTTTATATTATTATTATTAGCCCTTTTTGACGTCCCACTCCTGGGCACGGGCCTCCCCTCAACACGAGGGGTATTCAGGCCATAATCCACCACGCTGGCCCAGTGCGGGTTGGAGGATTTCACAGGTCTTTCGAAAATTAGTTGGATCTTCTAAGACATGCAGGTTTCCTCACGATGTTTTCCTTCACCGTAAGCGAGTGATAATCATATAGTAATTATGATTTTCACATAGATTTCGAAAAACCCAGAGGTGCGAGCCGGGGTTTGAACCCAGGACCTAGTGCCCGTAAGACGCGTGCTTAACCAATCGGCTATCACTGCTTATCCTTATCCTTATTTTATATAATAAAAAAAACCGGACAAGTGCACGTCAGGACATGCACAATGAAGGCTTCCGCAACCAATTCAATAGCGAACATTTATCGTAGGCGCAGTGGTTCGAGCGTGGGCCGCTCGGCTCACTGCACATGGTGGTTGCGGGTTCGATTCCCGCAGGGGCAAATTTCGGAAATGGCCTTTTCGCAATTTGCCCAGGTCTGGGTGTCACTGGGTCGCCCCCAGTCCATTGTACGGTACCTATAGTACAAGCTTTGTTTAGTTTGGGACTGTTCAGTCGGTGTGTCAGTCTGGCGATATTTATTTATTATTTATTATTCAAAAACGACGGAGAATCAACTATGCTTTAACTTGGTCAGCTCTAGCTTGTGATTTTGAGAACCAACTTTTCTTGTTACCTATCATTTTAAATGCAATTTCGTATCATGTGCTAGTGTTCAAAGTTTTTGCAGTCGAAATGAACCAGCCACAGATTCGGGACCCAATACAAACTTTTTTCCCTTATTTCAGACACTTACGGGTACTTATTTTTTATTTGGTAATGAGGTACCTACCAACTTACCAAAGGTTCTGACTTAGTATTCATCCAGGCAGTGTTCGGCGACAAACTGGTGACGTCGTTCCTCTTCGAAGTGGATTACACGGATGAGCCGCACCTGCCCAGCCCTGAGCAACTGAAATACAAGGTAGGAAGGAGCGCAAGAAGGGAGGAAAGTTTCGGGTCCAAATTATTTATTTATTTAAACTTTATGCACAAGTATAAAACACAATGTACAAAGGCGGACTTAATGCCTTAGGCATTATCTACCAGTCGACCTTAGGGTGGTGCAGAAACAACATGGCGGGTGCAACTTAAACGAGAGAAATAGAGGAATTTATACCTATATACATATTATTGATAAATACATACATACATACATACATACATATAAAACAAAATTGTTAAGAAAAAAAAAAGTCCAACGAATTACCGCTGTGTCGATTCTACCAACTTCTTGCGAATGTGCTCTCGTGCCTTCACCTTAAAAGACAACCGACTTTTTGCCGTCCTGATATTCAGAGGGAGCGCGGACCAAAGGAAGATCGCCTGGACAAAGAAAAAGGAGCGGATAAACCCAGAGCGGTGTGAGGGACATCGTAAGAGAAGATTATTTGTCGAGCGCAGATTTTTACTATGGGCAGAGCAAATAAATTGAATTTGTGAAGTTAGATAGGGGGGAGAAGAAGGATTTGGCCTAATTATGTGGACGAACCTCATAGAAAAACGTAATATATAGGCTAATAGTAGTGTCCGCTTGTTTGCCGACATTTTTACACTTAGAGGGTTATTGGTAAAACACTAACAACCTTTCAGAACTGTTTTTGGCAAGTTACTTACCTACTTACACAACTTACACGAACAAAAACTTTTGTTCTAACACTTGGCCGGGTAATCCTAGTTTTATCCTTTACACACAAAATAAAGTCAAATTCTTATAGTTTTACATTATTTGGGCCTACGGGCGGGGCTCTTACAATTTGTTATTTTAACATAATGTATTTCTTATATCTACAACCGGATCGGAACGCGACCTCGACTGAGAAGATCCGGCAAGAAACACAGCGGGCTTGTCTCTTGACATTTTTGTTTTTATATTTTTAACCCCAGACAAAAAAAGAGGGGTGCTATAAGTTTAACATGTGTATTTGTGTATCTGTGTGTCTGTATGTGGCATCGCAGTGCCCAAGCGGATGAACCGATTTCAATGTTGTTTTTTTTGCTAGATAGGTATTCTTATCGAGAGTGTTCTTAGCTATGTTTCATGATCTGCTCTTTTGTATTTAAAAAAGTCGCCGTATCGGGGGTTTTCTAAGTTTTCAATTTTAGTTATTATATTATGAATGTACAAAGAGTAGGTGTTTTGGTACCTAAAATACTTCTAGTGTTGCTTATAACTATATATTATAGAAAGACTTTAAAACATTAAAATAAACCTTGGCTGCGTGGGATGGTGCCAAGAATGCTGGCTGCATTTCCTCGTTGGATCGATAGGCTGATTTTTTTAACGAGGAAAGAGCCAGCTCTCTTGTCACCCGTGGAGGCAATAATTTTGGGGGTTAAAACATTAATAAGCTTTTTTGCACTGTGGCTCCATGGGCCTAGGGTTTCTACGGCAAATGGCACAAATACGTAATTATTATTTAAAGAAGCGTATTTGCGCCGCTTGCCGAGATTGCTTTAGATAATTATAACAAAATAAACCTCTCTCGGTTCCAGGTGCTGATCAAAAACAAGAAACTCCTGCCCATAGAGTCCAGCCCCACCATTGGTTTGACAGCCGCAAGCTCAGCGCACGGCTACGGAGGGGGGGTACTCTCGACAACGTTCAGGTAAAATAATTGACTAGTTAATATAATAATCGAAATATATATAACTCAAAGGTGACTGACTGACTGACTGACATAGTGATCTATCAACGCACAGCCCAAACCACTGGACGGATCGGGCTGAAATTTGGCATGCTGGTAGATGTTATGACGTAGGCATCCGCTAAGAAAGGATTTTGATTAATTCTACCCCCAAGGGGATAAAATAGGGGATGAAAGTTTGTATGAAACTTTGTCAATTAAATTCCACGCGGACGAAGTAGCGGGCACAGCTAGTAATAAATAAAGCCTTTATTCTAGAAGTACAGAGACAGAAATGAAATTTATTTACAATACAAGTTATTCACTATCAGAGTTAGACTCAACAGAAGTCCAAGCTCAAGATTTGCCAAAAAGCAATGGAGCGTAGTATATTAGGTATCAAGAGGAGAGATTGTGTCCGGAATACCACCCTGCGCTCCATAACTCGCATCACTGACATGGGGCGAAGACTGCAAAGCTGAAGTGGGAGTGGGCTGGTCACGTACCACGTATGGTCCCGCAAAGGTGGGCAAAAGCTATCACAAATTGGATACCATAAGACGGCTTCCGCAGCCGGGGTAGACCCAGGAAAAGATGGCAGGACGATTTGGTCACTTTTGCGGGAGATACGTGGCCCGAAACGGCACAAGACCGTATTTTGTGGAGTGTTAAGGGAGAGGCCTTTGATCAGGAGTAGGACACGAAAGCAGGCTATTAAAAAAAAGAACAAGTTATAATCTAAAATCGATGTTGGTTGGAATCAGTAACTATAACCTCTCCTAGCTTGTCCTGAGACAAAGGCCTGTAGAGTCCTCCATTGTGCCCTATCTTTATCTAGTCTGGTCCATAGCACGCCAGCTACAGCTACTTAGTATTTACTTTACTTTACTTTATTTAAGCACTACATCAAGGAAAAAACACTTTAACAAAACAATTGAACTGACTTTAAAAAACCTGGGTGCACTAAAAAGCTAGAAACAACTAGGGACCTAGTAATTTCTTTCATTTGGATTTATTTCGTGTTGCCTATGTAATATTACATTAACTATCGATGCTTAGGCATCCCTATCGATGTCTGGGTGTGCTGCTGAGCTTCTCCACCTACCCCCTTAAGGGGGTACAAGGTTGACGGCTCCACGGCGAATCTCACCTTCATTTCAGATCCAATGGCAATCGCTACACCAGCACGTCGCTTCCGGAACAAAGCAACAGGACCAGTTCCATCATGTCCAACCAATCAGCTCCTAGCTCACTGACGGAGTACTTCTCTGATGAAGACTATGATGAAGATGATGAGGAACTCGATGGTGAGTGATCCGTGAAAATATACACACCTCACTAAACTAGCTTTCTAAGTTAAATACCTAAATCTGAGTGAGGTTTGATTACTATTTACTGATTTAGTGACAATGGTGTTGCCTGCTCACATTCTGTTGCTGTTCCTGAGAATGTACACCATATTTTATTCATTGAAAGGAGTAACCATTGAGTTTCTCGCCGGCTCTTCTCAGTGGAAGCGGCATTCCGAGCCGGCGGTAGATTCTAACTGTTCATACATACTTTGTTGGTTTTGAGTTGGGTTACAGTTAAAAATAGGAATGACAATGATCGATGCAGATAATAAAATATCACTAGATAAACTTGAGAAGTAATTAAGCAGTGATAGCTGATTGGTTGAGCATGCGTCTTGCGGGCACCAGGTCCTGGGTTTAAACCCCGGCTCGCATCTCTGGGTTTTTCGAATCATAATTTCTATATTTATGATTATCACTCGCTTACGGTGAAGGAAACCATCGTGAGGAAAACTGCACGTCTTAGAATTTTAAAAAATTTTGCTGAAGACATGTGAAATCCGCACCGGGCCTGTGTGGTGTATTATGGCCTGAATCCCCCTCGTATTGAAGGGAGTTCCATTATGGAGGCTAATTTATTATTATTGTAGTTAAACTTTTAAGAATTGTGTATGGTCCAAAATAATTCTCATTTTGTAAACGCTTTGTAGGGATTATAAAATTAGGTATATAATCCTACTTAATATTATAAATGCTTTTATGTCTGCATGTTTGTTACTCAGTCACGTAAAAACTGACTGAACTGGTTTGGATGAAATTTGGCACACAGATAGTTTATATCCTGGATTAGGTTCACGCCGAAAAAGTCGTACCTCATGATTTATTTTTGACCATACGTGTGGGTTTAGTCTCATTCCAATTTATTTACTTATTATGTTCCAGAAAAAGAAATCCACACAATCCTAAACTCCATTGAGGATAAGGGCGGCCGGACCTCTCTTTCCCTCTACCAAAGTTACCGCAGGAGTGAAGGCGACGGGGAGACCAATTCCGGCAGTGTCAAGTATTCTACCAATAGGAAAAGAAGTAATCAGATAGCCAAAGAATTGAGTGACATGGTCACCTATGTTCAGGTATATTACTTAAATATATTTTTTTTCCTCTTCTGGCGCTGTTTTAATGCAGTGTGTAAGGGGCATCGTAACGAAAACTGATGCCATGGATTCAACTCATGATTCTGGACCCCCCAGAGTTGGAATTTCCCGTCGATATTTACTTGAATTATGCTCAAATTTTTCAGAATTTTTAAATTGATTTTAGCATGATATCAACTTACGAATCTATCACTATTAAATACATTTCATAATAATAGATAGGTATCATTAAACGGTGACGCTTCAAGTATCAAACGTCACAATTAAATGTATGAGTTGACAATCAACTCTTCCGGAATTAATCGCCGCCGGTCACTTATTTTGACGCTGGCCGCTTTAAGCGTTTAGCGTCAATATTTTTCATGGCCGCGCGGTCACATGCTCATGTGTTTCAGGCTATAAAATTTCGAGGATTGAACCCGCTATCTCCACGGAGCTCTATGAAGCAGACAAGCAATGTACCTAAGGAGAACGTCGCTTGTAGTTCTTTCGAGTCTTCTGAAAGCAGTGACAGCGCTGGCACGGTTAGCATCTGGTTACTTTACTCTGTTGCTCTGTGTCATGTGAGTGTTTTAAAAAAATAATAATGCCGCAAGAAACCGTACGACCGCTCTCAGACTTGAGATCGATTTATTAATACGGGCCGTAGACCCTCAAACGTTCGTATAATATTACTTCTAATCTATACATATAAATAAAATTAACATGTCTGTTTTTTAAACTTTTTAGTATCTAAATAATAACCTTTGAGTAGGTAAATGTATTATGGAAGTAAGTAGGTACTTAAGTATACAAGGTGTAGGTACCTTCCGGCTAATCTCCGAAACGGGTGGACCCGTCAAAATGATTTTCGTTGGGTGCGGTGCAGCAGCTGGGCGGCGGGCAGGGCGGGCAACAGGGCGGGCAGGGCGGGCAGGGCGGGGCGGGGCGCGCGCGCTGCCTGAACGCGCCCGCCGCGCAGCATCCCTGCTACCGCTGCTCCTCCGTCAACGAGGCCATCGGCAAGAAGATCTGCAGGAAGCACCCGCTCGCGCTCGTAGCCCACACCGAGACGCAGCTCGTACGAACCTACCCAGCGGGGTGAGTTGATACATGTTCATGATCACAGGACTCTAACTCTGTTGCCTACTGTAAACGCAATTGCAATGCAATAGAAACGCAAAGACTTACCCAGCCGGGTCAGTGGATACATGTTCACAGGGCTCCACCTCTGTTGCTAACCACGCAAATCTCACTAAACTAGCTTTCCCGTGTTATTTAAATACCAACATCTTAGTGGGATTTGATTACTATTTACTTATTTAGTGGCAATGGTGTTGCCTGCTCACATTCGGTTGCTGTTCCTGAGAATCACCACCATCTTTTATTCATTGAAAAGTGTAACCATTGAGTTTCTCGCCAGCTCTTCTCAGTGGAAGCAGCATTCCGAACCGGCGGCAGAGTCTGACTATTCATGAATGCTTTGTTGGCTTAAATTAATAAAAACAATTTTGAGTTTGAGTACTGTAAACGCAATAGAAACGCAAACGCGAGCGTTACTTGTCGATCGCTTGAGCCAAAAATTTTGTACTCTACTTGCTAGCGTATGATTTGCGTCTGATTCATGCCATCGAGGACTTGTTTTTTTTTACCAGTTTTGCCAGATTCTAAAGTTTAAGCAACCTTTTGTTAGTGTTTTACCCGTAGATGCTTGCAATATTTTGTACGTATAGGACGCTCGTACTAGATCTTTTAAACTGAAATTCCTTTTACAGCCTAAGAATAGACTCGTCAAACTTCGACCCTGTCACGTTTTGGTCGTGCGGGGTCCAGCTAGTGGCTCTGAACTATCAGACGGAAGATGCTGCGATGGCCATCAACGCGGCCATGTTTGAGAGCAACGGTTCCGTCGGGTTTGTCAGGAAACCTAGCGTCATGTGGGACCAGGGACACATCGCATACAGGAGGTGAAGAGACAAAAGTTTTAACCATTGAAATTACTATAAAATGATGGTGAAGGTCCGACGTCACTAAACCAGCTTTCTAATTAAAACACCCAGTGGTGAATTTCCCTTAAGGCCTACTTAGCCTGACTTAGGGCGGATAGATAGTAAGGGTGTGTAATTGTGGCAAAAAATATACAGGATGTAAGGGGCGTCGCGTCGTAACGAATTCCAACGCATGCATGGATTTGTTTGCGGATGAATGGGCGAGGATTTTGATGGTATGTTTGAGGTTTTGTGAGAAAAATGAATGATTTTTATAACTTATAATATATATATATTACTAGCTGTGCCCCGCGACTTCATCCGCGTAGTATTGGATTATTGGGTTAAAAAGTATCCTATATGTTAATCCCGGTTATAATCTGTCTGTGTTCCAAATTTCATCCAAATCCGTTCAGTAGTTTTTGCGTGAAGGAGTAACAAACATACATACATACATACATACATACATACATACATACATCCACACTCACAAACTTTCGCATTTATAATATTAGTAGGATATAGTTAGTTAATTAGTGTAATTGGCCTCTGGCCATTCTATTTTAACTTTAAATAAATAGATATTTGTTGCTTCCAGATTTAATCCCATGGAAAAAGAGTTTGACGGTATCCACGCGGCCCATTTGACGCTGGCAGTCATATCTGGACAATATGTCGCTGAGAACGTTTATTCCTTTTACAACGCCTTCGTCGAGGTGGAGATATTGGGAGTACCCGCTGACTGCAAGAAGATAAGGACTAAGGTCGCCAGGAAAAACGCTTTGAATCCTATTTGGAATGAGACTTTCAATTTTAAGGTAAGATTTTGTCTGGTGTGTTCCAAAATAAGCTGGCCCAGTGCGGGTTGGCGGATTGCACATGTCTTTCGAAAATTGACTATTTTAATACTCTTGTTAACAATTCTGCTAAACTTATAAGAGGTAAAGTTGGGCTGTGGATTTTGTTCTTCCAGATAAATTTCCCCGAACTGGCGTTCCTTCGGTTCGAGATATACGATGCTGATACCAATTATATGCTGTCTCAGAGAGTCATACCGCTGCAGTGTCTCAGGCCAGGGTACAGGCACGTCCGACTCAGGTCAGCCCTTATCTTATAGAAGACACAATATGCAGGGGATAAGGGGGGGACTGGATTTTAGCATGAAATGCGAGCTCGAGCGCATTGATTGATTTATTATTATTATTATTTATTATCATTTATTGACGACCGCTTGGCGCAGTGGTTCGAGCGTAGGCCGCTCGGCTCACTGCACATGGCGGTTGCGGGTTCGTCTCCCGCTGGGGTAAACTTCGGAAATGGCCTTTCCGTAATTTGCCCAGGTCTGGGTGTCACTGGGATCGCCCCCAGTCCATTGTACGGTACCCATAGTACAAGCGTTCGAGCGCTTCACGCAGCAAAACATGTCTTACGCGTCAAGCGTCACGCGTTAACATAGTATAAGTTGACTTTTACAAACGTGGCGCTGCTAGTAGAAAAACGCTGTCAGCGTATATTTAAGCGTCAAAAGCGTCAAGCGTCAAAATAATTTTCGTGGCCACGGGACGGCCTGCAATATATTCACACCTTGGCATCCATAGTACAAGCGTTGCTTAGTTATTTTTTAATTCTTACAGATCTCCTACAAACCAGTCCTTAAACATGGCGTCTCTTCTGATCTTCTCCCGTTGTTGCGAGGAGTTAGCAGGGGAGAGCTGTCGAGGCGACCTCGAGCCTTCCTCGCCTCACGAGAGGCGGAAGATACATTTCCTAGTGGTGTACGCGGTGGCGAGGCACGAGCCTTATTCCATACTCAAAGTAACTCAAGACACCACTGCTAATGAGGTGCGTATCCTAAGGTCATGTTTTTTCAAAGGTTAAATATTCATAAGCCTTAGGCCCGTAATAATAAATCAATCTTGAGTACGCTTTAGACATTTTATTTTGTGCTAAAATGACATAAGGATGACAATTCCAAGATCATCCTCAGAATTGAGATCGATTAATTAATATGGGCTTTGAATATTCTTCACTGTAAGTACTTAACTCATGATACCACTGCTAATCAGAACCGTATCCAAGGTCAAGTTTTCTGAAAGGTCAAATATTCGTAAGCCGTAAATATTCTATACTGAAAGTAACTCATGATACCAGTGCTAACGAGATCCGTATCCAAGGTCAAGTTTTCTCAAAGGTCAAATATTCGTAAGCCGTAGATATTCTTTACTGAAAATAACTCATGATACGAATGTTAATGCGGTGCCCATAGATATTAAAAAAATATATGGAAGACATGAGGTTTCCATGGGAGTTTGTGTAATCGTCAAGCGGGTCTCCCTTCTCTGCTAGCAGGTCTGGACCCCAACCACGTTAGCTACTTAAAACGGAACAGAAAAGCAAACGCGCCGCTTTTGACGTTTTTCCGTAACCTACTAACCACCGCCTGCCACGAGCTTCACGATTTCTACTGACATTGATTTGTTACCAAATAAGCGATTGTTAGCGTTTGACCTCGAGCTTGCGACTGACTTCTTTTTTTTAAATTAAATTTTGAGGGCCTGTGCATAATGCCATTGGAGTAATTTCGTTATCAAATGATTTTTTGAAGTTTGCATGGGTTTGTTATAGGTATATGATGTACGACAGCGGATAATAAAAAAAAAACATTAAAAAAACTACTAAGCGTTCGATGGCATATGAGCCACTCGCAAATCAGACGCGAGTGGAGTACCAAATATTTTTCCAAGCGTTTGAAAAACATACGCTCGCGTTTCTTTTTCTATTGCGTTTTAAGCAGTGGTGGATTTACCAGCACGCTGAGTAGGCCGGAGCCTAGGGCGGCAGATTTTTGGGGCGGCAAATTGATTACAGAATTTTTTTTTAGTCCCTCAGAAATCAAAAGATTTCTGCATGACGGTTTTCTGATGTTTTACAGATAGAACTCCACTTGTCATTGTAATGTACATTTGGTGTACAATTACATGACAAGTAGAGGCAAGGGCGGCAAAAACGTTACAGCCTATATCTTGGAAATTTGTAAATCCATCACTGGTTTTAAGTAGCTAACGTGGTACGGGCCCTGCTGTTGTCCCCAGGCCATAGCGCAGTGCCTGAGCAAGGCGGGCGCGTGCCGGCGCGCGCGCGGCTCCTGCGTGCTGGTGGAGGAGGTGTCGGCGCGCGCGCCCACGCAGCGCGTGCTGGCGCCGCACGAGCGCGTGCTGCGCGCCGCCGCCAGGCCCGGCGCGCGCCTGCTGCTCAAGCGCGTCGGCGACGACCCCAGCAGCCGCGCCTGGCTCACCAGCATACGGTGAGTGGTTCGAGCGTAGGCCGCACGGCTCACTGCACATGGTGGTTGCGGGCTCGATTTCCGCCGGGGCAAATTTCGGAAATGGCCTTTTCGTAATTTGCCCAGGTCTAGGTGTCACTGGGATCGCCCCCAGTCCATTGTACGGTACCCATAGTACAAGCGTTGCTTAGTTTGGGACCATACAATTGGTGTTTCAGTCTGGCGATATTTATTTATTTCATAAGTGTCAGTGTTAAGTCAACCATCACCGTCCTCGATCCCAGAGCCGCGCCCGCGGAGCGCGTCCGCGACCGCGCCGTCCCGTCCGACGAGGAGCCCGTCCAGGAGGACGAGCCCCGGAAACCGCCCGATAGCTTCCTGGTCTGCGTACACAACGTCTCCCATGAGATACCGTACGCTATACTCAAGGTAACTTCATTACTATACACTATACTAAAGGTCATCTCAGTACTTTACACTTTACTAAAGGTCACCTTAGTACTTTACACTTTACTAAAGGTCACCTTATTACTTTACAGTATGCTAAAGGTCACCTTATTACTTTACAATTTCTTTCAATTCTTATTTTAATAACACCAGGGATCATGTTAGTAATTTATAGTTCAATGGCAAAAATGAGGTACCTAAATATTTACCACAAGAAATTTCTGATTATGATTTATGTTATTTTTCTTGCCGGCTGTGATGACGTAACCTGAGAACTTTCACAAAGAATATTTATATATTGGTACTTTGCTTGCAGGTGCCGCTCTCCGCTACTGCTTCGTATGTAGTGTACCAAGCGCTAACGAAGGCCCGTTGTCATGACGATCCGAAAAGGTAAGTCCTGGCTCACAGGAGTCACAGTGGGAGTGTCCGGGGGACAAGTCTCTGTGTGTTCGCTGGAGACCACTTAGGATCTTGGCTCACAGGAGTCAGAGAATAAGGCATATTTTTCTTCCAGATTCGTACTGGTTGAGGAGTTGGAGTGGGGAGGTCGAGCTGGCACAGGACCTCAACAAAGAGCGTTGGCTGATGATGAAGTGGTCTATGCAGCGCAGGTAACATACCTCCATAAGATATATACGTCTGTACTGTTACACAGACTTCAGCTCATAAGTTTTGCTTCAAAGGAGGCAAAAATGACTGTCCAGAGTTCATGGCTGGGCTGGACGGGCTGTCAACGAAGCCCACGACCCGTCTGATGATAAGCAGTCACCATAGCCTAGAGATGCTTGCAATACAGCTAGCACGTAGCTGACCTGATATTCAGTGGGACGGGAATTGAGAACCAATCGGACTACCGGCTCTCTCATGCGTACGAAACCCAGCTACTTTATGCCGATCTTCTGTGAGAGGGTGGTGCTACCCCAGTCGAACCTGCCCGTATATGAGCCGTAGTCAATTACTCACAGCTTCGCTCTAAAATAATGCATGGATGCTGACATTTCATCTCTTTCCAGGCTGGCTGGAAGACTCTAGGAAGATTCGTTCTGCAAGAGAAAGGTAACCCAGCCCCAATGCCCAGACACAGAGCCGCTATAGCGAGGATCCAGCGAGGACTTAGCATGACCAGAGGGGCTTTTACAGGTATTTTTAAATCCTCATAATTTTTTCATTAAATGTAATCTCAAATTGCTGGTGAACAATCTTTATGAAAATAAATGTCATTGAAATGATAAAAAAAAACAGATTCAGTTTTCGTGGTTAGTACTCACCTCGATAGATGGCGCTCAACCAATACTGATTTGCTGCATTCGACTCTGAATCGCGCAAGAGAAGTTCACGCACTAGACTTTATATATTCCCATACTTACAGGAACCACTGGTTTCCCCTTGAGTGGATTCAGTACGGCTGATGTGATAGCTGAAGGTAAAATACCAGTACAAACAGCTTACAGCGACCCAACACACTGCAGGTAAACATCTTGTAAACTTTAGTACATATTTACTTTAAAATCCACTGTAGGTAAGAGACATATTTGCAAAATTTAACAACTGTTCCTCAAAGTACCTACAGAATCCCAAAAGTTATTACATACGTGGTATGGCAGTACGGCAAATTCATACCGAGTTTTAAAACCTATACCAGTAAATACACCTCATCCCTAATCCACTGACTGACTGACTCACTCATCATGTAATCTCCAACACTGTGAGACTTGAAGTTAACTCTGCGCCCATACAGTCGCGGGACACAAGCACAACTAGCATTAGTTGTGAGAGAACCCATTTGTAACAGATGGTAAAAACATTTTCCAAAAGTACCTACATTATTTTTCAGGAGGACATCCTTGACGCCCCTCGGCAAAGGGATCGGCAGGGCTAAGGGTC
Organism: Notodonta dromedarius; assembly: GCA_905147325.1. Classification (NCBI taxonomy): domain Eukaryota; kingdom Metazoa; phylum Arthropoda; class Insecta; order Lepidoptera; family Notodontidae; genus Notodonta; species Notodonta dromedarius. The sequence goes on from LR990188.1 coordinate 5,151,685, forward strand.
ATTCCGAAAAGGACATGAGGAGTTTCATGCAGAAGAAAACCAGTACGAGAGAGGTAAGATCTTTTTACGCTGCCCTCAGGGTTACATGACTTAACGCTAGGAACCCAAATTTGGTCCTATCCTTTGTGCCAGCCACCCAAATCTGCCCTTAGGTACATTTTGCGTCTGTGATCCAGGTTATAGACAAGCCCTGGCCCTGGCAGATCCAAATCTGCCTGTTATATATTTTTGGAAAACGACCCAGATTCAGATCTGGGTCTTTGTCGCAAAATATATAACAACCCTTTGCACCTGCAACCCTGATTAGTCCCTATCCTTTACTTCCGTGATCCAGATTGATCTTTAAATCAAAACGACCACTTCATTCATATTATATGGACAGGTGCAGTCGGAGGGCGAGTCCCCCGCCGCGGGCGCGTCCGGGGGCGGCGCGGAAGCCCTGGCGGCGCAGGTGGCGCGCTTCAAGAGACTCTCCCTGCGGAAACTGCGCGCTTGGCGCTCCTGAGTGTTGCAGGTACATAGCCTTCCGCCTCCTTCGTTCACTCACTATGTACTTCCCAGTTTGTCACTCCATTTCTTTGTTCACTTCATTGATTGCTGAATGTTCATAAAACCCCTCCCTCTGTCCCCCTCCACTTCAGGTCGGCAATGTGCGAGCAATGCCTTTGGTAATGCAAGAATATATAGGCTACAGTAACTGCTTTACATTAAGCGAATCGTACGCTTCTTTGAAGACTTTGTTATATAAAAAAACAATTATGAATTACGAATTACTGGAGGGGGAAGCAGGTGCCCTGCCCCCCAACCCCAAAGCCGCTTAACCACTAGACCAAGAAAACAGCCCTTAATATATAATTCCATACAATTACGACCTCCAAAACCGAAGAGAGCCCAAACAAATATATTTCTCAAACAAATGTTGATACACTGTCACGCCTGTGTCCCTACAGGGGCAGTGGTGCTACAGTGAAACCACATTTTACCGATGGTATTTTGGGTCCAATGTAACAAGCGGCGAGCCCAGAGCCTGGTGGGGGGGGGACACCGGGCACACTCCCTCTAAATGCGAGCATTTGTACCATACTGACCACATACCACCCTGGACCAGTGAGGGTTGACGAATGTAAACATTCTTGTATCTCTTATCTCCACAGGTATTCCGCCGGCTAGGCACCAGCTTAGCCCACCACAGGGCCTCGCTCTCCTCCGAGCTGGGATCCCTGTGGGACTTCATCAGGACAGACCGCGACCGCCGGCGCTCGGCCCCCACACCCACCACCTACGAACCCATCCACACCGACTCCAAATCTCCTGTAAGACTCGCCAGAGACCTTCTGCAGGTCATCCAGGAGACAGTCTTCTCGAGGAAGCTCGATGACGCTCCTAAACGTTGCCCGTTAGTCAAAGAAGAGTCTGATTTAAGTTCTGACGAAGAAGATGGTAGTGACAGAAGAATTGCTAATCTAATTGATTTCTTCTTCACCATAGTTAAGAGCCAAAGGGATGATAGAAAAGGGAGCGGAGGTAGCTGCTTCAGAAGCGAAGCCAGTCCTGATGAGACTAAGCATATCGTTCCTAAATCGATCAACACCGAATTGGAAGCCAAAATGGAGACTCTAATGGAATTTTTAGCTACAACAGGGTGTATGAATAAAGAAAATGAGGATATAGATAATAAAATAACATTAATGGAGTTTCTGTTCGGTCCAGAAGGCTCTAAGCCAACAATTGAAGTTGTCCACCCAGAGCCTGGTCTAACTGAGTCAAATATAAATGTCAGTCTGTCGTACATTGATGAAACTCCCGTTGAAGACGCGGATGTGTTAGTGGAAATGCTAATCAAGTATATGGATGATTATAATAGCAATGAAAAGACCAATTCTAAGTGCATAACGCCTTGTTTGTCTGAGAAATCTAAGTCTGACGTCACTATTAGTAAATTGGAAACTATCAGCGATATCAGTAAGACTAAATCAGATTCTACTTTGACTCATACCCAAGATACGGTTATAGAGAGGTTTGAGGAAAGATCAGATCGACGTATATCAGAAACAGTAGTTGATTTGAGTCATGTAAAGAACGATTTGGAGAGTATATTCAGCGAAGCGATAGCTATGGTTGTTCAATTGAAAGCTGATGACACAATGACGGAACAAGAAGACGTTGACAATTACAACGCTTATACTAAACCTTTACTACAGTACGTGCAATCTCTGCCGTACAGCGTGGAATTGTCCGATATTCTAGAAGAGGATGAGCCGTCCTCCCGTGACCGAAAAATGTCAGAAGAGCTTTATGTAAGACGATTAGCAGAAGAGGTGATAGGGTATATTGAATATAAAGTAGCAGAACATTTCGACGATTCAGAATTCGATACTAGTTCAAACTTAAAACGGTCATCAATTAGTCTTATAGACTTGAGGAATATACCCGATCTACCACCGAGTATGATAATAAAACCAAAAGTAGTTAAAGTCGATAAATCTACGTCGACAACCGAGATATCGGATTCGTTGTCCGATATATCGAGACGAATCGATTCCGCGTGCAATACTGAAGACACAACACTATCTTCTACATCAGAAAGAAACGAGCGAGCGTTGGATAAATTGGAGTCGCTACACAAATTCTTCTCGAGGTCTCGATTGGAAATTATCGATGAAAGTGATGAACATTTCGAGAGAAAAAGTCAAAAGCAAAACGTTAAATCTGATACTAAAAGTGATTTAAGCCATACAAAAGCTGGCCAAGCCAGTTTGGATGATGTGGAAGATATACAAGACGATCTTGATGAGAAAAATGAAGCAAATCAAAATGTCGAAACCTCTGAAGATGCCAAAAGTTCTAATGACCATTTCACAGAAAAAGAAACAAGATAATTACCAACCAGCATTTAAAGTAGTGATGGAACATTTCACAGATAGCGTGTGAAAAATCATATAATTTTTCATACGTAGCATCTTCTACCGACATAGGCAGGAACTGTTAAAATTCATCGCAAAGCGTTCGGTACTGCACCGGTTTTCATGATAAATCATCGACCCGTGACTTCATAGGAATAAGTGTTATAGTGAAAATTCACTATGAATACAATCTTTGAGTGTGAAAAATCGCAGGTGAAATCACAGTGAAAGAAAAACATAATTTCACGTGTTGAAAATGAATTGAGAGTTGCAATCATTTCCATGCTTACATACAGGACAATGTTTTCGTGAACATAGCCCGATTTAAACTATTTCATCAGAAAGAATGGCGGACACGAGGCGGACAAGTAATGATTACATGATGACGTCGCTAGAAGCCCAGGGAAGCGAATGGTGATGGGTCAGGTCCTGGAAGTCATTAGAAGCCCTCCACACACCAGGGCCCTAACCACGCTAGCTACTCAAATCGTTATAGCAAAGCAAACGCTCGCGATTACGTTTCAAACGCTCCGCTTTTGAAGTTTTGCTGACATGGTCCAGCACTCCTGTAAACCAGGGTCGATAATAGTGTCAACAAAATAACGGCGCGTCTAGTTTTTACCACTGCGCCAAAGTATAGCTACGCGGGACATTAGTGATTCGTCTTCGTTAAATTTAACGCAGCTCCCAGAGTCCCAGAAGCGTTTTGACAGCGTTTTTAACGATGTGGCATGTTTTTATAAATCAAAATGTAATACGTAAAGCGAATGAGAGCAGGTCGAGCAGGTAGGTAGATAAGTGCCACTATATTTAGGCGATTTCATTACAAACTTATTAAAAAAAAATATCTATCACTTTTAGTGATGTGAAACAAAATAGTGAGATTTTATAAAGATAAATAAATACCTACCATTTTTAATGAAAATAATTATTAGGTTTTATAATCTCGTCTAATATAAGATTGATCCATTCATGTTTTATACTGTGCCGCATTCAATACGTCACAGGACACGAGCGACCAAATTTTGAGATAGTTACCGAACATTTTCCGGTCTTTGGTGAAATTACCGGATTTTGCTAAACTTTTTAAAATAATAAGGCAAATATAATAATATCGCCAACCAAATGCGGAGAGAATGACTGCCGAAATAATAATCTACCAGATCATATAATAATATAGATAAAATATTTAGACTTCATTATTTAAGATACGGATCCGGGAAAGATTTTAGATAAAAGAACACATATTATCTGCGTCTAATTTTCGACTGCCGTTAGCTTCGATAAACTAAACTGCTCTAAATTAGTGTATATTGACAAAATATTTACTGAAAAGTTGAAAGTTATATTTATAAAAAAAACGAAGTTATATAGGTATTTTTTTTTTGCTACTGACGTTTTTATATGTGAAATTCTTGAGTAACTAGGCCGAAAATTATACGAAATGTATTGTGTCTGGAAAATATAGATATCCAGTTTACATAATTATTACAAAGATGGAAAAACAGCAATATATTGTATTTTAGTTTGTGTATGAACAGGAACAGGCAAATACTCCTGGCCTTTATTTACGTATTTCAATTACAATTTTCAGCCTAACACTTATAGGTATGCCCTTGTATGTAAATGTGTTTTAACTTGTTTTGAATATGAAAAGAAAACCGGAAACTTGTAAGGAAAATAGAAAAAGTCCGGAAAAAAACAACAAAATAAATTAAAACAATCTATCAAATAATATAACTTAATGGATTATGAAAAAAACTTATGAAATATACATACTTGAAAATACTTCTAACATACTACTTACAAAACAATTATTTTTACATGTAGGAGTTTACTAAAAAAAAATGGTTTGAAAAATATATTTTAGAAAAAAAACCTTAAGGTGAAGGCGCCTGTATAGCCCGCGAAGTTCAAATTTTTTGAGTTCTTTTAGAATTTTTTCAAAATCTGACAATAATAAAAGACAAATTTTGTAATTCGCGAAAAAGACCGTGTGCAGTGCATTTATTAATACATTTATTCTACTCTAAATATTATCACGGTGGATATGATACTAGTAAATCACTAAATATACAAAAATTGCCAGATTATCTGGATAGCTGTCGTTCTTGAAATGTTTTAGAGTAAGTTGGATATATTAATAAATGCACTGCACACGGTCTTTTTCGCGAATTACAAAATTTGTCTTTTATTATTGTCAGATTTTGAAACATTTCTAAATGAACTCAAAAAATTTGAACTTCGCGGGCTAGATGGGCGCTTTAGCCTTAAGAACGTAATATTATAAAAATTGCATAGAATTGTTTTAAATTACTACTTATATTGTTCCCCCCAATTTGTCCTCACCAAATTAAAATAAAATCCGGTAAACTATTTTGAACTCATTTATCCATTAATTATTAGTAAGTACCTACATCTCTACCTCCCGCTACGGGTGAACCAGACTAGATACTACCATTGAACGTGCCTACTTAAATGCAGTTTTTATGTATTTATTATTTGTTACTAATAGAAAATCCCATGTTCCCGCAATTTAATATAGTATAGTTACTTAGATGTTATTTATGTAAGTAGTTATTCTAATTTATATTCAAAACATGTGATTTTAGAATATTTATAATATCACTTCAGGGTTATTTGTAACACTACGTATTCCTTGCAGGGTGTAATGGGGTAAAGTGTAAAACTTTTACATAATTCAGTATTTTTCTAGATATTCTATATTCTTTTATTCAATAAGCCGTGATAGCTGATTGGTTAAGCACGCGTCTTGCAGGCACCAGGTCCTGGGTTTAAACTCCGGCTAACACCTCTAGGTTTTTATAATCTATGTGCGAATCATAATTTATATATTATAATTATCACTTGCTGTAAAGGAAACATCGTGAGGAAACCAGCATGTCTTAGAAAATCTAACCAATTTTCGAAAGAAATTTGAAATCCGCCAACCCGCACTGGACCAGCGTGGTGGATATGGATCGGACTGCATCCCCCTCGTAGTGAGGGGAGGCCCGTGCCCAGGAGAGGGACGTCAAAAGGGCTAAATCATATATGTAGGTAAGTCATTAACTTTGTTTGGGTGATATTTTTTTTAAACTACAAAATTTCACGGATCATACAGGGGGTCAAATTTACTACAAGGAATAAGTCTCGTTACAATTTACTAACCCTTATTAGTTAATCACCCTCAAATGATAATAGATATTTTAAAATCCCATAAACACGATCTTGGTATATAGCGATTTACAATAATTAGGTAAATTAGATATAATATATTTATTTGTTGTATAGTATGGCAGTATAAGATAGATAATTGTTCAGTTGAAAAAAAAAACGGTTTTAATATTTATATTTTACGATATTAAAATACAGTTTTATTTTATTGTGTATGTTTACTTTTTATTTATGTGCCCACTTTCCCCTACCTATTACAAATAGGTATGTCTTCTTCTTCGCGTCTTTCCATACATTTACATACGACCGCTTGGCGCAGTGGTTCGAGCGTAGGCCGCTCGGCTGGTGGTTGCGGGTTCGTTCCCCACCGGGGCTAATTTCGGAAATGGCGTTTTCGTAATTTGCCCAGGTCTGGGTGTCATCGGGACCGCCCCCAGTCCGTTGTACGGTACCCATAGTACAAGCGTTGCTTAGTTTGGACCGTACAGTTGGTGTGTCAGTCTGGCGATATTTATATTTATTCCACAGCAGCGCCCCTGCTGGAACCTGCAGCTTTACCAATTACGGTATGGAGACTCGGGCCTGTATTAATAAATCAATATCAAGTCTCAGAGCGGGCTCGAGTATGCTTTTGACATGTCATTTAGTACCGGAATGACATAAGAATGACATTTCCAAGATCGCTCTCAGACTTGAGATCGATTTACTAATGTCTGAATACGATCTAAACTCATACTTATCCATCAGATCTGTCAAAAATTAAAAAAAAATACTTAGTGCTTTCGCTTTATGAACAAAGTTCTCAGTTAAGTGTTTTGCATGCACTTAATTTTAAGTTTCTAAGTCGGACTATCCAATAGCCATGGAAATTATTGCTACTTTCAATTCATTTTCACGACGGGAAATTATATTTTGCCCTCGCTGTTATTTCACATGTTATTTTTCACACCCAATGATTTTATTCATAGTGAGTTTTCACTATGACACGTAATCCCATGAAGTCACTAGTCGATGATATTGATATATCATAATAACCGTGAGAGCACTAAAATATTAGCGATTTAATTGCAATTATTTTAACAGTTTCTTCCTATGTCGGTAGCACGTGCTACTTATGAAAACGTATATAATATGTACGTATTTTCACAGGATACCTGTGAAATATTCGTCTGAATATCTCACTGAGGCCATCTAGTTGATTTTTGAGAGAACATTTTCACAGTGGAAGTTTATAAAATTACTATTATACCATACCTGGAGTGGGCATAAAAAGCGTGACGATTTTTACCATTTCACTCCAACCGCAAGCCGCGTAAAGTAACTTCGTTCTAATACCAGTAGTGATGGAACATTTCACAGGTGGCGTGTGAAAAATCATATTATATTACACATTTTCATAAGTAGCACCTGCCACCGACATAGACAGAAACTATTAAAAATCATTGCAATTAAATCGCAAAGCTTTCGGTACCTACACTCCCGGCTTTCATGATAAATCATCGACCAGTGTCGTCACAGGATTAAGTGGCAGTGAAAATTGACTATGAATAAAATCATTGACTGCGAAAAATCACATGTGAAATAACATTGAATGAAAAACATACTTTCACGTAATTAAAATGAATTTAAAGTAGCAACTGCAATACTGATTTTAGTGACATCTGTTTTCCATATGTGTGTACTAAAAGGGTTAGGTATTCACGATTCAATATATACCTATTTAAAACAAACAAATCATTAGTAATTTGTGGTAACAGGGAGATTAGAGAATAACATTATTTTAACGACATTGAGAAACAAATGATTAATCTCGACCATGATTGCAATAACCCGTCAACCATTAAGTACATTCTTCTTTAAATTTGACTGTATATCTTGTTCTGTAAAGTTTAAATTCCAGTATCCACTCCAACATGTATATGACACACTATTGGTTATTGCCTGTCTGGTACTACCGCCTATGATAACCTTTGTTACTGATAAGAGACAGACACCACGTGACCAGTGTCTCACGTGTATTGTACGTGATAAAAGTGTAGTAATCTCATTTCTAATGGAGATTATCACTTGCAGAACGGTGAGGAACACTTCTTTAAAATGGTAGGGGGAAGCTGAAGCCTAAGGGGGGGGGGTGTCTCTGGCTCGACCAGGGAGCTCTCTCGCAGAAGATCGATGTAAACTTGCTATTATACTGAGCGCCGCTTGGCGCAGTGGTTCGAGCGTAGGCCGCTCGGCTCACTGCACTTGGTGGTTGCGGGCTCGATCCCCGCCGGGGCATATATCGGAAATGGCCTCTTCGTAATTCGCGCCGGTCTGGTTGTCACCGGGATCGCCCCCAGTCCATTGTACGGTACCCATAGTACAAGTGTGGCTTTGTTCGGGACCGTACAGTTGGTGTGTCAGTCTGGCGATAATATCGGATGTGTCGGTAGCCCAACCCACCTGTCCTTGCCCCTCCCTCTGTCCCTCCCCCCTCCATGTGGGTAATGGCGAGCAATGCCTTTGCAAGCATCTATAGGTCGTCCGTCAGCTTGTATTCCGATTTAGTTGTATAAAAAAGTTCGCTAACCCGCGCTGGGCCAGGGTGGTGGATTATGGCAAGATAAAAAACATAATAAATAAGTATATCGTTGCCTTTATAACGAACAAAGAAGATGCAGCAATTCTTTTGTGTAAATTTTTGAAGGGTTAGGGCCTGTGCACACCAAGTTGTTTAAAAACGCGCCGTCGACGCGGGTTTTAGAAACGTGCCTCGTCACACCACGTTAAAAAACGTGGTGTGCACAGGCCCTAAGAGCGTAAAATATATTTTTACTCATGAGGTAACAACTAGGGTGAAATAAAACAAAAATAATAAATCAATATGTAAGTATATTTTGCAAAAATCATCTGTCATCGGCCATTCACATAATTTTTAACACAAAAAAAAATTATAGCTTAAATTTTACATTTATTAGGTATTTTATTTTATACATAAATCAGTTCTTTCATTATTATAAAATGTAACAACCCTATGTAGTAACTATTTATTTAATAACTACTTATTATAATATAATTAATTGGATAAGTAAGTATAATAGTATATTTATTATTTTAAAATAAAATACATCCATTTTCTCAATAAATTACTTACATACATCTTTTCTGACATCATGGAATATAAATTTTCTATACTCTGTATAAAACAATTATTATAATGACAGCTGCTAGTCATTAAAAGCCTTTTATCAACCACACAATAAACAGAGACCGAGCTATGAGGTGAAATGAGAGGGAAGACTACTGTCTCTTCCTTCCTTATAGCTCTATCCCTCTCCGTGCAACCACAGTGCCATCAACTTTTTTGTTGATATGACAGCGTCGCTTCTGTCTTTTGACAACTGACATTTGACAACTCTAGTTCCAGTTTTGGCCACCAGGGGGGGTGGCCTCAACTGACGGAAAGTTTCCGATATCGGAAACAACCATAAACCTATCATCTACCTACATAGAACACTAATTAATTCGAAGGAAACGACGCGGCATTTTCAATCCTTCTTTTACAAAATATGAATTAGAAGAAGGATAGAAGCTGTTGTTTCCGACACGGAAGCTTTCCGTCGACTGCAAATACCCTCCTCTAAAGTAATAACTTGCATATTGATGGGACTAGCCGTGGCTAGAGACATCTTTTACTAGTATAAAAATCTAAAAATATTGTCTTTTTCAACAATAATTATCATGATAATTTGACACGACAACATTTTTTAGATTTTGTAATAAAAAAGTACTACCCACACACGTATCCGTTTTTTGTTCAATTACAATTCAAAAAAGGTTGTGTGTAACGTCTTTATGTTACCCGACTGTGCACCCAATCGGGAGTATTTATGGTTTAACATTCCAATCGAAATAAACAATGTTTTTGGAAAATATTCCTTGGTAACAGCAAACCATTAGGTACCTACCATAATTTATTGTCTTAAGCCATATTTTCATAAATCACAATGGCGCCAATTCTGATTTCAATAAAATACTAAACTAAAAACTTTAGTTTTCGTGCCCACATAATAACAACACCGTAATCTTTATATATTAAATTATAAAAAAACCGGTATGCGTGTATTCGTAATTTTTGCCTCCTAAATAGCTTGACCAATTTTGGTGACTTTTTATTTTATTTATTTATTTATAGAGAGGAAAACCAACAACTATCTTATCATAAATATACAATGGTTTTGTATTTAATTGCTTAGCTATAATTTGACGTAATAGCGCTTTTGTCCACATACACAAGACAAAATTTATCAACTGATTTGGTTCCGATTTGGTTTGGCTTTCTGTTACTAGATTTAATGCTTAATAATTTGTATGTAGCTGTTGGTTTTCCATGAGTTAAATAACTGAATAATTTTGGAGGTTAACAAGCCGAGGAAGGGTGGCAAGCCCTCCCAAATCATTTTACAATAAAGATAATTTAGAGAATTGAGTCCTAAGGCCCGTATTAACTAATACATCGATCTCAAGCCTTGAGCGGTCTTGAGTACGGTTTTGACATGCCATTTTGTACTGGTGTGACATAAGAATGACATTTCCAAGTGCGCTCTCTGCCTAAGATAATGAAATGTCATGTTTCTATATATTCAATGACCTGGCGACATTTCGAAGCGTACAGCAAACAGAAATCATTGCGATTCCAGAATAAACATCGCTTCTACCTACTAGCAAAAAATAACATTCCAAGTCCAATATATAGGACAACCAACTCTAAATTTCACGCGATAAAGGTCAAATCCGTTCGCAGCGCTTGTCACATCTTTAAATGTCTCCGTAAAATGTCAAAATAAACTTTAAACTGTCACGGGTAAAGTTTCAATTCACTCGCAGCTTTTTTTGGAAAGGGATTTTTTTTTTACTAAAATGCATGGAGAAAAATTTAGAAAAAAAAATTGTTTTAGTGGTTCAGGTAAAGACAGCCCCTTATAAAGCTATGTTCGATGTCCGCGCGATTTACAAGTGTCATAATAAACATAAGTACTGGCCCTAATTATGTTAGTACATCTACTAAACTAAACTAAATTTAGTTGGATTTAAACGACAGGTTATTTATCGACTAGCGTTTGCAGCCAACGCCACCTACCGGGTCTAACTGAAGTTAAGAACCAACCCGGTACCCCATAGGTAGATACAAAAAATTCATCAAAATCGATCAAGCCGTTTAGGAGAAGAATTATGAAAATACACACACCGGAATATGAAAGTACCTATAAAGAAGATAATAATAGCATAAGTGATTCATTTTGATAAGCAAACGTCATAGTTTTAATTTAATATATAATTAATTTTCCAGGAAAAAATAATTATTATATCGTAAAATATCTATGAATGTTCACATCGCAACAATAAATAATAATGTGTGTCGATATTTCATAACTCAATTCATAAATCAGAGATAATAATAGTGATACAATGGCGTTTAAAATTAGGATCAAATATTTCTAATCAATTAGTGTATGCCTACACCTAATGGAGATTCAACCCAGAACATACACTCAAACGAAATAGTATAAAATGTCCTTTCAGGTTAAGGTGACCACACATTGAATTCGTCCTGTGTTGTAAAGTATTTATTTAAAATATTGTATAAACTAGAACAAAATTTGAATTTTTAATCAGGACTTTTTTCAATTAAATCCAAATATTAAATCTCAATTTTAATCCTTGGGTTGCCATTAAATCCATGATTCCATCAATAAGGAGAAGAACCTCCAATACAAAAATGTTATAAAAAATGTATTAAGACTAGTATTTCGAATTCGGCACGAAATTTAATTAAAATAAAATCTCTAAAGCTATGTTCAGACACTAGTGGAAGCCACAGTGAATGTTTAACAGTATACCGTTAGTCTGAGCAGGCAAAATATAACAAACCTTGCTTTCCACAACACGTACTGTTACACCATTTATGGCACAAATCAGCCAATAGGCTGTCGAGATTAATTTCGACATCACAAAATCAACCAATCACCAATAAGGCACTATTCCGTTCCCATCAGACCTTGATGTCCAAGAGTTTCCATAATTTATCCTCGCGCAGGATAATCCTGGAGTACTCCTCGTCGACGCTTTCTCTATGGTATAGTTCAGGCTTTTGTTATTGTCCCAGAACTCACTGCCTTGGCATTTGAAGCACACACAGAAATCTAATCTTCTTGAATGTATTGGTAGTTGCAGTCTGAAGCCAAAGGTATCATACGCCGACACTCCATTTTGGTTCAAAGGTCCTGACTCAATAAAAGCGCAGGAGGTGTCTTCACTGGTCGACCAACCATCGGAGGACGTTCTGACGAGGACTTCCTTTGAAAAATCCAGGTTTTTAACCTTCACTGTCCCATCCACAGCGCATTCGTTCTGTTTGACAATCACATTCTCCAACGACACGCATTCCTCGGTGATTCTTCTGCGAAATTCCAAGTAATCTGAGGCTGGCTGTACGAATCTCGTCTCCCATAAGTCTATTACCGGCTTGGGCGGTGGTTTCCGCTCCGGTGGTGGGCTGGAGACTATCCTCAGAGCCCAGTGAGGAGGCATATGGGACGGTTCGCTCATGAACTTGACTTGTTCCAGTGCTAGTCCGCGGTCATCAGCAAACACGACTTTCTTTTTCTTTTTCTCTGTAGATATCCTTATACACGAGCGCGGTGTCGTCTTCAGGGTAATCTGAACTGGTTTTAATGGGAAACATGGCGCCGAGAAACCTCTCGTCGTTAACTTCGCGGGTCTCCGTGGTGTGTAATCGGTCAAGAAGCCGGCAGGAGGACTGTGGCCGTAGAAAGACTCCGATGCCAACATATCGATAGCCGCGCACATTTCTGTAACAAACAACGCGTATGTTCACCACGAGAGGCGGATAGCAACTGAAAGGAATTTATCGCGCGCGCGGGTTTAAATGCGCTCGCGCCGCCACGCGGCCGGTGTGTAGGGTGACAATGATGTGGAATATTTTTGGCGTGTTTATTTTTAGTAATCTGGGTCAGGGTGCTCGGGTTCGTGGGCGTTGATAATGACGTTTATTGTGTGTAAAGTTTATGTGTGGGTTATATACATATTTGTGGGCTACGATGCCCGAGATTATTTACAATAGAGAACAGTATTTTATATAAATTGGAATAAAATACGATAATGATCTTTGTCGTCACTTTATTAAAAATAAGTACTACCTAGGAGATTTTACTGGCCAGTACAACACTTAATGTAATAGCTAAAATGCAACAAACAAGGGGTGTCAACCTCTGCAAGTACCGCGAAATTCCTTTAAATAAAATATTTCCATAAACCCATTTGAATGAGGATCAATTAAATAGGAACTTATTATTTTATTTTTATTTTTAATTTATTTGGGTAAACTAACAGTGACACAATACATATGGCAATAATACATGAATTTTAAAATTTTCAATTGTGACACCAACACCGTTTACCACAAATAATGACAAGAAAATACCTTTCAGTAGGTTATGAATAAGTTTAGAAATATTTTAAACTTCAATTCGATCACAAAATACGAAAAGAAGTATCTACAAATGCTGAATTTCTTATAACAAAGAGGTAAAAAATATTAATAAGTAAATTAATGTCGCCAGACTGACACACCAACTGTATGGTCCCAAACTAAGAAAAGCTTTTACTATGGATACCGTAGAAACCATTCTACAGTTCACTGGGGGCGATCCCAGTGACACCCAGACCAGAGCAAATTACGAAAATGCCGTTTCCGAAATTTGCCCCGGCGGGAATCAAACCCTTAACCACCCGGTGCAGTGAGACGATCCGCCTACGATCGAACCACTGCGCCAAGCGGTCGTCAAAGAGTAAACTTTGTTTCATTTCAGCTCCACTCTCCTCTATACTCTGCAAAGGATATTACGAATTATCCGTAACCTTGATTACATTTTATATTGCTGAATAAATGTGTCAGAGTTTAATTATTGCTTTAATTGCCTCAATGTTATGACTGCAAGGGTTAAGTGACCTATTTAATTTATCCGACCAAGTCCAGTAAACATGTTTCAATGTTCACCATGACACCGTACCAAAATGATATCCAAACCAACAATTAAAATGTAATTATAACAATCACAATTAATGAATAAGTTATGGAAAAGTACCTACCTATTATGGCAGCATTTCGTACGTTAAATGAGAGAGCCAGAACGAAATTTGATTACTTATAATTAATTTACATCAAAATTCAAGACAAGTCTCAACTTACACCGGTATCGTGGTCACCGTACTCGCACGCGCAAACCACAGCTCTGGGCCGCCGTAACGCGTGATCGCTCACAATACATACGCGTAGGTACGTGTTATGCTAATGGAGACAATCGGACTGCCTAGTTGCAAGATAGGGCCGAGTTTTTGATATAATACTTTCCACTCCCTGTAACCGCCCTATAATTAAATTATGATTCACTAGCTGTGCCCCGCGACTTCATCCGCGTAGTATTGGATTATTGGGTTAAAAAGTATCCTATATGTTAATCCCGGTTATAAACTATCTGTGTTCCAATTTTCATCCAAATCCGTTCAGTAGTTTTTGCGTGAAGGAGTAACAAACATATATACACCCACACTCGCAAACTTTCGCATTTATAATATTAGTAGGATTGTCCGCAACTTCGATAGCATATATACTAGGTGAAACAAAAAGGGTATACTATTTTTTTGCAACTTTACTTTGTAAATCTAAAACTATCGGCTTTGTGGGACAGTTGAAGTACTAAGGGTTTTGTAGACTTGTGAAATCTGTCAACAGCTGTATTCCTATAACACCTTTTGTTTTTCAAGTTCCCTCCAAAGCTGATGGTTTTAGAATTACAAAGTTAAGTTTTGCAAAAAAAAGTACAGGTACCCTTTCTGTTTCAACCTGTATTGTTTTGGATGTTGAAGACAGCGCCACCTACTGGATCCGAATATAGCTAAGATCCATCCAGGTGACTTTATACGTTCAAAAAAAAACATCCAAATCGGTCAAGCCGTTTAGGAGAACAATAACAAACACATACACACACCAGAATTTTATATTACTATAAAGAAAAAAGAAGATGGGATTGGTACCATCGTACACTAAACTGTCACCCAAAAACACAGATTTAACCTTTTGTTTTATAGTCTAAGCCCAAAAACTACAGTTTTTTTTTCTTAAATTATCATGACTAGTAATGTTTGTTTATCACATGCATTACTAGTATTCCCGCTAGCCCCTCCAGCTAAGCTAATGCTTGTGTTAGGAGTGGGCTCACGCCAATAGTTGAATAGCCAGGATAGGGATCGAACCCGAAACCGCTCAGCTACGAGGGCGGCCCCTCTAACTGCTTGGCTATTGACGCTTCAATTATTTACAAGTTTGGTGCAACTGAATGAATGCTGAAATGTACGGACTTTCCGCATAGTAAACCTGTTTTTTAGGTAAGCGTTTCACGTAAAAGGCATACATTTTGCTGTTGTTTAATTAAAATGAATACGTAGCAGTCTCTTATCGCGTAATACATTTAGTTTATTTGGCAATAATAGATAAAACCCATTCGCTAAAGGTTGATTAAGTATATAAATATATTTATTTTAGAAGCAAACTATTTAGGAAACAAATTCAAAAATCTCTTGTTAGTAAAATAGAATGCAAAAGATTATGTACCTCCTACAAAAATAGACTGATTTGTTTCTTTAAAAAAAATCTCATAGATATAGACAATTTTTTTTGAAGTTCTGTGGATTTTCGATAGGCAAACTGTCAAAACAAAACTGACATATTCAGATACGTCAGTTTTGACGTATAGCGAGTCGATCGAGATTAACGGCCCGTGAATGGTTACGGGTTCGACTCCCGTTTGCGACGAGATAAATTTCAGCTTGTTCGTAATTTGCCCTGGTCTGGGTGTCACTGGGATCGCCCCCAGTCCATTGTACGGTACCCATAGTACAAGCGTTGCTTAGTTTTCTTCATATAGGTACAGTTTGGTGTGTTAGTGTAGCGATATTTATTTTCAATTTTAGTTTATAATATTATGCAATATCCTACTAATATTATAAATGCGAAAGTTTGTGAGTGTGGATGTATGTATGTATGTTTGTATGTATGTTTGTTACTCCTTCACGTAAAACTACTGAACGGATTTGGATGAAATTTGGAACACAGATAGATTATAACCGGGATTAACATATAGGATACTTTTTAACCCAATAATCCAATACTACGCGGATGACGTCGCGGGGCACAGCTAGTTAATTATAATTTACGTTTATTAGTAACTGTAGTCATTTCATACATTTGCAATGACGTTACGACTTTAATCATTTAAATGGGAAAACACAAAATATTTGTCACTATAATCAACATTTTTCCTCTTTTGAGTCAGCTAGAATAATTCAGTTAGTAATAGAATAGGTAATTACCTAATGGTATTATGGTCACTAGACATGGAAATGATTGATACTTTCAATTCATTTTCATTACGTGAAATATTTTTTTATTTCACCTGCGACTTTTCACAGTCAACGATTTTATTCATAGTGAATTTTCACTATGACACGTAATCCTATGAAGTCACTGGTCGATGATTTATCATAAAAACTGTGACAGTACCGAACGCTTTGCGATTTAATAGAAATGATTTTTAACAGTTTCTACCTAAGGGTAGCAAGTGCTACTTATGAAAACCTATATAATATTATGATTTTTCACACGCTACCTGTGAAATGTTCCATTATATTCTATATTTTTGGTCACAAGTGAAACCTGCCAATCGCGAAATGTAAAGCAAATCTAACCAATTACATTATCCCAGCTGTCTTCAACTGGTCTTCAATCAGCTGTAACAATCTCGCTTCTGTGGCAATCAGCCCATACAGTTATTTCTGTCTCCCGCTTCGCAATGGAGGGAAGTGGATATTTTTCTTCCAACTCCTCGTATTCTTTCTTTCAAATAAAATAGTGCGGGTTCTAAGACAATTTAACTTGTCCCCGGACTCGTCGAGGGTCAAACCATGGCGGTACAATTGGATATCATTGTCGATCCTGGCTTACAGGAGTAACAGTGGTGGGAGACAGTGAAGGGGCTAGTTACTTGCACTTAATTACAAATCGTATGGTTCCACGGAGTACGAATTGATAATTTTGGTGTCCACAGCTACGTCTATGGTCCCGGAAAGATGCACCTATATTTCGTTGTCAGTTCAACACTGAGGGTTGAGGTTGAGTTAGTTGCATTGAAATGTCATACCAAGATTCTTTTTTAAAAAAATATGGCCCACCCAGTTTAATAGGTATTTCGCCAGTGTCAAGTAACAGATACCAATAATAAACACATTTAAATAAATAATAAATAAATAAATATCGCCAGACGAACACTCCAACTGTAAAGTTCCAAACTAAGCAACGCTTGTACTATGGGTACCGTACAATGGACTGGGGGCGGTCCCGGTGACACCCAGACCCCGGCGGGAATCGAACCCGCAACCACTATATGCACTGAGCCGAGCGGCCTACGCTCGGACCACTGCGCCAAGCGGTCGTCAAATCATTTAATAACAATACTTTGGAAAACCAATATGGAAGCCATGCCATTATTTACGACAAGTGGGGAGAAATACGCTTGACATTATGTTATCACACATGCGATGAACACATGTCCCAGACACGTCCCGAGATAATGTTATCGGAAATGGAAAAATGAGGCGATTTTTTATTTATTTATAAGTAATTATGTATTTTTATCGACGGCTACACACGGGGTGCGAGGTTGAATGATAACGCTGTGATCAGGTGATCATCATCTCAGGAACACGACTATAAAAAAATGGCCAAGTGCGTGCCGTGCCAGATGTCAGTTCAATAACGAAATGATATGTTTTGACTAATTCGTTTTGTCGATTATTATCATAAAAATGTAAGAAGTGTCGGAATTAATTACGTACATTTTGATTCAATCTTTAAACGTTAAAAGTTGTATGGAAAGTAAAATGTTGTATGAAAACACGATTTCATATGAAAATATCTTTTTAATTATAACAAATGTTCGCTCAATGGACTTAAGATGTAATAGGAAAAATACAGCCGTGATACATCACAACATACCTATCATAACAATTTCTGTGAATCAGTCAAAGTGACAAACACGAATCTTACGCCATCGTCGTCGGCTAACACGTGTATTGACCTCACTTGACATTGGCAGAATTGTCCAAAAGGACAGGGCCATATAATAAAAAATAAATAAAAAAAAACAAATTCAAATATCGAATAGAGGTACTGGATGTGTCATTGTCTCAGAATAATAATAATTTCGAATAAAAAACACGGGGCCTTGACATTTAAATTTTAAATATGGAATGCGTGATAACGCCAAAGTTCGTTAACACTGATATCTTATCAGCGCTTATCACGTTCTTATTTTGAAATGACAGATCTGTCAAAGCGACAGCTTAATAATAATATTATGTTTTTATTTATTTTAATTATGATTAATAATTATTACATTATACTAATTGGATATGATAAGCTGATAAGTTTTTAATGGGTTTTACGTCATCTCATTCATATGGCGAACTGATTCTATTGGCATTCTTATTCTATAGTCGACAGAGAGTAGAAGCAAAATACCATAGATAAAAAAATGGTTTTAATACTTACTCTAAGAAGTATGAATTATGAAAAATGTGAAAACAAATTATTTAGAAAAACAACAAGGTATTTATATAATTACAGTGAGCGTGTGTTGGTAATTCTTCCCCTAAACGACTCGACCGATTTCGATGTTTTTTTACTTACCGGTTCACATGGATAGTTCTTAGCTGTCGTTGTACCCGGAAGGTGGCGCTTTTGTTGACATACAGAAAATAAAATATACTTCTTTTTCAGAACTTATCTTTGTAATTCTAAAACTATCAGCTTTGGAAGAAACTTGAAAACCAAAAGGTGTTACAGGGATACAGCTATTGACAGATATCACAAGTCCACAAAACCTTTAGTACTTCAACTGTCCCACAAAGCCGATAGTTCTAGATTTACAAAGTAAAGTTTTGTTTCACTTAGTATAATCTGTAAGCGTTTTTTTAAAATCGTTACATCAAACTGTATCGCACCAATGGATACGAGCGTAATCATGTTGCCAACATAATTACCAACGCTATTATTTTTTTGCGCCTGCATGTTGCCACAATTGGAGAAAGCTTGCATGGTGCAGTGACGGAACCTTTCACTGGTAGCGGGTGAAAAATCATATGAAATATTTGTTCATACACCTGCTACCTAAGGGACTGTTAAAAATAATTGAGAAATAATATCGGTAAACAAGCTTGAGTAGTGCCTGATGTTAAGCAGTTTGTAGTCTGCATTGCTAGCTCGTCGCCGACCTGAATGGGAGGACAGAGAGTGGGGAAGGTAGGGGTTAGTCTTCCAGATCTTTCTCTCGTACGAAATGCTACTTTGCGCCTACTTAACCGTTCGAGCCAACCTGTTTACGAAGTGTGCAGGCATGAGTTAAGCGTTGCTTAGTTAGGGACCATGCAGTTGGTGTGTTACCACAGATATAGATTTACATAGATAACGCAAATGCATGGACTTCGCGTGTACAAAACCCCGACCAAGCGTCAAGGTTGGTCGCCGCTAACTTACAGTCCGCGCGACTACAGATATAAAAAATATGAGTATGAGCGAGATAATCACTCGAGAGGATCGTAGCGGGCGGAGGGGCATCGGCGGCATCGGTGTCTTTGAATCGGTTTGGATTTCCCGTCACTAATGACGTCACAGGAGGTGTTAAAAATTCGGCACGCTTGGTTTCAATACAAATCGTGATACTTGCGTTATCTATGTAAATCTATATCTGTGTGTGTTACTCTGGTATTCATAAATCGATAGCAAGTCTGAGAGCGATCTTCAGTAGGTACGCTTTTAATAAATAAATAAATAATAAATATCGCCAGACGAACACACCAACTGTATGGTCCTAAACTAAGGAACGCTTGTACTATGGGTACCGTACAATGGACTGGGGGCGATCCCAGTGACACCCAGACCAGGGCAAATTACGAAAAGGCCATTTCCGAAATTTACCCCAGCGGGAATCGAACCCGCAACCACCATGTGCAGTGAGCCGAGCGGCCTACGCTCGAACCACTGCGCCAAGCGGTCGTCACGTCGTTTTGACATGATATTTTGTACTGGTATGTCATTCCAAGTCTGGTGATAGGTATTTATTAATGTCGCATCTTATATTATAATACCACTAGCTGAGCCCGCGACTTCTTCCGCGTGGAATTTAACTTAACAAAAAAGCCCGCTCCCGCGTTCTGAGCCCGCGCGACAGGACTATTTTTTTAGTTTTTCTAAAATAAAAGTAGCATAAGTTACTGCTTATAACAACAGCTCTCTACCAGTGAAAGTCCCGTCAAAATCGGTCCAGCCGTTTCGGAGATACTCTTTGATTTCATGTGTTTTTATTTTTTTACGCGGAAACCTATTTGTTTTTCTAAAATTAAAGTAGCCTAAGTTACTCCTTAAAACATCAGCTATCTGCCAGTGAAAGTCCCGTCAAAATCGGTCCAGCCGTTTCGGAGATTACCCGGAACAAACAGACAGACAGACAGACAAAAAAAATTAAAATCGCGTTTTTGTTATAGGTGTCGTATGTACTTTCATATGCATTTAGTGAAAATGTGTTATTTTGATATTACAAACAGACACTCCAATTTTATTTATTTGTATAGATTCTAACTATAAGTTTTCCGTTTCTGTGACTTTGTCATTGTGTATCCTTTTGATCACTCGTAATTCACGCTGGGATCAGCTGGTTATACAGTAAACATCATAATCATAATGAGGAATTGAGATTACAAAGGTCAGTTCTGTTGCTATTGGCTTGCCTTGCACTGGGTGCGTTCCAGATAGCGATCACAAAGATCACGCTCACGACCGCAGTTTTTCCCGTTTCACTTACTTGTGGGCGTTACTGTCGTAAACTCAAGTGGAATGGATTATAGAGCGTTTTGAGCGTGGAGGTAAATAATACAAACAGCGAGTTAGTAAAAAGAAAGCAAAAGATTTAAGAGGTTAGGTTAGGTTATTATCTATAAGCCTTGAAAACAAACATAAATAATTATTCATTGAAACAAAACTATTTTTCGGATTTTATCGCGTTTATTAACTTTATGTTCCCGACGTTTCGGTTGCATTACAGCAGCCGCAGTTAATAAACGCGATAAAATCCGAAAAATATTTTTATTTCAATGTGTAGTATTCGCGTAAATATAAGAAAACAATATAAATAATTATGGTTTAAATCGATTTCTATTAAAAAAAATATATAATAATATTTTTTTTTTCTTTAATATTAGTGGTGTATTTAATTAATTTACGTTCAAATGTAATTCAAAATTTCTTTAACATTCACTTCTACTAAAATATCTCTTTCCGCATGAAATATCGTACGTTTCACTGCCGCCATCTTTGATGCTTTGAGTTTTGAAAATCTCGCTAATTTTCTCCATGATCACTACGACCCGCCTTTTTAGATGGGTCGTCGTGAGCTTCGCGTGAGCGTAAGTCATGACGTCATGAGTGACGTTTCCGCCGCGACCACAACGACCGCGGTCGATAAGTGGAACGGCTAAAGGAGCATTTTGAGAGTTGTGATCGCCAAGTGGAACGTAGCCACTATGTGAACTGACTGTGAACTGACTTACATGATTTCATAATCACTTACAATTATTTTTTTTAATTTCGAACAAAATTAAGGCCAAACAAAACTTAAGGCCCGTATTAATTAATTAATCTCAAGTCTAAGAACGGTTTTAAGTACACTTTTGACAGGTCATTTTGTACTGAAATGACATATCCAAGATCCCATGATTTATTATTAGTGGCCAGAGATACGTAAGTAGTATCCTACTAATATTATAAATGCGAAAGTTTGTGAGTGTGGATGTATGTATGTTTGTTACTCTTTCACGCAAAATCTACTGAACGGATTTGGATGAAATTTGGAACACAGATAGATTATAACCGGGATTAACATATAGGATACTTTTTAAGCCGATAATCCCGAAATTTTTGCTAAGTTAAAATACTACGCGGATGAAGTCGCGGGGCACAGCTAGTACTTATTATTTCTGTCTAGTATTCATTAGAAGTCTGTGAGTATAGCAAATACCGTTTCAGACTCCAAATGAAAAGTTATATCTAACCTTTTAGTGCACCCGGGTTTTTTATAACTTGGTTTAATTATTTTTTTTGTTTCATAATTATTGGTAAATTAGGTACCTACGTATTGCATTCATGGTGACCGTAAATCGTCATCTCTCATACTGGATAAATTTTGATAAAATGGCCATCTGGAGGGTATTAGGTAGGTAGTCTTTCGAACAAAAAAATATTTAAAAAATGATGACAGACAGAGGTAGTTCTGTGTGTAACTGTTCGCCCGCTAATCCAATCATTTAAGGCTAAAGCGCCCATCTAGCCCGCGAAGTTCAAATTTTTTGAGTTCTTTTAAAATTTTTTCAAAATCTGACAATAATAAAAGACAAATTTTGTAATTCGCGAAAAAGACCGTGTGCAGTGCATTTATTAATACATTTATTTTACTCTAAATATTATCACGGTGGATATGATACTAGTAAATCACTAAATATACAAAAATTGCCAGATTATCTGGATAGCTGTCGTTCTTGAAATGTTTTAGAGTAAGTTGGATATACTCGTATTAATAAATGCACTGCACACGGTCTTTTTCGCAAATTACAAAATTTGTCTTTTATTATTGTCAGATTTTGAAAAAAATCCAAAAGAACTCAAAAAATTTGAACTTCGCGGGCTAGATGGGCGCTTCAGCCTTAAGAGGCTACTGACTGAAACTTAAGCCACTCAACTACCAGTGTCGTTTGTACTCAATTGTTATCACCAATTGATAATACTACAATAATACAATATAATATTTTTAAAACAAAGGGTTATCATTTATTGAACGAGGGCGGCAAAAGTTATCTATGTTTAAATGGCTATATTGTTGTGATATGAGTATACTCTTAGTACTATTACAGCTAGCACGTTTGAGCCTCAAGGGGTAGGCAGATACAAAAAGAAAGACCGACATACAGGATTATTGGTGAAACACTAACAACCTCTCATGACTATGATATGACTAACGATAAACAACCACTTTTGTTGTATGACTTTCAATAATTCATCAGACTTTAATTCATCAATCTGCCATAAAAAATAAAGATATTTAATTGCAAACTCAAACTCAACATTTTTTTTATTAATGTCAGCCAACAAAGCATTAATTAATAGTCAGATCTACCACCGGTTCGGAATGCTGCTTCCACTGAGAAGATCCGGCGAGAAACTCAAGGTTAGTCTTTTCAATGATTAAAGATGGTGTACATTCTCAGGAACAGCAACAGAATGTGAGCAGGCAATACCATTGTCAGTAAATTAGTAATTTCAAGGCTCTAATGTAGCGATATGCAGTATTGCGGACGTAAATAATTAAAATGTGTTAGGACGATAGAACAATAAAATCTTGACTTTGTTTTCGATAAATGTATTATTATTGTTTGTTTTGTAAAAGGTTTCACAACGAAAGTTGTTGTTTATGATATTCGTAATGCAGTCTTGCAAGGTTATTAGTGTTTTATCAGTAACCCTGCATTATGATTATTATACAAAGTCGTAAAGCATACGACCCAGCTGATTTTAAACCACATTGCCAATCTGAAATGGAGTGGGATAGAAGCGGGGAGGAGTCTGGCTTTCAGCCATCTCAGTTGCCGTACGAAGGGCAGCTGTTACAGCCACTTTACGCCTATCTCCTCCGAGAAGAGTACTCTGATCGAGCCAGCCCATATAAGAGCAGAAATCAATTGACTCTACCTATTACAGTAGCCATTATAGCAACAGGTTATGTGATATGAGCAGGCAGACCGCAGACACGTGATATGTTTCCTATTAGAATTAGTTTCAGAACGCCAAGGACCTGAAACCGCAACGCGAGCGTCTGAGATATGTGGCGCCATCTATTAATAAATAATATCGCCAGACAGATACACCACCTGTACGGTCCCAAACTAAGCAAAGCTTGTACTATGGGTACCGTACAATGGACTGGGGGCGATCCCAGTGACACCCAGACCTGGGCAAATTACGAAAAGGCCATTTCCGAAATTTGCCCCGGCGGGAATCGAACCCGCAACCACCATGTGCAGTGAGCCGAGAAGCCTACGCTCGAACCACTGCGCCAAGCGGTCGTCAATTATTGGATTGTTGCATAAACACAGCATTGTTTATAATTATTTATCTATGTTGTCATAAATCTAAAATAATAATAATAATAATAATTTAGCCCTTTTGACGTCCCACTGCTGGGCACGGGCCTCCCCTCAACATGAGGAGGATTCAGGCCATAATCCACCACGCTGGCCCAGTGCGGGTTGGCGGATTTTACATGTCTTTCGAAATTTGGTTAGATCTTCTAAGACATGCAGGTTTCCTCACGATGTTTTCCTTCACCGTATGCAAGTGATAATCATATAGAAATTATGATTCGCACATAGATTTCGAAAAATCCAGAGGTGCGAGCCGGGATTTGAACCCAAGACCTGGTGCCCGCAAGACGCGTGCTTTAACCAATTGGCTATCACTGCTAATAAATCATAGTCATAAATCTACTTTACAAAATTCTAACTACTAACTATCTCACAGCACAACGCACAGTCTAGATCGGTGGGTCTGAATCATGAAATATTGCACAGGAGTTCCTTTCCTTGTACAACTTAGATGAGTACTAAGAAAGGGCATTTGAAAATTCATCCCCTAAGGGTGTTTAATAGGGGTTGAATGTTAAATCCAATCGTGCGCACAGCTAGTATTATTATAAAATAGCTGTGCCGATAAAAAGTATCCTATGTGTTAATCCCGGTTATAGACTATCTGTGTTCCAAATTACATCCAAATAAGTACGTTTAGTTGTTTTTGCCTGAAAGAGTAAAAAACATCCACACTCACAAACTTTCGCATTTATATTAGTAGGGTAACGATTTACGATGACGAACACTAAAACAATTTTGGAAATAACTCTAAAAATATTAATAAATATGGACGTCTGTGGAAAACATACGAAAAGTATAGAGTTACGGAGCTATGACATCACTGATGTAGGTATAGGTACCATGTAGGTATGTCACCAGACTAACACACAACTGCAAGGTCCCAAACTAAGCAAGGCTTGTACTATGGACACCGCGCAATAGGCTGGGGGCGATCCCAGTCCCACCCAGAACGGGGCGAATTACTAAAAGGTAATTTATGTAATTAACCTATAGCGGGAATCGAACCCGCAACCACCCGGTGGTCAAACGACAAGACAAGGCGACCTTCAATCATAATTCATAACCACCGCTGGTGGCCAAAATTAAAACAATGTTGGAAAACGTACCTAGCACGCAAGTAAATCTACACAACCTTTTTTTTTTTTTTTTTACGTTGGAAAACCCTTTATGTGGGAGTCCCCGCACCACGAAGGCGCATGGTATACCCACTAAAAACCAACGGTGTATCCTCTTGGTCGCATGTGCCGGGTCCCGGGAATGCTATAAGCAACCGCAACCCGGCGCGACTTGGCCTGGTAAGGCCCCCTCACTGGGGGCGCGTCCAAAGGACGCGCCACTCCGACCTCAGGCGCTGTGTTGACAAAATCTACACAACCTACTCTAATAGGATCAAGCTCCGTATGAAGCCATGCACGATCGATACAAAGTAACCGTGTCCAATACATCCTACTAATATTAATTTGAATGTTTGTATGTTTGTGTCTCAATCTCGCAAAAACGGCTAAACAGATTTGGATAAAATTTGGCACACAGACTGTTTATAAACTGGATTTACACATAGAATACTCCTTGATTTTAAGTCCACGTCGACGAAGACGCGCACAGAAGATAGTTACTAAAAATAATTCTGCCATTTTCTCTAAAAAAAATCCGACACAATTCAGGGACTTCAGAAAGATAGAAAATCTTTATTGCGACTACCAGAAAAAATAAATAAAAGACTGAAGTCTTTTATTTAAAAGACTGAAGCACGGAACAGCACCAAAATTACATCTAAACTGCAATTTTCCAGCCGACTCACAGAACAAAAGTTGCTGTCTATCTTGTCAGTAATACAATCCTGCAAGGTTGTTTGTGTTTTACCAATAATAATGTAGGTTTGTCATTCTATTACAAGAACTAGCCCAATGGTTCCCAATCCTTTTTCAACCAAATACCACTTTTACTGTTTCGTTACTAATAGGGAGTGTAGGGACCATTCTTAGTAGATACTTCGTCATACTAATATTATAAAGAGGACAACTTTGTTTGTTTGATTGTAATGAATAGGCTCCGAAACTACTGAACCGATTTGAAACATTCTTTCACTTTTGGGAAGCTACACTATCCCCGGGTGACATATGCTATAATATATTTTCAAAAAATTAGGGATCCTTACTAAAACTCGAATAATGTAACCGCAATGTACCCGTGCGAAGCCGGGGCGGGCCGCTATATTTTATATTTCGATTGCTTGTGTTATAAACAAAAGTTGTGATCATTTTAAGGAAGGCACAGGAAAAATTTCCAAAATCCTTATTTTTATGGCTGTTTTTATAATAATTATTATGCCCTATTAATTGTTAGCCCACGGATAAGGCCTCCAAAGGCTCACAGACCACCGGTTGGGAACCATTGGACTGGCCAAACAATATCTGGTTATATTGATCCATAATGATGTCACTTCACACATTTCATTTGTAATGGCTATTGATGAAATGTGCGAACAAGCACTGTTATATAACGCAAACACATTATGAGGTGTGAATGATAAGAATACAGTTTATATACGAGCCAGCTCGATCGAGGTAGCACCACCTTCTCACAGAATATCGACGTAAAGTACCTAACTATCATAGTTTCCTACGATCCTACTAATATTATAAATGCGAAAGTTTGTGAGTGTGGATGTATGTATGTATGTATGTTTGTTACTCCTTCACGCAAAAACTACTGAACGGATTTGGATGAAATTTGGAACACAGATAGATTATAACCGGGATTAACATATAGGATACTTTTAACCCAATAATCCAATACTACGCGGATTTAGTCGCGGGGCACAGCTAGTAAATCATAAATCATTTATTAAAAATAAAAGTAAAAAAATATCATTTATGCAGCGGCCTTTACACTAGGCTCTGGTTCTGTATCGCAGAGACCAAAACTAATTTAAAAAATAAAATTGGCGACAGGTTCGACACAAATAAAATAATTAAAAGGAAAAGTAGATGGTTTTACATAAGCTTGCAAATTCATAAAAAAAAAAAAATGGTGTGTGTAGTGTATGTGTTGAGTGATGTGTATGTGTGTGTGTGTGTTGTGTATTAAGGTGTGTTTGTGTGTGTGTGTGTGTGTGTGTGTGTGTGTGTGTGTGTGTGTGTTTGTTATGTGTGCCTTAGCGGTAGGTTTCAAGAATCTGTTCTGTTTGCTGATAATAATTCAAGTTCTTTAGCCATTTACGATGAGAGAGAGATTAGCCTAACCCCTTCTCTTCCCTTCCTTCTGTCCCACCCCCCTTATGTTAGACAACGTGCGAGCAATGCTTTTGGTATTACAAGCATCTATTTATATTTGACGACCGCTTGGCGCAGTGGTTCGAGCGTAGGCCGCTCGGCTCACTGTGGGTGGTTACGGGCTCGAGTCCCGTCAGGATAAATTTCAGAAATGGCTTTTTCGTTATTTTCTCTGGTCTGGGTGTCACTGGGATCGCCCCCAGTCCATTGTATGGTACCTATAGTACAAGCGTTGCTTAGTTTGGGACCGTACAGTTGGTGTGTTCGTCGTGCGATATTTTACTATTTATTTATAGGCTGCGGTACGGTCGAGTCGTATCGTTTGTTTGGTGACTTTGTTATTAAGTTCCTGCTCACTCACTTATCGTACGAAACACAGCCATAGGTTAAGTGCTACTTACGCCGGGCTTCTGTGAGAGAGCACCCCGGTCTGTTCTTTCTTATCCACCTCTGTTTTATTTATTACTAGCTGAGCCCGCGACTTCGTCCGCGTGGAATTTAATTTAAGAAAAAAAGCCCGCTCCCGCGTTCTGAGCGCGCGCGGCAGAACCCATTTTTTTAATTTAGTTTTTCTAAAATAAAAGTAGCCTAAGTTACTGCTTATAACATCAGCTATCTACCAGTGAAAGTCCCGTCAAAATCGGTCCAGCCGTTTCGGAAATACTCTTTGATTTCAGGTGTTTTTATTTTTTTACGCGGAACCATAATTGTTTTTCAAAAATTAAAGTAGCCTAAGTTACTCCCTATTACATCAGCTATCTGCCAGTGAAAGTCCCGTCAAAATCGGTCCAGCCGTTACGGAGATTACCCGGAACAAACACACAGACAGACAGACAGACAGACAGACAGACAGACAGACAGACAATTTTTTTTTAAATCGCGTTTTTGTTATAGGTGTCGTATGTACTTTCATATGCATTTAGTGAAAAGGTGTTATTTTGATATTACAAACAGACACCCCAATTTTATTTATTTGTATAGATTCTTATTATTTTGGTTTGTTGGTATACGTACACGTCACTAAACTAGCTTTCTAATTTAAATACCTAAATCTGAGTGAGATTTGATTACTATTTAATTATTTAGTGACAATGGTGTCGCCTGCTCACATTGTGTTGCTGTTCCTGAGAATGTACACCATCTTTTATTCAATAAAAAGAGTAACCATTGTGTTTCTCGGCGGCTCTTCTCAGTGGAAGCGGCATTCCGAGCCGGCGGTAGATTCTGACTGTTCATAAATGCTTTGTTGGCGCACGTGAATAAAAACAATTTTGAGTTTGAGTTAGAACCAGTCCGTAGATGAGTTGTGGTGAGCTATAGCTTGATTTTACTATCGAACGCATAGACAATACAATCTCAGTGAGCTCTGTAAATTTATAACAAGGCGACATACTGGTTTTGTGGGACTATTTATCATAACATATCGACGTACAACGGGAAGTATTACTCGTCAAGGGCGGAATGGGATGCTGTACTCTGTCTCTGAATGTGGTGTGGTCGCAGTGAAAGCGATAGATTTAATAAAAACTAGCTGAGCCCGCGACTTCGTCCGCGTGGAATTTAACTTAACAAAAAAGCCCGCTCCCGCGTTCTGAACCCGCGCGACTGGACACATTTTTTAAAATTTTGTTTTTCTAAAATAAAAGAAGCATAAGTTACTGCCTATAACAACAACTATCTACCAGTGAAAGTCCCGTCAAAATCGGTTCAGCCATTTCGTAGATACTCTTTGATTACATGTGTTTTTATTTTTTTACGAGGAACCCTAATTGTGTTTCTAAAATTAAAGTAGCCTAAGTTACTCCTTAAAACATCAGCTATCTGCCAGTGAAAGTCCCGTCAAAATCGGTTCAGCCGTTTCGGAGATTACCCGGAACAAACACACAGACAGACAGACAGACAGACAGACAGACAGATAGACAGACAGACAAAAATTTTTTAAATCGCGTTTTTGTTATTGGTGTCGTATGTACTTTCATATGCATTTAGTGAAAAGGTGTTATTTTGATATTACAAACAGACACTCCAATTTTATTTATTTGTATAGATGTATAGATATGTAAACTGATAATGAATCAAAGCCCCATATTAATTGACGACCGCTTAGCGCAGTGGTTCGAGCGTAGGCCGCTCGACTCACTACACCGGATGGTTGCGAATTCGATTCCAGTCAGGGTAAATTTCGGAAATGGCCTTTTCGTAATTTGCCCTGGTATGGGTGGCTCTGGGATCACCCCCAGTCCATTGTACGGTACCCATAGTACAAACGTTCGTCGTTCGTCTGGCGATATTTATTTTATTTTTATTTAAAAAAATCGATCTCAAGTCTGGGAGCGATCTCGGAAATGTCATTCTTATGTCATACCGGTACAAAATGAGATGTCAAATGCGTACTCAAAACTGATCTCAGACTTGAGATTGATTTATTAACACGGGCTAAGACCAGAGATTGTACACAGTTTTTTAATAATCCACCACATAAATTAAACTAATACAAGAGTTTAATTACACAGAATCCGGCGATAATATAATGAAAAGCCCGACATAGCAACCGAACGTAGCACGCGCGGGAAGACCTCGCATGATGGCGCGACCGTAGACGCGTCATGATTGGTCGGTCGAGAGGTTCTCGCGCA
This sequence comes from Notodonta dromedarius, assembly GCA_905147325.1. Classification (NCBI taxonomy): domain Eukaryota; kingdom Metazoa; phylum Arthropoda; class Insecta; order Lepidoptera; family Notodontidae; genus Notodonta; species Notodonta dromedarius. The sequence goes on from LR990188.1 coordinate 5,182,042, forward strand.
TGCGCAAATAATCAAATGAGCTGATAGAGAAGAGTCAATGTAGGTTTTAATTTACTTGATGTTAAATATACCCGCGCATCTGTTACAAGCATAATTTGCGTTAGGTGTTCTAATTTTTGTTTTACCGTCATTGTTATTTGTTGTGATAGTTTCGCTATCTCTGATTGGGGCGTCATAATATCTACTGTCAGAAAAGGAAATTAATTCACATGGTGACATATTGAGCGGAAAAAACGTAGATTTTTTGCTGAAGTCAGAGTCGCTTTGACAGCTACAAAACGAGATACATCGTTGCGTTTGGAAGGTTTTTTGGTTTTCCAAGACAAATTTCGTAATTCGCGAAAAAGACCGTGTGCAGTGCATCTATTAATATATCCAACTTACTCTAAAACATTTCAAGAACGACAGCTATCCAGATAATCTGGCAATTTTTGTATATTTAGTGATTTACTAGTATCATATCCACCGTGATAATATTTAGAGTAAAATAAATGTATTAATAAATGCACTGCACACGGTCTTTTTCGCGAATTACAAAATTTGTCTTTTATTATTGTCAGATTCTGAAAAATTTCTAAAAGAACTCAAAAAATTTGAACTTCGCGGGCTAGACAGGCGCCTTCACCTTAATATAAAAAATATATCGTTGCGTTTGAGTGAATGGGGTGCATAGAGCATGTTTTGTCTCGCTCAGCATTTTGTTTTTTAGTTCAAGGGCGCAATTGAAAACTACGCCATGACAAATTGTGTTTCATAATAACAAAATCGATGTGATAGGCTATGTATGAGTATAATTTCTTTTTTAATATTTTACTGAAAGCGCTCGCAGTGTGACCCAACCCTGCTCACATTTTTCGAACTACCTACTTGACCTCAACAAAGGGCATTCGGCTTACACATATCAATTACCAAATATCACATCTACCACACAGTATTAGAGTTTAAAATACTATGCACATGTAAAGTGAAAGAATCGGTCAAAGAAAATTGAACTCTATTAGTTGGAAATAAGCTGATTGAAGTCAGTTAATCTTGATTGAATCCATTTAGGAGTCGTTTATCATAACCTAATATGTATGCGAGATTAAAATTCCTATTCCACACGTAACTACACGACTGTAAGTACAAAGGGTGGCCAGAGGCATTCGATTTCGACCAAAATCACCTGCTGGGCCTAACTATTAGAACCGTCAGATGACCTTGTGATTACAAAAAAATACATCAAAATCGATCAAGACGTTTAGGAGATGAAGAATTACTAACACACTCACAAATAGGTATTAAGAAGAAGAAATGAATCTCTGATAAACAGCCGTACACACGACTGGGGGCGATCCCGGTGACACCCAGACCGGGACGAATAAAGAAAAATACAAACTCAAACTCAAATCAAACTCAAAATTGTTTTTATTCACGTACTTAAGCCATCAAAGCATTTATGAATAGGTCAGAATCTACCGCCGGCTCGGAATGCCGCTTCCACTGAGAAGATCCGGCGAGAAACTCAATGGTTACTCTTTTCAATGAATTTTTTTTTTTTTTAATTGACTATATGTTGTTGGCCAGAGTGGCCATAACAACTTCACCCGGACAGAGGGCGAGCGCGAGTGCGCTCCAGCCAGAGGGGCAGGGGGGCAGCTAGCTCAAGGGCGCCACAAGGGACACGACCTCGGCTTGGGCCGCTACCAGGAGAGGTGGCGAGGGTAAATCTACCACCGGATCGGAACGCGACCTCGACTGAGAAGATCCGGCAAAAAATGAATTAAAGATGGATCCATCTCCACAGACGAGAAATTACGATGCATACTGATAGCTAAATTAATTCGGTAACCCTGCGTCAAACTATAATGACCGCGAAAATACTTTAAACGGCTTCGCGCGAAATAATATTTGAATTTGAAAATAGAACGCCACGATCGAGCCGCGTGATGCGCACGCGACGGCGCGTGTTACCAGCCGGCCAATCGCACGGCGCCCCCGCGCGTCATTTCTTTTTATTTTTTTCATACATTACAAACGTTTATCGGTCATTGGCTTTGGTTAATTAATTTAATTTATAATCTTCATTTGTATGTTGTTTTGGCGATGTTACCGACATCTGTTGTTAGCGTACGCAACTAACAAGGCACCCAGACATAATTACACCATCACGCTTGTAGTAACCAAAGAGACAAGCAGGGGTGGATTGCAATGAATCCATATTTCACCCATGGTAGGCGGGGCGATATTTTTATGAGATTATATCTATACAAATAAATAAAATTGGAGTGTCTGTTTGTAATATCAAAATAACACCTTTTCACTAAATGCATATGAAAGTACATACGACACCTATAGCAAAAACGCGATTTAAAAATTTTGTCTGTCTGTCTGTATGTTTGTTCCGGGTAATCTCCGAAACGGCTGGACCGATTTTGACGGGACTTTCACTGGCAGATGTTATAAGGAGTAACTTAGGATACTTTTATTTTAGAAAAAAAATAATAACAAAAATGAAAAAAAGGGTCCTGTCGTGCAGGCTCAGAACGCGCGATCGGGCTTTTTTGTTAAGTTAAATTCCACGCGGACGAAGTCGCGGGCTCAGCTAGTGTACAAATACAATGTGAGTATACCACATTATTAGTCGTCTTATAGCTCCTCTAGGCTCCCCTCCCCTCACCCCCCTCCCCTCCCTTCCCTTCCCGGCTCCCCACCCCTCTGACGGGAATAGGGCCATCGCGAAAATTTGTGAAGATTAATCATAATTTAGCCCTTTTGACGTCCCCACTCCTAGGCACGGGCCTACCCTCACCACGAGGGGGATTCATGCCGTAATCCACATCGCTGGCCCAGTGCGGGTTGGCGGATTTTACATGTCTTTCGAAAATTGATTAGATTTTCTAAGACATGCAGGTTTCCTCACGATGTTGTCCTTCACCGTAAGCTAGTGATAATCATTACGGAAATTATGGTTCGCACATAGATTATGAAAAACCCAGAGGTGCGAGCCGTGGTTTGAACCCAGGCCCTGGTGCCAAGACGCGTGCTTAACCAATCGGCTATCATTGCTGTTGAATATTAATTACGTAAAGCCAAACTACCTGTCCTTAGCAACAAACGCTTGACTTTCACACTCAAGATGGCCTTTACGCGACCGGTTTTGATCGACAACTATTTGATTTTCGTGGTCATTCCAGTTAGGTATAAGATCTTATAAGGCACGCCATTTTGCATGCTCCTAGTAGGTAGACGATAAGATGTACCTACTACAAAAAAAAAACAGTGCCGTCTTGGGACGCCCGAAAGAAGCGAAGATTATAGTTTTTTTTTAATGACTATATGTTGTTGGCCAGAGTGGCCATAACAACTTCACCCGGACAGAGGGCGGGGCCAGAGGGGCAGGGGGGCAGCTAGCTCAAGGGCGCCACAAGGGACACGACCTCGGCTTGGGCCGCTGCCAGAAGAGGTGGCGAGGGTAAATCTACCACCGGATCGAAGCTTATAGTATAAAGCGTAGGAACTAAGCGTCCGCTATGGCCTCTTCGTAATTTGCCCTGGTCTGGGTGTCACTTGGATCGCCCCCAGTCCATTGTACGGTACCCATAGTACAAGCGCTGCTTAGTTTGGGACCATACAGTCGGTGTGTTCGTCTGGCGATATTTATTTATTGACTTATTTATGTTTGGCAAAAGGTTCTGCCTTTTTTTTTTTTTTTTTTAATTGACTATATGTTGTTGGCCAGAGTGGCCATAACAACTTCACCCGGACAGAGGGCGAGCGCACGTGCGGACGCTATTTTGAAATGCTTCTGGATAGAATCGAGGCGTAAGTCAGAATGAAGGTCTACGTTCCTTACGAACCACGGGGCTAGGTTCCGCCTATCAGTACATAGTATAAATCAAAGTCGCTTCCCGCTGTCTGTATGTCCTTATGTACGGGTATGCTTAGATCTTTAAAACTACGCAACGGATTTTGATGCGGCTTTTTTTTGGGGGTAGCGTGATTCAAGAGGAAGGTTTGTATGTATTAGTGATGTAACGAATGTTGGATTTTGGACATTCGCGAATGCGAATGCGAATGCGAATATTTGGCTTCAACATTCGCGAATGCGAATGCGAATGCGAATGTTGACTTTCAAATAAAAAACCCAAAATTGAAAATTAAAAAACTTTTGTAAAAAAATCGTAAAAAAAATATTAAACGACTTTTTCAATTACAAAAGAGCTGATAATTTTCAAACGGTTGAATCGATTTTCGTGAAAAATAGCTAAGAAATCTCAAAAAAAAAAAAAAAAATAGTCACATAAAGTTAATTCGAAGAGATTTGTTTTGATTTGAGGGTAGTTTAGTATTATTTCATTAATCAAATTTATTTTATATTCAAATTTTATTGAGGTAATATTTTATTTAGAGTAACAAGAGCAATAGACAAAGATCCTATTTATGATTTAGTTGCCTACCTCAAGACAGTTACATTTTTTTAAAATTCAAATATAAATAAATAAGTGCATTATGTGCAAGTGAGCTAAGTTACGATCGAGGCTGGTTTGCAGCCAGAGACTAACACGAGGACTGTGCTGTGATGGAGCCAAGGTGTGTAATTAACAATGCTCACGCATTTCATAGGACATTTTACAACTGACTTGCGAGTAAAAAATATTTAGAATAATACAATCTTAATTAAAAAAAAGTCACAATTCACGATTTTTTTCTAAGACCTAGAGAATTGCAGGAACCCTTATAGTTTCGCCACGTCCGTTTGCAATCACAGTAATTTTATACAGAGACTATTAGGGCTAAAATACTGCAAGCTAGCCAAAAAAAATAGCTTATTTACCGCTAAAAAACTGTTTTGAAAGCAAAGTTATTCCATTGTACCTCCCGTACTTAAGAAAGGGGAGTAAAAAAATGTTTACACACCCCATCGATTGAGGTATTGTTTAGTAGTATTTTAAAATTATTTGAAGGTTTCTTTGACAGTCTTTCAATATTAATTCCCGTTTACGAAATAGTGTGCTTCATTGTGGCCTTTTTTACTTAAGTAGCAAGATTCATCATTTAAATTAGAACCACATTATAAATGGTTTATTATAGGAAATAAATAGTTATTTACTACTATTCAAAATCAATATAAGTAATTTAAAAAAAAATTAAATGAAGTCGCAAACCACACACCACGGATTGTGCACCCAGTCTAACCACAACTTATTTTTTTGAATTAAAAATCCTTATATAAATTTTCATCAGTCCCAAAAGAAAATTAAAGTTAATGTCACTTTTGCTGAAGATGTCTATGATAAATTTAGTAACAGAATTTCTTACTATTTTATTTAAAATGGTGACTTGTAGTTAATTAATTTCGCAGAAATTAATAGGTTACGTGAGCCGCCGTATTCGATGTTTCATATCAATAAAAAAAACATCACTTTTATTTATGAGTTCCGTAGTATCGAAAAGTGGCAGGATATCTACGGAACTCTAGAGTATGCGTAGTCCGACATGCATTTGGCTGGTTATATTTATCTATGGGTCTGGCAAAGCCGGTGACAATTATTATATTATTTGAAATATAATAAATCGAATGTTTATCATATGTTTTATTTACAATGAAATTGAATGTGAAAGAAATTTATTTAAATAGTTAATGTATTTATTATGTATAATATTTTAACAAACATCGTTTATTTATTTTTTTAAATGTTTACTATTTTAGGATAACTCTTTACTAAAATTTAAAAAATGTAAAGTCAATAGTGCGTAACAAGCTGCTTTATGAACCTAAAAGCGGTGCAATAAGGGCCAACCTATGAGGAAGTTTGTTTAAATAATATATAATTCTTACTAGTTGTTAGCATTCCATTATCGTCTATAGATAATTTCCTATTTGTTTTTCAAAAACATTCGCCAAACATTCGCATAGATTCTTGCGAATGCGAATGCGAATGCGAATATAAAAAAATATGCGAATATTCGCGAATGCGAATGCGAATGCGAATATTCGTTACATCACTAGTATGTATAATACATCATACTAATATTATAAAGAGGAAAACTTTGTTTGTTTGATTGTAATGAATAGGCTCCGAAACTACTGAATCGATTTGAAAAATTATTTCACTGTTGGGAAGCTACACTATCCCCGGGTGACATAGGCTATACTATATTTTTTTTTAAATAGGGATCCTTACTAAAACTCCAATAATGTAACCGTAATGTACCCGTACGAAGCCGGGGCGGACCGCTAGTGCATAATAAAGGAGAGAAACACTGATAAAAATACCCGTGCGAATCCAGTGCGGGTCGCTGGCATCGACATCCTACCATCGGAGAAGTGGTGTGGCCTCTGTTACCCCCTCGGGACCACAGACGAGATAATACAATGAAATACATGCCATTTGATCCGTATTTTTTACGATTTAAGATCATTAACCCACTTGTTAATTCATGTGTCGTGACATTTTGAACTGAGATTATTATTATCTGTACTTTTTTCAATTATAATTTATGTATTGTTTTTAATTATAAGATATTTTTTGTTTAATGACATAGGTCCGTTGACTTGTTTGTAGGGATGGGGCGAGTCGAGTATACACAGGTTAGTTTAGTACCTACTCGAATATTCGAACTCAAGTATACGATAACAATTTTTTTTTATACAAAAAATTTAACCGACTTCTAAATATCCTAGGGGCACTATATAAAGCTAGGAATAACTAGGGAACTTCTAATTTATTTCATTTTGAGTTGGTGCCACTATTTTTAATCTACGTTAGGACAACTTCTTAGGTACCTACCTACCCCTATTCACTTGAATTGGCACAGACTCCAAATTAAGGCTAAAGCGCCCATCTAGCCCGCGAAGTTCAATTTTTTTGAGTTCTTTTCGAAATTTTTCAAAATCTGACAATAATAAAAGACAAATTTTGTAATTCGCGAAAAAGACCGTGTGCAGTGCATTTATTAATATATTCAACTTACTCTTAAACATTTCAAGAACGACAGCTATCCAGATAATCTGGCATTTTTTGTATATTTAGTGATTTACTAGTATCATATCCACCGTGATAATATTTAGAGTAAAATAAATGTATTAATAAATGCACTGCACACGGTCTTTTTCGCGAATTACAAAATTTGTTTTTTATTATTGTCAGATTTTGAAAAATTTCTAAAAGAACTCAAAAAATTTGAACTTTGCGGGCTAGACAGGCGCTTTCACCTTAAAGAAATTTTAGTTTTCGAAAATGTATCGTCAATGTGAGCATAAAGAATTATATTTTTTTAGCAAACAAAGTTTATTTCACCATAGGTAACATTTAATATGTTATACGTAGGGCGATATTTTATAAATCGATCTCAAGGCCGAGAACGATCTTGGAAATGTCATTCTTATTACCAGTCCAAAATGACATGCCAAAAGCGGACCGCTCTCAGACTTGAGATCGATTCATTAATACCTACTCACTGGAAAAAGTTTGACAGGATAATCCCAGAGATTACTGAACTATGTCAAGAATGTTATCACTGTGCTATAGGCGATAGCCGATTGGTTAAAGCACGCGTCTTGCGGGCACCAGGTCTTGGATTCAAATCCCGGCTCGCACCTTTGGATTTTTAGAAATCTATGTGCGAATCATAATTTCTATATGATTATCACTTGCTTACGGTGAAGGAAAACATCGTGAGGAAACCTGCATGTCTTAGAAGATCTAACCAATTTTCGAAAGACATGTGAAATCCGCCAACCCGCACTGGGCCAGCGTGGTGGATTATGGCCTGAATCCCCCTCATGTTGAGGGGAGGCCCGTGCCCAGCAGTGGGACGTCTAAAGGGCTAAATTATTATATTATTATTATCCTATTCCCGCTGGAAATTTGTTCTGAGTGAACTCAGACTGAAAAAAATAAGTTAAAAAAATTAACACGCTAGTGATGTCCCAGTCTGTGTTAGAAAATTATTTTTTGACCGACTTCCAAAAAGGTTTATGCTCGACTGCAGGTATGTTTTTTGTTAATAGGTTATTAAATAAGTACCCTTGACAAACGACGCTTGCGGTGAGATCAGTTATAATATTGTAACTCTACAGACGAGATTCTATAATTTATTTATGTTTTTAGAGTTGTGTAGTTAAACTAATGACGCTATAGTAGGTAGGTACCTATTCTAAAATTTCAATAGGCAATTTATGACCACATAGTAACATGCATGCGAGGAAGTTATATTCATGTATTGTCATAAAAATTACGTGACAGCTGGGTACATAATAATTTTAATAAGCTGTCCCAACCTACCTACATACACCAGAGAACAGTGTATGAATAAAGCAGCTACCTATTTAACCTCAATTGTGAAGCGGTTATTGATTTTTTTTTTTTTTTTTTTTTTTTTTTTTGATATGACTATACGTTGTTGGCCAGAGTGGCCATAACAACTTCACCCGGACAGAGGGCGAGCGCGAGTGCGCTCCAGCCAGAGGGGCAGGGGGGCAGCTAGCTCAAGGGCGCCACAAGGGACACGACCTCGGCTTGGGCCGCTGCCAGAAGAGGTGGCGAGGGTAAATCTACCACCGGATCGGAACGCGACCTCGACTGAGAAGATCCGGCAAGAAACTCAGCGGGCTTGTCGGGTGCCAAGGTGCGTCTAGGTAAGTAGACGCACCTTCTAGCGGAAGCGGGGGTACGTCGACCTCGCCGGCGAGGTCGGTGTCTGGTGGGGAGTGCGGTTATTGATACAATCACCACTACATTAAATAGCCGTGTACAGCCAAAGTGAGTACACCGCCTCGTTAAGTGATGATTAGTAGGCAAAAAGTTTTCTTACCACCAGGGCGGCGCCACTTTACAGTGGAGAGCATTTTTATTCTGGAGTGACATTGACACTTGACAGTTCAGGCAATCTCTCTCTTTTCAACCTCGCGATAATTTGTATTTATTTTATGGTGATAATGACAGCATAGTAGTGAAAGATAACGTCACCCCAGTTTTATCAAGCGACATTTGATGAGCGGGTTTTTTCTCGCCCTTATCGAGTGTTGGTTGTGTTAGTCTAGTCTGGCAATATTCATTTATTATTATTATTACAATTTATGATACTGGCCAAGCCTAACGCTTATTGGTCCGTATTATTGGTTTGTTGCGTCTGTTGGTGTGTTGCTTGCCTACTTATCTTAAATAATAGATAATATGTAAGACGAACTAACTAAACAACTTGTTCAAATTTCGTTATATACCATCAGAGGGCCTACTAACTAACTGAATTTTCCGATAGCTTCGTCCCTTTCAGTTGGATGGAAGCCAGACGGCCCAGTTTCACTAGAGACTTGATTGAAGTACCTATTTGACTATAGTAATTTAATTTTTAAAATAAAATTAGCGTATCCCTCTAACTTCACCGGTATTTTAATTAAAGTAAATTTATCTGTAGATTTGTGTATGTAGTAAATATTACCTTTCAGTTGCTCGAATTGTGGTTTTTTCTCGTCCGAAGCTCGTAATTTCCTTATCAATACACTTTTTACAATAACACTTATTATTTGATTTGCAGGTAGGTAATGTGGGTAGGAATGGAAGTACTATGTTTATTTCGATAAAATTATTATGAAATAACTTTGTTATTGTATAAATATAACTATTGGATTATTAAAATTATTGCAGGATAATTAAAAGACGAAACTAAATTAAATTTAAAAGTGCTAGTAATACATCCCACCCCTACGGACGTCTTTACTGCACTATTTTGATTTTTTTTGTTTAGTAGAATTTTAGAGTGTTGCTAGTTTTACGATAATACTTTCTGCATTCCTTTTAGATTGATTTGTTTTTCAGTACAATATTAATACTATTTAGTAATATTATCTAATAATTTGAACATATTATAACTAAACCTTCAAGACCTATTATTACTACTATTACCAGAAAATGATTGAAACTTTTATTTTCATTTCACTTCACTTACTGCATTTTCATTTACTTAAGATTCAAAATACACTATACAAAAATATATACATTTGTGGTTAAAAATAACAGTATTTTATCACATAATTCTTTACATCTAAATGAAGAAAAATAAAATGTACAAAGTCAACATTTTAATAATTACCAATTTCGATGTATTTCATAATTTGGCAACACAGAATATGCGTTTAGTTATTGCTTATGGCATACCATCGTATAGTCAACATATATTTAAAAATAAATATAAACATATAATATTATCTAAAGAATATTATGTTTCCGAAATAAATTTAACAATGAATACGAATATATAAATAAAATCCATATTTATTTGTATTTATAATAATTTTCATACACAATATAATCAAACTTTCACTGCATATCGCAAATAAAACGCGAAATCAATGAGAGAAAAGAGAAAGATAGGTCAATGAATTGCAAAACAAAATGGCCGATCGGAACTTTCGAAAGGCGTGTCGCAGATGAATCTAGCGAAATTACGCCGCTTCGGATATCATTGAACTTCAGTGAAAAGTTATCGTGTTATACTGGTTCGTAACTTTGTTTTGTGATTATAATAAGGTGGATATAGTATTTGATGTTGATTATGTGGCTGCTTCGATGGAATACTCCGCGCGAGGTCGCGGAGCCGCGTCCGGCCTATTCCGCGAGGCCCCGCCGCCGCCGCCGCGTGAGCCCGGGGACTGCATGTCCGCCTCGCGTGGGCGTTTGTCGTTCGCGGTCGCTTCGCCCCTCGCGGAGCGTTCGTAACCCGCGCGCCGCTCTCGTTATGCTAAGTATGTCGGTTTTTACAGCGGCGCCGCCGGGCATCGCGTCTGCCCGCCGCGAGGCAACCGGGGCTTCGCCCCCCGCGTCACGCCGCGCGCGTTCGGAGCCCTCGCTCCATTCGGTCTTTGATCGGAGACAAACAGGTAAGCTCATTAAGGGTTTTCGTCGAGAGGTGATCGATTATGGCAGCCATTTTGTCTCGAGTATAAATAGAATAAGGGCAAAATGAGGTTGGTATTAATTGTACGCGTTTAGAGGTGAAAATGAGTAAATTACTAATAAAATATAACTATAAATTGATTAGGGCCAAGTTAGTAGAATATACATAACCTTGCTTCAGCAATTTCAATACATAGATACCCATAAACAGTGGTATTTTCAGTAGCATTCTATACATGAAAGGAACAGAACAATATCAACATAGCCCACCATATCCTTGACCTATATAAACTTACGTGTGTGAGTTATTTTGCCTGCCAACTGCATGTATGTTATGTATATATACAAATACAACATCCTACAAATATTATAAATGCGAAAGTTTGTGAGTGTGGATGTATGTATGTATGTATGTTTGTTACTCCTTCACGCAAAAACTACTGAACGGATTTGGATGAAATTTGGAACACAGATAGATTATAACCGGGATTAACATATAGGATACTTTTTAACCCAATAATCCAATACTACGCGGATGAAGTCGCGGGGCACAGCTAGTGTGTTATATTTTATGGAGCTTGACATTTATTCAATAACATAAGACACACTCCTGATGTAAACAAAGTATAAGTAGATGTAATGTAGTGACATTTGATTATGAATCTTTAAGAATTATATCATTTAATTATTTTCATGAAAGATTACTAACAATGTGATGAGAAAAAAATCTAAAATTGCCTTTTCGTAATTCACCCCTGTCTGGGTGTCACCGGGATCGCCCCCAGTCCACTGTGCCCATGGTCTAAGCGTCGTTTAGTTTGGGACCGTACAGTTGGTGTGTTGTCCAATAGTATAGCTCGGTGTTAAATTCGTGCGGGTTCCAAGACAATTTAACTTTTCCCCGGGACTCGTTGAGGGTCAAACCTTGAAGTCATTATTGGTCACCATTGTCGATCCTGGCTTACAGGAGTTACGGCGGTGGGAGTGTGTGGCGGGACTAGTCCCATAAAAAAACAAAGCTCGGTGTTAACATGCCAATGGTTGCAGGATGTCCTCGAGACGGAACGGGTCTGTGTCGAGGGCAGCGGAAACTGCCTCCAAGACTCGGCTGCACATGGATCGGAACCCACAGCACTCCAGGATAACCGGTGAGCCTCTTCTACCTATTTTAATAATAAGTTTACACTAAAACACCTGCATTCCCTGACAGAATTCATAGAAAATTGGCCATAAAGTGGCTACTATACGAGCATGTTATACTGTGAATATGTTTTTATTAAAATTGGCCCACTAAAAGGATGACTTATGGCAATAGTAATGATGGTGGAGCCAAGATCTAGCCAAGTCACGTCAGCTGATATGGGCTGGCTTGATCAGGGTAGTAACATCCTGTCACAGAATAAACGTATAAAGTAGCTTTTATAGTTGCGTTTCGTATAATGAGCGAAAGAGGCCAACCCCCTCCTGTCCCACCCCCCTTTAGGGCGGGTATTCACAATAAATAAATAAATAAATATCGCCAGACTGGTATGGTCCCAAACGAAGCAAAGCTTGTACTATGGCTACCGTACAATGGACTGGGGGCGAACCCAGTGACACCCAGACCAGGGCAAATTACGAAAAGGCCATTTCCGAAATTTACCCCAGCGGGAATCGAACCCGCAACCACCATAACCAGTGAGCCGAGCGGCCTACGCTCGAACCACTGCGCCAAGCGGTCGTCAATCGGCGGAATGTTTCCGTATCTGAACTGAATTCATTTGAAAAAGAAGGATGGAATCTGTTGTTTCCGACATCGGAAACTTTCCGACGATTGTGAATACCCTTCCAGGTCGCCAATATGCGAGCATGCTTTTGGCACCATTACCATAGGCACAAGCATCTGTGACTATGGTAACTGCTTAACATCAGGCATGTCAAAGGGCAGATTGTATGTTTGTTTGATGATTATGTATTTATAGAAAAATATGACATTTTCTTTACTATTCATATAAAAAAATAATTACATAAAGATTGCAAATGTGCGATGCATAGTTTGAACCGCACACCTTGTGTTCCGAAGAGTACATTCAATAACCGAGCTATAACTAATTTGAGAACCATGATCAGGGTCCTAAATTATGTACTGTCGGTCTCAGATCCATCGAACCCAGCCGGTCGGAGGAAGGAAATCGATAATGTGATGAAGCGAGCCCGCCAGGGCTCCCCGGGCACCTGGGACAGGAAGCTGCTGGAGGTTGAGGAGAAGGACCCCAACCGGTGAGGATAACCCAAATATGTATTAACATACATGGTAGGCCAACAAAACACCTGAGAATAGTTACAATCTACCTCTGGCTTGGAATGCTGCTTCCACTGAGAAGAGCCGACAAGAAACACAATGGTTACTCCTTTCAATAGAATGAAAGATGGTGTACATTCTCAGGAGTAACATGAAAATGTTGCTCCCACTTGTAACACTTGCACCGTACAATGGACTGGGGGCGATCCCAGTGACACCCGGCCAAATACAAGTTAGGAAAAGTCTCCGGGATTATTTGCCTCGGCGGGAATCGAGCCCGCAACCATCCGGTGCAGTGAGCCGAGCGGCCTGCGCTCGAACCACTGCGCCAAGCCGTCTACAAACTATGTTCAGCTCATTGTTTTGAAAGGCACTGGAACTATTATATTTTACCAAATTACTTATTAAGGTGAAGGCGCCTGTCTAGCCCGCGAAGTTCATATTTTTTGAGTTCTTTTAGAAATTTTTCAAAATCTGCCAATAATAAAAGACAAATTTTGTGATTTGCGAAAAACACAGTATGCAGTGCGTTTATTAATACATTTATTTTACTCTAAATATTATCACGGTGGATATGATACTAGTAAATCACTAAATATACAAAAATTGCCAGATTATCTGGATAGCTGTCGTTCTTGAAATGTTTTAGAGTAAGTTGGATATATTAATAAATGCACTGCACACGGTCTTTTTCGCGAATTACAAAATTTGTCTTTTATTATTGTCAGATTTTGAAAAATTTCTAAAAGAACTCAAAAAATTTGAACTTCGCGGGCTAGATGGGCGCTTTAGCCTTAATTAGAAAAATAAATATCACACAGACTGACACACGAATTGTATGGTCCCAAACTAAGCAACGCTTATACTATGGGTACCGTACAATGACCTAGGGGCGATCCCAGTGACACCCAGACCACGGCAAATTACGATAAGGCCATTTCCGAAATTTGCCCCGACGCGAATCGAACCTGCAACCACGATGTGTAGTGAGCCGAGCAGCCTACGCTCGAACCACTGCGCCTTTTCGTAATTTGCCCTGATCTGGGTGTCACTGGGATCGCCCCCAGTCCATTGTATGGTACCCATCGTACAAGCGTCGCTTGTTTGGGACCATACAGTTGGTGTGGTCGTCTGGCGATATTTATTATTATTATGTCGGAATACATGGGGTGCCGGATTAGACAGGGGTTACCGGGGGTCTACTGTAATTGATTTGACTCAGTACTGCCTGCCCCATTGGGCATACAGTTTTTAATTAGTGAATGGTTGCTATGTAGATGGCGCCACACGGGCTACAAACAGTTGTACCTGGACGGATCGCGGTCGCCATCCTCGCGGCGGTCGCGCTCCCCAGGGCCCAGGCGGTCCAGGTGAGAATTCTATCCTGCAGAACATCCTGTAACTTTAAAGAATAAAATCCGCTCGCCGCGGACATTATTTCTCTCGCTCGCTTGCCGTGGAAAGTTATTTTTCTTCCAACTCCCCCTATTATTTCTTTTAGATTAAATTCGTGCGGGTTCCAAGACAATTTAACTTGTCCACGGGACTCGTCGAGGGTCAAACCTCGACGTCATTATTGGTCACCATTGTCGATCCTGGTTTACACGAGTAACAGTGGTGGGAGCGAGTGGCGGGACCAGTCCCAAAAAATAAAAAAATGTAGAAAATTTTTCGCTCGCTCGCTTGTCGTGGAAAACGTTTCGCTCGCTCATTTACACTACACTATACACCTTGCTAAAGCGAGCGAAATGAGTGAGCTTAATGAAATGAAGCTTAGCCACCACCTTGTATTCATTGCTAGAGCTGCCCTAGAGGGTATCCACATATTGTAATGATGTATGGGGGGATGAAAAGTTGTATGAAATTATCGTCAATTTTAGAGTTAGAAGCTTGAAACTTATTTTATAGGCTGTTGATTCGATATAAATAGGTCATTAAAGTATTTATAGGCTTGGGTCTTATTTGTAAAAGAATTAGCCCAAATCATTAAAAATGCTACCCAAAGACACTATTCCACGCGGACGAAGTCGCGAGCACAGCTAGCTATTCTATACATTACTAGCGACTCGCCCCGGCTTTGCACGGGTATGTTTTATCAGTGTTTCTCTACTATATTATGCATGTATTATACATACAAACCTTCTTCTTGTATCACTCTATCTATTAAAAAAACCACATCAAAATCCGTTGCGTAGTTTTAAAGATCTAAGCATACATAGGGGCAGACAGACATCGGGAAGCGAGTTTTATACTATGGAGTGATTAGACTTGTGCTAAAATGCATGTTACTCTATACCTATGGGTGTATAAAGGTCGCCGGTTGCGCGACGCTCTCGGTCGCCGCTGGGTCGGCGCTCGCCGCTCAAGTCGCGCTCCCCGCGCCGCAGCCCCCGCCGGAGCCCGAGGCGAAGCCCTATCAGGTAACATCACACATATTTCCATATTTATTTTCATTTTTTATCTATTCGCAATGTCAGTCATCATAGTAAACTAGTGGTCGCCGTGGTCGAAACTCGACCATAATTCATTTAAATTTAAATTTTAAACATCATCAAGGTTCTATTGTCAAAGACTATTTGATACTGGCACGCAGAATGCACTACGGAAGTCCCGCCCCACGAAATAAAGAAAAAAAAGTCAGATAGTCTATCAGTTACTAAGTGAATGTTTCAAATGTGTGTGTGTGTGTCAAACGCATGGTAGTGTGTGTAATGTTTTATTTAGTGATTTAATGTATATTTTATACATGGTTATTAAAAAATATTAGCATTCTGCACTCCTTCTCTATATGAACTACTAGCGGCCCGCCCCGGCTTCGCACGGGTACGTTGCGGTTACATTATCCGAGTTTTAGTAAGGATCCCTCATTTTTTTGAAAATATATTATAGCCTATGTCACTCGGGGATAGTGTAGCTTCCCAACAGTGAAAGAATTTTTCAAATCGGTTCAGTAGTTTCGGAGCCTATTCATTACAATCAAACAAACAAAGTTTTCCTCTCTATAATATTAGTATGATAAGTATGGAAAATTCCATACTCCTACGTCCGCGCAGTTTTCGTAAAAAGGGGTACATAGTTTTTTGATTCACATATTAATATAATGATTAATCAATACATATCTCAAGTCTGAGAGCGATCTTGGCAATGTCATTCTTATGTCATACCAGTACAAAATTACATGTCAAAAGCGTACTCAAGAACGCTCTCAGACTTGAGATCGATTTGTTAATACCACTCTTAGTGTGCTAGTCTGGCGATATTTATTTGATCGAGCGTGTTTATCACAGGCGTCGTTCACCGCGGCCATTGCGGCGCGAGCCGAGTCCGCGGCTGGCCCGGCGCGAGGCCAGCCCCAGGCCCGTGCGGCGCGAGGCCAGTCCCAGGCCGCTGCGGCGCGAGCCCAGTCCCCGCGCCCGCCCCCGCCCGCGCGCGCCGCCGCCCGCCCCCCGCGGCGCCCGCCCGCCCTCGCCGCCAGACCCCAGGAGGGTGAGTGTGAGTTTACAACATATACCTAACTAACCGACCCGCCCCGGCTTCGCACGGGTATTTTTAACAGTGTTTCTCTACTATATTATGCATGTCTTATACATATAAAACCTTCCTAATTACTCTATCTATAAAAAAAACCGCATCAAATTCCGTTGGGTAGTTTTGAAGATCTAAGCGTAAATAGGGACAGACAGACAGCGGGGAGCGACTTTGTTTTATACTATGTAGTGATCAGTGAGGCGTCGTGTAATAAGGTCTTATGTTAACAAGGCACGGTTAATGGGGTAGGTTAGCCCGGTGGCAAGACGAGATTGTATCCATTGCAGGAAGAGACTGGATGAACACTGCTAAAGATAGGGATAAATGGAATTCTTTGGAGGAGGCTTTTACCCTGAGGGGGTCCACATTGAAAGGAGATGAAATTGCATGAGTAGTAATATAATTATTAAAGAAGAAATTAAATTAAATTGAATTGAATTGAATTATCTAATCTAATCTAATTATTGTGGAATCAAATAAAGCTTTATTATTATTATTATTTATGGGGTAGGTGTTAACAAAATATACATCAAAAGCAGTCGAGCCGTTTAGGAGGAGACTTTACCGACCAATTTAAATTAAGTGTCATTGAAATTCTTGTCTGTATGTTTGCATCTGTGATTGAACCAATTTCAAAGGCAGTCTCAAGTTTGAAAGCGATCTTATGTCATACCAGTACAAAATGACACGACAAAAGCGTACTCAAGACCGCTTTCAGACTTGATATTCTCTATTTATTAAACTCTATGGTCCGTCCTCCACAGTCGTCGCCGTCCGGGTCGTCAGTGAGCAGCTGTTCCGACGAGTCCTGCTCCGTTTGCTCGGCCAAGAACAAGAAGGCGCCGCCTCCGCCGCCGCCCAAAGGAGTCAAACCCAGGTGAACTACACACAAAGGACTTTTGAACTTGGCGACTTGACGACCGCTTGGCGCAGTGGTTCGAGCGTAGTCCGCTCGGCTCACTGCACATGGTGGTAGCGGGCTCGATTCCCGCTGGGGTAAATTTCGGAAATGGCCTTTGCGTAATTTGCCCAGGTCTGGGTGTCAACGGGATCGCCCCCAGTCCATTGCACGGTACCCATAGTACAAGCGTTGCTTAGTTTGGGACCACACAGTTGGTGTGTCAGTATGGCGATATTTATTTATTTAAACTTATTTAGTGACAATGGTGTGGCCTGCTCAAATTGTGTCCTGAGAATGTACACCATATTTTATCCATTGAAAAGAGTAACCATTGTGTTTCTCGCTGGCTCTTCTTAGTGGAAGCGGCATTCCGAGCCGGCGGTAGATTCTGACTGTTCATAATTCATGTGCGCCAACAAAGCATTTATGAACAGTCAGAATCTGCCGCCGGCTCGTAATGCCGCTTCCACTGAGAAGAGCCGCCGAGAAACACAAAGGTTACTCTTTTTACAATAGAATAGAAGATGGTGTACATTCACAGGAACGGCAACAGAATGTTAGCAGGCGACACCATTGTCACTAAATAAGTAATAGTAAATAATAATCAAATCTCACTCAGATTTAGGTATTTAAATAATATGAGAAAGCTAGTTTAGTGGGGTGTGCATACCTACTCATACTTTACATCAATTAAAACCATTGACCATTGAACTATGGGTGGCGGCTAGTGCGTCTCTGCCCACCTCTGTGGGTTGCGAGCGTTGATGAGATGTTGTTTGTTGCAGTGTGGCCCCGGTGGCGGGGTCTCCGCGGGGGGCGGTCGTTGCGGGGGGCGCGACGCGGGGGGTCGGCGTTGCAGGGGGTGCGGCGCGGGCGGCGGGGGGCGCGCGCGCCGTTCAGCCCACCAGGGAGTTGCTGAAAGCGCGCGAGAGCAGCAAGCGGACTCGTGAAGAAAAGGTACTACATAACTATTATATAAGTAACTAGCTGTGCCCCGCGACTTCATCCGCGTAGTATTGGATTATTGGGTTAAAAAGTCCTATATGTTAATCCCGGTTATAATCTATCTGTGTTCCAAATTTCATCCAAATCCGTTCAGTAGTTTTTGCGTGAAGGAGTAACAAACATACATACATACATACATACATACATCCACACTCACAAACTTTCGCATTTATAATATTAGTAGGATACTTCGATAAAAATAAGCCTAAATTACTCCTTATAACATCAGCTATCTGCCAGTTAAGTTTCGTCGAAATCGGTGCAGTCGTTTCGGAGATTAGCCGGATCAAAGTACAAGCGTTGCTTAGTTCGGGACCGTACAGTTGGTGTGTCAATCTGGCGATATTTATTAATTTATTATTCATCTATACTACAGGTGTTGGAATGGCAGCGGTCTCAAATGGCAGTGCGGCCGGGCGGCGCGATCCCGGCCGCACACATCAAGCGCGAGGGCGAGCGGCGGCCCGGCCCGGCTGGCCCGGCTGGCCCGGCCGGCCCGCCCGGCGCCGGCCCGGCTGGCCCGCCCGGCCCGGCCGGCCCGGCCGCGCGGCGCCGCGACGTGTCCCCCGCCGCCGTGGCCGCGGCGCTCAACGACACCGAGACCGACTCCGAGTCTGAAGCCAGCTCCGACCCGCAACCACAAAGGTGAACTTTACTTCACTTTTTGTGGGGAAAAGGGAAGATCTTCCAGCCTGGCGGGGCGGCCGCTATGCCCCACTGGTTATTCTCGGGATCTTCCTACTAATATTATAAATGCGAAAGTTTGTGAGTGTGGATGTATGTATGTATGTATGTATGTTTGTTACTCCTTCACGCAAAAACTACTGAACGGATTTGGATGAAATTTGGAACACAGATAGATTATAACCGGGATTAACATATAGGATACTTTTTACCCCAATAATCCAATACTACGCGGATGAAGTCGCGGGGCACAGCTAGTGTATAATATATTAGGTGAAACAGAAAGGGTATACTATTTTTTTTGCAACTTTACTTTGTAAATCTAAAACTATCGGCTTTGTGGGACAGTTGAAGTACTAAAGGTTTTGTAAAGTTATGAAATCTGTCAACAGCTGTATCCCTGTAACACCTTTTGTTTTTCAAGTTTCCTCCAAAACTGATAGTTTTAGAATTACAAAGTTAAGTTTTGAGGAAAAAAGTATACCCTTTCTGTTTCAACCTGTATAGTCACGATGCTTGCGAGTCTTTATATCGTGATACATTCACGTCGCCGACAGAAATGGACAGATGGCGCCCAATGCGACACCTCAACACAATGTAAGGATTCTTCAAAAACCTGGGTGCACTGAAAAACTATAAATAACTAGGGACCTTGTAATTTATTTCATTTGTAGTATAGAAGTAGTCCTAAAGTAGTGTAAAGATAGTGGCACAGACTCCAAATGAAATAAATTATAAGGTCCCTAGTTATTTCTTGCTTTTTAATGCACCCAGGTTTTTTTAAGTTAGGTATTTTTTTTTATTAAACATATTTTTGTGGTAATCTAGGAACGCGTACGTTTTGAATTTCTGTTGACCGTAAATCGTCCATATCTCTTAAAGTCCTGAATCGATTTTGATAAAATTTCTATGGTACCACCCGGAGAGTATACCCTTTCAAACAAAAAAAGTTTCTTAAATAAATTATAATATACAATTTGTTGTCCATTCTCAGGCTGACACTGTCAGAGCGGTTCGGCAAGATGGCGCAGTGGTCTGCGGACCGGTCCGCGCGGCTCGAGAACATGCGGATCACGCGCCGCGAGACCACCCTGCACGTGCGCATAGAGCGCGACCCAGCCGACCCCAGTGACCCCAGTGACCGGCCGCAGCCCGTGCCCGACGCCTACCCGTGAGTAACCGCCTGTGTGAAATGTACTCATAATGCGACGCGCGACCCAGTCGACCCCAGTTATCGGCCGCACCCCTTGCCTGGAGCCCACCCATGAGTAACCACCTATGTGCAATGTACTCATCATGTGACGCGCGACCCAGTCGGACCCAGCCGACCCCAGCGTCCAGCCTCAACCCGTGCTCGATGCCATCCCATAAGAAACCACCTTTACACATCATGGTCATTGAGCAACCCAGTCGACCCCAGTAACCCAAAGTCGTGACAGATATTTTTCTTTATTTTGGGGGGCGGGACTTCCATAGTGCATTCTGCGTGCCAGTATCAAATAGTCTTTGGCAATAGATCCTTGATGACGTTTAAAATTAAATTCAATATGAATTATAACCACTAATATTTTAACTGCTTGAAGTTGGTAATGTCGATTACCAGACACGTGGTACATAGGTAACTTGACAACATCTCTCCATCCAAAGGTTGTCTGGAAGAGATTGCAGTCTGCGATAAGACCGCCAAATGTACACTATTGTTGTTTTTATGTTATCATACTTCATACTAATATTATAAAGAGGAAAACTTTGTTTGTTTGATTGTAATGAATAGGCTCCGAAACTACTGAACCGATTTGAAAAATTCTTTCACTGTTGGGAAGCTACACTATCCCCGGGTGACATAGGCTATAATATATCCGCTAGTTACATATATTTCGAACGTTATTATGCAATAAAGAGTTTTTCTATTCTATTTTACATGGGCTATGGCTATGGGTTATTTATACAGTGTGATGTTTTGTTGTGTATCAGTGGGTTGGACGGAGCCCCGGCGGGCAGCTACCCCGACGAGCTGCTGGCGGCGGCGCCCGCCGGCCTGCCCTCCTGGGACGACGTCCGCGTGCGCTACGACTACTACAAGAAGAGGGGCTATCTCAGAGGTGAGCATTTATCAAAACACAAAAAAATCCGTCTAAGGACGCCCGAAAGAAGCGAAGCTTTAAAGGACAAAGCGTAGGAACTAACCGTTTAAAAAAGTTAAGCAATGTCGGGTGCCGTCAGTACTTAGATGGGTGACCGATTGATGACACTCAAAATGTTGAAGTGTTCTTCATTTTGAGAATAAATGAAATTACTGACCTATTTTCTAACCTTCAGTCAGGCCAATTTAAGTATAAAGCGTAGAGCGCCGCAGCTCTGACGTCATCGTGTAACGCTACGTCATCGTGTAACGCTACGTCATCTGTCGATTTGCACGGATAGTGTGGCCAGGCGGCGAGCACCACAAGGTCCATATAGAAGCTTCGCTTCAAAATTCGTCGAAGTCGATTTTAATGCCGAAGTGCGCAGATAGATGTTTCTTTTTAAAAAAATTAAGCAACTCTAATTTGAATAGCGTTCGGGTATATAGCAGTAAGCCAGTAGGCATTGAGGATCGAGTTAATGGGTTTTGAAATAAAAACAAATATCGCCAGACTGACACACCCAACTGTATGGTCCCGAACTAAGCAACGCTTGTACTATGGGTACCGTACAATGGACTGGGGGTGATCCCAGTGACACCCAGACCTAGGCGAATTACGCAAAGGCCATTTCCGAAATTTGCCCCAACGGGAATCGAGCCCGCAACCACCATGTGCAGTGTGCCAAGCGACCTGCGCTCGAACCACTACGCCAAGCGGTCGAAAATTATAGCTTATTATAATTTCTGAAAAAGCTGTGATAGCCGATTGGTTAAAGCACGCGTCTTGCGGGCACCAGGTCCTGGGTCAAACCCTGGCTCGCACCTCTGGATTTTCCGAAATCTATGTGCGAATCATAATTTCTATATGATTATCACTTGCTTACGGTGAAGGAAAACATCGTGAGGAAACCTGCATGTCTTAGAAGATCTAACCAATTTTCGAAAGACACGTGAAATCCGCCAACCCGCACTGGGCCAGCGTGGTGGATTATGGCCTGAATCCCCCTCGTGTTGAGGGGAGGCCCGTGCCCAGGACTGGGACGTCAAAAGGGTTAAATTATTATTATTATTTATTATAAAATGTTTCCCCCATCAGGTCTGACTCTGGGCGACTACGTGAAGTGGGAGGAGTGGTGGTACAAGTACCAGGAGTGGCTGAAACACGAGCGCGCGTACGAGCGTTGGGCCGAGGGCGAAGTCACCACTGTGAGTACCCACCACACCCACTGTGACTCCTGTGACAGGATCCGCCAATGATGACGCCAAAGCTTGACCCTCGATGAGCTTCATCTTCTACTTCTTCGGATCCGAAGTGGTGTCCAAAGATGACGCCAAAGTTTGACCCTCGATGAGCTTCATCTTCTACTTCTTCGGCTCCGAAGCGGTGTCCAAAGATGACGCCAAAGTTTGACCCTCGGTGAGCTTCATCTTCTACTTCTTCGGCTCCGAAGTGGTGTCCAAAGATGACGCCAGTTTGACTTTCAGCTTTGACTTATTGCGAGTTGATCGAGATTAGTGATGGAATATTTCACAGATAGCGTGTGAAAAATCATATACAGGTTTTCATATGTAGCATCTACTGCCTACATAGGACAGAAACTGTTAAAAATCATTGCAATTAAATCGCAAAGCGATACAGTTCCGGCTTTCATGATAAATCATCAATCAGTAACGTCATGGGATTAAGGGACATGGTAAAAATTCCCAAAAAAAAAAGAAAATTGTGAATTTTGAAAACCCCAGATGCGACTATTTTTAGACTACAAAAGATCTGATAATTTTCGAACGGCTGAACCGATTTTCATGAAACATAGCTAAGAACACTCTCGATCAGATTACCTATCTAACTAAAAGAACAAAATTGAAATCGAATCATCCGCTTGGGCGCTACGATGCCACAGACAGACACACAAATACACATGTTAAACTTATGCCACTCGATATGCCAGCGGGGCCAGAGTGCCTGTGTCCGGTGGCACGTGGTGTAATGTGGTGTGATGTGATGTGATGTGATGTGATGTGATGCGGCAGACGCGTCGCGAGCGGCGGCGGCGGGGCGGGCGGCACCGGCGCAGCTGAGGGCGCGCCGCCCCCGCCGCGGTCCTGGCCGTGGACCTCGCCGCGGGGGCGTCGCGCTTGTAGGCAGCCGGCGCGGCTACTGCACACCGCCACCGACGTGAGCCCACCACTCTTACTTATTTATATTATAAACTAGTATCTGCCTTTAGTAAAGTATTCTATGTGTTAATCCAGGTTATAAACTATATGTGTTCCAAATTTCATACAAATCCGTTCTGTAGTTTTTGCGTGAAAGAGTAACAAACATACAACCACACTAACAAACTTTCGCATTTATAATATTAGTAGGATGGACCTACTTTTGCAAAATGGAACCAACCTAGAACCACTAACACAAGGTTGGTTTTGGTCTACAGCAGTGCATGTGGGTTGGTTCCATTTTGAAAAAGTAGATCCAAATGCGAAAGTAACTCTGTCCGTCTGCCTGTCTGTCGCGCTAACACGCCAAAACTACTGAACCGATTTAAATAAAATTTACGAAATTTGTCGCCCTCATTTATTTGACGACCGCTTGGCGCAGTGGTTCGAGCGTAGGCCGCTCGGCTCACTGCACCGGATGGTTGCGGGCTTGATCCCCGCCGGCCAAATTTCGGAAATGGCCTTTTCGTAATTTGGCCCAGTCTGGGTGTCACCGGGATCGGCCCCAGTCCATTGTACGGTACCCACAGTACAAGCGTTGCTTAGTTTGGGACCCTACAGTTGGTGTGTCAGTCTGGCGATATTTACATTGTTTTTATTCATGTGCGCCAACAAAGCATTTATTAATAGTCAGAATCTACCGCCGGCTCGGAATGCCGCTTCCACTGAGAAGAGCCGCCGATAAACTGAATGGTTACTGGTTACATTGAATAAAAGATGGTGTACATTCTCAGGAACAGCAACAGAATGTGAGCAGGCGACACCATTGTCACTAAATAAGTAAAAAGTAATCAAATCTCACTCAGATTTAGGTGTTTAAATCAGAAAGCTAGTTTAGTGAGGTGTGCATACCTACTCACATTCTACATTGGTGTGCGAGTCTGGCGATATTTTTAATGATAATCACAACGTCCTGTGTCCAGGGTCGCTTAGTTTGGGACCGTACAGTTGGTGTGTCAGTCTGGTGATATTTATAATTATTTAAGGCTAAAGCGCCCATGTAGCCCGCGAAGTTCAAATTTTTTGAGTTCTTTTAGAATTTTTTCAAAATCTGACAATAATAAAAGACAAATTTTGTAATTCGCGAAAAAGACCGTGTGCAGTGCATTTATTAATATATCCAACTTACTCTAAAACATTTCAAGAACGACAGCTATCCAGATAATCTGGCAATTTTTGTATATTTAGTGATTTACTAGTACGGCGGATATGAATCCACCGTGATAATATTTAGAGTAAAATAAATGTATTAATAAATGCACTGCACACGGTCTTTTTCGCGAATTACAAAATTTGTCTTTTATTATTGTCCGAGTTTGAAAAATTTCTAAAAGAACTCAAAAAATTTGAACTTCGCGGGCTAGACAGGCGCCTTCACCTTAACAAGGTTTCTTTTTTTACAGGCTCAACAAGAGCTAGGAATTCAAGGTGCGGATGAGTGTGTTAGGCTTATTGGACACTTTAGTGTGAGTTTAATAATAGAATTATATAGTTATACAGGTTGTAACGGAAAGGGTATACTTTTTTTTCAAAACTTAACTTTGTAATACCAAAACTATCAGCTTAGGAGGAAAATTGAAAAACAAAAGGTGTTACAGGGATACAGCTGTTGACAGATTTCACAAGTCTACAAAACCTTTAGTAGGTACTTCAATTGTCCCACAAAGCCGATAGTTATAGATTTCCAAATTAACGATGCAAAAAAATAGTATACCCTTTTTGTTTCACCTAGTATGAGCTGACGAATTGTAATAAAATACTGTTTTTTTTGTCGACAAAAATGGACGATCTAAGGCGTGTTTCTCGCATGCGATTGTCGCCCTTACACGGTAAGCGTTAAGACAGTATTTTGTTCGTCCCAGACATTTTTGTTTTTTTTTTTTTTGTGAAAATGAAATCATGAAATTAAGAATGAAGTACTGTATACGTACAACCTATATTATATTTAATGTTTGTTAAAGTTCATTACTTGTTAATGATACTTGAAATGAAATTGTGAAGTCGAATTTTCTCGTCTTAAGGCTAAAGCGCCCATCTAGCCCGCGAAGTTCAAATGTTTTGAGGTTTTTTAGATTTTTTTCAAAATCTGACAATAATAAAAGGCATATTTTGTAATTCGCGAGAAAGACCGTGTGCAGTGCATTTATTAATTTTTCCAACTTACTCTAAAACATTTCAAGAACGACAGCTATCGAGATAATCTGGCAATTTTTGTATATTTAGTGATTTACTAGTATCATATCCACCGTGATAATATTTAGAGTAAAATAAATGTATTAATAAACGCACTGCATACTGTGTTTGTCGCAAATCACAAAATGTTGTCTTAAATGTTTTCAGATTTTGGATAAACTATAAAAATACTCGAAAATTTTGAATTTCGCGGGCTAGACAGGCGCCTTCACCTTAAACATTATGTTTATATGACACGACATATTTTCCGCCTCGCTCGTACGCTACGAAGTTGATAAGGACGGCGACACTTTAGTGCTTCCAGTCTTATGTTATGAGGGGGCATTAGTGATAGGTTTTTTATTCGCAATAAAAAAACACTAGTCTGCAACTGCCCTTATTATTCATAAGAGCGATGCAGCGCGGACAGATCGCGAGCGAATGTGAGTCCTATTGCCGTCTAATTAAGATGTGTTATCGCTGTCAGTTATATGATTTGGTAACTGAAGTCTCTTTTTATAGGCTGAGGTACTTTTAAACATCAATAGTGTAGTGGTTAAGAGCGGCCGCTTACGTAGCCGAGTCGTTCTCGGTTCGATCCCGGTTCTGTCCGTTAAACTATTGACCTGAGTCTCCTAGCTAAATCATCTAGCTTAGCTGG
Organism: Notodonta dromedarius; assembly: GCA_905147325.1. Classification (NCBI taxonomy): domain Eukaryota; kingdom Metazoa; phylum Arthropoda; class Insecta; order Lepidoptera; family Notodontidae; genus Notodonta; species Notodonta dromedarius. Next base: position 5,208,496 of record LR990188.1, read on the forward strand.
AGCGGCTAACGGGATTACTAGTCGTGTAACAAACGCCTAACTTTATATTATTTTAATAAAATTCCGGTGTGCGTGTGTTTATTATTCTCCTAAACGGCTTGACAGGTTTTGATGATGTTTTTGTTTTTATTGGATGACCTGGACGGTTCCTAGCTGTAATTGGACCTGGTAGTAGTGGTAGTTTCAGGCAAAATCTAGAAATTGTGTCTAGTCTGGGTGTAAAAGGCTTTGTATTTTCTGTCTATAAAAAGAGTCAAGATACTCGGTATGTTGTGAAATAGCGATCAATATATTTTATTATATCTAGATGTTAGATTGTAAATACACTTAGGCATATAAATCTCGTATATTAGACATATTTTAACATAAAGATTATATCTACTTTGTATATTGAATATTTTGCTTATCGCGGTCGATTTGAATCTATGCTTTGTTATATCAACATTTGTCAGCATTAAAATAAATTAATGTCACAGCCATTCTAAGGTCCCCCCCTCCTTGCGAGGGGGATTCAGGCCATAATCCACCACGCTGGCCCGGTGCGGGTTGCCGGATTTCACACATGTCTTTAGAAAATGTATTAGATTTTTATCAGCATTACCCACATGATAAAATAGTCGGTGTTAAATCGAGCTCGATTCTGAGAGCGATCTTAGATATGAGAATGTTCTTATTTCGTACCAGTACTTAAATTCAGTGTCAAGTGTTTCTAGATTAGTTTCAAATTCCGCCACCGTCGAAATATAGTTGTAGCACTATACACTACATTGTTGTAGTGATAAGAGTCTTTAGGGTGGCCGTCCACTTGGCTCTGCTATGAAGCTGGCCCACAGATATAGATTTACATAAAAAATGCAAATGCATGTACTTCGCGTGTACGAAACCCCGACCAAGCATCAAGGTTGGTCGCCGCTAACTTACAGTTCGCGCGACTACAGATATAAACAATATACAAGAATCGTAGCGGGCGGAGGGGCATCGGCGGCATCGGTGTCTTTGAATCGGTTTGGATTTCCCGTCACTAATGACGTCACAGTAGGTGTTAAAAATTCGGCACGCTTGGTTTCAATACAAATCGTGATACTTGCGTAATCTATGTAAATCTATATCTGTGAGCGGGCCGTTAGGCTCGCTTCTATCCTGTCAGCATGAGCTAAGCCGGGTGAGGCTGGGACAATTAAGCGGATCCTACAGTTCGAAGCGGGAACCGCTTCATAGTACAGCCGAATGGACGGCCATCCTTATGTTGTAGAAGAGTTAGTTGTATAGACGCGCGCCGTCGACCTCTGAAATTAAATACTAATCATGTGCAGTTAATAAATTATATTCGTATTTATTTAGAGTTTTATTTGTATCACCAAGCGTTTCGCTTCCACTTTTATTGTGCGAACTGCCAAGGAATGGAACACCTTGCCGGCGTCTTTGTTCCCGGTTGACTATAACCTGGATGTTTTCAAGTCGAGAGTGAACAGGTACCTTCTAGGCAAGTATGCACCACCGTAGACCACAACGTCACTTACCATCAGGTGAGATTGTGGTCAAATACTTGCCTATTTCGAAATAAAAAATCACGAGTTAATATGACGACCGCTTGGCGCAGTGGTTCGAACGTAGGCCGCTCGGCTCATTGCATCAGGTGGTTGCGGGTTCGATTCCCGTCAGGGTAAATTTCGGAAATGGCCTTTTCGTAATTTGCCCAGGACTGGGTGTCACTGGGATCGCCCCCAGTCCATTTTACGGTACCCATAGTACAAGCGTTGCTTAGTTTGGGACCATACAGTTGGTGTGTTCGTCTGGCGATATTTATTTTTTATTTAATGATCTATCTATAGGATGAGAAGAGTGGTCGGCACCTGGGAACCTATCTTCAACTTGCGCCTTGGTGTAAGGGGCGTCGTAACGAAAACTGATACCATGGATTCAACTCATGATTCTGGACCCCCAGAGGTGGAATTTTCGACGATATTTTTTTGAATTCTAAAATGTTTCAGCCGTTTTAAATTATTATTTTTTGCGTAATTTACATTGCAGTTAATGTCTCAAATAGTAATTGTTGATATACAAGGTGACACATAATGGGTATACTTTTTTTTTCAAAACTTAACTTTGTAATTCTAAAACCATCAGCTTTGGAGGGAACTTGAAAAACAAAAGGTGTTATAGGAACCACCTGTTGACCGATTTCACAAGTCTACAAAACCTTTAGTACTTCAACTGTCCCACAAAGCCGATAGTTTGAGATTTACAAAGTTAAGTTGCAAAAAAAATTGTATACCCATTTTGTATCACCTAGTATTTATGTCGAATCACGGAAATCGGATCGACGGAAAATTCCAACTCTGAGGGGTTTAGAATCATTTGTTAAATCCATGGTATCAGTTTTCGTCACGATGCCCCTGCCACCTCGTATATAGTTTGCAAACAAGCATGCTACCCGCCTGATGTTAAGCAGTTACCGTAGCCTATAGATGCTTGCAATACCAAAGGCATTGGTCGCACATTGCCAACCTCAAGGGGAGTGGGGAAGGGGGACGGGGTTGTGCTTCCGGCTCTCTCAACGAACTTGACGCAGCTATAATAGCTACATTACTCCACTCTTCTGTGAGAAGTTGGTGCTACCCTCGATCCAGCCCATATACGAGCTGTACCTAGTCAATAAACAACAGCTTGGATCGTTTTCTGTAATAACTAAAATTGAAAATTTAGAAAACCCCCGACTTTTTAGACTACAAAAGAGCTGATAATTTTCAAACGGCTGAACCGATTTTCATGAAACATAGCTACGAACACTCTCGATCAGATTACCTATCCGACAAAAATGAGAAACATTGAAATCGGTTCATCCGCTTGGGCGCTACGATGCCACAGACAGACACACAAGTTAAACTTATAACACCCCTTTTTTGTCGGGGGTTAAAAAATAAAACGAGGTCACATCGTCATAATTTTAATGTACGATTCTCTTTTATTGATTTATCGTCGCTCGCGCTGACAAATGGGATCAATGAATGACACATATTTACTCAAAGTTTATTCAATCCAAATTAGAAGGCGGCTTCACTCTTCTGCAGGTCCTCGTCGGTACTTCCTTCACCAGCTTCCCCGGGCTGGTGGCCCTTTTCAGAGCCCTGTTGGCGCGCGACCGGGGCTTATCATTCTCCTTATCCTTCGGCGTGCCGAACTCCTGCTCCAAGTTCTTCACAATACCCCGCCTCAAACCTTTCGAATACGTCTTCAATGTTGTCATCGGCGTGAAAAATTGGTCTGGTGTAGATTGGGGCGTGAAAAATTCGGGGTTTTTCTCCAATTTTGGTGTCTCCGTAGGGTTGGTGACTACGATGTCCGGTCTCCGTGCCCTTGGCGTGATCGTCTCCAACACCGGTTTGTTGGTTATCGGCACCGGTATTTTGAATTGGGACTTCTTGGTCGACTTTTTACCAGTTTTTTCCAACTCCCTCTCGTCCGAACTGCCGTCGTCGAGGTTTAGCTTGATGACCTTACGTTTCTTCGGTATCTCTTCGTCGTTAAGAACTTTGGTCGTCACCGAAGGTATTTTCAGAGGCTTGGTTTCGGGGGTTTTGGGCGCTTCTACAATTTTCACCGGACTCAATTTGAGATTGTCGAATTCGCTCGCCAAATCGATATTTTCAGTCTTTTTCACAATCGCTCTGCACTTAGCCGAGGCCACCAGCAAATTCATGATTTCGTTCCTCAAATATCCATCCACGTCCACTGAATCCTGTAATATTTCATGAATAGTAACAATACAATCGTCTGCGGCATCATAACTCTGCATTTTCAGATGAAAAAACGCAGTTTCAATCAAAATCTCCAAGTGGACTTCCCTGAAATCGTTCTCAAACATTCTCTTCACGTAGTCCACGATAAAACCTTCAAATTCCAATTTCTCGTACATTCTTATGACATCATTGAGTTTGCTGTCGAATATCTGAAGCATATCAATGACTCCACTGAAGTAGTTATCAGCGATCGCGAATTCCTGAGACCGGAAGTACATGGACGCCTCTAAGCCCGCCGTCAGACACGTTAGAATCAAAACTGCAGGATTCTGACAAGCATAGCAAGTGCAATCATGATGTCTGAAGTACTCTGGAAGCTGGAACTTTGGTACTTTATACTGCAAAGTCGGACTGAGTTGGTTTTTGAACATTTTACTGTCCAACATTGTCTCAAAGTCTTGTTTCGGTGTGAACGATTCTAGTTTCGTGTCTGCGGTGCTGATGGGCCGGTCTGGGGTTGGCTGTAGACCCAGGATGTACTTGAGACGATTATCGATTTTGACCTGGAACAGAATATTAATTAAATAAATAAATATTAATATAGCCAGACTGACACACCAACTGTACGGACCCAAACTAAGCAACGCTTGTACTATGGGTACCGTACAATGGACTGGGGGCGATCCCAGTGACACCCAGACCAGGGCAAATTACGAAAAGGACATTTCCGAATTTTGCGCCGGCGAGAATCGAGCCCAACCAATATATGTAGTGAGCCGAGCGGCCTACGCTCGAACCACTGCGCCAAGCGGTCGTCAAATTGAAATTGAAACATCTCTTTCACTCATTCTTATTTTACTTAATGTCGTCTGAGCCGGATATGGGCCACACATACACATACATAATCCCTATTTTATCAAAATCCATCTTCGTTTTTGTATTATTAAACTAGTTTCTTCCCGCGACTTCGTCCACGTAGACTTAAGTAAACTATTCTATGTGTTAATCCAGGTTATAAACTATCTGTATTCCTAATTTCATTCAAATCCGTTCTATAGTTTTTGCGTGAAAGAGTAACAAACATACATCCACACTCACCAATTTTCGCATTTACGAGTATAATATTAAGTAGGATTAAATAAGTACCCTATCAAAAATCAACAAAAAAAAAGGGTATACTATATCTGAAATGTGAATAAATTCACACAGACATCGTTTTTTTTTGTTATCTGGACTAAATGTTGTTGGCAAGAGTGGCCATAACAACTTACAACTTCACCCGGACAGAGGGCCCAGCCAGAGGGGCAGGGGGGCAGCTAGCTCAAGGGCGCCACAAGGGACACGACCTCGGCTTGGGCCGCTGCCAGGAGAGGTATCTACCACCGGATCGGAACGACAGACATCGTCCGAGCATTCTAGAGATTTATTTATTTACTAGCTGTGCCCCGCGACTTCATCCGCGTAGCATTGGATTATTGGGTTAAAAAGTCCCTCCTCCTATATGTTAATCCCGGTTATAATCTATCTGTGTTCCAAATTTCATCCAAATCCGTTCAGTAGTTTTTGCGTGAAGGAGTAACAAACATATATACATACATCCACACTCACAAACTTTCGCATTTATAATATTAGTACGATTTATTATAGAATGCTTGTTGTGCTTGCAGCAATGCCAAGACGCACAACAAGCTAATAAGGTACAGTGGCTTATATTTAGGTACTTAAAAATCTAATGCAGTCTTTTAAAAACATGTGTAATTTCATGTTGAATATATCAACGTCTGGTTGGTTCGCAATCGAAGCGTTGAGCAGATGTACGGTCTGGGCTACATACTAACAGATACTAACTTGAGCGTCGTCCGTCTGGTGAGTATTGAGTATGGCGGCGTAGAGTCGCGCCTGCGCGTGCGCGGCGGCGGGCGGCAGCGCGGCGGCGGCGGCGGCGCGGGCGCGGCGCCGCAGCCGCAGCGCGTCGGCCAGCGCCGCCGCCGCGCCGCCCGCCCGCGTCGCCGCCGCGGACAGCGCCGCGCCGCGCAGCCGCCGCACGGACCAGCTCGATGCTGACATACAACCAGCTTCATTAAACAAAAGGTTGTTTTCACCTAGTACTATACATAGTGTAGGTGTAAGGACACCTATACTATGTATAGTACTAGATGAAACAAAAAGGGTAAAAATTTTTTTTGCATCTTTACTTTGTCAATCTAGAACTATGTGAGTGATGATGATGAATGATGATTAGTGGTGATGATGAAGATGATTAGTGATGATGATGACGATGATTAGTGATGATGATAAGTGATAATTATGAGTGATGATGATAAAGATGATGAATGATGATTATGATGAATGATGATGAGTGATGATGGAAGATGAGGATTTATGATAATAAGAGATGATGATTAGTGATGATGATGACGATGATTAGTGATGATGATGAAGATGATGAATGATGATTATGATGATGAGTGATGAGTTATGATAAGATATGTTGAAGATGATGATTAATGACAATAAGAGATGAAGATGATGAGTGGTGATGATGAAGATGATTAGTGGTGATGATGATGATGATAAGTAATAATTATGAGTGATGATGATGAATGATGACGAATGATGAGTTATGATAAGATATGATGATGATGATTGATGATTGAAGATGATGAGTGGTGATGATGAAGATGATTAGTGATGATGATGACGATGATGAGTGGTGATGATGAAGATGATTAGTGATGATGATGACGATGATAAGTGATGATGATAAGTGATAATTATGAGTGATGATGATAAAGATGATGATTATGATGAATGATGATGAGTGATGATGGAAGATGAGGATTTATGATAATAAGAGATGATTAGTGATGATGATGACGATGATTAGTGATGATGATGAAGATGATGAATGATGATTATGATGATGAGTGATGAGTTATGATAAGATATGATGATGATGAGTGATGATTGAAGATGATGATTAATGATAATAAGAGATGAAGATGATGAGTGGTGATGATGAAGATGATTAGTGGTGATGATGATGATGATAAGTGATAATTATGAGTGATGATGATGAAGATGATGCATGATGATTATGATGAATGATGACGAGTGATGAGTTATGATAAGATATGATGATGATGAGTGATGATTGAAGATTATGAGTGGTGATGATGAAGATGATTAGTGATGATGATGACGATGATGAGTGGTGATGATGAAGATGATTAGTGATGATGATGACGATTAGTGATGATGATAAGTGATAATTATGAAGATGATGATGATGAGTGAAGATGATGATGAAGATGATGAGTGATGATGTGTGATGATGATGATGATCATTGATGATGATGATGATGTTACAGGGTGTAAGGGGCATCGTAAAGGAAACCGATACCATGGATTCAACTCACGATTCTGGACCCCCACAGAGTTGGAATTTTCCGTCGATATTTTCATTAATTATGTCCATTTTTTTGCATTTTTTAAATTGTATTTAGCATGAAATCATTATAGAAATATCTATTGCTATATCATCGCTCAATGTGCGTCCAGCACGGGTGGGCAGTGGGCACTTGCCTTGGCCTAAAATAACCCCCTTTATCCTATCAGTAATATTGCGTTACTGACACATTCTTACGACTTCTTGAGGGAACCATTTTCGTTCCCAATCACCCACACACACATGTATGAACACACATTAGTTAATATCTCACCGACATTGTAATTCAAAGAAACTTATGTTTCTATCAATTACAATACAATGTGTTATTTATTTATATTTATTTATTAGAACGGTCTAATTAACCAATTACACTAATAATACAATACAAAGAAACAACAATTAAGTATAAACTAATTAGAAATATAAAACGATCAGGCATCTATCTCGCAGAACTTCCAGCATACCGACATAATCTTCACCCATTCATCCGCAAACAAATCTAAACTTGCGTCTGAATCCAGGAGGTCATTAAGCGCAGTGAGGGTGCGGGGTACAGGGGACATCGCTCGGGCAACGGTCCGGCAAGCAGGGACAGCAAAAAGCTTATGCTTCCTGACACGACTGTAATTTTCAGGAGTAAAGAGTCGGAGCAGGACACTGCGCAAATCAGGTGCATCGATCCTTCCAGAGATCTTACAAATCTATCTCAAGTCTGAAAGCGATCTTAAGTCGTTTTTTGACATGTCATTTTGTACTGGTCCTACTAATATTATAAATGGGAAATTTGGAACACACGTAGTTTATAACTGGGATTAACACATAGGATACTCTTTATCCCGATAATCCCGATTATTTTTAAGTTAAATACTACGTGGGCGAAGTCGGCGGGCACAGCTAGTATGACATAAGTATGACATTTCCAAGATCGCTCTCAGACTTGAGATCGATTTATTTAGGCGGTCCTAAAACAATTAAGTTAAATCACAGACAATACTCACCAGTGTTTCCGACGGACAGATAGTGCCGTTGAAGTCCGTTGATGGCGCTCATGGCGCTGGGCGCCGCGCCCCCGCCCAGCCGCGCCTGCGCCGCCAGCGCCCGCCCCACAGACATGTCCACTGCACGCATCAGAATACTTGCATAAGTGTTACAAATAAATAAAAATAATTTACCACTTTTGACGTCCCAATCCTGACCTTTTAGCACGGGCCTCCCCTCCCTAAGAGGGGGATTCAGGCCATAATCCACCACGCTGGCCCAGTGCGGGGCGGATTTCACATGTCTTTCGAAAATTGGTTAGATCTTCTAAGACATGCAGGTTTCCTCACGATGTTTTCCTTCACCGTACGCGAGTGATAATCATAATGCTATAAATTATGATTCGCACATAGATTTCGAAAAACCCAGATGTGCGAGCCGGGTTTGAACCCAGGGCCTAGTGCCCGCAAGACGCGTGCTTAACGAATCGGCTATCACTGTTCACATAATGTAAATAGATATATAAAATTAACAATATGATAATGTACTTACAATTCAAATCCGGATATTTCTCGTAGGCCTCCAATATCCTCGCTTGCGCCATTTGTACTAATCTCGCTGCTACTCCGACGGAACCACACTTACTATAAAATATCTGAAATAAAAATCTATATGTTATACAAAAATGAATCTCTATTTCCTTGGTCATCGCATCACGCGTGAACGGATGGAACGATTTCGCTAACTCTTTTTTGTTGTGTTTATTATTGTCAGGAGAAGGTTCTTATAAAAGAAAAACAATAAGAAAGTTGAGCGATACAATTCGAATTCAATATTCAAAGTTAAGACAGGACAACGTCTGTCGGGTCAGCTAGTATTTATATGTAAAGCACCATTCACTTGTTCACACTCATTTAACCTGGAGCTAAAATTTTCAATCACTCGCTGGAGCATCGCTCTTAGAATAGCGTTGATTTCTTCGGTGATTCTTTGCTTCAAAACATTCAGGTTGGGTGGCAATGGATTGTAAACTTTACTTTTTAGGTAGCCCCATAAGAAAAAATCAGCAGGCGTTAAATCAGGGCTCCTCGGTGGCCAGTTGATGTCTCCTCGGCGACTTATCACTCTTTCAGGGAATAAATCATGAAGAGCAGCTAATGAGTCATTTGTTACATGAGAAGTGGCTCCATCTTGCTGGAAAAAGGTGTTGCGGTTGTAGCCATACTGTTTTTGCATTTCTGTAGCCAAAAATGTCCGGATCATATGGCAATATCGATCAGAATTTACGGTCTGAGTTCGACCTCGGTCATCCTCAAAAAAATAAGGACCGATAATTCCTTGACTTGATATGGCAGCCCAAACAACAACTTTTGGCGAGTGCAAGGGCTTCTGATGCAGTTCTAGCGGATTCTCCGAAGCCCAGTATCTGCAATTTTGTTTATTCACGTGGCCGTTGATGTGAAAATTCGATTCGTCGGAGAACCAGATGTTATTGAAACTCCTAAAACGGTTTTTCATTGTCCTGCAGAATTCGACTCGTTTATCAGGATCATCAGGCTTCATTTCTTGAACAATAACAATTTTATAGGGGTGAAAATGTAAGTCTTTCGAAATAATGCGATGAACCGTAGATTTGTTCAAATTAAGAGAAGCTGCGCGCAATCTCAACGACTGTCGTGGGTCGTCCATAACAGACTGGCGAACGCGGTCGACGTTCATGCTCGTTCTTGATGTCCTTTTGCGCCCAGACGATTTGTCCGGCATTGTATTCCCAGTCTCTTCAAACTTGCACATCCAATGCTTAATTAAATTGGCACTTGGCACATGTTTTAAGCTTGTTAAATTAAAATGTGTCCTGAAGAGACGACGAACAATAGTGTAGGAATCGTTGTTTTTATAAAACGCTCGCACGCAAAACGCGCGCTCCGGTCCCGTGAAACGATTCATGGCTACTAAACTTAACAAGCCGGCCAAGCGTTTGAGACCACTCCCCTCCCCCCGCTACCTGTGGTTGGCGCGTATTGGTCAATTCAAAAAAGAAAAACATTCTGAGACACCCTTTATAACTAGCTGAGCCCGCGTCTTCGTCCGCGTGGAATTTAACTTAGCAAAAAAGCCCGCTCCCGCGTTCTGAGCCCGCGCGACAGGACCCACTTATTTATTTTATTTTCTAAAATAAAAGTAGCCTAAGTTACTCCTTAAAACATCAGCTATCTGCCAGTGAAAGTCCCGTCAAAATCGGCCCAGCCGTTTCGGAGATTACCCGGTACAAACATACAGACAGACAGATAAAAAAAATTTAAATCGCGTTTTTGCTATAGGTGTCGTATGTCCTTTCATATGCATTAAGTGAACAGGTGTTATTTTGATATTACAAACAGACACTCCAATTTTATTTATTTGTATAGATTTTTTTATAACTTTCGTTGGCTTCAATCACTAGGTAGTTCTACGCGCTTTGTCTACGTTATTCTTTTCGTTATAGTCTAAAACTTTATCCTTAGTATATTCAGAGTGTAAGGGGCATCATAAGTTGAATCCATGGTATCAGTTTCCGTTACGGCGCTCCTTACACCCTGTATATGGTCGCAGATGTATTGAAAAATTAGCTGTTTATAGCACACAAATTCGGCAAACAAGCGTACGATTCGCCCGATGTTAAGCAGTCACCGTAGCCTTTAGAGGCTTGCCATACAAAAGGCATCGCTCGCAGGTTGACGCATTTAAATCTGTCGAGAATGTAAAAGATACTCACCGCCAAATCACAAATGAATATAACAGCGGTCTCAAAGGTGTCCATATTGCCGCTCAATTCTGTCCAATGGGCCATCGCCGTGGCTATGACGTCACACATCGTGTCTGTCTGTCTGTCTATGTGACTCAGCAACACGCTCGCCGACCGCACGTACGACTCTCTGCGAAGAAACATGACGGTTTTACTGAGGCAGTTAGAGAAACAACATTAATTTCGTAAATGGGCAATTTGGGGTTAATTTCGGAATTGGCCTTTTCGTAATTTTTGTACCCTACTAGCTGTTCCCGCGACTTTGTCCGCGTGGAAGTTAACTTAACAAAGAAGCTCGCTCCCGCGTTCAGAGCCCGCAAGACAGAACCCATTTTTTCATTTTTTTTAATTTTGATTTTACAAAATAAAAGTAGCCTAAGTTACTGCTTATAACATCAGCTATCTACCAGTGAAAGTCCCGTCAAAATCGGTCCATCCGTTTCGGAGATTACCCGGAACAAACACACAGACAGACAGACAGACAGACAAAACAATTTTAAATCGCGTTTTTTCTATAGGTGTCGTATGTACTTTCATATGCATTTAGTGAAAAGGTGTTATTTTGATATTACAAACAGACACTCCAATTTTATTTATTTGTATAGATCAATAATCGCGCCTGACAAAATGTACGCTACCAATAATCGCGCCTCAAAAATAGATGCAATTGCCAATATTAACCTGTAAAAAGCTACTAGCGCCTATATTCACGCTATTTGTGCCTGACAAAGTCGCCAGCGCCATTATTCACGCCTGAAAAAAGGTACGGTATCAATAATCACTGCTTAAAAAAAGGTAAAGGAGGATTGCTCACTTATCGCCGACATGCTGGGCCACTTGGCAGCAGACATAGGCCAACTGCAGGCCGTGCGCGGCGCGGCCGCCGTGCAGCAGCTGCTGGACCAGGATCTCGGCCAGGCGCAGCGCGCGGGGCAGGCACGCGTGCTGGCCCACTGCACAAGTATGGAATGGACCATATGAACCATTTCGAGGGTTAAGAACCTGGCTAACGTAACTACACTTTGTTTAAAGTAGGTTAACGTAACTACACTTTGTTTAAAGTAGGCTAACGTTACTACACTTTGTTTAAAGTAGGCTAACGTTACTACACTTTGTTTAAAGTAGGCTAATGTAACTACACTTTGTTTAAAGTAGGCTAACGTAACTACACTTTGTTTAAAGTAGACTAACGTAACTACACTTTGTTTAAAGTAGGCTAACGTAACTACACTTTGTTTAAAGTAGGCTAACGTAACTACACTTTGTTTAAAGTAGACTAACGTAACTACACTTTGTTTAAAGTAGGCTAACGTAACTACACTTTGTTTGAAGTAGGCTAACGTTACTACACTTTGTTTAAAGTAGGCTAACGTAACTACACTTTGTTTAAAGTAGACTAACGTAACTACACTTTGTTTAAAGTAGGCTAACGTAACTACACTTTGTTTAAAGCAGGCTAACGTAACTACACTTTGTTTAAAGCAGGCTAACGTTACTACACTTTTTTTAATGGCCAGAATGGGGATCGAACCCGGAACCTCTCAGCTACTGTGGCAGCCCCTCTAACGACTAGGCTATTGACGCCTTATTAGCAATAACTCCACGCGTCTCCGTGGAATTATAAGACTGTAAAAGAGATGTAGGGTCAAATCACCTGTCTCCAAGTCCATCACCAGCTCTGTCCACACCTCGACAGCTTGTACAGCGCTTTGTACAGCTGCATGCTCTTGTGGCAGCGTCTTTACAGCTTGAAACACGTCTGGATCCATAGTCTGTAATATTAATTGATATTCATTACTAGCTGACCCAACAGACGTTCTCCTGCCTTTTAGGGGTAACTAACCTTGTGACACTAGAATTTTATATATAAGATGAAGGGATTGTTGAATTGATATAAATATCGCCAGACTGACACACCAACTGTGCGGTCCCAAACTAAGCAACGCTTGTACTATGGGCACCGTACAGTGGACTGGGGGCGATCCCGGTGACATCAAAACCTGGGAAAATTACGAAAAGGCCATTTCCAAAATTTGCCTTGGTGGGGATCGATATTAATTTAATAATTGTGAAAATATCAACGGAAAACTACCAACTCTGGGGGGTCCAGAATCATGAGTTGAATCCATGGTATCAGTTTTCGTTACGATGCGATACACACAGTATAAACATATTCCATACTCACTAATTCAGCAGCTTTCCAACCATATTTGATTACTGCATCCGCCATATCAAACTCAGCCTTCAAGAACAATAATATCGTTTGAATTACTCTCAAATCTGAGGACAGGGGTTGCTGAAATTAATAATAATAAATTAGCCCTTTTAACATCCCACTCCTGGGCACGGGCCTCCCCTCAATACGAGGGGGATTCAGGCTGTAATCTACAATACTGGCCCAGTGTGGTTTGGGGGAAATAATATTTGGAAAATAAACATTACTTTTCTTTAACCAAACAAAGTCGGTATAAAGCGTGCGATCCGCCTCATGTTAAGCAGTGTCCGTCGCCTATAGATGCTTGCAATACCAAAGGCATAGCTCGCACGTTTTCGTTTCGAATGAACAGTGGGTTGGGTTTCTGCACAAATATAGATTTACATAGATAACGCAAGTATCACGACTTGTATTGAAACCAAACGTGCCGAATTTTTAACACCTCCTGTGACGTCATTAGTGACGGGAAATCCAAACCGATCCAAAGACACCGATGCCGCCGATGCCCCTCCGCCCGCTGCGATTCTCTCGAGTGATTATCTCGCTCATACTCATATTTTGTATATCTGTAGTCGCGCGGACTGTAAGTTAGCGGCGACCACCCTTGACGCTCGGTCGGGGTTTCGTACACGCGAAGTACATGCATTTGCGTTATCTATGTAAATCTATATCTGTGGGTTTCTGGCTCTCTCACGCATCTATACTAGCTATTTGCCGATCTTCTGTGAGACGGCGGTACTACTCCGTCAAGCCTGTATGTGAGCTGTCGTCTATTGTAGAGATGCCACGAATATTCGGCTACTATTCGGTATTCGGCCTATTCGGCTACATTTTTTAATATTCGGTATATGTCCGAATAGCATGCAGTATTCGGCCGAATACCGAATACCAAATTATGGTAAAAAAGCACATATTCTTCACAAAGATATTATTATTTCAAACACAAATGGTTAAATTTCATACATAAAATAACACTTCAGTATTTAAAATCTATCAAAGGTACGTTATGATGAATGAAAACAAGTTTTTCAGCATTGAAATAAAACTATTTTTCGGATTTTATCGCGTTTATTAACTTTATGTTCCCGACGTTTCGGTTGCTTTACAGCAGCCATGGTCTCGGGGGGACTGAGGTGTTAGACGTCCGAAAAATAGTTTTATTTCAATGTTCAATGGTCAATTTCAATGTATTCGCGTAAATATAAGAAAACAACAAGTTTTTCAGCATTTGTAGATAGCAAACGATTGCGCTTTTCTTCATAAATAATACCGGCTTCTGAGAATAGCCTCTCACTATATACACTACTACCGCCAGGAGACAATATTTCAATCTTAGCAAATTTTGACAGAATTAGACACACTTTTGCGTTTGCTGACCACCGCTTGTAAGGTTTTTTTTTACCACCACTTTCTGAACATTCGGCCGCCGAATATTAGGCGCTTCGGCCAAGTACGTAGTCGAATATTCGGTATTCGGCCAAATCACTATTCGTGGCATCTCTAGTGAATTGGCTACAGTTTGTAAACTCACCGGTGTCTTCTCCACTTTTGCCAACAACTCAGCAGTCACCTCTTTGAAACCGTCGTTATGAATACTTCGGACTACTGAAGGCGTTTCAGATATTATTTCAAACAGTGTCCATAGCAATGCTTCTTCCTTTTCAGCTGAAAAATGTACATATTAAGGCTAAAGCGCCCAGCTAGCCCGCGAAGTTCAAATTTTTTGAGTTCTTTTAGAAAATTTTCAAAATCTGACAATAATAAAAGACAGATTTTGTAATTCGCGAAAAAGACCGTGTGCAGTGCATTTATTAATATATCCAACTTACTCTAAAACATTTCAAGAACGACAGCTATCCAGATAATCTGGCAATTTTTGTATATTTAGTGATTTACTAGTATCATATCCACCGTGATAATATTTAGAGTAAAATAAATGTATTAATAAACGCACTGCATACTGTGTTTTTCGCAAATCACAAAATGTTGTCTTAAATGTTTTCAGATTTTGGATAAACTATAAAAATACTCGAAAATTTTGAATTTCGCGGGCTAGACAGGCGCCTTCACCTATCGCTTGGTTCGAGCGTAGGCCGCTCGGCTCATTGCACATGGTGGTTGCGGGCTCGGTACCCGTCGCGTCGGGGCAAATTTGTGAAATGGCCTTTTCGTAATTTTCTCCGGTCTGGGTGTCACTGGGATCGCCCCCAGTCCATTGTACGGTACCCATAGTACAAACGTTGCTTACTTTGGGACCACACAGTTGGTGTGTCAGTCTGGCGATATTAATTTTTCAGCAAAATACCACAGACCGACTGTGGATGATGGTTTTTATATTATCGATACAAATAAATAAAATTGAATGTGTGTTTGTCCAGTTAAAATAATAGCGTTTAAAAATTTGTTGATCTGTCTGTCTGTTTATTCCGACTTATCTCCGAAATGGCCAGCCCTATTTTGACGGGACTTTCACTGACAAACAGATGATATTATAAGGAGTACTTGAGGCTACTTCGATTAGCATGGCGTGGTATTTCTTATTACTTCCGCTGGCTTCACACGCAAGTCTGAGGTATCTAACTAACTCAAACTCAACTCAAAATTGTTTTTATTCATGTGCGCCAACAAAGCATTTTTGAACAGTCAGAATCTCCCGCCGGCTCGGAATGCCGCTACCACTGAGAAGAGCCGGCGAGAAACTCAATGGTTAAACTCTGTTCAATAATTAAAAGATGGTGTACATTCTCAGGAACAGCAACAGAATGTGAGCAGGCCACTCCTGTAATATCATTACCTGGTATATAGTCATCGAAAGTACCAATGACCATTTGATTTAATGACTTCCAAACACCAGCTATTGGCATTATTGATGGCCAAAGCTTCGCGTACATTGTATACTCATGTTTGAGGAGGGAGCTGAAAAAAAATGATTTCTTATTAACCCCCGACGAAAAAAGAGGGGTGTTATATGTTTAACATGTGTATCTGTGTCTGTCTGTGGCATCGTAGCGCCGAAGCGGTTGAACCGATTTGAATGTTGTTTTTATTTTTGTTAGAAAGCTATTATTATAGAGTGTTCTTAGTTATGTTTCATGAAAATCGGTTCAGCCGTTTGAAAATGTACAATTTAGAGTTAAATAAATATCGCCAGACGAACACACCAACTGTACGGTCCCAAACTAAGCAATGCTTGTACTATGGGTACCGTACAATGGACTGGGGGCGATCCAAGTGACACCCAGACCAGGGCAATTTACGAAAAGGCCATTTCCGAAATTTGCTCTGACGGGAATCGAACCCGCAACCACCAGGTGCAGTGAGCCGAGCGGCCTACGCTCGAACCACTGCGCCAAGCGGCCCGGGCCGGGGTTTGAACCCAGGACCATATCATTGCTACTATTACTTATTCATTATTATTAATTCATGTGAATATATAAAATTAAATTCCAACCTGAATTTCAGACTGCTGATAAACGATTTCAAATCCGGATACATATTATTATTTACAGCTTTTTTACAGGCTTCCAAAACTGTCATCAGTTGTAATGTATCAGAGCTTGTTTCCTCATCGGCCTTCAATGCTTTCGCCTTGATATCCATAACCAAGCTCATATATTTATCTGTGCTTAGTTCCTGCGCGTACACTAAGCTCAAGAACGCGTCTATCAGCGCGTGATCATACATTTTCGTATCCAATTCGCAAATGCCTTTATTGTACAAAGCTCTCGATATATTTTTAAGCTCAATTTCGTGCTTACTCAGTTTAAGCTCATTCTCTAAGTACACATTAAATAGTGATATGGAAAATTGGTATTTTGCAGACTTATTTAATAATATAGCAGTGTTGTGTGTGTCTGTTTGTAGTTTTCTAAAGAATTTTTCATGGTTCGCACACTTCAATCTCTTCAACTCACTCATAATGTTATATTGTTGTGTTATTACACTGTTATATAACAAACTGAGGTTTGTTATGTCTATATTATAGTTTATAGAGTTTGTTATGAAGTGTTTTAGTGTGAAAGAGAGTCGCAAAGCGTCGTGTAATCCATTTTTGACGCAACAATTTTCGCATTTCAATATTTGACAACAGTATTTTAGTTCTGATAGCAATTTTAATATTAAATTTAGACAATTAGCTTGAGTTTCTTCTGAAAAATGATTCTCTATTGAGTTATTGACGGAGTGTTCGATGAACAAACGCAGTAATTGGTTTAAATATGGATACGTAGCGTACATCGCTGTTTTGTATCCCAGTTTCTTTGTCATGTCACAGGATGCAGCGATGTTTTCTAATATTGTGTGCTTATAATCATTATCTTCGAATATATTGCAGAATGAATTCAAATAGAATGTTTGGAGGCAGTGGTAGATCTCTGTGTTATGTCCAAGCAAAGTCAGAGCAGTCCGTACAGCGGTGGTTAAAGCAGAACTTTTAAAACCATGTTTAGATGCATTCTCCGCGATAACATAAAAACAATCACTGAATTTGACATACAAATCCAATGATTCCTTCGCATTGACCTTTTTCAAATCATTCTTTATCGTTAATCGTTGGAATATTTCAATGTATGCTCCGTTAAGTTGTTGCGAATACATTTCGTTGTAAATAAAATGAAGTTTTTTCACTAGAAATGTCAGTACACTGTCGCAGAATTGCTGTGTGTCATATATATCAATGATTTTTAGTACGTCTTCAGTGAGTTTTGGCAGCAATTTGTGTATTGCTTTGCCTTTGAGTCTCTCAACATACGATATTCGGTCCACAATTATATTCCAGTATGTTTTGCTATACTCCGTGAGCAGATTCTTTGTGTCATATTCAAACGGCATGAATGACAGTTTTAGAATCAATTCGGGCGGAACTGATGACCTCTGTTGGAAGAACAGGTTATAAATTAATTTAGATTATTTAGTTCATCTGTCCACCGCCTTTGTTAAACAACTGTTAAACACGAGTTGAGTATGTAATTTTTTTTTGAGTAGACATTACCTGTCCTAGACAGAATGGTGTTTAAGGGAGAAGGGGACCCTATGCCTGGGCACCATCCTAGTTATGGCACTGCCACCCACTTAAATTAGTAAATAATCACCAATAGACTGGATTACGAGAGGTTTTAGCCCATCATCAGACTAAACTTACCTGTCTAACAACATATCTATGTATATGATAGATACAGGCCAACGTTTTGACCTGCTCTGGCCTGTTCAGACTCCTGGTCTCTCTCACGCAGTCTATGCTCAGTGTGAGCAGGTCTTTGGCATTGATAACGTCTCTCCACGTCGGTACTTTGTCAAGATTCCTGTAAATTGAAATTGAAATGGTGTTGAAAACTTTTTCATTTTCTAAGTTGTAAACTAATATTTCTTAAAAATGTCCTAATAAATAAGAAGAAATACCTGCAAAGTGTACATAGCACATTAAGCGAGAATGATCCTCGGTCTTTGGCTGATAATTTGGATAGAATAGTCTTGAATTCATTGTATATTTCAACAAGATCTCGCAAATCCTTGTCTGTCCCGCTCGCTTTTATTTTCACAATGAAATTATTAGCTTCCATCACGAAAATCACTGAATAAAACACTTTATAAATTCGATGCAGGTGTGTATCAACATTATGCACTCTATTACAACGATCAAAGAGAATTGAGAAGATAATTATTTGGGCATATAAATTGAAATTCTTTTGAAAATAGTGTTCGCTGCGACCGTTACAAACGTCAAATTCGATTGTTGTTAATTTTAGGTTAGTTTTCGACAATCAAATAATTACCGAACAAATCAACCAATACAATTTCATAGTAAATACTTATAGACCAATCATAAATTAGCCTGGGGTCTGACAAAGAGAACGAACTCATACGTTCCGTTACCACAAATTTAAACGTGTCATTCCGAAATAAAAGAATAAAATGTGTACATCACACCAAACTTATGTATGCAGATGTACACTGTTTTTGAGACGCTTCAGAAATCATTGAAAAATTGTGGTGATTGCTATACACTGAAATTCGATTTGTTTTGTATGAATTGCGTTTCGTTATACGTATAGTGTAAACCATATAAACCTACCTTGAAGTTTTCTGTCTGTCAAGTTTCAGTTTGTCAAACTACTGTCAAAAACCTACCGGCCGGCCGGCTACAATGCCGCCGAATTGTAATAATTTGTATTCTCTTTGATGCCGCCATTCGTCGATTCGTTACCTAATGTGTTTTGTGGAATTGAAAAGAAATAAGCACAAGGAAAAAGCACAGTTCTACAAAAGGTATTTACATACCTACTTTTTCTTTTAAATTAAAACTCGAACCCCAGTACGCATGCCATTGAAATGTAATGAAAATGTTATGCATTAAATCAAAATACTTTCTGCAGATTCTGTATTGGTATTGGCCGCTCCGAGGCTCTCATCTGAGGGTCTGCTAGCCGAAAGCATTTTGTCCATTGGGGTGCGATCACAATGTAAGTGTCCTCTGCTTCGTTCAGATGTGCCAAGACCCGGGGAGTTCAATTGGGTGGTGGGGATACCCATTCGAGCTTGTAGATAAGCTTGTAGACCCATGTCGGACTGAATGCGTCGCAAAGGGTTGCTAACCCGTAATTTAAAAAATTTCGTCAAAAATTTTATGTATAGGCAACATGATGTTACTAAACATTGATATAATACCTGTTATAAATTAAAGTATTGATATAACAGATCTGTCATAACTGCCAAAAGTGATAAACTGACTGTTTTATTTTTCAGAAATAAAAATGAAGAATTCAACCCGCTACTTCAGCCTCCTAGTCGTTGCTGTAACTCTCTACTTTGCTGCCTCGAAATACGTGTTTGATAGAGTCAACGACACGATCCACATAGTTATCGACGAGTACTTCCACATACCACAAGGCATAGCTTATTGCAACGGAAACTTCTCGTACTGGGACCCAAAAATAACGACACTTCCCGGC
The DNA here is from genome assembly GCA_905147325.1 of Notodonta dromedarius. Taxonomy (NCBI): domain Eukaryota; kingdom Metazoa; phylum Arthropoda; class Insecta; order Lepidoptera; family Notodontidae; genus Notodonta; species Notodonta dromedarius. Next base: position 5,228,612 of record LR990188.1, read on the forward strand.
CTTTATCTAATATCAACGATTGTCGGAACGTACTGGGAATGCAACACATACAATCTACGTATCGTTAACTTGATAGCGTCATGTGTTAACCTCGTTCTATTCTCATCAATACTAAAATATGTTTACTTCATTGGAGACAGTCAAACGAAAATCGTTATGCAGGCACTAAATCTGGTGTTATTGCCTCCGTTATATTTCTTCTCGCATGTCTATTACACTGACACATTATCGTTAACATTTCTTTTAGCTTATTCCAGGCTATGTTTCACCAATAGATATAAAACATTAATCCTCATATTTGGCATATGTTCAGTGTTGATGAGACAAACAAATATAGCATGGATTGCTATGGTGTTCGGACACAAAGCATTAGATATACTTATAAAGAGTTCTAGAGTATTCGGGAACTATTATATAAGTGATTTGAAACTTAGTAAGCAATCTTTAATTGCTAAAGACCTGGATAAATCGAAATTAAAGAGATATTATGGCGTCTCCGATGTGTATTACGCTTTGAAATACCATTTCAGCACTTGTTTCACGAGTGTCTTCAGATTTATAACCATGCAAGACTTTTTAACATTGTTTATACATGTTATATTATTGTTGAGCTTTGTTGTGTTCCTCTATATTAATGGATCGATTGTTGTGGGTGATAAAACGGCTCACGAACCCACAATACATGTACCGCAATTGTTGTATTTCTTATTGTTCTACGGTGTGTTTGGTTTCCCATACGTCATATCAAAACTATTCTCAACGATAAAACTGATGTATGACAACAAGTTTCTTGCTATTTTGTTCAGTGCTATAACATTACTAGTGGTACATTTCAATACGCAAATTCATCCGTATTTAGTAGCTGATAACAGACATTTTACTTTCTATATATGGAACCGTTGGTTTTTGAAATACGACTTTGCTATATACCTCACCATACCCATCTATATATTCCTTCTATTCAGTCTATACGACAATCTTAGAGGCCAAAATTGCATATCATTTCTATTACCATACACCGTCAGTCTGTTTCTAGTACTAGGACTACAGAAGTTGATAGAAATACGTTACTATCTCCTTCCATATGTAATCATCAGGCTAAGATTCAGTAGGCCGTCTTATAGAGTTGTGATTTTCGAGTTTTTGTGGTATCTGATTATAAATGTGGGTATGTTCAGTGTGTTTTTTGGTAAAGAAGTGTATTGGAATGATTTTGAGTATGCTCAGAGGATTATTTGGTGATTAAATATAGAATAAAAGGTGTGTTGTATGAGCTTTGATAGTTTTAAGAAAAAAAACTTACTCTGGGTAGACCCAGAGTAGTTATACCCAGCGTGGTTAGAACTGCGATGGGTAAAGTCAAAATCAAAATTATTTTTATTCATGTAAGCCTACGGAGCACTTATGAATAGTCAGAATCTGCCGCGGCGTCTCGGTTTGCCGCTTCCACTGTAGAAGATACGGTAAGAAACTCGCTCATTATACTACGCTAGATAAAACTATATGGGGTAAAAAACTCTTTGATTAAGGAAGAAGGTAAAACTACGATGGGTAAAATTATGCTAGGTAAAACTATAAGTAGGCACACTTTGTGTTAATTATGTAAACCATATGATTTGAACACCTAATCAATTAGGAATTTACAAGTAAAATAAGAATAATTTAGTTAAGTAATTATTAAGATTTCAGTTTCTCTTGTAATATATTAATATTTTCATGATTAAAATAAAATAGTGCCAATAGGAAACTAATAAGTATATTTAGCTATTTGGTCTCGTAATAATAATTAATTTAACAATCCCAAAGATTCCTTAATTAGCATTTTATAATTTAAGGTGAAGGCGCCTGTCTAGCCCGCGAAATTCAAAATTTTCGAGTATTTTTATAGTTTATCCAAAATCTGAAAACATTTAAGACAACATTTTGTGATTTGCGAAAAACACAGTATGCAGTGCGTTTATTAATACATTTATTTTACTCTAAATATTATCACGGTGGATATGATACTAGTAAATCACTAAATATACAAAAATTGGCAGATTATCTGGAAAGCTGTCGTTCTTGAAATGTTTTAGAGTAAGTTGGATATATTAATAAATGCACTGCACGCGGTCTTTTTCGCGAATTACAAAATTTGTCTTTTATTATTGTCAGATTTTGAAAAATTTCTAAAAGAACTCAAAAAATTTGAACTTCGCGGGCTAGATGGGCGCTTTAGCCTTAACAATTATCTCATACGAGGAAAAACAGGCTGTTGTTTTTTTAACCAACGCTGAGTGTGGCAGTGGCTTGTGTAATTAATATTTAAATTTATTTTTTATTTTTTTAACCATCAATGCAATAACTTTTTAATGAATAAAATATATTAATGATTAAATAATAAAAAGATTTGTTTTTTTTTTAATAATATTATGACATTCCTTACCGCAGCCGTGTATTAAATCAGCTTTTCCCAAGATTAAATCAGCTTGGCCCGTACGAATAAACCTATCTCAGGTCTAAAAGCAATCTTAAGTACGTTTTAACTAGTACCTAATTTTTACTGGTATGACATTTCCAAGACTCGTCGCAGACTTCAGATTTTTTTTTTCGTTATAAACAGGTATTTGACCACAATCTCACCTGATGGTAAGTGACGATGTGGTCTACGGTGGTGCATACTTGCCTAGAAGGTACCTGTTCACTCTCGACTTGAAAACATCCAGGTTATAGTCAACCGGGAACAAAGACGCCGGCAAGGCGTTTAGTAATGCGAGACCTTTTAGAAGTTTTCACTTCCCTATGTACACGGCTTAGTTTTGTATACAAATGGATAATAACGAAGTTCCTTAACGCGGATTGCTGTCGGAGTTAAATAGCCGAATTCGTCACGCTTGATAAACGTTGATAAGTACCTACGTAACTTTGTAACGTCCACTGTGAAAAAGTTCTCTAAAAATTAACTAGATGGCGGGAGTTATTCTGGTGACTAGATTGTGTAACATCGAAAAAAAATGCATTTAAAACACTTAAGGCTAAAGCGCCCATGTAGCCCGCGAAGGTCAAATTTTTTGAGTTCTTTTATAAATTTTTCAAAATCTGACAATAATAAAAGACAAATTTTGTAATTCGCGAAAAAGACCGTGTGCAGTGCATTTATTAATATATCCAACTTACTCTAAAACATTTCAAGAACGACAGCTATCCAGATAATCTGGCAATTTTTGTATATTTAGTGATTTACTAGTATCATATCCACCGTGATAATATTTAGAGTAAAATAAATGTATTAATAAATGCACTGCACACGGTCTTTTTCGAGAATTACAAAATTTGTCTTTTATTATTGTCAGATTTTGAAAAATTTCTAAAAGAATTCAAAAAATTTGAACTTCGCGGGCTAGACAGGCGCCTTCACCTTTACAGTGAACATCCACACAATTTCTATTTATTATTGTTTTATAACTTGCGCCTTCCGCTATAACCGCGAGTCAACTTTTCGTAAAAATAAAAAACCATGTAAGTACATTTTTATAAATAATCATATATTAATTAAAAAATGTTCAATATACCTATTATATAGACACTTTTCAAAACATTAACACATTTACTACATTTCTATTTAACGTTATAAATGAACAAAATTTATATAAATTTATTATAAAATAAATACATAATATTAAGTAAGTATCACAATAAATGCCAATAATTCTGTTAAACTACAAACAACCAAACGTATCATGGCGTATTATTCACACATTAGAACATGACAAGAACAATAATACATTAAAAGATTAGTATTTACTTCTGCGACAACAGAATTAGAACTAAATTGAAAAAAATAAGTACAATTAATTAAATCGGGCCAATTACTATTAGGCATGTTTAATACAGAAATAAAATTAACTAAATTCACTGACGTCTCAAACGCGCTGGCTGGCGTTATCAAATAAAAGTCGGTATTTCTTATGTTCAGACTTTAGTGAAGCGCTGAGGCTCCCGAGAACTCTTATTGCAAATAAATTATCAGGACAGGGGCCATCCATAAATTACGTCACACGAATTTCATGATTTTTTGACCCCTCCCCCGTCCTTGTCACAGCTGGTCACATTTGTGTGACCCCCCCTACCTAGTGTGATGTCACATATTTTGTAATTTTACATTTAGAAATTTATGAAATTAAAACAGCAGTGTTCCGAAATTATGTTTAATTTCCATTTAAATTATTTTTCAATAAAATCCACATCAAATCGAACATATTATTTTTGTAAAAATGTGAAGTCACAATATTTGGTACCCCTCCCCACCCCAGGTCACACAATGTCACACTTCGTCGACCCCCTCTCTCCCCCTTAACGTGTGACGTCATTTTTGGATGGACCCACAGGGAGCAAACCCAAAACTTTTCGATTACGATTACCAAGCCATTGAGATCGTCTTTCTTTCATGCAGCTTCCATCTCTTCCTTTTAAGTGGTTGATCCGAAAGTGTAGTGTAAAATATACGGTATTCGGACCCACTTATCAATTTTACGATATGACGTTGATAAACCAGACCAGCGTATTAAATATAGGTCAACTAGCTGTGGTCCGCGTGGAATGTGGACCACCCTTAACATTTTTCCTGAATTTTCTTTGCTATAAACCTCACGGAGCCCGAGACCTTTCCAACGAATGCAAAAGCGTGGAAATCGGTTCGTGCGTTCTGGAGTTATAGCGTCAGGAAGGAAAACCCGACTTATTTTTATATAGTAGATTTTATACAAAAAAAAGTTGAACTAAAAAAATAATGTAATTTAATATATTATTATTATATTATCATTTAATGATACTTTTCCTTATAACTATGTACTTGATTGGATATCACACTCAAAACAAAACTACAATAATTCATTTTGTACATTGAACCTTTGTAGGAACTTAACTAGATTACAGACTTGTGTTTCAAGAAACACCAGTGCCGGATTAGCCATGTATCAAGAGTAGCAATTGCTACGGGCCCCGCGCGAAAGAGGGCCCCGCATATTTAAACCCACTCATTTCATTTTTGAGTGAAACCTATTGAGATGTGGTATATTGAATTTACATGATGTCACAAAAACGTGAAACGTTACAACTTTTCCTACTAAGACATTCCATGTCAGGCACTCGGTAACCGACTACGGGCCCCGCGCTTGCTTAATCCGGCACTGAGAAACACATGTTAGATACTTGATGGTAGAGTCAAACTATGCCCATTGTCTACAGCTCATACATGGGCCGGCTCGACTGTGGTAGTACCAACCCCTCACAGAAGAAGGAAGCCCAAACCACCCTCTCTTTCACTCCCTACTACAAGTGATGTAGTCACTTTTGACCACACACTTTTTTGGTAACTGACATTTTAACCACGCTATATTTTATTTTTTATTGTACAGCGTGTAAGTGACATCGTAACGAAAACTGATACCATGCATTTAAATAATAATTCTGTAACACAGAGTTGGAATTTTCAATCAATATTTTCATAAATTATGCTAACATTTTTCAGCATTTAAAATTTGATTTTAGCATTTTACAAAAATAAATGAATTATTACTATTTTAGACATTAACTACAATGTAAATTAAGACTCAATACGCTCGAACACGCATTTCATGATCAAATCAATTTTGGCATGCTGAAAAATTTTAGCATACCTAATTCATAAAAATATCGGCGGAAAATTCCAACTCTGGGGAGTCCAGAATCAAGAGTTGTATCCATGGTATCAGTTTTCGTTACGATGCCCCTTACACCCTGTATTATTATGTTATTAAATATGGCCACTCTGCGGTACATTCCTGGTTACCCCTCAGGGGGGTATAAACGTGGTGGCAAAGATAGTTTTCGATACGCACACGCTACGGCGGCGTATAGTTCGCTCATTCCACGAAGACGCATGCTATGACTCTTATAAATAATAATAAATATCGCCAGACTGACACACCAACTGTACGGTCCCAAACTAAGCAACGCTTGTACCGTACAATGGAGTGGGGGCGATCCCAGTGACACCCAGACCAGGGCAAATTACGAAAAGGCCATTTCCGAATTTTTCCCCGGTGGGAATCGAGCCCGCAACCACCATGTGCAGTGAGCCGAGCGGCCTACGCTCGAACCACTGCGCCAAGCGGGCGTCTCTGTGTAACACTGGCATATGGATCAATATGCAATCATTCACGCGTCTTGTTGAAATTAACTGACTAGGTATAACCTATCGCTAGTTCAAAGTAGTCTACCACAAACAAAAAAAAATGTAAATAATGATCTAAAATCGCAACGACTCAGGTAACTAAATACACTTAATATCACAAACAATTTTAGGAATGTTTAAGTACATAATAAAATTACCTATGTATAAAAATAAGTGTTTACTACCGCCTATGGCCCAGCGCACACCGCTGGAGGCGCGGCGGAGCGCAATTGAAGACCACAATTATTTTTTTTTATATAAAAAATACTAGCAATGTGTTTGTCACATTACTAGTATTCCCTTTAGCCCCTCCAACTAAGCTAATGCTTGTGCTAGGAATGGGCTCACGTCAATAGTTTAATGGCCAGGATGGGGATCGAACCCGGAACCTCTCAGCTACGAGGACGGCCCCTCTAACCACTAGGCTATTGACGCACAATTGAATATAAACCTTAACTACCTTGACATACGGTATGTATGAGCAGTCGCGCGTATGCTCCTGTAGTAGCTTGAGGGCGCTCCGAGCAAATTTATTCAAGCGACCGTATGTCAAGGTTTATATTAAACTAGCTGTGCCCGCGACTTCGTCCGCGTGGAATTTAATTGACAAAGATTCATACAATTTTTCATTTTCATCCCCTATTTTATCCCCTTGGGGGTAGTATTAATCAAAATACTTTCTTAGCGGATGCCTACGTCATAACATCTACCTGCATGCCAAATTTCAGCCCGATCCGTCCAGTGGTTTGGGCTGTGCGTTAATAGATCACTATGTCAGTCAGTCAGTCACCTTTGAGTTATATATATTTAGAAGATTGTTGTCTTCAATTGCTCTCCGCCGCGCCTCCAGCGGTGTGCGCCGGGCCTATGGCTGCAATTCGATTGACCAATAAGAAAAGACACCGGTTACATCCAACGTCCAATACAGAGAGAATGCAATCGTCAAAAGTTGGCGGGATATCGAGGAAAACGGCGAATTTTGATTGGTCCGCTCAAGGTCGAGCCGTGAATGGACTAATCACAATGTCAGGTGACCATACATATGCAGTGACAATGCATATGTTTGGAAACCGACTATGCCGCGTCTATGGCTTACTGGTCAACCAAACTTTAGCACAACTAAACTATAGTTGTACCCCTCATACACCACGGACAGGACAAGGACAGTGTTGCTTAGTTTAAACAAGTTTAGTTTGTCAACGGAACTAGTGCCAATAACAGCGGTAACGGAATTACCTAAAAAAATATATAATCTAATAACCCCGATGTATTTCTCGAAAACGGCTGTGCCGATTGCGATTAAACATCGCTAAGAATCGCCGATACCAGATATCAAAACTACTAAATCGCATTTAAATCTGTTTAACCGTTCTGGAACTTATATCACGAACGAAGCGACATCTAGATTAATGCATAAAACTTGTAACACTACAATTTAAGTTACTTCCCTTAATGATACGATACTTCATTATAGTGATGAAACATTTCACAGGTAGAGTGTGAAAAATCATTATTATATTATAGGTTTTCATAAGTAGCACCTGCTACCGACATAGGTAGATACTGTTAAAAATCATTGCAATGAAATCGCAAAGCGTTCGGTACTGTCACGATTTTTATGATAAATCACCGACCAGTGACTTAATAGGATTACGTATCATAGTGAAAATTCACTACGAATAAAATCATTTACTGTGAAAAATCACAAGTGAGTTAACAGTGAAAGATAAATATAATTTCACGTAATGAAAATTAATTGGAAGTAGCACTCATTTCCATGCTTACTTCATAGGTTTATTTAGTAAGCGCAGCTTTCCAATGAGACCATCAGTTCAATTCCCGGATACTGAAATAATTGAAGTTTTAATTGTATGCTTGATTCCAGTGACACTGAGACCCGAATTACAAAAAGGTAATAAGTATTCAAGAAGTTTGTCAACGGGAATCGAACCCGGCATCATAAGCTGAGCGGCCCACAATTTGGATCATTTTTTTTTTTTAGTTTATTAAGTAGGTATACTCCCCCCTCCATTCCCAGCCATCTTTCCGACTCTCCTTTAGGCCGGCAAAGTGCGAGCAATGCCATTGCTATTGCAAGCATCTATAGGCCACGGTAACTGCTTAACATTAGGCCGGTCATACTCTGTTTACCGACTAAGTATGTTAAAATAAAAAAATAATATATAAGCACTAGCAATGTGAGATGCCACATTCAATCACTTTTAGTAGACCAGTTACTTCGACTGAGTCGAATACTGGCTTACGTGAACTAATTAAAGTTTGATGACCAGGGTGGGACTCGAACCCGGGACCTCTCATTTACGAGGGCCCCTCTAACCATTAGCCTGTTGACCCTTTTAAATCCACTTATCATCTTTTTTTCCGTTCAGCAATGGAGTCGATTCTTCCTTTATGTCTTTTACAGGACTCACGTCGGGTTTTCCATTGTAGTACTTTGAATTGATATTGGACACAATGTAGGGGACGCCGGCCAGGTCTGATGATAAAGGGTTGTAGTACTGTCTGTAGCAAAATACAGCTATCACGTAACCTAAGACGGACCCGAAGAGAATATCTGGAAGAAACAATCAGAAATGTTTGTCAATTAATCACTACAACTCATGTACGAGCTGCCTTGCACCGGGTAGTACCACGCTGTCACGGAAGATCGACGTTTCGTACGATGAGTGAGAGAGCCGGAAGCCTAACCCTCCTTCTCTCCCTCTATCCCAATTCCCACTCTCCTTCAGTTTTAAGTGCGGGAAATGTCATTGGTAACTGCTTAACTACAGGCGGGTTATACGCTTGTTTGCCGACTTAGATGATAAAAAGAAAGTTCTTCGGTAGATTCTTCGTCGATCTTTGATCGTTACACTGCTGCTGAGCGAGTAACACACGCAGCCCGCTGAACAGGGCCGGATTAACCATATCGGGGCCCTTAGACTATGGGGGTCTTGGGGACCTTTTCTAACACAGCGCAATATGATTCATAACTAAATTCTGTTTTTGCTACATTACGAAGGTAATCACCCTTTTTAATAAAATATTGAAACAAAAGATTAAGCAATTATTTTTCCCTTTTTCCATAAAGATTACTCTGTTAGCCCCTCCAGCTAAGCTAATGGTTGTATTAGGAGTGGGCCCACGTCAATAGTATAGTTCAATGGCCAGTATGGCGATCGAACCGGCCCCTCTAACTCAAAATTAAAACTTAATTCACGTAAGCCAACACAGCATTTATGAATAATCAGAATCTACCACCGTTTCGGTATGCTGCTTCCACTGAGAAGATCCGGCGAGAAAACACTAGGCTATTGATGCCTTAAAAAAAATATCTCAAAGCACAGGTCAGTTGCCTGCACTGTCTATTCTAATGGCCATCCTGCTGCTGCTGCCAAGCCATCACTCACCCTGCCAATGGTGGTGGTAGTCGCAGGAGCGGGACAGCGCGACGCAGCTCGCCAGCATGAGCGGCGCGAGGCAGGCCAGCACGCGCAGCCCGCTGCCTCGCCGGCGAGACAGCACGCCGAGCCGCCCGCATATCCACGCAGCGGCGACGCCGAGCGAACAGAACGATACTAGAAAAAAACATAATGCTAATACAAGTCGGCAAACAAGCATATGGCCCGCCTGATGCTAAGCAGTTACCGTAGTTATGCTTGCAATACCAAAGGCATTGATCGCACGTTTCCGCTCTGAATGGGAGTCGGTCAGTGTGATTGGGGTATGGACTTCGTACGAAACGCAGCTATAATAGCCACTTTACGCGGATCTTCTGTGAGAGGGTACTACTCCGGTCGTTGTTCGTGATAAATGTAAGTGTTCTAGTGAAACTTCACTATGAATAAAGTCATTGACTTTAAAACTCACAGCTGAAATAACAGTTCACGTAATGAAAATTAATTGAAAGTAGCAATCATATCTATGCCTACAGCTATGAGTACCGCCGTGATGTGACATAAAAAGCCTAATGTTACTGTGGCGACCTCACATTCGCGACGCCGACAGAAATGGATAGATGGCGCTGAATGCGGCGCCTCAATACAATGTACGGATTCTTCATAGAAAAACTGAATCACGATATTAAGACTCGCAAGCATCGTGACTATATATACAAGATCCCGAGAATAACCAGCGGGGCATAGCGGCCGCCCCGCCAGGCATAACACTCGGCTGCCTGCAAGATCTCCCCTTTACCGCTAAATTTCTACAAACAACCAAACTGTATACTCACAACTGCTGTGTCCGCTAGGAAAGGATTTCCGTCCCTCCATGATCTCCATCGCATCTCCGGTGCATAGGAGATCTTCTGTCTCTTTCCCGTCCGGAAAACATCTGTAGAAGAAATCTGGTCTTGGTCGACCTGCGGGAAATTTATTTATTTATGTTCAGACATCGCATGCCCATATATATATATACCTTACTAGCTGTGCCCGCGACTTCGTCCGCGTGGACTTCCATATTTATTCACCTTTTAAACCTTCCCTGGACTTCCACAAATAATTCAAGACCAAAATTAGCCAAATCGGTCCAGCCGTTCACGAGTTTTAGCGAGACCAACGAACAGCATTCATTTTTATATATAGGTATATAGATAAACTAACATACATATTAATCATACAAATAACAAACGAAACTATGGGTGGTGATGAAATGAAGCACTAACCATAAATAAAGCGTAGGTAATGACGCCATGTATAATCTAACACAGCATCTCAAGTCAGAGTACGCTTTTTTTTTTTTTTTTGAATGGACTATATGTTGTTGGCCAGAGTGGCCATAACAACTTCACCCGGACAGAGGGCGAGCGCGAGTGCGCTCCAACCAGAGGGGCAGGGGGGCAGCTAGCTCAAGGGCGCCGCAAGGGACACGACCTCGGCTTGGGCCGCTGCCAGAAGAGGTGGCGAGGGTAAATCTACCACCGGATCGGAACGCGACCTCGAGTGAGAAGATCCGGCAAGAAACCCAGCGGGCTTGTCGGGTGCCAAGGTGCGTCTAGTAGACGCACCTTCTAGCGGAAGCGGGGGTACGTCGACCTCGCCGGCGAGGTCGGTGTCTGGTGGGGAGTGTGCGTGTGTCGTTCTCTTCGACATCTGAGTCTAGGAGAGCGGTGAGTTTGTCGGGGGGGTCCAGCAACACATGCCGCGGCCTGCGGCGGCATGTATCTGGCGCGGGTGTAGGTGCATAATCGGCGGCGGCGACGATTAAGGGATTGGTGTGCTCAGAAGCCCTCAAGAAATAGCGTTCGGACGCTATTTTGAAGTGCTTCTGGATCGAATCGAAATAAAAGAGTACGCTCTGACATGTCGATTTGTACTGGTATGACAATGACATTTCCAAGATCGCTCTCCAACTTTAGAACAAACTATATATATATAACTCAAAGGTGACTGACTGACATAGTGATCTATCAACGCACAGCCCAAACCACTGGACGGATCGGGCAAAAATTTGGCATGCAGGTAGATGTTATGACGTAGGCATCCGCTAAGAAAGGATTTTGATTAATTCCACCCCCAAGGGGATAAAATAGGGGATGAAAGTTTGTATGAAACTTTGTCAATTTTAAACCGAGCGGGCTGAGACTTTGCATGCATAAAGCTACTATGACGTAGACATCGCCTAAGAAAGGATTTTGATTAATTCCCCCCCCCCCCCCGAAGGGGATAAAATAGGGGATGAAAGTTTGTATGAAACTTTGTCAATTTGAAACCGAGCGGGCTGAGACTTTGTATGCATAAAGCTACTATGACGCAGACATCCCCCTACGAAAGGATTTTTATTAATTCCACCCCCAAGGGTATAAAATAGGGGATGAAAGTTTGTATGAAACTTTCTCAATTTTAAACCGAGCGGGCTGAGACTTTGCATGCATAAAGCTACTATGACGTAGACATCGCCTAAGAAAGGATTTTGATTAATTCCCCCCCCCCCCCAAGGGGATAAAATAGGGGATGAAAGTTTGTATGAAACTTTGTCAATTTTAAACCGAGCGGGCTGAGACTTTGCATGCATAACGCTACTATGACGTAGACATCCCCTAAGAAAGGATCAAAATTCCACGCGGGCGAAGTCGCGGGCTCAGCTAGTTTATTAATATGGTTGGTTATGGTTTAATAATATACCCGCTATTAATTTCACCATGTCTGTCAAAACTCCGTTGATACCTAAAGCGAGAGACCACGCGAGAAGAATCTGCAAATACAAAAAACAGTGTCAACAGGTCTGTACATAAACCAGGGGTGCTACACTTAGCAACGATACTCAATATATCGTGACATTCGTATTGTCGAATCCTACACTAAGTTACAGCTTTGCCATCGTATATCGTCTGAACGAACAATAATTTTGTATTGTCCGTTCAGTAATCGATACGACGGCAAAAATATGGAATTTAGAGTTGGATTCGACAATACGAATATCACGATATATCGATTATCGATGCTAAGATTAGCACCCCAGGGCCGTAGCAACAGCAACGTGTAAGCAAGGGCCCCGGGCCAAAATATAGCATTGGGGCCCTATTAAAAGTAAATTAAATTCTTTAAAGGTGCAAAACTGCTTCCTCATCAGTTGATTATCCCCCACTGTAAGGCATAATAAAGCAAAGCCAGTTAGTTACTACTAAATGTAACGCTGCAGATAATAATTTAAAGTCGAAAATTCTTTACTCAACTAGGATATCATTTAAATATTTCGAATGTCGCAGCGTACGTTCATGGAAGCCGAAGGGCCGCTTCTACGTGGGGGTCCCGGGGCACTGCCCCGCATAGTCCTACGGTAGCTACGCCTTGACACAAACCTAATGGTTTATTCTTCGAGAGTTGTTACTCACCTCTAACGCATCGTTACAATCGTTACAGCCCGCCCAGGCTATCATAGACAACGTGCAGGGTACGGACAACACTATGGTCCATAGCGCTCCGCCAGGCACATAGCTATCTTTACGAGGATACATATAATCCGATTCCAGCTCAGTTTTGTGTATAACGCGGGTGAACGGCGGCATCGTCTCCATGTAACTGTAACATTAAAGATGGTGGAGCCAAGAAAGGTAGTAGCCCATTGACTACCGCTTAGGGGCCATCCATAAATGACGTCACACGTTAAGGGGGAGGGAGAGGGTCGACGAACTGTGACATTGTGTGACAAGGGGGTGGGACATCACACTAGGTAGGGGGGTAGGGGGTAAGGGGGTCTCACAAATGTGACCAGCTGTGACAAGGACGGGGGAGGGGTCGAAAAATCATGAAATTCGTGTGACGTAATTTATGGATGGCCCCTTACACCCTCTCACAAGTTCCGTACGGTGAGTGAGCGAGCCAGAAGCTAACCGAGTGGGACAGAGGGATGGAAAGGAAGCCCCCTCCTTTCCCTTTGTCCCACTTCTCTTTAGGTCGGCAATGTGCGAGCAATGCCTTTGGTATTGCAAGCATCTATAGGCTACGGTAACTGCTTAACATAAGGCAGTTCGTACGCTTTACGTACAAAAAAGCGGCAATAAGTGTTGAAAAAGTATTCAGATCAACTTTTGATCCGATCACTAACTGTGTAATCAAAGATTATAATTTTCATCTGAGTGTAGATTTATTATAAGAATTTTTCAAAGCGGATGCACTAATGCCTATTCAGGCATATAATACTATATTACCGGGCATATGAAGGTACATACGACACCTATAACAAATCAGCGATTTATAAAATTTGTCTGTCTGTCTGTCTGTCTGTGTGTGTGTTTGTTCCGGGTAATCTCCGAAACGGCTGGACCGATTTTGACGGGACTTTCACTGGGTGATAGCTGATGTTATAAGGAGTAACTTAGGCTACTTTAATTTTAGAAAAACAATTAGGGTGCCGCGTAAAAAAATAAAAACACATGAAATCAAAGAGTATCTCCGAAACGGCTGGACCGATTTTGACGGGACTTTCACTGGTAGATAGCTGGTGGTATAAGCAGTAACATTGGCTACTTTTATTGTAGAAAAACAAAATTAAAAAAAAATGGGTCCTGTCGCGCGGGCTCAGTACGCGGGAGCGGGCTTTTTTGTTAAGTTAAATTCCACGCGGACGAAGTCGCGGGCTCAGCTAGTATTACAATAAATGTTCAGCGCCACCTATTACACTGTGCTAATACTTTTTGATAACCACTATGTAATAAAACGCAATGCCACTAGATGGCAGTATCAATATTATAATATAACAATGTGTGAGTCCTGGTAACTAATAAAAGTAGTTGATTGTTTAAATTATATGAGGAAAGTATGAAATCTGCTTTTTTACTTTACCTACTGTTTTCTACTGTTTTTTTATTGATGAGCTGTTATTTTTAGTTTCTTGGGGTTGGCAACACTGTGCGCAACTGCGCGCGCGCCGTAACGCGTGTATTATTAAACATTTAGCAGACTCGTAAAATTGTTATAAACTGGTTAAATGTCAGGGCCAACTCAATTAATACTACAATTTGAAACTGATAATGATTGGCTATTTAAACTGATGATAACATCGTAAGGAAACTTTTTTTTTTATATGACTATATGTTGTTGGCCAGAGTGGCCATAACAACTTCACCCGGACAGAGGGCGAGCGCAAGTGCGCTCCAGCCAGAAAGGAAACCTGCATGTCTTAGAAAATGTAACCAATATTCGAAAAAAATGTGAAATCTACCCTATGCGGGCTTGCACTATGCCCGGTGTGGTGGATTACGGCCTGAATACCCCTCGTATTGAGGGGAGGCTTGTGCCTAAGAGTGGGACATTAAATCGGCTAAAAATGAATATTAATGAATAGAATATGACTTATATGTTTAAAGGTTACCTACACAATATTTTCTGCCGTAGACATTATTTCTTTAGCCTTTTAAAATGGGCTTTAGATCACCTCTGATCACCTGTGATCTGGGTGTCATGAGAATAACCCCCAGACCATTATATGGTCATCATCTTATTATAGTTGGTGGGTTAGTCTGGCAGTATTCATTTATTTCTTTGTTTTTTTGACACAACACAGTTATAAGATAATTACAATATTAAGGCAAAAGGTAAGAAACAGTAATCACACTATACAGTAAATTAATTTGCTTATCAGTCAATAAAATTACGAGTTGGTAGTTAGAACAGGTTTTATTTTATGTCTGTGAAAGCAAGGTGAAGTAACTGTTCCGAATAAAACAACCAAAAAGGAAAAGAACCAAGTGGTACCGGTTATATTCAATGTTGATATTTCAATGGTTAAAAAAAATTAAAGCTTCGAAAATCGCATTTTTTTTCGGTTAAATATGACATTTTTCAAGACAATTCTTTCCGGAACTCAGTGAATTTAAAATACGATAACAATATATACGGCATATGATATTTTTAATTGATAATTTGCTAATAAAATATCGTTTATCTCTAAAATAATAAACAACATATGGTACGCACTTACCAGAAGGCAGTCATCAACAATATGCGAACAACTATTTCTATAAACAAATTAAAGTTTGCGGAACGTATTAGTGGCATTTTTGTAATTTATTTATCTCGTTTATTTTAGCAAAATATTATCTTGCGAGTTCGATACGTCCACAACTCAATCACAAAAATGTTGATTTGACTGACGTTTGATATTCTGTTTGGAAATTGAGTATTAACATTAGCACTTCATGGTGGTTTCTGAACAAAAATTACGTTTCGTTATTGCAACCAGCCAAGAGCCGACCCATTGGTCAGCTGGGTGCAAGAAGGTTAGAATACCACTGGAGATATCACGTAGAACTATGGAGTGAAGACAGGTTTTTTTACATACATACGTATGCTCTGACCCTCTCACACTTCATCTGAAATTGCCATGATAAACACAAAAAAATACCCCAACTAACGTGTGATGAGCCAAGATTTCGCAAGTCCATGGTTTTCGTGTCTGTTGTTTTATGGATTTTATTTACATATTACATATGCTCAATTTGAGAATCCTCTTTTGACTTCAGTATTTATTTTTATATAGAAAACCAAAAAATATATCAACCATTCACTTTCCTGATTGTCGGTAGCTGTTATTTTAATAATTTAGCAACACTGATAGAACACTCAATTTGACACTATGGCCAAACCAAAGAGTACAGTAATATATAGGAAAAAGAGAGCCAACTAGCCGGATTTTTTGTCACCCTCTGGTCCATAGCAGGGCTCAGTGTCGCCGTCTGGTAACATATCCGATGAACTAATATTAATATTAGACGTATATATACTAATATGTATTTATATATGTATACCCAATTATATATACCTGCGTATAGGTAACTTATCCTATAGATAGGTAGTTATTATTTTTATTGGGTTCTGCAAGAGTATTTTAAATAATTTGAAATGTTATAGAAAACTTTGAATGTCTGTATTTTGGCCAATTTAAAGTAATTTCTAGTGACATAATTCGAGCACCAATAAACTTATTTTATTGTAAGCAATAGGTAGTTACATATATTATGTTAGAAGTAAATGAGCTACTATTTTAGCCTATATTGGAATACAATATTACACTATATTCGTGAGTAGGTGATAAAATAGTGGTTAATTATAAGTCAACAAACAATCACCATAGTTAAATATATTATGCTGGTGATATCTATTTAATAATTAAACTTCTAATTGGCAAAAATACCAACCAACTTAGTTTTCGATAACGATTAAAATTATTGAAAACACCCTATATTAAAATAATAAAATAGGTAACTTTTTGACAATTATTTATTATTTTTATTATGACGGTGCTTATTATAATATTCTTGCGCATATACTTTTGTTACATCATCACCATCATATGTTAGCTTACCCGATAAAATTCTATTGATGGACTTGCACCAACTATAAATAATTACATTAATTGTCAGATCTGTAAAATATTGTCTTAACTTTTCTTTATGTGTTTCACATTTAAATGGATAGTGTACAAATATTTCTGCATGCATTTTAATAGTTTTTTTTAATCCTGTTTTAAGTACATCCTTTTTTAAATGAGAAACACATATATTTTGTATGTCAAGAAAGCATTCTTGCAATTGTTTTGCAGGGTAACATAATAACTTTTTATTCGAAAAATATTCTTTTGCTCGAATGTATGAATTTTCTTCATTACTTTTTGTATCAATAATATTTTTTCGGCATGATTTACATTTTTTTATTACATTTTTTAAACATTTCCTTAGTACCCAACCACACACATACTCTCTTTGGCCGAAATCACTGGTTCCATCAATGTTAAGGAAATCTGTCCTAATATTAAAAACATCAATTTCAGGAGCAGCCCCATTATTACTTTCTATGGAAACATCAGACACGGGGGCAGTATTTGCAATAAAAAAATCTAATGATTGGAGAAAAACATTATTGTCTTCTTCACAATTTGCATTTGATGAATGATGTACACTTGAATTGTTCAATAACAAAGTTTTAAATGCACCTTCGAATGCAACTGTATTAGGTGCAGTGTTTCTCGCCCCACAATTCCTGATGTTTCCAAAAAAGTTCTCCACAGGGTCCTGATTGAAGTTTCTTGTGAACATGGAGTCAAAATAATATTTTTTCGATAAAACTTTCCACAATTCTTGAATGCCTTCTATACTTTTTACAAAATTTGTTATAGATGGTACACTTATTTCACATATTTGTATTTTATTGCCTACTTTCTTGCAAGTTTGGAACTTCATTATTTTTAGATATTTTATGGCTTTTTGCCACAGCTGATGGTGAGGTGTATTAATTCTTACAGGTCCCTTGTATACTTTCCCATTCGGGATTTTAAAAGAATTAGAATTTAAGCTATCGAATAACTTATCGAATAACAACGCAATTGGGATAAGATCCCGACACTCTTCGGGCAATTTTCCTCTAGCTGTTAAGTGTTCAGTGGCAACTGCCACACTATGGCTGAATATTTGAGCCGCAATTTTAACCCTCATTTTTTTTATCTTTTCGGGTATTATATGTTCCTCTGTCAGTTTTTGGAGACATCGCAGCTCACCAAAAGATTGATCAGCCGCATATAATTGTTGCAGATACTCCCATTTTACTATTTTTGTTTTTTCTCCATCTTCGTAATCAACATAAGTCATATTTTTAGTCAAGAGATTGTTCCTCAATCCCTTTAATAAATGAGGAACGTCATATAAAGGTATAATTCTTCTCTTATTAACTTCAAAAAAATTATGAGCCATATCCTTCCCTTTTCTTAAATAGTTGGCCTTTGTTTCATTACGTAGCTCCTCAATAGCTCCTACATTAACTGTACTTTGGTCACACACAGTGGCTAATACAATTAATCCAGTTTCTTGGACGTTCTTGATGACATCTTTTATAATTGCTTTTAATTCAAATTTATTTAATGAATTTGTGTAGTAGTAGGCAACAGGTTGTTTATAGTGTTTTCTTATCCCTTTTATCATAAAAACGAGAGCATGGTTTGCTATCTGATTGGTACCGTGACTAGAAAATCCTTTCAATTCATCCTTTGCAGAATCATAATGTATTTGTGGCATTATGGACATCTCATCAAATATTACTGTACACAGTTTATCTTGGATGTCAAAATTTGAAACGGTTTTCTCGAGTTTCTTAAAAACAATTTTATTAATACCCACATTAAGCTGTATTTTAGCAAGCAGTTGCTTTAAAGACTTTGCCGAAGGCAGTATAAAATGTTTATACATAGAGGCATAATTTTTTGGACTTCTTTTGTAAAGTGCAAGAGAAAGGACTTTTTCCTCCATACTGAATCGCCGCCCATGTGGTTTTTTTCCAGCTTGATAATACTGCATGTTTGTGAATACTTTTGCAGCTGGTGTCATATCTTTTACAATTTTTTGGAATTCAGATTTTTTAAATATCTTTTCGGCATTTTCAAGCCGTGACTTTACGTCTTTGCCACGTTTTCGTAAACGATAAATCTGTCTTCTTAAATTTTTTATAGTCCTTTGATATACCATATATTTCTTGGAAGTTCGCAATGAACTTTTACAACCTGAAAATAAGACAAGAAATTAAATTAATACAATACATACTGTATTAGGGGTTTATATGGTATTTTATAATATGCATAATGTTTTCATATTTTTTGCTGTCCCAATTGCGGACACAACCCTGCTCATTCACAACCAGTTGAATGACAGGACAAGAATGTAAACATTAACTGGTCAGAATGTTGGTATTATGGTATTCTTGTGTTATAATTTAGTTTTATTTCGTCACAGCAGTCGTGAAAAGCAGTTTGTTAAGTCACGGCGGAAAATCCAATAGATGGACTTGTGCTTCCATTGCTTACTTTTTCGCCTCTACAATCTACAACAGTATACTATTAATTTACATGAATGCTTACTTTTTGTTTTATGATATTCCTTGGAGAGTTTGCTATAGTTATGCTCCAGCAGCAAATTGCAACACTCTTCTAGAGGTTCACCTGAAAATGTGTAGATATATTTTGTATTAAAATATTACAATAAACATTGTGTCATATTGTGTAAGATCAATAGGCAGTGCACTGCACGCGCGTAGCTCGCGAACGACTTGCGAGCTTAAACTTAAACGCAATTTGTTTAGCCCTTTTGACATCCCGCACCTGGGAACGGGCCTACCCTCACAACGATGGGCATTCAGGCCATAATCGACCACGCTGGCCCAGTGCGGTCTGGTGGATGTCACATGTCTTTAGGAAATTATTTTAAATTTTCTAAGACATGTAGATTTCCTCACGATGTTTTCCTTCACCATAAGCAAGTGACAATCATATTGTAATTATGATTAGCAAATAGATTTAGAAAAACACAGAAGTGCGAGCCGGGGTTTGAAGGATCAATTGCTCACTAAATGCGTGCTAAACCAATTGACTATCACTGTTACATTACAGATATGTATACTAAATATATTATAATATAGAAAATACAATACCTGATGGAGACTGATGAATGTCAGAAATTATGGGTTGACTTGGAGTTTTTTCAGTCATTGTGCTTGTTGAGGCACATGGTTCACTTGGTGTCTGCAAAACAGCAAGATTGTCTGAAAAATAAAATGAATCATGAATATAGTAAGCAATAGTTTTTTATACATGATACATGTTAATTACATGTCTATGTTATGGACCAAGTGAGCCATCAAAAACAAAATTGTACAAAAAAACAAGTCTCGCAACTCAGTTCTTCTATCGTAAAAAGTTGAGAGATCCATGTTCAAATACCAAGTAGGTTACTTTATTAAGTACCTACTTAAGGGACCTTCTGTCTTAAGTTATTATGTAATTAGCTAACCTAACAAGATCTTAAAGTAACCCTACAAATATTATCTGAAATAAAATCTTAAGTTTATAGGAAATATACATAACATTACACCCACTTGTTGTAGTTCTAATAAAATTATAATTTATAGAATGATAAGTCAAGAAATGGCCATGTGCATTTTGGACTAGCACAGTAAAGTTACTTGCCAGTAATTATATATATAGCCATACTAGTGACCATGGTAGTAAAGCTACTACTTAACCATAGCTAGTTAGCTAAATTACAGATATTTAATAACAATAGTTTAGCCCTTTTGACATCCCGCACCTGGGAACGGGCCTACCCTCACAACGACGGGCATTCAGGCCATAATCGACCACGCTGGCCCAGTGCGGTCTGGTGGATGTCACATGTCTTTTAGAAATTATTTTAAATTTTCTATGACATGTAGATTTCCTCACGATGTTTTCCTTCACCATAAGCAAGTGACAATTATATTATAATTATGATTAGCAAATAGATTTAGAAAAACACAGAAGTGCAAGCCGGGGTTTGAAGGATCAGATGCTCACTAAATGCGTCCTAAACAATTGACTATCACTGTTACATTACAGATATGTATACTAAATATTATATAATAATATAGAAAATATAATACCTGATGGAGACTGATGAATGTCAGAAATTATGGGTTGACTTGGAGTTTTTTCAGTCATTGTGCTTGTTGAGGCACATGGTTCACTTGGTGTCTGCAAAACAGCAAGATTGTCTGAAAAATAAAATGCATCATGAATATAGTAAGCAATAGTTTTTTATACATGATACATGTTAATTACATGTCTATGTTATGGACCAAGTGAGCCATCAAAAACAAAAGTTGTACAAAAAAACAAGTCTCGCAACTCAGTTCTTCTATCGTAAAAAGTTGAGAGATCCATGTTCAAATACCAAGTAGGTTACTTTATTAAGTCCCTACTTAAGGGACCTTCTGTCTTAAGTTATTATGTAATTAGCTAACCTAACAAGATGTTAAAGTAAATCTATAAATATTTTAAATATTTAATGTTTTAAATAAAATAATTTGACTTGGCCATCGGCCCATCTCTATTATTGTTTATAAAAAAAACAACGATGTCTGAATCATCAAAAACATATACCGTAAAATATCTTAATCTATCTACATACCTTGCAGAAAAAGTGATGGAACTGCTAGCGCATTCAAACGGTTGTTGCGATTCCGGTCCATTTCAGTGAAATGCCTATCACAAATCCGTTTCTTCTTATAATCAAAATCACATTCTTCTTTACCACTAACAGCTCGAACCCAAGCTTTGAACTGCTCAGGGAATTTGTTAGGGTTAGGAAACACATGAAGTACACCCCCTGAAAAACAAAAACTATGTTTACATACTAATTTACAAATGAAATAAGAACCGACCAAATGCGCGTCGGACCCCACATACTATAGGGTTCTGTAGACACCCTACCTCTTTCATTAACATGGAGCCCAAACAATATACATGATGATTTATTTTGATGTGAAACATCTAATTACGGGGTCTCTTAACTCTTCAATTCTATCAAATGCTGATTAGTTCACTATGTTTTTCCACATTCAAATAGGTATCTCAGTTGTGAATAGATGTGGGTTCAAAACTCGGTCCGAACAATTTTTTTTTACTAAGGATATTTATTTTAATAAAAGGTAATTTATTTATTAAATAAACGATACTATAATGTGGTTCAAGATTTAGAGGATGTAACTTGCTATTTTCATCCTCTAACTCTAGACTAACTCTCTAACTCATGTAAAAAACCACCTTGGAGCCACCTTGGAGCTCAATATGTTTGGTAAATATAAATTATTTTTTAAAACTGTCAAAGAAACGTTCCTAGTTTGACTACAGATCCCTAAAATAGGTTAGGCCAGAATTATTAAAGTATGTATCATCACTATAACATCTAGCTCATGTCTTTAAACTAGGATGCTGATACAGGTAATTTAAAGCGAAGGCTCACGGACTTCTATAATACAGGGATCAATGTATCAGTTCAATTCAAATATCTTGCAATTCGGGAGTCAGGTTCAGTGTGTGAAGCTCAATGTGGCCAATGTGCCCGACGGAGTATTGAGCATACATGAAACTGGCTATAAATGTACCAAATATTCAGGACTGAAAATTGAATATTATGAAATATATACTTACTAGTGGGTGTACATCCAATAGCACAACGCCTCGGCATTTTTGTAAAACAAGTTCAGAAAGCGTCTATTTCGCACAACACAACACCAAATTTAATGTAGTTTCGGAAGGAAAAACTAGACAGTAAGAAGGGAGGAGGACTTAGCTCAACTCAACCAAACTTATAGTAGCTTATAACAACCGAAAATCACATAAATTGGAAGATAGATGATAACGAAAACCACAATCGTGCGCAAACGCTGAAAGTAGTAGCCGTTATGTTTTGGTTATTTGGTTGTTATGATTTTTTGACTGTGAAAATTTTAGTTGCAAACCCAAAAAAATTATTTCTGTCCTATCATAAAATTATCTTTATTTTATTATCACATATAAAGTTCTAAAAAAAATTTATTATTATAATTTCTTTAGGTTAACAATGTAATTTTAAAGAATTAAATAATTTATTTCCAGTATCGGTGATAACGCCATCTGTTACGATTTTTGGTACTAGATTCATTTTGTTTATTCGGATGTGATAAAAGATGACTCTACTTTCTTCGTGAAAAATTGTGCCCATGCGTTTTGTTCTACAGTGTACCCCCCCTGGGCCAAACTGTCAAAGATTTTCAAGCACTTCGCATTTTTAAATTAGTTTAATGCTTAAATAAAAGTGTATTCTTGTAATTTAAACGATGTATTGTGTTGTGCAAAATTGCAGAAGTGTATGGATACCAAACTCAAACATTAAGTTACACGGGTAATTGTATTTTACGCTAATCACCGTATTTAACCAGATTTATATTATTTTTAATGGGAGACATAATAAAACATCAATAAATGATTGTTATTAGTATTGTGTGGCTATTGATTAATGATATAACAGTTTATGTTGTACTTTTCGTACTATATTCATTTAGTTTTTACATGAACATTTGACCTAAGAAGGGTGACCATCATCTCACTGTATTTCAGATTTTCTGAGTAAGGAAGGATACATAAGTATTATACTAATCATATGTTCCAAAGTCAATCATCTTATTACACTTATATGTGTTCGGTCCCCAAGCCTGCTCCAATGGGTTATTGATAAAGTAAAAATGCTGTAGAAAATGTGCTAATGAAAATCTATATTGTTATTGTTGCTAGGCTACAAACACCATAAAGTCAAAAGAGAAACTATATACCAAAAAGGTTGTTCAAGCCTTAACAATATGAGTACCCACCATATATTGTGATTATGCTAAGTTTATAAGTACCACAATCACAATGGGTACCTATTTTATGACGGGTGCGTATACCTCACTTTGCCCCCTGCACACTTCGACCCTAGGCAGGAGCCGAGCCGGCGCGGCGTTCGGCTCGCATACGTGCTCGCGCTGGTACCGCGCTGTGAGTTAGTGACAGTTAGACCGTCACGCAGAGAACGCGCGTAAGCTCGAATGCCGGTTGGGTTATTTATACAAACAAATAAAATTTGAGTGCCTGTTTGTAATATCAAAATCAAAATAACACCTTTTCACTAAATCCATATGCAAGTAGATACTCGTACAATACATAGGTAACAAAAAAGCGGGTTGAAGCGGTTTGTTCCGGGTAATCTCCGAAACGGCTGGACCGATTTTGACGGGACTTCCACAGATAGCTGAAATATATTAGCTGATACATACCGCATATTTATATTTTTAAATTTTAAGTAATTTTGGAAATGGTTTCACTGGCTTGTTTCATTTTTTTTTACTTGTTTATGATGAGTGAGTTTGTAACGCGTATCAACATATGTGATGTGACTTAAATGGTTGTATCTTTTGATTGCGGTGACCTGGAAGCTTTATAAATTATTGATTCTTCTTCTTTTTTTAAAAATATGTTCCAGTAATAGCAATAACAAACACATTTAATAACAATACACTACAAAAAACAGGTGTGATGTGATTAAGATTAGAAAAGTCACGATGACATGACTATTCATTATCATCAAACAATCTATTTACTATTCTAATAAATTTTGTGGTAGCTTAACTTCCACTGAAATTGGGATCACCACTGTTGTACAAGAAATCAATAGCATCAGCGACAGAAGAACTGAGTGTCTGCGCTGCAAGACGTACATATATGTATTTATTTTTATACTATGATAGTTGACATTTTGGACAATTTTAACCCTTCTTTCAATTGCACCATGTGAAGTTCTTTAATAAATTTAAATGACATTTCCGTCCGGCGTTGTTAATGTACCTATAATCAGACATTTCTAGTAAGCTTTAAAATATGCGTAGCATCTAATAAGCAGTGTACATTGTTAACACATAAGTCTTGTAACGATCTTGACTGCGCTTTTGATATGTCATTTTGTACTGGTATGACATAAGAAACATTGACATTTCTAAGATCTCGCTCTCTCAGACTTGAGATCGATTTATTAATATGGGCCCGAAACCGTCAGTCCTAAACTTGAGATCCGATGTTGTCACCCTAAAGAGAGAAGCAACAAACACGTGACGTTATTCAAGGTCATATTTTTTTGCTTCAAAACATTGTTCGTGTTAAAACATCCAGTGTTATGTATAAAGTTCTTGGCTGGGTGCTATAAGAAGTACCATGACTGAAATAATAATATTATTATTTTCACGCCATCGACTATTGGACAGACAACAAATAAATTGTTTTTATTTTTTAAACTCATCGCATAAATAAAGTGGTGTACTTTTGATAGGAACATTTAAAAAAAAGGATAAATACTAAATAGATGCACAATAAAAATCAGTTTACCTCGTACAATTATTTATTAAACTTATAACTAAGTAAATATGTAGATACCTAATAATATAAATAAAACCTTGTAGACGATTTTACAACACCTAAGTAAATAATGCACTTAGAATTATATTTATAACGTTTTTCTTTTCATAACACACTTAAATAGACAGCAGACACTTTCGCTCAACCATGAGTTTCATCCCTGCTATTCGCAAGGGTTTACGTAAAACATGAATTTTTCATAACAATTATGTGTGTAACCGCTAGCGTCAACGACTAACCAACGTTTAAACTCTTGGTATCGCTACTAAACCAAGTGAAGATGTTAAGAAAAACAATTTTCAAAAAATAAGGCACCTTTACAAGTTATTTTAGTAAAAAAAAACCAACCTAATTTGTGATATCAATAACCTAGAGTATTCATCAATATTTTCGAAAGATCTTTTATAGTCTGTGCGGAAATAGAACCACCCTAGCTGGTTTAGAACGTGTACTAACGTCAGAGTAACTAATTTTACCTATCGAATTTGAATTGAACACTGCACTGGTGGTGGATACGCAGGCACCAGAGAGGTGTTAACTAATGGTCTAAGGCAGGCACAGAAATTCCGTCACAGGTACACTCTGGCTATACAGGCTACAAACCAAACAGGCTATAAGAGTTGCTGCCATAAGAAAATGATAATTCAGCACAGCAACGTCTTCTAATCTGCGACCGACGATTCTGTTTACGCACAGACTCACTTATTTATCAAAAAAATTAAGTACAATATCATTAACTCATTATAAATATAAGACCTTTAATAAATTGGTGCCAAAGGGTGCATCCTCGCCGTTTCACCTATTTAATGATTATCTGCAAATTACATGTGAAGTTATGGGTTCCATTATAAAACCTGTGGTACTCACATACTTACTCCCATACATAAAAGTCAACGGGAAGTTTCCATCCTTCTTTTACAAATGAATTAGATGAAGGACGTTCCGTCGACTGTGAATTCCCCCCCCCCCCCAGATCTGTGCTGCACTCTATGGTATGTACATTCTTTTTTTTTTTTGTTATGGCTGCGTCCTTTTGGACAATTCTGCCAGGTGCATGGTATATTACAAAAGGTCACAGAGCCATACACGTAAAAAAGTGTTTTCCGCACATAACAAATTATTATCTGTTAGCGAATCACTCTTCTGAGTAAACAGTACATGTACAGTGGTGGATTTACCAGCAGGCTGAGTAGGCTGGCTGAGTAGGCTGAGTAGGCATGCCAATACTGAGTATGACAATGCGAGAAAGCGAGACGGCCGCCCGGCAGCGATTCGAACTGGAACCGCGCTCGTGGACACATTGAAAAGAGAAAACGTAAGTATATAAAAAAATCGAAAAGATCACCACTTGGTCTTTTTATTGCTTTAATTCGTCAGTAACCATAGCTGTGAAGTGTTTCAAGTGTTGTTCCTCAAGGAACGTCTCATATAAGTTGAGAAACCAGGGCCCTGGTGGAGCATCGCCACGAGCAGAACTGCAGAAAATCTACCATCGGAGACTCCCGCCTGGATATCCAGGTAGGTGCATGCTTAATCTCGAACCTTATCGTATCGGCGTATTTTCATGTAATTGTTAATGCGAAACTTTCAAAACCGTACCCAAATGTGAGAAGACAACGTAGTTTTATCACATTTTTTCTTCGCGTGGCTTTGGGCGGCAGATTTTTGGAGCGGCCAATTTGGAGACTGTTTTTTTTGCTACCCCATAGAAATCAAAAAGATTTCAGCACGACGGTTTTCTGATGTTTTACAAATAGAACTCTGCAACACATTTCGACGACGACTATTTCACGTGAAATTTCAACGAAATTTGCTGGATTGTAAAAATAATCTAGGAAGTGACAATTGCAGAGGCAAGGGCGGAAAAAACTTTACAGCCTATACCTTGGAAATTTGTAAATCCACCACTGTACATTGTACCTATACCTCTCTCTCTCACACAACATGTTTAACTTATAAATAGTAACCCATGGAATGCGCCCGCGCATTTTTGTAATAATCAAAGTACTCTTGTGGGGAATTGGCGTGTTTCTTGACTACATCATCTAACTGCATTTGATCACCCCAGTCCGCCTGTAAATACATAAAAATATTATCGTTTTACTTACGGCTTTCCTCATAGAGTACTACTATTTAATGTATCGATAGTTGCCCACGAACTAGTGTTTCGATAGTGCTATCGATATTATTGGAATCTTAGTATTTATCGAAAATCTAAATTAATAGGTACTTACTCGTATCTACTATTGATGATAAGTAAGTACTATCGATGGTATTATAACTATAAATAAATAAATAAATATCGCCAGACTGACACACCAACTGTATGGTCCCAAACTAAACAACGCTTGTACTATTGGTACCGTACAATGGACTGGGGGCGATCCCGGTGACACCCAGACCGGGGCAAATTACGAAAAGACCATTTCCGAAATTTGCCTCGGCGGGAATCGAACCCGCAACCACCATGTGCAGTGAGCCGAGCGGCCTACGCTCGAACCATAAAAAAATACTATACTTACGAAATTGGGAAATAATGATCTCTTCTCATCGAATTTCCTCTCGTTGACACATCGCAATAGGTACAGCCGTTCCACCCACGGCCATATCATGTAGTCCAACATGCCTGGACGGCTGCCGCCGAAGTAATTTGTACCTTAACGAGCAAAATTCAAAATTTATATTGTTTTATTCAATGTTTGTGACAGTAATCTATATCTACATCTAAATATATATAACTCAAAGGTGACTGACTGACTGACTGTCTATCAACGCACACCCCAAACCACTGGACGGATCGGGCTGAAATTTGGCATGCAGGTAGATGTTATGACGAAGGCATTCGCTAAGAAAGGATTTTGATTAATTCTACCCCCAAGGGGATAAAATAGGGGATGAAAGTTTGTATGAAACTTTGTCAATTAAATTACACGCGGACGAAGTCGCGGGAACAGCTAGTCTATATATATATAACTCAAAGGTGACTGACTGACTGACTGACTGACTGACATAGTGATCTATCAACGCACAGCCCAAACCACTGGACGGATCGGGCTGAAATTTGGCATGCAGGTAGATGTTATGACGTAGGCATCCGCTAAGAAAGGATTTTGATTAATTCTACCCCCAAGGGGATAAAATAGGGGATGAAAATTTGTATGAAACTTTGTCAATGAAGTAAATTCCACGCGGACGAAGTCGCGGGCACAGCTAGTATTATATAAAAATGAATCTATTTCCTTGGTCATCGCATCACGCGTGAACGGATGGAACGATTTCGCTAATTCTTTTTTGTTGTGTTTATTATTGTCAGGAGAAGGTTCTTATAAAAGAAACAATTAAGAAAGTTGAACGAAACAATTCGAATTCAATATTCAAAGTTAAGACAGGACCACGTCTGTCGGATCAGCTGAAGTCTGAGAGCGATTTTGGAAATGTCATTCTTATGTCATACCAGTACAAAATTACATGTCAAAAGCGTACTCAAGAACGATCTCAGATTTGAGATAGACTTATTAATACGGGCCTTATATTTATGATATTGTCCGCCACGGAAACTTTCCGAAGATTGCAAACACTGTCCCAGATACAAAATGACATGTCAATCTACACAAGATCGCTGTCAAATTTGATTTAGGTGTATTAAATAACGGGTCTTACGAGTAGTTCTTGTAATAATTAAGTTTTTAATGGAACCTAGCAATGTAAGGTGTCAGTGTGGCAGTGGGCTGGCCATATCTCGCGAAGAACCGACAACCGCTGGGGTAAACGTGTTCTTGAGTGGAGACCTCGACTCGGCAAGCGTAGTGTAGGACGCCCTCCAACCAGGTGGGATGACGACCTGCGAAAGACTGCAGGCAGATGCTGGATGCGGCAAGCTGAGGACAGGGCGCTATGGCGCTCATTAGGGGAGGCCTATGTCCAGCAGTGGACAATTATAGGCTGATGATGATGATGATGAATGTAAGGTGTCTTACCTCTAGCGCCCAATTCCTTTTCGAATATATCTAGCGTTTGTATAATTTGTTCGCTACCGAACGCAAAGTTCGTGTCGAAACATTCTAAGCTGCCTTTGATTAACTGGAAAATTGTAAAACACAAATGTTATTACAAAATAACTAAAACACAAGTTTAAAGCAGTGATAGCCGATTGGTTAAACACTTGTATTGCGGGCACCAGATCCTGGGTGCAAACCCCGGCTCTCACCTCTGGTTTTTTCGAAATTTATGTGCGAATCAAAATTTCTATTATGATGATCCCTCGCTTGCGGTGAAGGAAAACATCGTGAGGAAACCCGGTGACAACCAGACTTGTGCAAATTACGAAAAGACCATATCCGAAATTTTCCCCGGCATTCAGGCCATAATCCACCACGTTGGCCCAGTGCGGATTAGTGGATTTCACATATCTTTCGAAAATTTGTTAGGTCTAAACCATGCAGGTTTCCTCACGATGTATTCCTTCACAGTAACCAAGTGATAAACATATATAATTTGAATATATATAATAATTGAACATATACAAGGTGAAACAGAAAGGGTATTCTTTTTTAAAAATACCTAACTTTGTAAATCTAAAACTATCAGCTTTGGAGGAAACTTGAAAAGCAAAAGGTGTTACAGGGATACAGTTGTTGACAGATTTCATAAGTCCACAAAACTTCAGTACTTCAACTGTCCCACAAAGCCGATAGTTTGAGATTTACAAAGTTAAGTTGCAAAAAAATTTGTATACCCTTTTTGTTTCACCTAGTATAATTATGAATCGCACATAGATTTCGTAAAATCTAGAGGTGCGAGCCGGGGTTTGAGCCCAAGACCCGGTGCCCGCAAGACGCGTGCTTACCTAATCGGCTATCACTGCTTCACCACCAGAAGAAAGCTGTAAAAACCTTCTTACCTCGTTGAACCTCTCAATCAGGAGCCTATCCTGGGCCTTGACGAAGGGATCCCGGGAGTGTAGCGGGTTCCGTCCGTATTTCTCATCCAGGTAGTCGCAGATGACAACGCTCTCGAACAGGTACTTATCACCCAGGTCTGTAGGTATCTCCAGCACTGGGATTTTGACTGGAAACAGATACAGACACTCAAACTGAAAATTGTTTTTATTCATGTGCGTCAACAAAGCATTTATGAACAGTCAGAATCTACCGCCGGCTCGGAATCTTCCACTGAGAAGAGCCGCCGAGAAACTCAATGGTGACTCTTTTCAATGAATAAAATATGGTGTACATTCTCAGGAACAGCGACAGAATGTGAGCAGGCGACACCATTGTCACTGAATCAGTGAATCGTAATCAAATGCCACTCAGATACTTATCCTGTAGACACCTATATCAACGACCGCTTGGCGCAGTGGCTGGAGCGTAGGCCGCTCGGCTCACTGCACATGATGCTTGCGGGTTCGATTCCCGCTAGGGCAAAATTCAGAAATTGCCTTTTAGTAGTTTGGTCCCAAACATAGCAACGCTTGTACTATGGGTACCGTATAATGGACTGGGGGCGATCCCAGTGACACCCAGACCTGGGCAAATAACTAAATCGTAATTTCCGAAATTTGCCCTGGCGGGAATCGGACCCGCAACTAGTGCAGTGATCCGAGCGGCCTACGCTCAAACCACTGCGCCAAGCGGTCGTCAAAATATACAGGTTGAAACAGAAAGGGTAGGTATACTTTTTTTTCAAAACTTAACTTTGTAATTCTAAAACTATCAGTTTTGGAGAAAACTTGAAAAACAAAAGGTGTTACAGGTGTAGCAGTTGACAGATATCACAAGTCTACAAAACCTTTAGTACTTCAACTGTCCCACAAAGCCGATAGTTTTAGATTTACAAAGTATAGTTGCAAAAAAAATAGTATACCCTTTCTGTTTCACCTAGCCTATTTCAGTATGTTTTACAATTATTATTTATGAATATGGTTAAAACACTCACGCCTCGGGTTGTTGCTGCGGAACCATTCCGGCAATCGCAGCGGGTCCAGCTTGTAGACCTCGTACTTGGCTTTCTTCGCCTCCAGTATTAGCAGGACTCTGTGGCCGTAAGGGTTCATCTCGACATGGTACAGCCGCAGCCTGTCGCCCAGCGCCGGAGGCGGGACTGAGCCTGGAAAGATTTTCAATGACCATTAACAATTTAGTAGTAGAAGGTAGTCGTTTGGCTAAGGTCTTGCGGGCACCAGGTACTGGCTCGCACCTCTGGGTTTTTCGCAATCTATGTGCGAATCATAATTTCTATAATATGATTATCACTTGCTTACGGTGAAGGAAAACATCGTGAGGAAACCTGCATGTCTTAGAAAATCTGAACAGTTTTCGAAAGACATGTGAAATCCATTCTTAAATCAATTTAAAAACGGTGCAAAATTTTAGTATATTTCATGAAAATATCAACGGAAAATTCCAACTCTGGGGGGTCCAGAATCATGAGTTGAAGCCATATGGTATTAGTCTTCGTTACGATGCCCCTTTCAAGATTGAAAGGGGCATCGTACACAGATACAGATGTATGTTCTATGATCGTATGACAATTTATGCAACCAATTACAAAGATTAATTTTTAAATTAATTTTTGACAACTCAAACTCAAACTCGAAATTGTTTTTATTCATGTAAGCCAACAAAGCATTTATGAATATTCAGAATCTACCACTGGTTCGGAATACTGTTTCCACTGAGAAGATCCGGCGAGAAACTCAATGGTTACTCTTTTCAATTAACAAAAGATGGTGTACATTCTCAGAAACAGTAACAGAATGTGAGCAGGCAACACCATTGTCACTAAATAAGTAAATAATAAACAAATCTCACTCAGATTTAGGTATTTAACGTATCTGTATCTATCTATATATAGTGATTAATTAACTTTATTCAACAGGTGATTCATTCATGTTCTAAATATGTACTTGCATACCTACCGATTATAATAAAAACTAGCTGAGCCCGCGACTTCGTCCGCGTGGAATTTAACTTAACAAAAAAGCCCGCTCCCGCGTTCTCTGCCCGCACGACAGAACCCATTTTTTCATTTTTTAAAATTTTGTTTTTCTAAAATAAGAGTAGCCTAAGTTACTCCTTAAAACATCAGCTATCTGCCAGTGAAAGTCCCGTCAAAATCGGTCCAGCCGTTTCGGAGATTACCCGGAACAAACACACAGACAGACAGACAGACAGACAGACAGACAAAAATTTTTTAAATCGCGTTTTTGCTATAGGTGTCGTACGTACTTTCATATGCATTTAGTGAAAAGGTGTTATTTTGATATTACAAACAGACACTCCTATTTTATTTATTTGTATAGATAAACAGAATCATTATAACTAACGCCACCTTTTAGCAATCGATGCACAATTCGTTTTGTACACAGACACACGCCCGCACGCAGTTGCTAAAGCGACTACAACCAAACCTTGACCTACTATGCAAATGGTTGGATCGCGAAGCCACCTGCCCACAGCAGGATCCATTAATTTGTACCTATTTTAAGACTACCCAGACAGACATACTAACTGTGTAGTCCCAAACAATAATAAGTCCCGTAGATACTTATAAATTGATGAAGTACGCTTTTAACATATCATTTTTTACTGTTAAGACATAAGGATAACATTTCTAAGATTCATTTATTCGGCACTTAGGCCCGTATTAATAAATCGATCTCAAATCTGAGACCGATCTTGGATATGTCATTCGTATGTCACCAGTACAAAATGGCCTGTCAAAAGCCTACTTAAGATCGCTCTCAGACTTGAGATAGGTTTATTATTACGGGTCTTAGCAACGCTTGTACTATGGGTACCATCTGGTTACTGGGGGCGTCCCCAGCCCATTAGAAGTATACTTTGGACTGGGGACGGCCCCAGTAACACAGACCCAAATTATGAAATGGTAGGTAATTCTTTCAGACGGGGCTAACGGGAATTCTAGTAATGTGATAAACTGACATACATAGAAATCTTTTTAGAAAAAAAATAACAGGAAAGTGCCTTAGCTCTACTAGACGTTTCATTTCAATTTTCCCTAGCCTTTTTGTTGGACCACTATAGGTAGATGTCCCCCAAAAATGTCAATGTGATGTTCCCCAAGAATGTCAATGTGCAACAAGTCAAATAATGCATATTTAGGTATACTAACACAGTTTCATTGAGATCTGTTTAGTATTTCTCAAGATCGACACAACTAGACATACTTAAATGTTATTGGTTAGGTCGAATAGAATACCTATCATACTAATATTATAAAGATGAAAACTTTGTTTGTTTGATTGTAATGAATAGGCTCCGAAACTACTGAACCGATTTGAACAATTCTTTCACTGTTGGGAAGCTACACTATCCCTGGGTGACATAGGCTATAATATATTTTCAAAAAATTAGGGATCCTTACTAACGGGGCGGGCCGCTAGTAATAAATATTTGTGAACGGTCATATACAGAATCAGGTGGGTCCGGCACTTGTGTGGTGAGTTAGGTTTTTTTTTAAGAAAAAAGGTACCTAGATCGAATTTTGGACCTCTGTTTTTAAATATTCTTTATCATGGGACTGGTCCCGCGACACACTCCCGCCACTGTTACTCCTGTACACCAGGATCGACAATGACGACCAAAAATGACGTCGAGGTCAACAAAGTCAACAGGGTAACAGTCTTTAAACAAGTTTATGTGCCGCCTGATGTTAAGCAGTTATAGTAGCCTATAGGTGTTTGCAATACCAATGGCATTGCTCGCATGGTGCCGACCCAAAGGGGAGTGGAAAGTGGGATAGAGGGAAAGATGGGTGGTTGGGTTTCCGTCTCTCTCACTCATCATACAAAACAGCTATTATTTACGCCGATCTTATGTGAAAGGGTGGTACTACCCCGGTCAAGCCAGCCCACACATGAGCTGTAGTCAACCGGATACAGCTTGGATCTAACACCGCAACAAAAGAAGTGAAAAATCATAATTCATCTATACATATACAAATAAATAAAATTGGAGTGTCTGTTTGTAATATCAAAATAACACCATTTCACTAAATGCATATGAAAGTACATACGAGACCTATAACAAAAACGCGATTTAAAAAAAAAATGTCTGTCTGTCTGTGTGTTTGTTCCGGCTAATCTCCGAAACGGCTGGACCGATTTTGACGGGAATTACGCTGGCAGATAGCTGATGTTATAAGGTGTAACTTAGGCTACTTTTATTTTAGAAAAACAAATTTTAAAAAATGGGTCCTGTCGCGCGGGCTCAGAACGCGGGAGCGGGCTTTTTTGTTAAGTTAAATTCCACGCGGACGAAGTCGCGGGCTCAGCTAGTTGGATAAATATAATTATTAATTGAAAAGAGTAACCATTGAGTTTCTTGCCGGCTCTTCTCAGTGGAAGCGGCATTCCGAGCCGGCGGCAGATTCCGACTGTTCATAAGTGCTTTGTTGGCGCACATGAATAAAAACAATTTTAAGCGTCAATAGCCTGGTGGTTAGCGGGGCCTTCCTCGTAGCTGAGAGGTTCCGGGTTCGAACCCCATCCTGGCCATTAAAATATTGACGTGAACCCACTCCTAACACAAGCATTAGCTTAGTTGGAGGGGTTAAAGGGAATGCTAGTAATGTGTTAAAAATACATTGCTAGTAAACTTTATAAAAAAAAACAATTTGAGTTTGAGTTTGTAATATTCTTCCTGCGGCGAGTCATTTTGCGCACTGCTTGTTGCTCATTTATTTATCGTGAGATAGTAGAAATATAGGTCACCCGTGAAGACGCGTGCTTGAATCGCTATTTCCGATCTGGTGCACCGGTAATAAAGCCACATTTGATTTTCAGGGCGGTTATTCACAAATGACGCCATTTTTCCGACGTCGGAAACAACAGCTTCCATCCTTCTTTTACATCTACTATATAAAAATAAGTCGGGTTTTCCTTCCTGACGCTATAACTCCAGAACGCACGAACCTCTACTATATCAAAATAAGTCGGGTTTTCCTTCCTGACGCTATAACTCCAGAACGCACGAACCGATTTCCACGGTTTTGCATTCGTTGGAAAGGTCTCGGGCTCCGTGAGGTTTATAGCAAAGAAAATTCAGGATAAATTTCAACAGAACGCGGACGGAGTCGCGGGGCACAGCTAGTTATTTATGTATTAGAAGAATGTTGACAGCTGTTGTTTGGGAGGCAGGGGGGTAATCTATACATAGTCGACAGAAAGTTGCCGTGTCGTCCAACCACCCCCTTCTCGTCTCTTTATCCCAATCAGGGTTGTCAACCAGACAAGGTTCCTTGTACAAATACGAGATTTATAGTCTGCTGTACGAAGTAAGAAGCTCGTACAATTAGGCCCGTATTAATAAATCGATCTCTGAGAGCGGTCTTAAGTACGCTTTAGACATATCATCTTGTACTAGTCTATACAAATAATTAAAATTGGAGTGTCTGTTTGTAATATCAAAATAACACCCTTTCACTAAATACATATGAAAGTACATACGACACCTATAGCAAAAACGCGATTTAATTTTTTTTTTGTCTGTCTGTCTGTGTGTTTGTTCCGGGTAATCTCCGAAACCGCTGGACCGATTTCGACGGGACTTTCACTGGCAGATAGCTGATGTAATAGGGAGTAACTTAGGCTACTTTAATTTTTGAAAAACAAAATAAAAAAAAATGAAAAAATGGGTTCTGTCGTGCGGGCTCAGAACGCGGGAGCGGGCTTTTTTGTTAAGTTAAATTCCACGCGGACGAAGTCGCGGGCTCAGCTAGTATGACATAAGAATGACATTTCCAAGATCGATTCACCATCGATTCCTCCATCTTTTCCCGAGTTTCCTCCTCTGAATCCATCTTTATAACATCTTGGAATAGCGGTTAAAACGCAACACACGCGGAAGAGCGAAATTCTCGAACCATATTTGCATTCTGATTAGGTAACATCAATGCACACAACGTAACCACCGTAACCAGGTTATTAATTGATAAGTGTTAAAAATAAAAACGATAACAGAATGCGAGTTCATTAAAACGTATCTACCTACTTAAGCGTGCAATTACTTTTTAGCTTGCTAGAGGAGATGGCAAGCGATTAAGTGTGCCAGTCTGTGAATTAGGGGAGGTCAAAGTGGCTTAAACCACCACGATCGAGTCACAAGTGGTATCCAGCGAACACACAGAGACTTGTCCCCCGCACACTCCCACTGTGACTCCTGTGAGCCAGGATCTGTAGTGGTCTCCAGCTAACACACAGAGACTTGGGGGAAAAACTATGTAATCTGGCGAAGTAGATAGAACACAGGAACTTTAACTTCCTATTTAAAACGTTACATTATGGTTACAATAGCATTACAAACCACTATTGTCTGAAATATCAATAATTTTGGCGGTAAGAGCGCAAGTGGTAGGTATGTACTCTGCTGGAGTAGGTAGGTACAAAATGTAACCATCCATACTCAGACCCGTATTAATAAATTGATCTCAAATCTGAGAGCGATCTTGCAAATGTCATTCTTATGTCATACCAGTACAAAATGAAATGTGAGAAGCTTACTTAAGACCGCTCTCAGACTTGAGATTGATTTATTAATACGGGCCTTATATCCAAAAAGGTACCTACATAGCTATTACATTTATGACAGTAAGGTCCATCATAACAGTACCTACTTAAGTAGGTATTTAATTATAAACCTTACTGCAATAAACAGACAGATGCATATCCTGTTACTAGGCGACATTGATCGCTTAACAATTCGATTGTCAGTATAACATTGAATATTTTCTAGACGTAGGTACCTAACTAACTACACAATATAAGTCCTATACAGTGAAAAATGCAAGGCCAAAGTAATTTACATAAAAACAAAACACTGCAATATGTAGCTGACAAATGAAAGACGTCATTGTGAACATCATTGAAACAGCTGTTCTTTTAACAAATCACTGTTCTTTTATTTTTCTTTTTTGAAACAACATTCATATTGAAACCAATAAAAACGTGATATTATATTAATTTAATTTAATTTTGTTAAATTTTTGCGATATTTAAATAATATTTGCGGTAATATAAACAAAGCAATAAAAAAGTTAAGAATAAAATCGTTCATCTTTTTCAAAAAAGGATCGGTTATGACTAATGAAAAATGAAAAAAAAAGGAATATTGAACAACACTCGTTTCCGATCAATAACATGGTTATTAGTTTTATAACACTCACCAGCGGTTCTTTGTTGATAATAAGACATGTTTTCTGTTAATTCTCACTGATAATCTAAAAGAAATTTTGTAATTCGCGTAATAGCGTTCGCAACTCACGAATACCGGTGTTGGAATAGTAACGTCATTCTTAAAATTAAGCTGCAAACACTTAACATATTTAGTATACGCTATTAAATATTCACGATGACGTAATCCATCTACTACCTTTGTTAGGTCCTACTTATACCTACCTACCTACCTACTTATACTTATTTACTACATAAAAAGTCGTCTAAAAATAGCGGGGTCGGTAATATGTAGTGGTATATTTGTTGCTATGTACTACTAGTGGAAGGTACTGGTTGCGTGAGTAAAGATGTGGCAGTAATTATACTCATTGAGAAATCTAAAGCCCGCGGGGATTCAAAAACGCCGACAATGCAGCTTCATCTGTTTTGTAAGATGATTTAATTCTAGCTAACAAATGCGTGCAGGCGCGGTTCACATAGGTATTTCCTTTGTGATGAACTTTCGTGGATCACCTCAACCTCTCACCCATATTTGAGCTTTGCACATTTTTCTTGTAGCATAAATTGTATGACACCAGCTTTAAAATCATACGTCATTCATCGCAAAGCATAAGCTAAATTTGCCTTTGGCCTCATACTATGACATCATCTGTGACCCGATTATCTATAACCCTACTGAATTCGGTAGACCAAAACACTCCCTTCTTAACCCTATTGTTAATGTATTTTACATTTTGTCGTGTTACATCCAGAAGGCCAATGTTTGTACTTTTTAACATACCTTACTTACCTACCGACATTTTAATAAAATTCAACGTGTTTAGACGATTAATGACCGTGACGTTATCCTTTTAATGTATTTCAGAATGATTCATTATTGAAATACGCGGGAGGATAAAATTAAATAAGTATAATCATCTCTTCTGATAATTTACTATTTTGATTACCTATAATTTCACTCATGCTAAAGAAAATGTATTTTTACTTAAGTTGCGCTGCGTAATTTCATTAATTTTAGCTTTTAGCTTTCATAAAAACCTTCCAGAGGAATAACTAAACGTTATTATTATAATGTTGCCAGCAGAATAGACATGCACTGCAACCCGTGAATTAGTAATTAAATTGCTAATTACTGTTTCGTATTTTAAGAAGGTAGGTAGTAAACTTGATTGATATTGAACTTTAAAAAGAAAATGAAACGAAGCAGTAAACTTTGTTGTGATTAGATTTTAGTTTTTTGGTTTACTTGACATTTTTATAATTTGCCTATTGGGTAGATTTTGAATTCATATTCTGGCAAGAAAAATCTGTCATACGAGCTGCTGTCATTTTTTATTTATTTCCCCTTCTATACCTACTCGCCCCTTCTAATTTTCGGCATTTTTTATCATGCTATGCGCCTTACTCTTAAGTACAAATGTACGTCTCATCCCACTCTTATACTATTTTTTATATACTTTTTAAGTCCTCCAATTCATTGTTTTGCAAAAATCTAATAAGTTTATTGTATTAAATTGAATTTGTAAATGAATTAAATAATACAATATTTCGTTAATCGCTAAATGTTTACGGTACGTATGTATATTGTATACTGTGTCTGTGAGTGCAGAAGATACAGTTATTGTTCGTGTGTTATACTGTGCTCTGCATTTGTTATTGACCACTAACAGTCTTTGCCACTAACCACAGCTCGAATTAATCCACTATATAAGTGTACACTCACAGTTTAGGTAGTTTGATAGTGCGCCTGGCTGCTTAACCGACTTTTGGTTCAAGATCAAATCATAAATAAATAAATAATAATCAGGCACAGACAAAGTTTACTTGAACCTAAAATTTGTATCTGAGTGCCTAGAAATAAATATTTAAGTAATTTACAAACAATATTCGATATTTAGATCATTGTTAACTTAAATACAAAGATTATAATCATAATGTAAATACTTTTTAAGGTATCTGAGATACTTTGAGCATTATTATATTCTGTGTTTGTCTCTTTTTTGTGATAAAACTTGAAATATATATTTTTTTGTGTCCGACTCTTGGACTTGGTCTCCCTTACCATTCTCCACTTATGTCTGTTCTGTGCTATCTCCTGTCATGATTTCCCTTGCGAAGGTGTTCAAATCATTTTACCACCTTTTCATTGGTCAGGCTCTCCATAACAAACTGCCAATGGACACTCAATTAGTGGGGAAGTTTGGCCACCTGTGTGGGCTCATGCGGGCTTACTGACTAGCCCACTCCCTCTTTGGCCTGGCCAACATTAATATTTGAATACTTCATATTTTAATTAGTTTGCTCACATATTAAAAGAACATAATGAACTCTTGTATTAAATGAATACACCAACAAGACTACATCACCCAACAGGAAAGGCAGAGGCACTCTGCAGTGGATCCACGTATCACCTTCCCCAGCCAATA
This sequence comes from Notodonta dromedarius, assembly GCA_905147325.1. NCBI lineage: Eukaryota > Metazoa > Arthropoda > Insecta > Lepidoptera > Notodontidae > Notodonta > Notodonta dromedarius. The sequence continues at coordinate 5,268,648 of LR990188.1, forward strand.
ATTTTAAAATTAAACAGCATTCTCTAATTATTTTCAGCTATGGAAAATCAAACAGAAAAACAACGAATTGAAGAAGTTGCGATAAAATGCGAAGTTATAGAGATATCAGATGAGGAAGAGGACACAAAACCTAAGAAAAAAAAGTACTCAATTATAATTTATTATGATAAATAATATCTTAAACCTTTGTATTTTAAGAATGTACACACATACATTCACAATTATACATATACTAGCTGTGCCCGCGACTTCGTCCGCATGGAATTTAATTGACTAAGTTTCATACAAACTTTCATCCACTATTTTATCCCCTTGGGGGTAGAATTAATCAAAATCCTTTCTTTATCGGATGCCTACGTCATAACATCTACCTGCATGCCAAATTTCAGCCCGATCCGTCCAGTGGTTTGGGCTGTGCGTTGATAGATCACTATGTCAGTCAGTCAGTAACATTTGAGTTAAATATACATATATAACACAACACAGAAGACACCACAGGAACATAAGACTAATGAATTTTCTATTGTGCCTAGCTATGGCATTTTTTTACACATTGAGGCTTGCATATTGCTTACTAATAATGTGGACGACCGCTTGGCGCAGTGGTTCGAGCGTAGGCCGCTCGGCTCACTGCATCGGGTAGTTGCGGGTTCGATTCCCGTCTGGGTAAATTTCGGAAATGGCCTTTTCGTAATTTTCCCTGGTCTGGGTGTCACTGGGATCGCCCCCAGTCCATTGTACGGTATCCATAGTACAAGCGCTGCTTAGTTTGGGACCATACAGTTGGTGTGTACGTCTGGCGATATTTATTTATTCTAATATTAGTGGCATATATAAATAATAATAATAATAATTTAGCCCTTTTGACGTCCCACTCCTGGGCACGGGCCTCCCCTCAACACGAGGGGGATTCAGGTTATTATCACCTCGCTGGCCCAGTGCGGGTTGGCGGATTGCACATGTCTTTCGAAAATTGGTTAGATCTTCTAAGACATGCAGGTTTCCTCACGATGTTTTCCTTCACCGTAAGCAAGTGATAATCATATAGAAATTATGATTCGCACATAGATTTCGAAAACTCCAGAGGTGCGAGCCGGGGTTTGAACCCAAGACCTGGTGCCCGCAAGACGCGTGCTTTAACCAATCGGCTATCACAGCTTAGTGGCATATCATACCTATAAATTTAAAACACTGGTATATATTTACGCATTGGAATAGTCCTCCGTCAGCTGTCTCCTTTCTCTCGTATGTGGCAACCCTCATCCATGTTCCGCTAGCCACTCCCACCAATTTCATCTTCATATTGTCCATGCAAAATTGCCAGACCACAGACGTTTGAACCCCATAAATTATTTTTCATGTTTGTATAATTCACAAACTGAGAATATTTTATTACCTGATTCTCCACTCATTTTGTCCGCTTGGTCTTAAATAAAATATCCTATATGTTAAGTAAGTATCCAGGTTATAAGTAAACTATCTGTGTGTCAAATTTCATCCAATAAGGTGCGTCTACTTACCTAGACGCACCTTGGCACCCGACAAGCCCGCTGAGTTTCTTGCCGGATCTTCTCAGTCGAGGTCGCGTTCCGATCCGGTGGTAGATTTACCCTCGCCACCTCTCCTGGCAGCGGCCCAAGCCGAGGTCGTGTCCCTTGTGGCGCCCTTGAGCTAGCTGCCCCCCTGCCCCTCTGGCTGGGCCCTCTGTCCGGGTGAAGTTGTTATGGCCACTCTGGCCAACAACATATAGTCATATAAAAAAAAAAAACATTCAACTTTTTTTGCATTATTGAATAACAAGCATCCAAACATACAAACCTTTCTATTTTAACATAAGTAGTATTGTACAAGGTGAAGGAAAACATCGTGAGGAAACCTGCATGTCTTAGAAGATCTAACCAATTTTCGAATGACATGTGAAATCCGCCAACCCGCACTGGGCCAGCGTGGTGGATTATGGCCTGAATCCCCCTCATGTTGAGGGGAGGCCCGTGCCCAGCAGTGGGACGTCAAAAGGGCTAAATTATAGTATTGTACAAATTAAGTATCTCTATAGCATCCATAACCACATAATTTGACGATCGCTTGGCGCAGTGGTTCGAGCGTAGGCCGCTCGGCTCACTGCACATGGTTGCGGGTTCGATTCCCGCCGGGGCAAATTTCGGAAGTGGCCTTTTCGTAATTTGCCCAGGTCCTAGTGTCACTGGGATCGCCCCCAGTCCATTGTACGGTACCCCATAGTGTGTCGGTCTGGCGATATTATTATGTCTCTCTGTATCACGGGCTCTGCCCGGTCCTTTGGAAGGCTTGAATGGGGACGTGAGTCTAACATGTAGAGGCCCTTTGTGAGGAGTTTATTGTCATGTAAGGCAACATGTTGAGGTTTATCATTATTATTAAATAGGTTAGCCTGGAGATACCTATTCTTTCATTAAATATCAACTTTCCAGACGTATCCGAAAGCCTCCGGCGCCCAAAGAGCGTGTGCCATGCGATCAGTGCAACAAAACGTTTGGGACGACGTACGAGCTGAAGAAACACTCGAGGACTCACACGGGCGAGCGCCCGTACATGTGCACCGTGTGTGGGAAGACTTACACACAGCTCGGCCACCTGAGCATACATCAACTCGCGCATAAAGGTAGGTATATTAATGTTTACACACTGGCAGTACTGTAACTCAGTCCAGTGTGGACTTGCTACTGGGCTGGTGTGGACTCTAGTTTCAACACAGTCCAGTTCGGACTTGTTACTGTTGTGTGGACACTAGTTTCAACACAGTCCAGTTCTGACTTGTTACTGTTGTGTGGACGTTAGTTTCAACACAGTCCAGTTGGGACTTGTTACTGTTGTGCGGACACTAGTTTCAACATAGTCCAGTTCGGACTTATTACTGTTGGGTGGACGCTAGTTTTAACACAGTCCAGTTCGGCCTTGTTACTGTTGTGTGGACGTTAGTTTCAACACAGTCCAGTTCGGACTTGTTACTGTTGGGTGGACGCTAGTTTCAACATAGTCCAGTTGGGACTTGTTACTGTTGGGTGGACGTTAGTTTCAACACAGTCCAGTTCGGACTTGTTACTGTTGTGTGGACGCTAGTTTCAACACAATCCAGTGCGGACTTGTTACTGTTGTGCGGACACTAGTTTCAACACAGTCCAGTTCTGACTTGTTACTGTTGTGTGGACGTTAGTTTCAACACAGTCCAGTTCGGCCTTGTTACTGTTGTGTGGACGCTAGTTTCAACTCAGTCCAGTTCTGACTTGTTACTGTTGTGTGGACGTTAGTTTCAACACAGTCCAGTTCGGCCTTGTTACTGTTGTGTGGACGCTAGTTTCAACTCAATCCAGTGCGGATTTGTTACTGTTGGGTGGACACTAGTTTCAACTTAGTCCAGGTCTGACTTGTTACGGTTGTGTGAACGCTAGTTTCAACCCAGTCCAGTGCATTTTGGTCAAATTTGGGAATGATGGCCGGTAATCGATAAATCGATCTCGAGTCTGGGAGCGATTATGAGTACACTTTTGACATGTCATTTTGTACTGGTATGACATAAGAATGACATTTCCTAGATCGCTCGCAAACTTGAGGTTGATCTATTAATATGGGCGTATAACGCAATCCTTAGTGAAGTTGCAATAATAATTGAGCTCGTCTTGTTACGGTGTACACGAAGATGTCAGCACTGTGGCCACCCTATTAAATTTAAATTTTAACGGTTTTTCTTAAAACTATCGCCAGACTTCACACCAACTGTATGGTCCCAAACTAAGCAATGCTTGTACTATGGATACCGTACAATAGATTGGGGGCGTTCCCAATGACACCCAGATTAGGGCAAATTACGAAAAGGCCATTTCCGAAATTGCCCCGGCGGCAATCGAACCCGCAACCACCATTTGCAGTGAGCCGAGCGGCCTACGCTCGAACCACTGCGCCAAGCGGTCGTCAACAGCCGACTTTGTAATGCTGAAGTTAAAAAACAAAATGTCTTCTCCAGGTATAAAAAACTACAATTGCACTGAATGCGGAGCTTCGTTCTACAGGAAGGCGGACCTGGACCGCCACGAGAAGATCCACCTCGGGATCAAGCCCCACGTCTGTGAGATATGTTCCAAGAGCTTCACGCAAAAGAACAATTTAGTGATGCATGTGAAAATGCACAACGGAGACCGCGCCCACGCGTGCGAGGTGTGCAACAAGCGGTTTATCACTAGGAGCAAACTAATGATACACTCTAAACGACATGAAAAGAATCAAGTGAAATGTGAAATGAATATAGGCCATGAAACGGATTGAACGGGTATTAGGGGGTGGGTCGGTGAGGTGATATGGGGTCTAGCTAGGGAACCAAGCGCCTTGATGTGTCTCAACTGCGCCTGAACGCGTCTCGCCGCGCTTCAACGCGCCTGTATTTCATCTGGACGCACCTCAATTGCAGCGCGCCTCAAAGCGCCTCGACGATGCGCCTTTACACCATAGACACAATCTCAACTGCGCCTCAACTGTAATGAGCAAACAGTCCGAAGAGTGGGCCGAAGTCCAGACTATCTCGCACTCTCTCAATGTACTTATTATTTAATTTTATTTAAAAAATATTAATATTAGTATTGGGTTATGGAAAAGAAATATTCAATAAATATAGTGTACCTATAGAACAAAGGGCATTACCCCACAATTACATAAAAATATGGAGCTCCTAGTTTCAATTACAATTGGTTGGACCGAAATGCAAAAATCTGTTTCCATACGAGGACAGGTCACAGACCAATGAGACAAGACACCGCTTACGTTCACTACTATATATTAACAGAATGTAACTGTCAAAAGTTGGCGGGGTATTGGGGAAAACGGCGAATTATGATTGGTCCGTTCAAGGTCGAGCCGTGAATGGACCAATCAAAATGTCAGATGCGGTCATACATATGCAGTGGCAATGCATAGTTATGTTAGGCGAGGGCGTCTATAGCTTATTGGTCTGTGTGTGTGTAAGCTAACATGAATTGTTAGTAATATTGTAATCTTTTTGCTGACCTAAGCAGGTGAACGCCTGCTCGGAAAAGCTAATAGTTTAATGTACTTATTGTGGACTATGTTCAAATTGCTATCTATAGGACAATACTATAAAGGGGAGGGTGGGGGTTCTTATAGAGGGGTTGGAAGTGGGTTTGGAAACTACGTGCAGAAAAGTTCCGTCTATCGAAAAAGCAGCTGAAATGAGTTTTTCTTTATATAAACTAGATGGCAGTGATAAATGTCAATAAAGTCGTGTACCTGTTTTACCACTATTACATTTGTTTTATTTAAGGCTAAAGCGCCCATCTAGCCCGCGAGGTTCAAATTTTTTGAGTTCTTTTAGAAATTTTTCAAAATCTGACAATAATAAAAGACAAATTTTGTAATTCGCGAAAAAGACCGTGTGCAGTGCATTTATTAATATATCCAACTTACTCTAAAACATTTCAAGAACGACAGCTATCCAGATAATCTGGCAATTTTTGTATATTTAGTGATTTACTAGTATCATATCCACCGTGATAATATTTAGAGTAAAATAAATGTATTAATAAACGCACTGCATACTGTGTTTTTCGCAAATCACAAAATGTTGTCTTAAATGTTTTCAGATTTTGGATAAACTATAAAAATACTCGAAAATTTTGAATTTCGCGGGCTAGACAGGCGCCTTCACCTTAACGCAGAAATAAATGACTGTCAAATATAATTTTATTGAATTATATGATTAATGAAATATGCTTTGAATGTTAGTGGTTTAAAAAAATAGGATAATATTAACAATATATTTTTTTTTATTGTTGGATTTTTTATTCTTTGCTTAAAGTGGCTACTCAGTATACAATTTCATATTCAATTTTTTGTAATTCAAGTTGTTATTGCGTTGTTGCGCTGTGAGGAGGCAAGTTGATGCCTACTTTCAACTTGTTGAATGTCGAGTCGACCGTCCTATAACAAAGAATTGCATCGTGGTATTCACGTTTAGAGAACGTGTGGAGAACGTTAAACGTTGCAAATTGTTTGTCAGTATTGGTCAATTTGATTTTTTTCCCAGATTTTTGAACGAGTTTTTCAATTGCTGATTCAATACTAGGAGCTAGATTGATACGTGAGTAGTGTTCAGTCAATCTCGACTTCAGCAAATTTAATGTGAAAGTGCATGGTGAATAGCCACTTTCACTTTAATCTTTGACTTATACACATACTTCTAAATCACAGACTTATAAAAAAGAAGCGAAGCTTTGCAGTAGATATTAGATATATTAACGCGTAACGCTTTTCACGGTTTTAGTGCCCGGGCAGCGAGCGCCCCGAACGTCCGTAAAGAAGCTTCGCTTCAACACAGATTTTAATACAATTCGGTAACTTGACATCATGAACATAGTACATGAGTATAACAATTTTATTATAACAAATTCACAGAGTTACTGTGCAGAGTTATGAGTAATTATATCTGTGATTAGAATTTTGTTTAGGTTTTACCAAGAAGCTGGTTTTATATATAAAATTCTTGGGTTTTACTTTTTTAGTACACAACAGAGTAGAATGATGTATAAGACTGTGGTTTTAGTACGTGATTTATTAATTTTCTTATACTGGCAACAAAAAAATATCTGTCAGACGATCTGCTGTCATTTTTATTTTATCCACGCTATTTTTCTATCATTTTTATATCATGCTATGCGCTTTACTCTTACGTTCAAACCTATTTCTTATCTCGTTCCTATGCTATTTGTATACTTTTTTATTTAAAAATAAATTATTCACCTTATCTGCCTGTTCATTAATTGTGTTTTGTAAATATAAAAATTTGGTTTTCGTTTTTAACTTGAATTTATAAATATATTGAACACATTATTTTGTTAAACGCTAAATGTTTAAGGTACGTATTTATACTATGTCCGTAGATAACTAGATTACTTACTAAATGTCCGAAAATAAAATAAAATAAATGTTTGTCGGTTATGCCGAACTCTCCATTACCACTAGGCATTGAGGTTAATCCAGTAAATGCTCACAGCGAAGTTAATTAGATAAGATGCCTGCTTGCATAACCGACTTGTGTTCAATATAAATCAGTATTCAGGTACCCACGTTGTTTACAAGCACATAATTTTTTTACCTGTAATAGTTACATGAAAGTAATGATCTAGTTTACAAACAAAATTCTAAATTTAGATCACTACGTGCTTAATTCAGTACAAAGATTATTACAATAAGATAGACTTATCATTGAATTAAATTGACTTATCTACTATATAAAAATAAGTCGGGTTCCTTCCTGACGCTATAACTCCAGAACGCACGAACCAATTTCTACGGTTTTGCATTCGTTGGAAAGGTCTCGGGCTCCGTGAGGTTTATTTATAGCAAAGAAAATTCAGGAAAAATTTCAACAGAACGCGGACGGTGTCGCGGGGCACAGCTAGTCATTGATAAAAATAAAACACTATAAATATATTTTCTTTGTTAACAAAGTCTGCATGAAAGCATACAACCCGCCTGATGTTAAGCAGTTACTGTAGCCTATAGATGCTTGCAATACCAAAGGCATTGCTCGTGCAATCCCAACCTGAATGGGTAGTGGGATAGAAGAAGGGGTAGAAGGATTTCTGGCTCTCATTAATTGTACGAAACGCAAATACAAGGTGACACATAATGGGTATACTTTTTTTTCAAAACTTAACTCTGTAATTCTAAAACCATCAGCTTTGGAGGGAACTTGAAAAACAAAAGGTGTTACAGGAATACAGCTGTTGACCGATTTCACAAGTCTACAAAACCTTTAGTACTTCAACTGTCCCACAAAGCCGATAGTTTGAGATTTACAAAGTTAAGTTGCAAAAAAATAGTATACCCATTTTGTATCACCTAGTATAATACCTGCTTTACACCAATCTTCTGTGAGATGGTGGTACAACCCAATTTTGACTGGCTCAACCAATAAGGAGCATTTGCTTCAGCTTGGTTTTATCACCATTTAAATACTATACATGTTTTATGTCTTAAATAGTAATTAAGTATTGATTTATTCATGTAAAATCACTAAGATAGATTTGTACACCTGATGATTTCATGATTAAATCGATTTGAAAATTCTGAAACATTTTAGCATACCCGTAATCATGAAATAACGAAGAAAAATTCTAACACTGGGGAGGTCCAGTATCATGAGTTTAATCCATGGTATCAGTTTTCGTTACGATGCACCATACACCCTGTATACTAGGTGAAACAAAAAGGGTATACTTTTTTTTTTTTGCAAATTAACTTTGTAAATCTCAAACTATCGGCTTTGTGGGACAGTTGAAGTACTAAAGTACTTCAACTGTCCCACAAAGCCGATTTCACAAGTCTACAAAACCTTTAGGTTTTGTAGACTTGTGAAATCGGTCAACAGATGTATTCCTATAACACCTTTTGTTTTTCAAGTTCCCTCCAAAGCTGATGGTTTTAGAATTACAAAGATAAGTTTTGAAAAATTAAGTATACCCATTATGTTTCACCTTGTATATGATATAATATGCTTAGTTGAGATTGATTTATGAATACAGGCCTATAATGGAGTCATATAAAAATAATACACCTGTCGGCACTGGTGGTCTACAGTCCACCCACATTACACCGTTCCAATAATATTTAACTTAAACAGCCCACTTTCTCGAATTATTTTCAGCAATGGAACAACAAACAGAAAACCAAACGTTTGAAGAAGTTGTGATAAAATCCGAAGTTATAGAAATATCAGATGAGGAAGTGGACATTAAACCTAAGAAAAAGAAGTACTAAAGTATAATTTATTTTAATAAAATAAATAGATATTGCTAGACTGATACACCAACTGTGCGGTCCCAAACTAAGCAACGCTTGTACTATGGGTACCGTATAGCCCAGCGCTCACCACTGGAGGTGCGGTGGAGAGCAATTGAAGACAACAATTTAATATAGACCTTAACTACCTTGACATACGGTATGTATGAGCAGTCGCGCGTATGCTCTTGTAGTTGCTTAAGGGCGCTCCGAGCACCGCGTGCGAATTTATTCAAGCGACCGTATAGAGCAAGAGCCAGCGATAGCCAGACGTTCCATATTTTATAAAGGCTCTCAATTTCTCAGAGCATGGCCCCAACACAGGTAAGAACGATCATCGAGTATGGAGTTTGGATTGTGGTTACTTGGGCAGTTAACAGGTAGTAAAGGTGTATAAAATAGTACCTCAAATTCGTTATAGTATAAAGCTTAATTTTTATATATTTCCTTCGGAATAACATTAGAAATCACGCCATCCATTGCCGGACACTTAGTGCGGTTTCAACCCCCTGCCAGACACCCCTAAACTTTAATAAATTATGAGTATACTTTCGTCATAGTATAAAAGCTGGGTTTTACATATGTTACTTGGGAACCCATAAAAAAATATTACTTCAACAGCCGGACAGTTTTAATGGTTTTAACATCTTGCCAGACACATTTAAATAGTTATTAAATCATCCAAGTATGAACGCAATAAAAATATTTTTCATTGGGTTTCTTGAACAATTTCGATACACTGAACTCCCTATCTTACTTACTGATTTATTTATTTATTTATTTATTTTATTTTATTCGGAAAACTTACAGTGTTCTACTTCTACATAGCAACTACATAAATAACTTATCACTATTAATCAGTTTTCGCAGATTACTAGCTGATTATTGCTTATTTGTTTTACATTAGACAGTTTATAATATATCTAATTATAATAAAAGTTTAATTTGAATACAAGTAAATTAAGAAAAAGTTATTTTAAAAAATTAAATTAGAAAGTAAAAAAAAAGGTTAAGGGCCCAGTTGTAAGGCACCACGGATCGTAATATGACTAATTGGACCTAACCTCCTGAGCTGATTATACTTGATTCCAATAATAGGTATGGCTAAAGCGCTTGAACGCACGGAAATTGTCCCTGGTTTCCACAAGGTCTGTGTAATAAACTGCTCCAGATGTCACTTGCAGGCTATTTAGCATAGTAGTCCGTTCGTTGTGCCAGCGACTGCACTCCCACAGGATGTAGTTACAGTACAGGATATAGTTTTAGGGTTCCGCACCTCAAAAGGAAAACACGGAACCCTTATAGGATCACTTTGTTGTCCGTCTGTCTGTTTATCAGGACCCTTTTTCTCGGAAACGGATAAAGTTATCAAGTAAAAATTAATATCAATTATCAAATGCTATGATCCCTTGGAGATGTAAACAAATAGGCAATTCAACGCAATCAAAAGATACGGCCCTTTATGTCAGATATTATGGTGATATTTTGCAAATTGACTTATCAGTAAGTAAGATAGGGAGTTTAGTGTATCGAAATTGTTCAAGAAACCCAATGAAAAATAGTTTTATTGCGTTCATACTTGGATGATTTAATAACTATTTAAATGTGTCTGGCAAGATGTTAAAACCATTAAAACTGTCCGGCTGTTGAAGTAATACTTTTTTATGGGTTCCCAAGTAACATATGTAAAACCCAGCTTTTATACTATGGCGAAAGTATACTCATAATTTATTAAAGTTTAGGGGTGTCTGGCAGGGGGTTGAAACCGCACTAAGTGTTCGGCAATGGATGGCGTGATTTCTAATGTTATTCCGAAGGAAATATATAAAAATTAAGCTTTATACTATAACGAATTTGAGGTACTATTTTATACACCTTTACTACCTGTTAACTGCCCAAGTAACCACAATCCAAACTCCATACTCGATGATCGTTCTTACCTGTGTTGGGGACATGGTCTGAGAAATTGAGAGCCTTTATAAAATATGGAACGTCTGGCTATCGCTGGCTCTCGGTATAGTATGTCAAGGTAGTTAAGGTTTATATTAAATTGTTGTCTATAATTGCTCTCCGCCGCGCCTCCAGCGGTGTGCGCTGGGCCTATAATTAAATGGGGGCGATGATGATGAGATGTCAAAGACAAAACCCTTTTGACAAAATATGTCAAAAGGGCTAAATTATTTGTTTTTTCTTACTTTTTCAGACGGATCCGAAAGCGTCTGCCACCCAAAGTTCGTCGGCCGTGTGATCAATGCACTAAAACGTTTGCGACGGGGTACGAGCTGAAGAAACATTTGAGGACACACACAGGCGAACGTCCTTACATGTGCAACGTCTGTGGGAAGACTTACAAACAGTATTGTCATTTGAGTGTACACCAGCTCTCGCATAAAGGTATAACAATTCCAGGGCCGTCTGACGCCATTCGGGGCCCTTAGGTACTCAAGTTTGGGGCCCTTTTGGAGGGTATAAAACATATCAAGCAATCTTGTGATATTCGATTTTTTTAGGGTTCCGTACCTCAAAAGGAAAAAAACGGAACCCTTATAGTATCACGTTGTTGTCCGTCTGTCTGTCTGGTAAGACACTCTTAGAAAAGAATAGAGTTATCAAGTTGAAATTAATATCAAATGTCAAACGCTTTGGTTCCCTTGAAGCTGTAAAAAAATTAGGCTTCTAAGTTAACGCAATCAAAAGATACCTACGGTCATTTATGTTACATATTTTGACGCTTCGCAAATTCACTCATCAAAACAAGGGAATCAACGCACAGCCCAAACCGCTGGTGTTAGAATAATGAAATTTTGACAGTAGGTACCTTTTATACCTTAAATATCCACTAAGTAAGGATTTTGTAAAGTTCCACCCCCAAGTGTATAAAATGGGTGATGAAAGTATTTATGAGTAAAAAAAATAGAGCCATGAAAATTAGTACTCAGATTACTCATTACAAATCATACTAATATTATAAAGAGGAAAACTTTGTTTGTTTGATTGTAATGAATAGGCTCCGAAACTACTGAACCGATTTGAAAAAATATTTCACTGTTGGGAAGCTACACTATCCCCGGGTGACATAGGCTATAATATATTTTCAAAAAAATTAGGGATCCTTACTAAAACTCTAATAATGTAACCGCAATGTACCGGCGCGAAGCCGGGGCGGGCCGCTAGTAAAAAATATAATTTCAAGCGTTTTAAAGTTTTTTGTTGTGTTTCACTACTTTGGTTATAGATACGATAAATATTCGCTATTGAAATGGGTGCGGAAGCCTTCATAGTGCATGACCTAACGTGCACTTGTCCGGTTTTTTTTTTAGTAAATATTGTTGACTGTTGAGAAAATATTCAGAAATGTCATCTCATTCAATCCTTATTGAAGTTGCTCTTATATTTTATTACGGTGTATACTAAGATGTCGGCACTGGGGCCCTGATCAAGCCGGGGCCCCGGACTCGTGCCCCATGTGCCTTTACACAAAAGGCGGCACTGTTAACATTTTTTTTTAAATTATATTTTGACTATCTTCCCCAGGTATAAAAAAATTCAAGTGTGCGGAGTGCGGAGCTGCTTTCTACAGGAAAGTGGAACTGGACCGTCACGAGATGGTCCACCTCGGGATCAAGCCCCACGTCTGTGAGATCTGTTCCAAGAGCTTCACGCAAAAGAACAATTTAGTGATGCATGTGAAAATGCACAACGGAGACCGCGCCCACGCGTGCGAGGTGTGCAACAAGCGGTTCATCACTAAGAGCAAATTAAAGTTACACTTCAAGCGGCACGAGAGGAAGAAAGTGAAATGGGAAATGAATGTACGGATTGAACGGGTTCAGGGGGCGGTAGAGGCAGGTAATTAGGGGTCTAGCTAGGGCATCGAGCGCTTTGACGCTCTTCAACTGTGCACTAACGCGCCTCAACTGCGCCTGAACTGCGCCGTAACGCGCCTCAACTGCGCGCTAACGCGCCTAAATTGCTCCTTAACGCGCCTGAACCGCGCCTCAACTGCGCCGTTACGCGTCTTGATATGCCTCAAATGCGATTCGATGATGCGTCTTAACGCGCCACGATATGTCTCAAGCGCCTCGACTGCAATGAGCAAACAGTTTCTTAGCCAGAATATTTTGCACTCTAAGTAATTGCGCTTATGATTTAATTTTAATTATACAAATGTACAATTTAGTAGTTGATTACGGAAAATAGATATTCAATGAATATAGGAGTATAGAACAAAGGGCGTAACCCCCAGAATTAGCTAAAATTTGTCCCCATACACTTAATTCGAGTCGGACTGAATTGAAAAAATCTGTTTTAATGCGAGGACTCGTAACAATCGACGACGTTGTGGAAGCACTTTTGTGAATAAGTATATAATTTTATTTTATTTATTTGTATTTTACTTTAAGTTAGTTAATAAGTAGGTAGTTGTAATCCTGTACATATTATTATTGTAATAAACGAATGAATTTATTAATTATATTTTTTTGAAAAATCAATGTTTTTATTGTTGAAGTGGCTTCTCAATACTCATGATACAATTTCATATTCAATTTGTTGATATTCAAGTTGTTGTTGTGGCGCCGTGCGGAGGAAAGTTGATGCCTACTTTCAACTTGTTGAATGTCGAGTTGACTGTCGTAGCAAAAGTGCATCGTGAGTTGCCACTTTAATTCGTAATCCTACGTTCGCACCGAACGAAACATGTTGCTGTGTCTATTTTATCACAGAAAAAATAGAGACAACATGTTTCGTTCAGTGCTTGGTTCAGTGAGAAAGTATGGTGACGTTTTAACACAAGTATTTATAAGTCTGTGCTCGACTTCAACAAATTGTGTCAGCAAATTGAACGAAATTACATGGTGAGACTTTAACTTAAATCTTTGACCTATAGTTCGATTTTTAATTCGATCCAGTAACTTGACATCATGCACATAGTTTAGGAGTATAACAATTTTATTGTTATGTCTGTGATTAAAATTTTGTTTTAATTTTTCTTTACTACGATTTTTTTTAAATTTCTTATACTGGCAACTAAAAATAATCTGTCAGATGAGCTGCTCTAATTTTTTTTTCTACCTAGGAACCTTACCGTGTTGGTATTTCAATCATTTTGTTATCCTGCTATGCGCTTCTCTCTTACGTTCAGACGTATGTCTTATCTCGTTCCTATGCTTATTTTAATACTCTTATACTTTTTTTATTTAATTAAATTATTCATCCTTCCTTATCCGCCAGCTTTTTCGCTCACGGATTTTTGAAAAATTTGGTTTTCGTATTTTAACTTGAATTTTGTGGAATTTGTAAATAAAATGAATTATTTAGACAACACATTATTTCGTTAATCGCTAATTAAGGTACGTATGCATCCTATGCCTATAGATTACTAGATTATTTACTAGACGTCTGAGAATAAAATAAAATGAATGTTTGTCTGTTATTACCACTGAGCATTGAGGTTAATCCAGTAAATACTCATAGCAAAGTTAATTAGATAAAATGCCTGCTTGCTTAACATACTTGTGTTCAAGATAAATCAATTTTCGGGCTCCCACATAATTTACAGCACTTAAAAATGTGTACCTATGAGTAACTAATAATAATTATCTAGTTTACCAACAAATTCGAGATTTAGATCACTGCTTGCTTAATTAAGTACAAAGATTATTACTATAACATAAGACTTATCATTGAACTTATAAGGTTTCTGAGGCTTGAATAAATCAATATCTACTCTGAGATGTATTATGGATTCTCTATCTGTCTCTTTGTTTTGATGGAACTTGATATACAAAGTTTTTATTGTGGCCTACTACTTCACCACAATTCCCTGTTCTGATATATGTCCTGTCACAATCCTCTCACAAAGGTGTTCAAATCAGTATATTTTCCTCAGTCGGGGACATATAAGAATAGTGTTTTTTTTCGAACGAATCCATAACAACATTTTTATCTATGACTTTGCTCTATGTTTGGTATTTATTCATTCATTGGATCTAAACTAACGAAAATGCTTGTTAAAATTCAGTAAAATAAGCTGTAACAGAAAATAAAACTCTTGGTTTTTAAACTGCATTTGCAAGTTCCTGAATTGACCCTGCACAAATCCTTTGTCGAACCAGCTGGTTGCAAGACCGAACAGTATTATTTTTATAAGCCTAGTAGCAGTGATAGCCGATTGGTTAAAGCACGCGTCTTGCGGGCACCAGGTCTTGGGTTCAAATCCCGGCTCGCACCTCTGGATTTTTCGAAATCTATGTGCGAATCATAATTTCTATATGATTATCACTTGCTTACGGTGAAGGAAAACATCGTGAGGAAACCTGCATGTCTTAGAAGATCTAACCAATTTTCGAAAGACATGTGAAATCTGCCAACCCGCACTGGGCCAGCGTGGTGGATTATGGCCTGAATCCCCCTCGTGTTGAGGGGAGGCCCGTGCCCAGCAGTGGGACGTCAAAAGGGCTAAATTATTATTATTATTATGCCTACACCACCTAACTAAAAGTCCTGTCACCACCAATAGGATAGGCAGAGGTGGTCTGCTGTATACCCATATTTAACCATTCCAAATAATATTTAACTTAAACAGCCCACTTTGTCTAATAATTTTCAGCAATGGAAAAACAAACAGAGAGCCATCCAATTGAAGAAGTTGTGATAAAATCCGAAGTTATAGAAATATCAGATGAGGAAGTGGACACAAAACCTAAGAAAAAGAAGTACTAAAGTATAATTTATTTTAATTAAATAATTATATATCGCCAGACTGACACACCAACTGTACGGTCCCAAAATAAGCAACGCTTGTACTATGGGTATCATGTGTATGTTGGATTGGGGGGTTCCTTCACAGTGTTTGAGCGTAGACCACTCGACTCACTGCACTGGGTGGTTGCGGGTTCGATACCCGCCGCGCAAAATTTCGAAAACGGCCTTTTCGCAATTTGCCTCATTTTGGGTGTCACTGGGACCGCCCCCAGTTCATTGTACGGTACCCATAGTACAAGCAATGCATTATTTATTTCACAAACTACTCCTTTTGTACCCATAATCACATAAATGGCCTAGTTTGGAGATGTATTAATAAATTTTACCTTTTCTTTTATGAAGCAGTGATAGCGGATTGGGTTAGCACGCGTCTTGCGGGCACCAGGTCCTGGGTTCAAACCCCCAACTAGCACCTCTGAGTTTTTCGAAATCTATGTGCGAATCATAATTTCTATATTCTTATCACTTGCTTACCGTGAGGAAACCTGCATGTCTTAGAAGATCTTACCAATTTTCGAAAGACAATATGTGATATCTGCCAATCCGCACTGGGCCAGCGTGGTAGATTATGGCCTGAATCCCCCTCGTGTTGAGGGGAGGGGCCCGTGCCCAGGAGTGAGACATCAAAAGGGTAAAATTATTAATTTTTTACTAGCTGACTCGACAGACGTTGTCGAGACGTTGTCTTAACTTTGAATATTGAAATCGAATTGTTTTGCTCAACTTTCTTAATTTTTTCGTTCATAAGAACCTTTTCCTGACAATAATAAACACGACAAAAAAAGACTTAGCGAAATCGTCCCATCCGTTCACGCGTGATGCGATGACCAAGGAAATAGAGATTTAACTGCGCCGTAACGCGCCTCAACTGCGCCGTAACGCGCCTCAACTGCGCTGTAACGCGCCTCAAAAAAGATTTTACCTTTTCAGACGGATTCGAAAGCGTCTGCCACCCAAAGTGCGTCAGCCGTGTGATCAATGCACTAAAACGTTTGCAACACGGGCCGAGCTGACGAAACACATAAGGACACACACAGGCGAACGTCCTTACATGTGCAACGTCTGTGGGAAGACTTACAAACTGGATTGTCATTTGAGTGTACACCAACTCTCGCATAAAGGTAACCTATAAGAATTCCAGGGCCGTCTGACGCTATATGGGGCCCTTGGGTACTCGATTTTGGGGCCCTTTTGGAGGGTATAAAATATATCAAGCAATTCTGTCCTGTTTAGGCCCGTATTAAATGATCTCAAGTCTGAGAGCGATCTTGGGTATGCCATTCCAGTATAAAATGGCATGTCAAAGGCGTTACTTAAGATCGCTCTCAAACTGGAGATCGATTTATTAATGCGTCCTTCAATATTTATTGTTTGGAAAATATTTAGAAATGTCATCTCATTCAAATTTCGGAAGTATTACGCAATCCTTGTTGAAGTTGCACTAATAATTGAGGTCCTCTTGTTTACGGTGTTTACTAAGATGTTGGCACTGGGGCCCTGATCAAGCCAGGGCCCCGGGCTCGTGCCCCATGTGCCGTTACGCAATAGGCGGCACTGTTAACAATTTTCTTCTCAAATATATTTAGACTAGTCGCGTCCAGATGTATCTATAGGCTACGGTAACTGCCTAAGATAAGCCAGGATGTGCTCTTGTTTGCCGAATTGGTTATAAGTAAAAAAATTATGTCTTCCTCAGGTATAAAAATATTCAAGTGCGCGGAGTGCGGAGCTGCGTTCTACAGGAAAGTGGAACTGGACCGTCACGAGATGGTCCACCTTGGGATCAAGCCCCACGTCTGTGAGATCTGTTCCAAGAGCTTCACGCAAAAGAACAATTTAGTGATGCATGTGAAAATGCACAACGGAGACCGCGCCCACGCGTGCGAAGTGTGCAACAAACGGTTCATCACTAGGAGCAAACTAAAGATACACTTCAAGCGACACGAGAGGAAGAAAGTGAAATGGGAAATGAATGTACGGATTGAACGGGTTCAGGGGGCGGTAGAGGCAGGTAATTAGGGGTCTTGCTAGGGAATCGAGCGCTTTGATGCGCCCCAACTGCACCTCAAGTGGGCCGTAACGCGCCTCAACTGCGCCGTAACGCGCCTCAACTGCGCCGTAACGCGCCTCAACTGCGCCGTAACGCGCCTCAACTGCGCCGTAACGCGCCTCAACTGCGCCGTAACGCGCCTCAACTGCGCCGTAACGCGCCTCAACTGCGCCGTAACGCGCGTCAACTGCACCGTAAGGCGTCGTGCGAAATATTGTGTGTTGTTAAAATAAAACCTTAATACAGGTGTATTTATTTTACAATTGAATCGGTAACGAGATTGTTTGTAAACTAGCATTAAGTTAATGTTTTTTGTAAATAAATGAACAACATTCCTATATTTTTAAAGGTTTTCTTACTTACTTGACGACCGCTTGGCGCAGTGGTTCGAGCGCAGGCCGCTCGGCTCACTGCACCGGGTGGTTGCGGGTTCCATTCCCGCCGGGGCAAATTTCGGAAATGGCCTTATCGTAATTTGCCCAGTTCTGGGTGTCACCGGGATTGCCCCCAGTCCATTGTACGGAGCCCATAGTACAAGCGTCGCTTAGTTTGGGACCGTACAGTTGGTGTGTCAGTCTGGCGATATTTATTTACTACCATTACAAATGAAGGAGCACTGTAGTGGGTGTCTGTCTACCTCTGAGAAATATCTAAAATCCGGTGTCTGTGTGTGTGTTGGTAATTGTTCACCTCCTAAACGGCTTGACAGTTTTTTAATGTAGTTACTGGATTATCTAGATGTTTCTTAGTTATAATTGGAACCGGCAGGGGGCACTTTTGACAACCAAAAAATTAAATCTGCACCACCTAAGGCGTGGGCAAAAACTAACCTCAATCTAGTAGTTTAAATTTTTGTATGTTTGTTCCGGCTAATCTCCGAAACGGCTGGATCGATTTTGACGGGACTTTCCCTGGCATATAGCTGATGTTATAACAAGTAGCCTAGGCTATTTTTATTTTATTAATATATAATACCTACCTACCAACGTGGGCGTTGCCGCAAGAAACAGCTAGCAATTAATATAAATAACAATAATTGACGACCGCTTGGCGCAGTGGTTCGAGCGCAGGCCGGCTCGGTTCGGCTTACAACTTGGTGGTTGCGGGTTCGATTCCCACCGGGGCAAATTTCGGAAATGGCCTTTTCGTAATTTACCCAGGTCTGGTTGACACTGAGATCGCCCCCAGTCCATTGTACGGTACCCATAGTACAAGCGTTGCTTAGTTTGGGACCACACAGTTGGTGTGTCATTCTGGCGGGCGATATAATAATATGGACACTAGAATCCAGTCTATCCTAGATTCATGGCGCCACCCTGAGTCTTAAAGGCAGGCATATCCGCGCGCTAAGCCCTCTCCCAATCGACGTCACCCGATCCGGCATTTGCGTAAAAACACAAATCATGTTTTCCACTCGCAATAAAGTATAATCCCAATGTGGGGATATATATTGTTTTAGGTTGTTTAAATACGACGCATAGGGGTGGGGGGGGGGGTCATAGGGGTTGGTGGGGGTGTGGGGGGTAAGGCAGCACACTAGACAATGTCAAGTAGCCACAAAGATTGAATACGTAATGAATCGATTATAGAGTCAAGCGAACTGACTACAGCTCATATACTGACTCGAACGGGGTAGTACCACCCTCCCACAGAAGATTGGCACAAAATAGCTACTTATAGCTGCGTTTCGTACTATAAGTGCGAGAGCCGGCAGCCCAACTTGCCTCGCCTTTCGCTCCCTCTATCCCGCTCCTCTTAAGGCGGGCAACGTGCGAGCAATTCATTTGGTATTGCAAGCATCTATAGACTACGGTGACAGCTTAATTAAAATCGGGCAGGTCGTACGCTTTGTTTGTTTCTTTATTTTTTCTCGTTGAGACTGGTCCCGCCACACACTCCCACCACTGTAACTCCTGTAAACCAATGTCGACATGTCGACTATGGTGACCAATAATGACGCCGAGGTTTGACCCTCGACGAGTCCCGGGGAAAAGTTAAATTGTCTTGGAACCCGCACGAATTTGATCGAAAGAAATAATAGAAGGAGTTCGAAGAAAACAAAATTCTCTTAAGGAACAATGGACAACATTATCTATAACTTATTACCTGTGAGCCACTAAAAAAGTAGAAGATTTCATTCATTTATTAATAGGTAAGTACCTACAGCCCTAAATAACGTATGAAAAAGTCTTAAGGCTAAAGCGCCCATCTAGCCCGCGAAGTTCAAATTTTCTGAGGTTTTTTAGAATTTTTTCAAAATCTGACAATAATAAAAGGCACATTTTGTAATTCGCGAAAAAGACCGTGTGCAGTGCATTTATTGATATATCCAACTTACTCTAAAATATTTCAAGAACGACAGCTATCCACATAATCTGGCAATTTTTGTATATTTAGTGATTTACTAGTAGCATGTCCACCGTGATAATATTTAGAGTAAAATAAATGTATTAATAAATGCACTGCATACTGTGTGTGTCGCAAATCACAAAATGTTGTCTTAAATGTTTACAGATTTTGGATAAACTATAAAAATATTCGAAAATTTTGAATTTCGCGGGCTAGACAGGCGCCTTCACCTTAAGTATGCTTCTGCTTATCTTTGAAAATGCAGGCGTTATAATATTAACACGTGTCTTGTGTACTTACTAACTGTGTTGATTGAAAACAACTCATTTGAAAGCATGGCGGGTAGCCGCTCGGCTACTTATCATTTTTATAACTAAACTTTTCAATTTAACTTTGTAGTATCGATGAGCCTGTCTTTAACCAACGACGTCGCTTAAAAAGAGTGATTATGGCGTTTACTTATGCAATTCTTGGTAATCTTAAAAGGCAACACACTGGAGCTATTATATTTATATTAATATCTACTTTGTCATTATTAATTAGATTAGCAACTGGCGATAAAAAAAAAGAAATATAACAATTTATGTAAAAAGACAAGCCCGCTGAGTTTCTTGCCGGATCTTCTCAGTCGAGGTCTCGTTCCGATCCGGTTGTAGATAAGTATAAGAAAAAATATGTAAAATTGACAATTTGTAAGTGCCCCCGTAGGCCTAAACAAAATAAACGATTTGAATTTGATTTGATTTTTTTTTCTTTCTTCAGTATAAGTTAGTGGTCAATTCTAGTGTCAAGTCTTTAGGCCGCCCTAAGGCTTCCGACGTGGCTCAACGACTGTGACAGCCGGGAGCGACAGCTTAAATAAAGTAATTAATTAAAACACGGACGGAAACGTTTAGATATAAATGTCACTAGCGGTATCTATCCAGGTGTTTAATATTGATAAGTGAGCTTTTTAATACACAGACATAGTAAGAATAATAAAAAAAAATGTATATTGTGGAAATAAACGCATGGCCGATGGCTATGTTCGCAATTTGACAGTCGCCATTTTAAAATCAAAACAGCAACACAATTTTCAACCAAGATAAAAAAACAAGATTTTTAAAATGTAAAATAATCCTTCACAAATAAAAAATCCGGGGTTATCCGTCCCGTTAAAAGAAACACCAACCCACGCATGTATATTGAGTAAACTTTTGCTGGTATATAAAGGGGTAGTCCGTTGAGGGAAGCCATTCCAGCATCAGCTGCCGTGACAGCGCCATCTAGTGAACACAAACTGAGTATACATTTTTATTTTTCAAAATGTTGAAGTTAACTGCAATTGTTTCTCTTATGCTTATTGGTGAGTTAATATTCATTATTTTATTTTTTAATAATAATTTAAAGACACTTGTGATTTAAAATTGCAAATGCAATCATACATAGCAGAAATTAAGAAACAATATCGGGTCTAGATTGAATCCTGCAGCATTTAAAATAAGAAAAGCAAATTTTAATGGCTTTTTGGATTGTAAATGTAGTCCATTTCATAATTACCATAGAAAATGGTGGAATAAATAGTATTTCCTGGATCAGACATAGCTTTAATTACTTTTATTTGTTAGCGAGTTGGTCGCACGCCGACTCTAGGCGGCATAAAAAGGAAGCGACGCCATCAGGTGATTTCCCGCCAGGTCAGTTATATGGTCGATGGTAGAGCATGGGTCTTAGTTGGATTCAATAGTGCTAATTCTGTTGATACACAAAATAAACTAAACTTAATAATTTAAAAAAATAAATTTTACTAGCTATGTGAAATTGTCACTGTTTCTTTTGCTACCTATAGTCAAGAATTTATATAATTATGGAACTGGATTGCGCTCTTGATTTTTTTAAAATATGATATTGTAAGAATTTAAGTCTCTTATAATTTAGCACTTAAGTGAAAAAAGGGAGATAAGTCTCTGGTAGGACTTTCCCTTTAATTCCTACCCCGTAGGGGGTTCCCTATTTGGCTTAGGCAGACATTATATCTCTCTCTTCTTGTAAGGTTGGATTATGAGCTGTTGCCCGCGACTCCGTCGATAAAATAAAAGTAGCCCAAGTTACTACTTATAACATCAGCTATCTATGTGAAAGTCCCGTCCCAATCGATCCAGCCATTTCGAAGATTAGCCAAAACAACCAAACAGGACAAACACTTTAAAAATTGTTTTTATCTCATGAGTGCCGTGTAGATGTCATTTCATAATGTATTTAGTAAAAACTTTTTATTTTGATGTTACAAACAGAAACTTAAATCTTATTTATTTGTATATACGAGTATGAATGGTTTCTATTAGGATTTGATGTTTAGCCCTTTAGATTCTAGACCTTAACTCTTATTTCTGTTAGAAGTGAATTAGTGAACATTTCAGTTAATAAAATTGCATGGGTCTATGTACAGTAAATACTTATTAGATTTAATGTTTAGTATTGTTTTATATATTTACATTTATAGATTCAAGTATATAAACATATCGAATATAAGTCGTATTGGAACATGTGGTGAGTTTAAATTTAAATGTCCATATTCTGCGAATTCTCCATTCCTCGTCATCTTGTGAACAAAAGGACATACGGTTATAACTCTCTATTATGTAGGAGGCGAGTGATGCCACTCCTCAAGTCATGCTGGTGCTCGGGCGCTGCTTGTGAGGACTGGTCCACACGCTTTCCTATTGACAACATTTTTTTAACTTCCTGTTCATTTGTTTATCACAGAAGGTATCACATGGAAGCATTTATTTGTCATAAATCTACCTTTTGTGTTTATTGCATTATTTGTACTTGTCAGTGTGAGTAGGTATGCACACCTCATTAAACTAGCTTTCTAATTTAAATACTTAAATCTGAGTCAGACTTTTTTAATAGTGACAAGGGTGTCGCCTGCTCACATTGTATTACTATTCCTGAGAATGTACACCATCTTTCATTCAATTGTAAACAGTAACCATTGAGTTTCTCGCCGTCTCTTCTCAGTGGAAGCGGCATTCCAAGCCGGCGGTAGATTCTGACTGTTCATAAGTGCTTTGTGGGCCTACATGAATACCTATACAGATTTTGAATTGTATTCTGAATATTGGTCCTCGTAATCCTACAGTAGAAGATCCCAGTGGAAGTGTGTGAAGGCTGGCACCCAGTCAGAGCTACATGTGAAGACTTATTTATATCTTCTTCTTCTTCACATCTTGCGAAATGTTCGCTCTTGCAACAGGCAGCACGCTGTGGGCGGCCAGCCTGTCGTGCGACTCGTGCGGCAGTGAGTGCACGTCTGCGTGCGGGACCAGGCACTTCCGGTCCTGCTGCTTCAACTACCTGAGGAGGAAGCGGGGACCTGACACCCTCAAGGTACTATTCAAACCAGTAGAGCCAACCTGCAACTACGTACATACCACCCTTGCACACAAAATCGTCGTAAAATCACCACCACTTAAATTTTCATTTTATAAAATCATGGGTAATTTGGTGTTCAAAACCGAAGTGTTAAAAAGTAATGCTACATTACGCGGATCTTCTGTGAGATCGTGGTACTATCCCAGTGGAGCCCGCCCGTACATAGCTGAAGACAATTTGTCGAACTACCTATAAAAATGTTCCTTCTTTACAGTTCTATAGTACTTCCCGTGATGCCAAAATGGACAGCCAGACTAAACCCAAACTGCCGATGTTCATTGTCGAAAACATCCCAATGCCTGAACAGTGGTACGCCAACCTCGCTTCAGCCGACTACAAACCTTACCCCGTTGAAGATACATTCGAAAATCATCTGTACGAAGTTTAAATTTGAAAAAAAAAGGCTGCAATATTTTTTGGAAGTATCGATGCACATTTTCTGATGTTGGCATTGCTTGTCACTTGGAAAATAGTCGTTTAGTGTTCATTTAATCGAAAAATGAAAATAATTAATCATGATTTGACTCAAATTATATTTTGCCTGCAAAATTTCGTAACAATAAAATTAAATAATTTAATGAAAAATGTTCAACGATATTTCCAGAAAAAACCCCTGTCAATTTGCATTGTAAAAATTGTGTATATTAAATTAATTATTGTACCTATTTATCTATAACTTAGTTAAGAAATTATTATAAAAATATCCTCTTGTTTCTTTCGTTTGTGAAACGACTGACACAACGGAGTCAAATAACGATCAACTTTAAAACGAAATAGTAATTTGATGCACTTTTTAATTGAAAACAAATTTTATGTCTATAAATGGCTGGATAAATAGACATAAAATTCCACAAAAAAAAAACATATTATTCATTAATATAAAGAGGATAACAATTAAGTAATAGTAATCATTAAAAACATTCGTATCCAGATATAATCTAGTTTTATTTCATTTGATAATTCATGATAACACAATAAACTTGTATAATAATTATTATCTAAGTGGCCATAGATGCTTGCATAATACCAATGGCTCGCATGTTGCGAACCTGAAGGGGGGCAAGGTATTGATAAGGGGGTATTGATAAGCCGATATATTTCATTGAACATGCATCGACAGATAAGTAATATTTATCTTGATGAGTCTATCAATTATACTTAAGCTTACTGCTGCAATGAAGGCTTGTCATATAACTCTAAATTGAAAATTTAAAAACCCCCGATGCGACGAATTTTTCATCAAATGTATACAATAATCAACAGAAACTCTGCGTAAAAGTATGAGTCATTATTTTGTTATGACATTATAATAATTGACATTAGAATAGACAACGAATCTAAATATTGATGCCACCGAGGTTTAATTCCTAGTAAAATATTATCAATTATGATTCAATTTCATGTAATAACTCTGGTTGAGGCGGACGGGAGCAGCCCAGGGGAAGAATTTTCAATAACGCTAAAATTATTTTAAATTAGATTTGTTTTTTTATATTTTTTCTCAATGGCGGAGCAGCGCCCTCTAGAATTATTATAACGTAATATTACATGACCATTAACAAAACAAAAAAAGTTTAAGGCATGCGCGTATCCCTCATTTGACACGTGACTTATGGAACGTATTTAGTTCATACACAAATCTCATATAAAAATTGATAAATATATTTTTTTTCCAGAATCAGGGAAACTTTTCATATTTATAATATTGTAAAAAGCCAGTTCAGACTATTACGATCATTTAAAAATATAATAAATCTAAATCCAATAATTTCAAATTTCGATTGGATTCGAGCCATGGAAGTTGGTTTTGGCCGTGAATGTGGCTTTTTAACCTACAAAAGAGCTGATGATCTTCAAACGGCTGAACCGATATTCATGAAACATAGCTAAGGACACTCTCGATCGTAATACCTATCTAACAAAAGAAACACAATTGAAATCGGTTCATCAGCTTGGGCGCTACGTTGCCACAGACAGATACACAGATACACAGATACACAGACACACAGATATACATGTTAAACTTATAACACCCGTCTTTTTTCGTCGGGGGTTAAAAACAGTTAGCATTGGCAGGGACATACCTTTGAAAGGTGAGGGGGTGGGGTCCGTGTTGCGTCGTGAAACCAATTAAAAAACCGTGTGCAATTTTTAAAAAAGAAGCTGTTTTGATGCTTTTCAATTTGATTTTGGAACCAAGTCACACGCGGCTTGCGGTACCGTTAACTGACAGAAATCGTTACGCTACAAAAGCATTATACCCCCTCCAGGGTTCTGTTCGACGGCATAATCATTGGTCACCATTGTCGATCCTGGCTCACAGGAGTAACAGTGACGGGAGTGTGTGGCGGGACTAGTCCCATATGCTCATTAAATAATGTTTTATCTAGGATATTCCTTTGTAAATACAATATTTTAGGAATACAATTACATATAGGGTTTTCCTACCATTGTCAGGTACTAAGCAATAAAAAAATACATCAAGATACATAAGGTAAATAAGTTTTATTTCAATACTCGTCAATATATTTCTTTATAAGTATATCAAATTGTAAACTTCATTAACTTGTCATTATCATCATAAACTTCTTCGATCCTGGCTTACAGGAGTTACAGTGGTGGGCGATGTGTGGCGGGATTAGTCCCAAAAAAAAAAAAACTTCTTCCGTTTCTTCATCATCGTATTCTTTTTCATCGTAGTTAACTTCTTCTACTTGTTCATTTTCTTAATCTTTATTAATTTTGATCAACATCTTCATCATCATTTTCTTCATCGTCTTAATCTTCACCTTCTTCATTTTCTTCATCTTCGTATACTTCATCTTCATTTTCGTTAACGTCTTCATTTTCTTCATTATCTTCATTTTCTTAATTGTCGTAATCTTCTTCATTTTCTTCATCTTCATTAATTTCTTCAACTTTTTCATCATCATCATCATCATCATCATGATCAACTTCTTCAACTGCTTGATCTTCTCCATCTTCTTCATTTTCTCCATCGTCGTTAATTTTTCATTTTCTCATCGTCGTAATCTTTTTCTCGAAATATAATTTAATTTTCTTTAATTTTCTTCTCGACTGATGACTGACTGACGCTTGACTGATGACCGGCTGATGACCGACTGATGCCTGACCGATGCTCGACTGACGATCGACTGATATTCGACTGATGCTCGACTGATGCTCGACTGATAATGGTCTGATACTAGACTGATGCTCGACTGATGTTGGACTGATATTGGACTGACGCTCGACTGATGTTGGACTGACGCTCGACTGATGTTGGACTGATGTTGGACTGATATTGGACTGATGTTGGACTGATGTTGGACTGATGTTGGACTGATGTTGGACTGATGTTGGACTGACGCTCACCTGATGTTGGACTGATGCTCACTGATATTCGACTGATGTTGGACTGACGCTCGACGGATGCTCGACTGATGTTGGACTGATGTTGGACTGATGCTCGACTGATGCTCGACTGATGTTGGACTGATGTTGGACTGAAAATGGACTGATATTGACTGGTGTTGGACTGATGTTGGACCGACGCTCACCTGATGTTGGACTGAAGTTGGACTGATGTTGGACTGATGTTGGACTGATGCTCGACTGAAGCTCGACTGAAGCTCGACTGATGCTCGACTGATATTCGACTGAAGCTCGACTGATGCTCGACTGATATTCGACTGATGCTCGACTGATGCTGGACTGATGCTCAACTGATGTTAAACTGATGCTCAACTGATGTTGGACTGATGTTGGACTGACGCTCAACTGATGTTGGACTGATGCTCACTGATATTCGACTGATGTTGGACTGATATTCGACTGATGTTGGACTGATGCTCGACTGATGCTCGACTGATGTTGGACTGATGTTGGACTAAAGTTGGACTGATATTGACTGATGCTCGACTGATGCTGGACTGACGTTGGACTGATGTTGGACTGATGCTCGACTGATGGTGGACTGATGTTGACTTGTGTTGGACTGATGTTGGACTGATGTTGGACTGATGTTGGACTGATGTTGGACTGACGCTCACCTGATGCTCGACTGATGTTGACTGATGTTGGACTGATGCTCACTGATATTCGACTGATGTTGGACTGATATTCGACTGATGTTGGACTGATGCTCGACTGAAGCTCGACTGATGCTCGACTGATATTCGACTGAAGCTCGACTGATATTCGACTGAAGCTCGACTGATGCTCGACTGATATTTGACTGACGCTCGACTGATGCTCGACTGATGCTCAACTGATGTTGGACTGATGCTCACTGATATTCGACTGAAGTTGGACTGATATTGACTGGTGTTGGACTGATGTTGGACTGACGCTCACCTGATGTTGGACTGATGTTGGACTGATGTTGGACTGATGTTGGACTGATGTTAGACTGATGCTCGACTGATATTCGACTGATGCTCGACTGATGCTTGACTGATATTGGACTGATGTTGGACTGACGCTCGACTGATGTTGGACTGATGTTGGACTGATGCTCGTCTGATGATCGACTTCTCGACTGATATTCGACTAATGCTCGACTGATGCTCGACTGATGTTGACTGGTGTTGGACTGATGTTGGACTGACGTTGGCTTGATGCTGGACTGATGTTGGACTGATGTTGGACTGATGCTCGACTGCTCAACTGATATTTGACTGATGCTCGACTGATTATTCATTATTCATTATTATCGACTATTCATTACAATCAAACAAACAAAGTTTTCCTCTTTATATTATTAGACTGATGCTCACTGATATTCGACTGATGTTGGACTGATATTCGACTGATGTTGGACTGACGCTCGACGAATGCTCGACTGATGTTGGACTGATGTTGGACTGATGTTGGACTGATGTAGGACTGATGCTCGACTGTTATTCGACTGATGTTGGACTGACGCTCAACTGATGCTCGACTGACGCTTGACTGACGTTGGACTGATGTTGGACTGATGCTCGACTGATATTCGACTGATGTTGGACTGATATTCGACTGATGTTGACTTGTATTGGACTGATGTTGGACTGATGTTGGACTGACGCTCGACGGATGCTCGTCTGATGTTGGACTGATGTTGGACTGATGTTGGACTGATGCTCGACTGTTATTCGACTGATGTTGGACTGACGCTCACCTTATGCTCGACTGACGCTTGACTGATGTTGACTGATGTTGGGCTGATGTTGGGCTAATGCTTGACTGATGCTCGACTGACGTAGGACTGATGTTGGACTGATGCTCGACTGATGGTGGACTGATGTTGACTTATGTTGGACTGATGTTGGACTGATGTTGAACTGATGTTGGACTGACGCTCACCTGATGTTGGACTGATGCTCACTGATATTCGACTTATGTTGGACTGACGCTCGTCGGATGCTCGACTGATGTTGGACTGATGTTGGACTGATGCTCGACTGATGCTCGACTGATGTTGGACTGATGTTGGACTGAAGTTGGACTGATATTGACTGGTGTTGGACTGATGTTGGACTGATGCTCGACTGATGCTCAACTGATGTTGGACTGATGCTCACTGATATTCGACTGATGTTGGACTGATATTCGACTGATGTTGGACTGACGCTCGACGAATGCTCGACTGATGTTGGACTGATGTTGGACTGATGTTGGACTGATGTAGGACTGATGCTCGACTGTTATTCGACTGATGTTGGACTGACGCTCAACTGATGCTCGACTGACGCTTGACTGACGTTGGACTGATGTTGGACTGATGCTCGACTGATGTTGGACTGATGTTGGACTGAAGTTGGACTGATATTGACTGGTGTTGAACTGATGTTGGACTGATGCTCGACTGATGCTCGACTGATGTTGGACTGATGTTGGACTGAAGTTGGACTGATATTGACTGGTGTTGGACTGATGTTGGACTGATGCTCGACTGATATTCGACTGATGTTGGACTGATATTCGACTGATGTTGGACTGACGCTCGACGAATGCTCGACTGATGTTGGACTGACGCTCGACGGATGCTCGTCTGATGTTGGACTGATGTTGGACTGATGTTGGACTGATGACTGATGTTTAATTTTTATTTCACTAAAGGCTTTCATGATAGACCAAACGTTAATGTAGACGAATTTAAATTCCATAGGACACGCCGCTATGTTACTTTTAAGAAGTGTAATTGAAAGTGAAGGTGAGCAGTTTAAAGACTCTGTTGTTTTCACAGGGACGTTTGTAAAGAACGTTTCAAATTCCTGTGCTACATCAGAGTCTGAATTAACAAGACCACGCGAAGTCTCAAGCGTGAAATCTGTATTTAGTTTTTTGGTTTTACCAGTTTCACTATTAACTATACGTGGTCTTTATTTTATTATCAGAGGCCTTAATTTTTTGCCTAATGTACATCGATTTAGCCACCTGACATATTTTCCTAAACAATTTTGAATATTTAGTAACATACTGAGTAAGAACTGCATTGTTAAACTGGGCTTTTAATTCATAAAGCTCAAATAGCCTTACTCTACTCCTACGTATACCTATGGTGGCCCAGTCACTAAAAGTGAACTTTGGTTTTAAGGTTTTAGATTTAATCGGAAAAAAAGTATTAAATTCTGTATGTACTACTGAAAAAAAGTCGGCGTAAAGTCTATCAGGATCATCTAAGTTAAACTTGGGAACACTTAATTTGTTGCATAGACTGTCATTATATTTCTGTAAGTTCCGAGATGTTACATTTCTACTTTTTATTTTTATATTTGTTAAATTTATGGCAGAATTAAAGGTGACGTTTTGACCACTATGATCTGACGGCAAGTGATTTACTACTGCTTTATCTAAATATTCACAACTACAGAAGACATTATCTATACAAGTCGCAGAAGTAGAAGTTACTCGCGTTGGTTCACAAAATACGTGCGTTAAGTTAAACGCTTTGAATAGGCCCAATAGTCTAGCAGTATAGTTGGTTTCTTCCAAAATATTGATATTAAAATCACCACAAACTATAATTGACTTGTTGCTTACAAATATTTTTTTTAACACATCTTCCATTACTGATTCAAACATACCAAAATGCTGAATATTTGGGGGTCTATATACACATACAACAATGTGCTTATCCAGCTCAACACAGGAAATCTCAATAATCTGTTCCACCGAAAGTCCAACTATATCTTTTCTTTCTTTAGACTTAATAATTTTCCTAAGTAATATTAATGTACCACCATGAAGCCTGGATTTGCGGTTATAACAACTTACAACTGTGTAATTCTCATAATTTATTAACATTTCATGCTCTTTAAGCCAATGCTCGGAAATACAAACAATATCATATTGAGATTTTTCTAAATATAATTCAATTTCTAACATTTTTGAACAAAATCCTTGTATATTTTGACTAAATAATCTTAACGTGCCCGGTCTCTCTTCCTTCCTATAATCTGCACACGTTTGTGATATGCCAGAGATACTAGAATGCATCTCTATTGTCGCCCTCGGGAGTTTAAACAATCAAACTGATACCAATGTCTGATAAAGGGATTGTTTCGATTGCTTTACTTCTCCTTTAGCCATTTTGATTTGAACCAACTGGCGTAAGTCCCCTTCAGTATCCTCCACTTCTGTCGCTTTTACAACTTGCGCCGCTTAGTTCGCTCCCGCGGTCGTCGTATTTCAATAGTGCTGGAGGTCTCCTATCAGTTTTTTTTCCAATGTTCACCAGGCACTATTCGAGTAGCGGTAAGATCCCGCCTTCTAGTGACATGACCAACCCTTTGCAATATGACGAAAGCTACTCATTTGATGACATCGTTGAATTTGCCTTGCTCTCGAACGGCCAATGGTCCACCTTATGTATACGCTTAGTAATGCCGATGTCACCGCCGATCAATGTTTTTCTTTTATTTATGTTCGAGCATCTTGGGAAAATGGCTTATCCGGTTTCAACGGGGGTTTCACTTTAAGATAGCCAGTGGTTAAACTTAAAACATAGAGTACATAATCTCACCCTTTTACATTTAGGAGTCGAGCTGCTGGATAAATTCTACATTTTCCACTAGCTTGTTGGAAAAGTAGTTTTTCGATAGTATATTTTTTTTAATTGATATTATTTTTGTTGCTTTAATGAAAATTACCCTGAAACGTTATTTTAATATTTTGTTTAGATTGTACAATGTCAAAATCACATTTACCAAAATGTTGTATTAATTTCGAAATTTCGAAACTGATAATATACGAAACTGCACGTCCTAGTCCGTATTCGCTATGCCTGTGGTGACTTCGGTTATAACGAAAGTCGAAATGGTATGGGTATTTGAAAATATTACTTATGAAATTATTAAGTACCGAAAGTACCGAAATTCCCGGGAATTCTTTTCAGTACCGGTACTAGATAGAAGGAGAAAAATACCGGGAATTCCCGGGAGCAATCCCTACTGATATTGGACTGATGTTGGACTGACGCTCGACTGATGTTGGACTGATGTTGGACTGATGCTCGTCTGATGATCGACTGCTCGACTGATATTCGACTAAAGCTCGACTGATGCTCGACTGATGTTGACTGGTGTTGGACTGATGTTGGACTCATGTTAGACTGACGCTCGACTGATGTTGGACTGATGTTGGACTGATGCTCGACTGATGTTGGACTGATGTTGAACTGATGTTGGACTAATGTTAGACTGATGCTCGACTGCTAAACTGATATTCGACTGATGCTTGACTGATGTTGACTGGGGTTGGACTGATGTCGGACTGATATTGGACTGTTGCTCGACTGATGTTGGACTGATTTTGGACTGATGTTGGACTGATGTTGGATTGATGCTGGACTGATGTTGGACTGATGTTGGACTGATGCTCGACTGCTCAACTGATATTCGACTGATGCTCGACTGATATTCGACTGATGTAGGACTGACGCTCAACTTTTTCTCGACTGACGCTTGACTGATGTTGGACTGATGTTGGACTGACGCTCGACTGATGTTGGACTGATGCTCGACTGATATTCGACTGATTTTGGACTGACGCTCGACTGATGCTCGACTGATGTTGGTCTGATGTTGGACTGATGCTCGACTGATGTTGGCTGATGCTTGACTGATGCTCGACTGATGTTGGACTGATGGTGGACTGATGTTGGACTGATGCTCGACTGATGTTGGACTGATGTTGGACTGATGCTCGACTGATGTTGGTCTGATGTTGAACTGATGTTGGACTGATGTTAGACTCATGTTGGGCTGATGTTGGACTGATGTTGGACTGATGTTGGACAGATTTATTTATTTATGATCAGGCATCACAGGCCCATAGATACATACCTTATAAACTAACATACATATTATTAAAACTAAACTAAACTGATGCTCGACTGCTCAACTGATATTCGACTGATGCTCGACTAATGCTTGACTGATGTTGACTTGTGTTGGACTGATGCTCGACTGATGCTCGACTGATGCTCGACTGATGCTCGACTGATGTTGACTGGTGTTGGACTGATATTGGACTGATGTTGGACTGATGCTCGACTGATATTCGACTGATGCTCGACTGATGCTTGACTGATATTGGACTGATGTTGGACTGACGCTCGACTGATGTTGGACTGATGTTGGACTGATGCTCGTCTGATGATCGACTTCTCGACTGATATTCGACTAATGCTCGACTGATGCTCGACTGATGTTGACTGGTGTTGGACTGATGTTGGACTGATGCTCGACTGCTCAACTGATATTTGACTGATGCTCGACTGATTATTCATTATTCATTATTATCGACTATTCATTACAATCAAACAAACAAAGTTTTCCTCTTTATATTATTAGTATGATAATAAGCATTTAACTCAGTAACAGAAAGCCAATTAGACGTTTTCACGTATAGCAGTCGAAAAGTACAATAGAGTCTTATGCAAACACTTAATAGCTCACATCACCTAGGGATACCAGAACTAATTGCCTATTGAAGGAAAATATAAACCAGAATTTATTGGAAGACCTTAAGGTTTAGCTGCTTTTTTGCTTGTTTACTATTAGTAACAAAGGGATCAAAAGAGAAGTCCTGATGCTTGACTGATGACCAACTGATGCTTGACTGATGCTTGACTGACGCTTGACTGATGCTGGACTGATGTTGGATTGATGATGGACTGATGCTGGACTGATGACTGACTGACGCTCGACCAATGCTAGACTGATTACAGACTAATGCTGGACTGATGCTGGACTGACACTCGACTGATGCTAGACTGTTGCGGGACTGATGCTGGATCCAAGCTCAAGCTCAAGCTCAAGCATTAGTTCAAGTTCAAGTTCAAATTCAAGTTCAAGTTCCTGTTACATGTCATAAACAACATCTTCATTTTCTTCATTATAAATCAAGATCTATGGAAGGAAATGATGAAGTTAACGACGATGAAGAAAATGAAGATGAATAAAATGAAGAAGTTGAAGAATTTAACGACAATGAAGAACATGAAGAAGATGAAGAAAATTAAGAAGATACCGAATTTGAAAAGAAAATAAAGAAAATTAAGGAAATTCAGAAGATGAAGAAGTAAACGGCGATGAAGAAGATGTAGATGAAGAAGATGACGAAGCTGAAAAAAATGAAGATGAAGAAGTTAACGACGATGATGAAAATGAAGAAATGAAGAAGTTAACGGCGATGAAGAAAATGAAGGAACTCCCAAAAAGGAGCAGGTTCTATGTTCGTGTGTTATTTTTTTTGTGTATATTCATCGCCGAATTCGCCAATTGTGAACCGATTTAATTTTGAAGTCGATATAAAAAAGATCTCGATTGATGTTATTTGCTTTTTACTTTTGTTGGCTAGTCTTACGCGTTGCATCTCAGTTATTTTGTGGCGACGTGAGTGTGGTGTCGCCACAATTTTTTCATCTTATGCACCATTGCATTGAACGTGTAAAGTGATTCTTATCAAAATGGATTATGATATCAAATCGTAACACACTGCAGGCATTTATCTTGACGTGTACAGGGTTCGCCATAGGATATAGATAATACTAGCAATTCAGAATATCTAAATAAGTCGAAATAATAATATTCTTCTGCTTTAAATTAGGTATATGTACATTTTAAAAGTCAACAGACTTCCAAAAACCTGGGCACACTCATCTTTCATTTGGAGTCAGTGCCACTATCTTTATACTTGGTCAGGACAATTTGAAGAGCATCTTCAAAATCTAACGCCGGGTTCAAACCCCGGCTCGCACCTCTGAGTTTTTAGAATTCTATGTGCGAATCATTATTTCTATATGATTTTTTTTTTTTTTTTTTTTTTTTTGAATTGACTATATGTTGTTGGCCAGAGTGGTCATAACAACTTCACCCGGACAGAGGGCGAGCGCAAGTGCGCTCCAGCCAGAGGGGCAGGGGGGCAGCTAGCTCAAGGGCGCCACAAGGGACACGACCTCGGCTTGGGCCGCTGCCAGGAGAGGTGGCGAGGGTAAATCTACCACCGGATCGGAACGCGACCTCGACTGAGAAGATCCGGCAAGAAACTCAGCGGGCTTGTCGGGTGCCAAGGTGCGTCTAGGTAAGTAGACGCACCTTCTAGCGGAAGCGGGGGTTCGTCGAGCTCGCCGGCGAGGTCGGTGTCTGGTGGGGAGTGTGCGTGTGTCGTTCTCCTCGACATCTGAGTCTAGGAGAGCGGTGAGTGGGTCGGGGGTTCTATATGATTATCACTCGCTTACGGTGAAGGAAAACATTGTGAGGGAACCTGCTTGTCTTAGAAAAGCTAACCAATGTTCGAAATACGCCAATCCGCACTGGGCTAGCTTGGTGGATTACGGCCTGAATCCCCACCGTAGTGAGGGGAGGCCCGTGCCCAGGAGTGGGACGTCAAAAGGGCTAAACTATTATTGTTATTATATCAAAAGTAACAATAACAAAAGGTTGCTGAACTAATGATGGTGGACTAACGTGGTTTAGCGGTTGTATAGTTACACCATGCTTTGTCTTCTTCTTTCGAATGTCAAATTACTAATGACAGAAAGAGATAAATCGGTGTGTAACTTATTCGGCCGGTATACCACGTTTATATATAAGAAGGGTATTACGTTTTACGACTACTAGTAGTAAAATTTATTAGTCAAAAAAGAATTGATAGGTGCATGAGTTAAGTATCACTACATAGTATGAAACAAAGTCTCTTCCCGCTGTCTGTCTGTCCCTATGTATGCTTAGATCTTTAAAACTACACAACGGATTTTGATGCGGTTTTTTTAATAGATAGAGTGATTCAAGAGGAAGGTTTATATGTATAATACATGCATAATATAGTAGAGAAACACTGATAATTTTAGAGCCATGCGAAGCCGGGGCGGGTCGCTAGTTATATATAAAATGCAGTAAATTGATCACCACTGCCGAAGTAATAAACAGTTAATCTAATCTAATCGTTGTGATGTAGTGCAATATATAAAAGTATAAGACTGAGACTTTGACTTTTCCTCTAGTCTCAATAAGTAGTCGGGTCTCGCAGTGCAGACGCCAGTTGTTCTGAGAACATCAGGAACAAGCCATAACAGCTGATTGGGAGCCGCCCCAGGTAAGACTAAAGTCCAGTAACACTAACTAAAGACGATTCTTTAATTGGACGGACAAGCCCGCTGAGTTTCTTGCCGGATCTTCTCAGTCCAGGACGCGTTCCGTTCCAATCCGGTTGTAGATATAAGAAAAAAAAAACACAATTTGTAAGTGCCCCCGTAGGCCTAAACTTGATTGACTCAACATGTAACGAAACGGACTCGCCCGTCATGTTGAACTTTATATGTCTAGATTAGAATAATATGAGTAAATTACATTCAGTCAAGAAAGTATCGGGAATGGATGATTTATTTATGGTTCCAAATTCAAATTTTAGTTTTTTTTGTTGTTGCTAGATTGGCACAACTGTTTTCCATTTTGGTGCGGAGTTTGAGTTGCATCTGTTATTTATATTAAATACAGTGCTGTTTTTAGTTATATCATATCTAGTGTGTATTGCGAATTTCATAATGGACAAAAACATCGAGCAAAGAGTTTGTCTTAAATTTTGCATCGCCAATGGAATTTCGTGTTCGGAGTCACTGAAAATGTTACAGAAGGCTTACGGTGAATCGATTTTATAAAACACACGTGCTTATGAGTGGTACAAACCGTTCAAAAGCGGTCGAGATGTGATGGAAGATTTGCCTCGCTCTGGTAGGCCATCAACGTCTGCAACTGAAGTTACCATTGCAAAAGTGAAGGAAATAGTGACTGAAAATCTTCATTTAACATTGAGAGATATAGCCGCCGAACGTTCTGTTTCTCACGAGTTGATACCTACCATTTTGAACAATTAATTGGTTATGAAACATGTTTTCGCTCGGCTAGTCCCAAAAGACCTGAATTTTTTCAAAAAACTCAATCTCATGAGAGTCGCTGAGGACATGCTAGAACGAGTCAATTCCGACCCAACATTCATGAAACGCATTGTTACTGGTGACGAGACGTGGGTTTACGAGTTTGCGTGCAAACTAGTGAAGAAGCTTCGGAGTGGCGCCTTCCAACTGAACCGAAACCGAAAAAACCACGCCAAAGTCGATCAAAAGTCAAAGTCATGTTGACTGTTTTCTTTGACTATCGCGGTGTTGTGCACTCGGAATTCTTGCCGGAAGGTCAAACGGTAAATAAAGAATATTATTTGAGCGTTATGCGTCGTTTAAGACAGCAAATTCGACGAAAAAGGCCAGATTTCTGGAAAGAAAATTCTTGGATTTTGCACCACGATAATGCGCCTTCGCACAAGGCCATCATTGTGAACGAATTTTTGCCCAAACGCTCAAAAAATACCATCGAGCAACCACCATATTCACCAGATATGGCTCCAGCCGACTTCTTTCTTTTTCCTAAACTCAAATTACCACTTCGTGGCACCCGTTTTCAATCGGTAGAACACATAAAGGAGAATTCGCGGTGAGAACTGAACTCAATTCCGGAAACAGCATTTTAAAAAATGTTTGATGATTGTATTATTCGTTGGCGTAAGTCTATCGTTTCTGAAGGAGCATACTTTGAAGGTGATAAAATAATTTTGGATGAATAACAAAAATTTTGTGAATTATTGATCTTTTCCCGGTACTTTCTTGACAGAGTAGTATGTAGCAATATTCATTCTAAGAGTACTCGTACCAATCTTTGACTACTCGTAAAAGACTAGGTTACTATTTTTGGTTTACCACGTTAGGGCCTAAATATAACCACTAGACGATACGGATCACCTGGGAATTTGTAATAATCAAATATTTCATGATATCCTCGTTGTTAAGAAGGTGGGCTGCTAATATAATTTTTTGATAGAAATAAGTATAACAAACTAGCTGACCCGACAGACGTTGTCCTGTCTTAACTTTGAATATTGAATTCGAATTGTTCCGCTCAACTATCATTTTTTTTTCTTTCATGACACCTTCTCCTGACAATAATAAACACAACAAAGTAAGAATTAGCGAAATCGTTCTATCCCTTCACGCGCGATGCGATGACCAAGGAAAAAAATCAGTGCCGTCTAGGGACGCCCGAAAGAAGCGAAGCTTTGCAGTAGATATTAGATATATTATAAGTGGCGTGCATAGGGTTTTGAAACAGGGTAGGCAGAGTGTAACATAAAAATAAATGAAATTAGGCATAGGCACCCACCTACCTGGGTAGGTACCTTTAATTATGTCTCGCTAGCTTATTCCAGATTTTCATTTAGGCTATCGTACCTATTGAACGAAATGGGACATCTTTTGTTGTTAGTAAGTAAGTACCTATTTAGCCATATCAGACATCTAAAGTGATTGGTTGATGTACCTATCTGCAGTTGTATATCGTTGTACCTTTTTCGTCCTTTTCTATGGTAAATTAAACCATTGTACGTTGGTGTTCAATTAATGATATTAAAATAATATGAATTACAAATAGAAATAATATAAATAGCTAAAAATAAAACTAAATATACTAAACTTAACTTTCATAAAGAAAAACCAAGTAAAACTTTATATGAGTAGGGATTCGAACCTACGGAATCCATACTTTACAGTCGTCCTCAACCACTAGGTCATTTCAACTTATTTAAAATTAGCTAAATTATCAAGTATATGAATATTTCTATTCCGTAAACTCGTTCATCTACCAATAATAATAATAATATCATCATATGAAAATGAATTTAAACTAGCAATCATTTCCATGCCTAGTAAGTACCTATTTAGCCATTTATTTATTTATTTATTTATTAGAACTGTCAAATTAACCAATTACACTAATAATACAATACAAAGCAACAACAATTAAGTATAAACAAATTAGAAATATAAAAAAAAAAAAAACGGTCAGGCATCTATCTCGCAGAACTTCAAGCATACCGACATAATCTTCACCCATTCATCCGCAAACAAATCTAAACTTGCGTCTGAATCCAGGAGTTAATTAAGCGCAGTGAGGGTGCGGGGTATAGGGGACATCGCTCGGGCAACGGTCCGGCAAGCAGGTACAGCAAAAAGCTTATGCTGCCTGACACGACCGTAATTTTCAGGAGTGAAGAGTCGAAGCAGGACACTGAGCAAATCAGGTGCATAGATCCTTCCAGAGATTATTTTGTAAGAATTTGAAATTTGGGCGAATGCTCTCCTGACTTCAAGTGAGTTAAAGCCAAGAGAGCCAAGTAGGAACTTGGTGGGGTACAGATATGGGTAGTACCCATGAATACGCTTATACAAAAATCTTAAAAAGGCTTTTTGCACTTTTTCTAGTAAAAGAGCATAAGTCCTCTCGTGAGGATTCCAGACAGACGCACTGGTTACCAACTTGGTTCTGACCAACGCATTATATAGTGTTTGGATTACAAAGCTATTTCGAAATTGACGTACATTCCTCAGTACAAAACCTAACCTCTTGAAGGACTCTCTAGCGACTGCTGTAATATGGTCATGGAATGTTAACTTCTGGTCAAAAGTGACACCCAGATCCTTCATAGTGATTGATCTGGATATACTGGAATGATTCAGTTTATAATCAAACGTTATTGGATGCCTCTTTCGACCAAAAGTCATTACATGACATTTAGCCAAATTGAAATCCATTTTGTTTTTAACGCTCCAATTGTATACTGCATCAATGTCACGTTGAAGTGCCACACAATCGGCATCAGTTTTAACTTCGGCATATAGCTTTAGGTCATCTGCATAAAGTAAGCATTTCGCATGGCTTAAGACTGCAGGGAGATCATTTACCATCAGGATAAATAATAAGGGCCCCAGTATTGAACCTTGACTTACTCCGGAACGCGTATGATAGGGGGTGGACTCGAAGACACCTAATCTGACAAATTGCTGGCGATCGCGAAGATAGTCTGCGAAAAGGCAAGGAGTCCACGGTCGAAGCCTATGGAGGAGAGTTTCGACAGCAAAATGTCATTATTTACCATATCGAATGCTTTCCGGAAATCAAAGTAAAGAACGTCAACTTGGGACCCGTGGTCTAGATGTGTGGAGATATAATCAACAATGGTTAAAAGGTTGCTATTGACCGACCTCTTGCTTCTGAAGCCATGCTGCTCGTTACACAAAAGGTTGGTAACCTGCGTACTTATATGCCTGTGTAGTATGCTTTCGAACACTTTGGCGGGCGAAGATAAAATCGCAATAGGACGGTATTCTTCAATGGCAGATTTATTGGAGCTTTTTGGTATTGGGGTGACCCTTGAAAGTTTCCACTGTGAAGGGTAGACACCAGTCTTTAAAGCTAAGTTGAGAATGTGGGCGAGGGGCTCGGTCATATGTTTTTTTGTAAATTTGAGGAAACTTGGAGGAATATTATCTGGACCTATGGAGCTATTTGTTTTTAATTTTTTGATACCATACAAAATGTCGTCAGGTGAAATATTAAATGTATATATATAATTATAATCGCCACAGGTATTCTGAGCGTTAATTTTTTCAATACTCAGGTGTGGAACATCAGGTAGAAAGACGCTTGAAAAATAGTCTGCAAAAGCCTCAGCAGCCTGTATTCCAGAGAAAGCATTACCGTTACGAGTTACATTTGGTTCAAACCCTCCTTTAGTGCGCATATTGGAAATGTGTTGCCAAAACTGTCGGGGATTAATTTTCAAGTCATTTTCTATGCGTCTTAGATAGCAGGCGTAGGCGTCACTTATTCGGGATTTTAAGGCCGCTCTAAGGTTTGAATACGATTTATAATCGGAATCTAAACGGGTGCGTTTCCAAATGGCGTGCAATTTAATTTTGAGACGACTGTCACTTATAATGTCGTAAGAGAACCATGTGGGATAGCGTCTGCCTGAAACTTTTAACCGACGCTTCTTGGGTATACAGGTATTAAAAATATTATAAACAGTGTCGTAGAAATGTTGGGTAGCAGTGTGTACATCAATCGATTCCATAACATTACCCCACGGATTCGCAGATAGTAAAGAAAACATTTGATCATAATCACACTTTGCAAAATTCCAATCCTTAGAAGGATCGATGTTACTCGGCTCAATATAATCTGAACAATGTCTCGCATCGACTCCTACCTCAATATCCAAAGGCGGGTGATACACGTCAGGAGGCACAATTCCATCAGTAGCAAATATTGATGATTCCCGTGTCCCTCCTCTCTCCTGGATCAGCACAACATCTAACATTCCTCCATACGAATTCACTACATCATTCCTACATATTACATTACAGTGTTTTCCGTGGTAAACACATAGATCAGATTACTCGTAAACACCTATATCGCTGACCTAGCGTCTAGACTTGTTATTCACCCTTTCAATATCATTGTAAGTGTTAAGTCAGCATAATTTCTCTATAAATATGCCTCACTGATTTGGAGACGTCATTCTTGAAGCATCTCCGACTCGATCAAAGAGTACAGTAATATATAGGAAAGACTCGATGCACAAGTCTCGCGAGTAAAATATCGTAGCGCCTCCAAATCGGTGCGCAGTTTCTCGGTTTAATTGTTTATTTAATTCAAATGTAATTCTTTGTGTAAAATAAATAATTGTTTTTAAAAATTCTTTTATCGCGTTCCCAAATTTGACTACCTTATTAATATTTGGTAAACATAAAACGAGATTTAATGATGGCTTACAATTTTTATAACTGATTTAAATACTTATTGTACTAATCAAATTAACGACTGACGTCATAGAATCAATTCGATAGTGAATTAATTATTTTTACAAAGTAAACATCTAATTTATCTTTCAATAATCATAACGACATTATTTAATCGTGAACTATAATTTTTATGATTAACTTTAAGACTGTTTTACCAATAAAGTGATCGATTGAGGTCATCGCGCCGACATATACTATATACTTAAAGTTACTTACCTAAAGCAAATTCTTTAAACACTATTTTATTTTTGAGAGTAACGTAGGTAGCTATACTATGTCGCGCTTCCCACGTCTAACTTTTTCATCATGCATGCCTATTTTAGTAGCTACTAGTGATGTAACGAAAGTTGGATTTTTCACCTTTTTGAATGCGAATGCGAATGTTTGACTTTCAAATAAAAGGCGCGCAAAATGTTAGACAGGTTTGACATTTCGTGTCGGCCCTGTTTAAGGCTAAAGCGCCCATGTAGCCCGCGAAGTTCAAATTTTTTGAGTTCTTTTAGAATTTTTTCAAAATCTGACGATAATAAACGACAAATTTTGTAATTCGCGAAAAAGACCGTGTGCAGTGCATTTATTAATATATCCAACTTACTCTAAAACATTTCAAGAACGACCAGATAATCCGGCAATTTTTGTATATTTAGTGATTTACGAGTATCATATCCACCGTGATAATATTTAGACTAAAATAAATGTATTAATAAATGCACTGCACACGGTCTTTTTCGCGAATTACAAAATTTGTCTTTTATTATTGTCAGATTTTGAAAATTTTCTAAATGAACTCAAAAAATTTGAACTTCGCGGGCTAGACAGGCGCCTTCACCTTAAGCCGAACATTTGAAAGAACGGATTTAGTCACAAAGTTCATTCAAAGAGATTTTTTTATTATTTTAGTGTAGTTCAATATTATTTTATTAATCAAATTTAACTGAGATTCATTAAAAAGCTCGGACCAGACCACCACATATCGCATTCTATGATTTGATTAGCATCTATTCCGAGTGTTATTAAATCAGCTGGGTTGCTATCTGTAGGAACCACAGATATAGATTTGGTCATTGTGTATCCTTAGGGGCGCTATGACTTAGGTTAGGTTAGGTTAGAACAATGATCAAAACGAAAAAAAAAAAATTCTCGAAAATTCGTCTCCATAGCCCCCCTAACTGGGAACTAACATAACCTAATGACACATTCAGATTCTGGCGCTTCGCCGGCCGCTGCCGCGGCACGCTCGCTTCGCTCGCTCGGCTCGCGCGATTTGGTCACTGTTCTAACCTAACCTAACCTAAACCTAAGTCATAGCGCCCCTAAGGCTACACTCCAACCATAGATTTACATAGATAACGCAAATGTATGTACTTAGCGTGTCCGAAAACCCCGACCCAGCGTCAAGGTTGGTCGCCGATAACTTACAGTCCTCGCGACTACAGATATAAAAATATGAGTATGAGCGAGATAATCACTCGAGAGAATCGGAGCGGGCGATTCAAAGACACCGATGCCGCCGCTGCCCCTCCATCGGCTGCATCGGTGTCTTTGAATCGGTTTGGATTTCCCGCCACCTGTGACGTTACAGTAGGTGTTAAAAATTTGGCACGCTTGGTTTCAATACAAATCGTGATACTTGCGTTATCTATGTACTTAAATCTATATCTGTGGTTGGAACGTACTGCCCTGTTCGAGCGCCATATTATGTTTGGCGGGCGTTCCGCGTTAACGCGGAACGCCCGCCAACTTTCCTTTCCAACAGAGAATTTTCAGAGAAAACTGAAATTATTTTTAATATTTGATTTCAATCTCTT
The DNA here is from genome assembly GCA_905147325.1 of Notodonta dromedarius. Classification (NCBI taxonomy): domain Eukaryota; kingdom Metazoa; phylum Arthropoda; class Insecta; order Lepidoptera; family Notodontidae; genus Notodonta; species Notodonta dromedarius. Next base: position 5,312,041 of record LR990188.1, read on the forward strand.
GTACTGCAGTCATGCTGAAGAATAAATTGTACCAGTATGGAGACCAGACCGGCCTCGTGCCGGCTCATCTGCATTTCGGACAAGAAGCTGTCTCCAGGATGCTCAGGAACAAGGATATTGTGGCCCTGGTGAGTACCATCACGCTAATACACCCGGTGGCGTAGACAGGGGACTAACACAATGATCACAGCCTAAACCATGCAAAGTTTGCACCATGGGTGCCGTACAATGGACTAGGGGCGGCCCCAGTGACACACAGGTTAGTGCAAATTACCATTAACTCACCACATATTTATCTTCTTTTTCATTACTCATGCTCGGAAAGTGGGTCTGAAGTTGCCTGAGGAGCGGGTTGAAAGTAATACTTTTCAGCTCTAGGGAGAATCGCTTTCAACTGACAGCTGTCAAATTATTAAAAATAAATTAGTTCTATTTTGACATTTCTATTGAACCAATCCAACGGAAAAAAAACAAAATAGGCGGCAAATGGCAATTCGACCTTCATTCGTTTTTTCGAGTTGTAGAGTATTGTTTATACTTCCTTTATTATTTATTTAGCTAATTCCTGTTTTTATTTTTACTTCCTTGTATTCGTAATGAAAAGCAGTGTTATACTCGGGTGAATGACTTATTTTGTCCCTCGAACTATAACCGAAATCGCTGCGGCACGGCGGCAACAGGGCCCAACTTCCTTTGGACTCTAGTCACAACGCAAGTTTCAAGGCGTTTGTGGTTAGGGTCCCCACTGAAAGGCTGGAAACTTTCATGCAGGAAGACTACTGGCCGAAGGGTGTGGTGTTCAGGCGCTTTCGGGGGAGATTGCCGCCGGCACCACCAATAGTTTAGTTTAGTGTTAGTTTTATTATAAATATGTATGATAGTATATAAGGTATATATCTATGGGCCTGTGATGTCTGATTATAAAGGAATAAATAAATAAAATTGTCGCCCTCGCTACGCTCGGGTCCTAAACCCCGTCTCGGGACAAAATAAGTTACCGTCACCCCTCGGGTAACAATGTTCTATTTCAGATAAGTTCAGAAACAGATGAAAAAATGACGTATTTAGAAATGGCTCAACGCACGGCTGACATTAGCCTTTCACTCACACGTATAGGCGTTAGAAAGGGAGATGTGATCAGCGTGTGTAGTGAGAAGAGGTTTGAAGTGCTACCAACCATTCTTGGCATCATATGCGCAGGGGCATCGTTTGCGCCGACCGATTTGACGTACGGCAGTTGTAAGTACATAATTATTACGTAAATACTTAGGTACATTTCCAACTAGAATTATCATTTGATCGGTTGTTAAAAACATCGTGAGGAAACCCGCACGCGGCTTTCGAAAGCCGCGTTACATTCGTCAGCCCCAATGGGCCAGCTCGAGCCCCTCTTGAATCCTCCCTTTGAGGGGAGCAGTACCCATGTAAAGGCTACAGACTCGCTACCTACTCTGCTGACCCCTTGTGTTGATGGTGAGTTATTGAAAATTGTAAAACTTTTTATTCATGTTGGTCTACATTCGAATAAAAAGTTTTAGAATTTTCAATGAATTTTCAAAGCACTTATGAACAGACAGAATATGCCGCCAGGCTCGGAATGCCGCTTCCACTGAGAAGAGCCGGCGACAAACTCAATGGTTAATATTTTCAATAGAAAATAAAAGATGGTGTATATTATACATTCTCAGGAACAACAACGCCGTTATCATTTGAAAGTACTAAAAAATAATATCTACACTAATAATTGAATATGAATAAGCTAATTAAGTATAATTGTAATTCTTTTAACGACTTATTAATTAAGTCGTTAACAGACGTATATACCGCTGATAGTAGTTAGTTAATCTAATTAAATTCACTACTTACAGTCAGTTTCTTTATCTTATCTCATGTTTATGTTTATTTATTTTATATTTATTATTTTCTTCACAATTTAAGCTATTTCATCTGGGGGAAACGACAGATTTCATCGTTCTTCTGATTCATTTGTAAAAGAAGGATGGAAGCCGTCCTTTCCGACATCGGAAACTTTCCGTCAGCTGTGGATACCCCGGCTGTTGGTTTATTTGTTTATAACAATTGGTTGATTACAGGGTCCCTATTTATTTATAGGTTTTAGTACATAGATAACGCAAGTATCACGATTGTATTGAAACCAAGCGTGCCGAATTTTTAACACCTACTGTGACGTCACTAGTGACGGGAAATCCAAACCGATTCAAAGAAACCGATGCCGCCGATGCCCCTCCGCCCGCTACGATTCTCTCGAGTGATTATCTCGCCCAAACTCATATTTTTATATCTGTAGTCGCGAGGACTGTAAGTTATCGGCGACCAACCTTGACGCTTAGTCGGGGTTTTCGGACACGCTAAGTACATTCATTTGCGTTATCTATGTAAATCTATATCTGTGAGTAGGTACACCCATGTTTTTTTTAAGTTGGGAAAGTTTTTAAGCCAAGGAACCGGCTGGTATTTAGTGTTTATCTAATTTCTATTGCAGTTTCGCTTCTGCACAGATTGAAGATATCCCGCCCTAGAGTTATCTTCTGCTCAGAAACCGGTTTCCGAACTCACAAGACCACCTTCGAGGCGGTGCAATCCATTGAACACTACATCTTATACGATGAAACTGCGAATGGACTCCAAAACGTCCAGCCTTTGAAATCTGGACGAAAACCCGACGTCGTCCAGTTCAGAGATTTCTTAGAGGCAGCTGTGTTGGACGATTTTATGGCTGTTCCCGTGGATGGGTGGACGGATAACATGTTCGTTTTGTTCTCGTCCGGGACGACGGGTCTGCCGAAAGGAGTGCCAGTCACACACCTTAGTTTTTTGCTTAATTTACAATCCCTTGCGCTGGAGAGGTATGTGTCTACTATGTACGCCATCACGACCGCTTTTCCCGTGGGGGTAGGCAGGGATTCAATGTGCGTGCGCCGCCCACCCTTACGCCGATGGTATTTCAGTCCCTATATAATAACCGGAAAGCTTCTCACCATTATTTTATGGAATAAAGTCGTACTCGTCGTACGAAACTTTACGCTAATTTTCTGTGAGAGGGTGGTACTACCCCGGTGGATCCAGCCCGTAAATCAGCTGTAGTCAAGTGGCTACAGATTGGCTCCACCTAGGTCTACCTATATCTACCTAGGTCTACCTATGTCTACCTATATCTACCTAGATCTACCTATGTCTACCTATATCTACCTAGATCTACCTATGTCTACCTATGTCTACCTATATCTACCTAGGTCTACCTATGTCTACTTATGTCTACCTATATCTACCTAGGTCTACCTATGTCTACCTATGTCTACCTATGTCTACCTATATCTACCTAGGTCTACCTAGGTCTACCTATATCTACCTAGGTCTACCTATGTCTACCTATATCTACCTATATCTACCTAGATCTACCTATGTCTACCTATGTCTACCTATATCTACCTAGGTCTACCTATGTCTACCTATGTCTACCTATGTCTACCTAGGTCTACATAGGTCTACCTTTTTTTTTTTTTTTTTTTTTACGTTGGAAAATCCTTTATGGATTCCCTCCCGCCTCGGGGGAAGCGGGAGGGATATGTGGGAGTCACCCGCACCACGAAGGCGCATGGCATACCCACTAAAACCAACGGTGTACCACTCCCCGCCATGTAGTGGAGCGCCCCGGGTCCACTAAAATGCTCCGAGACGCCCCGGCGGCTTGGCCTGGTAAGGCCCCTTCACTGGGGGCGCGTCCAAAGGACGCGCCACTCCGACCTCAGGCGCTGTGTTGACACACTTAACACAGCGCCCCCTCTCGAGCCCATGCTGTATTGGCAGACACCCCCGTGCCTGCCACCAGAGGCTCCGCGGGGAGCTCCGCTGCCTCACGCAGTGCTCGACCCGCACTCCCGCTCAGCCATCAGGCTGGGCGACCAGGCCCAGGCGGGAAAGTCAGGGGATGCCAAAAGGCTCGGGTTAAGGCCCTCCGCCAACAGCAGCCCGCCACGGGCCCTATCGCCCCCCCCCAAAATGGCGTCGCCGCCCTCCCACCCCAAGTCGCCCGCGCCACGCTACAGTCCTCTCTGATAACAGAGAGGTACCGAGCACGGCGCGAGCGACTCCCCCTGCCGGACTATCCGCCACCGTCGACCACCTCAACAGGGATGCTGAAGAGGTGGTCGGCGGTGCCCAGGGCACACCACGGGGAGGTTGTCCGACCTAGTGCCCCCTACATAGGTCTACCTATGTCTACCTATATCTACCTAGGTCTACCTATGTCTACCTATTTCTACCTAGATTGCCAGTCATGGGGAAGATTCTGGAGAAGATGGTGGTCAATAGGCTCAAGTGGCACCTGATTCCTAGGCTCAGTCTGCGCCAATATGGCTTTATGCCCCAACGTAGCACCGAGGACTCCCTATATGACCTGATACAGTACATACGCGGCAATATACTTCAGCGAAAGATCGTGACCGTGGTATCACTGGACATAGAGGGAGCCTTCGACAGCGCTTGGTGGCCGGCCATAAGGGTGAGACTGGCCGAAGAAGAGTGCTCGGTCAACCTCCGACGAATCGTCGACAGCTACCTGCAGGACCGAAAGGTCCGAGTCAGGTACGCTGGTGAGGAGTACACAAAGGGCACTCAAAAAGGGTGCGTACAGGGGTCTATCGGCGGGCCTGTACTGTGGAATCTTCTCCTTGACCCGTTGCTGAAAGGACTCGAAACGCGGGGGCAATATGTGCAGGCTTTCGCAGACGACGTAGTCCTTGTTTTTGCCGGCGACACGGCACTGGATATACAGCGTCAAGCCAATCCCACTCTCGCCTATGTGCGGGAGTGGGGTGTCAAGAACAAGCTAAAGTTCGCACCTCACAAAACAAGCGCGATGGTTGTGACACGAAAGCTGATCTATGACACCCCCCTCCTGACCATGGGAGGGATTGATATTGGCATAGCAGATGAGATTAAGATCTTAGGGCTCACAATCGACCATGAGTTGACATTCAACAGCCACACTGCGAACATCTGTAGAAAGGCGTTGAATGTCTTCAAACAGCTAGCAAAGGCTGCTAAAACTAGCTGGGGCCTTCACCCGGAAGTCATCCGGGTGATTTATACTGCCACCATTGAGCCCATCATCATGTACGCTGCCAGTGCTTGGTCGCCGTCGACAAACAAGATCACTGCTCAGAAGCAGCTGAACACTGTCCAGAGGGGCTTTGCACAAAAGATGGGCAAGGCCTACAAAACAGTGTCCCTGAACGCGTCGCTCGCTCTGACCGGGTTACTGCCCCTCGACATTCGCATACGCGAAGCGGCCTCCCTTTACAAGGCCAAGAGGGGAGTACCCCGACCAGAGCTAGGCGACATGGAAGTCGAAAGCAGACTGGCTTATACGAGTACCCCGCATCCGGCAAAACATATGGACCTTAAGTTCATAAACTTGACGGATCAGCAAAGCGTGACCACCAACGTAAACAGCGCAGTAAGAATATACATGGACGGCAGTACGATTGAGGGCAAGGTCGGCGTTTCACTTTCCATCTGGAATAGTGAAACCGAGATCAAGTCGCTCAAACTCAAACTGTCGTCTTACTGCACGGTCTATCAAGCCGAACTTTTGGCCATATGCCGAGCCACTAAATACGCGTTTGAGTGTAAGAGTGCTAGTCTCGGTGTAATAAGCGACTCGCGTTCGGCACTCGAGACAGTGGTCAACCCGCTCTCTCTTCACCCGCTCGCCGCCGAGGCGAGGAACAACATCGCCCAGTGCAGACTCCAAAACAAGGATATTTCCTTGTTTTGGATAAAAGCACACGCAGGGCTGGCGGGTAACGAGAGAGCGGACGAATTGGCAAAGCAAGCAGCGCTGCACAGTAAGACCAAGCCAACGTACGACAAATGTCCGGTATCATTCGTCAAGCGACAAATCCGTTTGGAGTCGCTGGACGAATGGAACCGTAAGTACAAGACTGACACCACTGCATCTACGACGAAAATGTTTTTCCCTGACCTGGTGGTGTCCTATAGGACAATTAGGAAGATTCATCCCACTGCCACGCTCACGCAGGTCCTGACCGGGCACGGTGGGTTCTCAGAATACTTGAACCGTTTCAAGTGCAAGGAGGACCCATCCTGCATTTGTGAACCGGGTGTGAGCGAGACAGTGGAGCATGTCTTACTGCATTGCCCTGTGTATTCACGCCAAAGATTCAATATACAGCCATATCAGAGGTGAACGCGGCCGGGCCATAGAGGCCCGGATTAAAAAAAAAAATATCTACCTAGATCTACCTATGTCTACCTATGTCTACCTATATCTACCTAGGTCTACCTATGTCTACCTATGTATACCTATGTCTACCTAGGTTTGCATAGGTCTACCTAGGTCTACCTATGTCTACCTATGTCTACCGATGTCTACCTATGTATACCTATGTCTACCTAGGTTTGCATAGGTCTACCTAGGTCTACCTAGATCTACCTATGTCTACCTATGTCTACCTAGGTCTACCTATGTCTACCTAGGTCTACCTAGGTCTACCTATGTCTACCTAGGTCTACCTATGTCTACCTATGTCTACCTAGGTCTACCTATGTCTACCTAGGTTTGCATAGGTCTACCTATGTCTACCTAGGTTTGCATAGGTCTACCTTGGTCATTCACAAGACATGCAGGTTTCCTCACAATGCTCCCATTCAGCGTTCAACAAGCGATAATCTTTATTGTTGTATCTTCCTTTGTGTTACAGTTATAAAGGCATGCGTATACTGAACACAAGGGAATGGTACTACACATACGGGCTAACATACACACTGGCGTGTGTTATGGTGGGGGCGACGATAGTGTACCCCCCCACCGATAAGGTGGGAGATATGTTGGGGGCCGTGCAGAAGTATAAGGTATCTTTTTACTAAGAAGAATTACGCGAGGCTGTCTCTCTTAGTCAGAACTAATGATGGAATATTTCATAGGTAGCGTGTGAATAATCATATTATATAAGATTTCATACGTAGCACCCGCTACCGATATAGCCGGAGACTGTTAAAAATAATTGCAATGAAATCGCAAATCGTTCGGTACTGTTCCGGTCTTTGTGATAAATCATCGGCACGTGACTTCATAGTATTAAGTTTTCTAGTGAAACTTCAATGTGAATGAAATCATTGACTGTGAAAAATCACAGGTGCAATAAAAGTGGAAGAAAAACATAATTGCACGTAATGAAAATTAATTGAAATTAGCAGTCATTTCCATGCCTACTCTAATACATATTATATAATACTAGCTGTCCCGGCAAACGTTGTTCTGCCATAAAAAATATATCTTTAAAAGTAGTTTTGAAATATACTTTATGACCTATTCTCAGTCCTACCCGATATGCACACAAAATTTCATAAAAATCGGTCGAGCCGTTTCTGAGGAGTTTGACAACAAACACCGCGACACGAGAATTTTATATATTAGAAGATTATAACTCCTTGCAGGTGGAATTAATGCAGATGGCGCCTACCACCATCATGGATTTGGTGAAGTCTGCCATTTTGGATGACTATGACGTCACTTCCGTGAAATACATAATCTCAGTCAGTTCACCAATCAATGGAGACATGATGAACATTATAAAGAAGAGGTTAGACCATAGATTAATTGTAACTTTTAGGGTTCCGTACCTGAATAGGAAAAAACGGAAACGGTCACTTCGTTGTCCGTCTGTCTTTCTGTCTGTCTGTCTGTCTATCAATAACCTTTTTTAACCCCCGACGAAAAAAGACGGGCGTTATAAGTTTAACATGTGTATCTGTGTCTCTGTCTGTGGCATCGTAGCGCCCAAGCGGATGAACCGATTTTAATATAGTTTTTTTTTTTGTAAGAAAGGTATTCTGATCGAAAGTGTTCTTAGCTATATTTCATCAAAATCGGTTAAGCCATTTGAAAATTATCAGCGCTTTTGTGGTTTTCGGGGGTATTTTAAAATTTAAATTTTTATTTCACAATTTCGGAGAACAAGCTATTCATCCGGCTGAACTTTAGCAGTTACGGCTCATAGATTATAACAATACTTAAAACGTTTTCCTTTTTGGAACGAAGTTCTCCTTATCGCGCGTTGCGAAAGGGGGCTAGACGGAAAAAAATAAGACCAAAAGTTGTAACGACACTTTTTGCTATAGTTGAAAGCCGTGCGGCGTGCGCGTGCGTTCCGATCCGGTGGTAGATTTACCCTCGCCACCTCTTCTGGCAGCGGCCCAAGCCGAGGTCGTGTCCCTTGTGGCGCCCTTGAGCTAGCTGCCCCCCTGCCCCTCTGGCTGGAGCGCACTTGCGCTCGCCCTCTGTCCGGGTGAAGTTGTTATGGCCACTCTGGCCAACAACGTATTGTCATATCAAAAAAAAAAAACAAAAAAAAAAAAACGCGTGCGCGTGATTCTCTGTCTGTCTCTCTCTCTCTCTTATAGAAAGCAAGCCAGTTATTTTCGTTTCGTCTTTCTATTTCGCATTGAAAAGTGTGGTATCGCGACGATTATTTTTGTTGAGTGTATACAGGTTTTTTGTACATAATAAATAATAAAAAATAATAACGGTAATGAATCCTGACAGTGTGTCTGCACAAGTTCCGGATATTGCAACTTCGTTCCATCCGGGTATCCCTTGACACCTCTTAAGTTTTTTATGGTACAAACTCGGCGTACAAGTGAACCTACGAGCTGTTTGATTTTAAGCATTTAGATAGCCTATAAATGCTTAAAGTACCAAAGACATTACTCGCATGTTACCGAACTTAAGAAGAGTGGGACAAAGGGGAAGTGAAAAACTCTACCACCTCTAAATCATTGTTACAGGTTACCTAGTATAGACATTATTCAGTTGTATGGTATGACAGAGGCGGGGTGTATTTGCTCCGAGCTGAGCGCTCCTAAGGGATCCAAGCCCGGCAGCTCGGGAGTCCCTTGTTTGGGCTTCATACTCAAGGTAAGATTATCAAACTGACCATATTTTTTTTAGGGTTCCGTAGTCCCTACGAGGAACCCTAGAAGATCATCCAGTCCGTCCGTCCGTCCCAGTCTGTCACAGGGCCATAACTTCTACAGTTTTTGTCGGAAGTTGACGTAATTTGGTACAGATATATCTTTAGAATAGATCTCACTTTCAAAAATATAATATGTAGCAAAATTACTTGTTTTGTGGTACCTCCCCAAACATGGAAAGAGGGGAAAACTTATTTTTAGCTACCCCATGTGGGTTATCATTGAAAAGGTATTTTTGAATAAAATAGTGTTTCCATACATTTTAATATATAATGATTAAATCAAAATTTACGTAATAAATACCGACACCTTTTACACTTTTATGATAATCGACAAAACTAGTTAGCCATAAATATCATTTCGTTATTGTAATGGCTACGGAACTCTACATTGTGCGTGCCACAACACGCACTTGTTCAGTATCGGTCAAGCCGTTTAGAAAAAATAATTAGGTATGAACATACTCGATTACTCATCCCAATTTTTTTTCACGTAACCTACTTAACTGTGAGCTTAGTATAAGTCTTGGAAAAGAGCTACTGAAAATTTAAGGAACGATTCGAACACTCCGTGGCTATTTGATGCAGTCAAAACTTGTGTGAAATGACGTTAAATAAGTTATCTTTAAGCTTGCCTTCTGTACTATGCTCTTATGTATAAGAAGAATGTTCCTTTTTAAAATATACTTGATTCGCAGGTGGTGGACCTGGACACCAGACAACCTGTGGGCCCAAACCAGCGTGGAGAAGTCTGCGTTAAAGGCCCCAGTATTCTTAACCGTAAGTACTAAGTAATAAGATAAAATAAACGGCCTCAAGTAAACACACTAGCTAACTAAGCGACTAAGCAACGCTTGTACTATGGGTAACGTGCAATGGACTGGGGGCGATCCCAGTGACACCCAGACTGAGGTGCACTACGACAAGGCCTTATCCGAAACTTTCCTTTTCAGTAATAGAGCTCGCTCCAACCCCGTGCAGTGGTGTGACTAATAAACATGGAAACTTCTTAAAATGACCAAGAAATAGCTAAAGGGATGTCTTTGTATTTCTTCAGAGTACCTCGGCAATGTTTTCCCCGACTGCAAGGATGACGAGGGTTTCCTGAAGACAGGTGATGTGGGCTACTATGATGATGACGGATATTTCTTCATCATCGACCGTATCAAGGAGCTCATCAAATTCAACGACCTCTCTGTGAGTACACCAATTAGGCCTGCCAGATGTTAAGCAGTTACCGTCGCCTATAGATGCTTGCAATACCAAAAGCATTGCTCGCATCTTGCCGACAGTGGGAGGGGAGAAGGGTTGGTTTTCTGGCTCTTTCCAGCGCAGCTATTATAGGTTCTCCAGGCGGATCTTCTGTGAGAGGGTGGTGCCATCGTGTTTGAGCTAGCCTGTATATTAGCTATAGTCAAACTCAAACTCAAAATTGTTTTTATTAATGTGCGCCAACAAAGCATTTATGAACAGTCAGAATCTACCGCCGGCTCGGAATGCCGCTTCCACTGAGAAGAGCCGTCGAGAAACTCAATGGTTACTCTTTTCAATGAATAAAATATGGTGAACATTCTCAGGAACAGCAACATAATGTGAACAGGCGACACCATTGTCACTTAATAAGTAAATAGTAATAAAATCTCACTCAGATTTAGGTGTTTAAATTAGAAAGCTAGTTTAGTGAGGTGTGGTCCTATTCACATTTTACATCAATTTCAATGTATACATACCAGAATAATACTTAATAATCATACTAATATTATAAAGAGGAAAACTTTGTTTGTTTGATTGTAATGAATAGGCTCCGAAACTACTGAACCGATTTGAAAAATTATTTTACTGTTGGGAGGCTACACTATCCCCGGGTAACATATATTTTCAAAAAAATTAGGGATCCTTACTAAAACTCGAATAATGTAACCGCAATGTACCCGTGCGAAGCCGGGGCGGGCCGCTAGTAATAAAAAAGCAGAGGTGGATAAGAAGATAATTGCTTTGGTGTGATACCTTCCATCCTACTAATATTATAAATGCGAAAGTTTGTGAGTGTGGATGTATGTATGTATGAATGTATGTATGTATGTATGTATGTATGTTTGTTACTCCTTCACGCAAAAACTACTGAACGGATTTGGATGAAATTTGGAACACAGATAGATTATAACCGGGATTAACATATAGGATACTTTTTAACCCAATAATCCAATACTACGCGGATGAAGTCGCGGGGCACAGCTAGTGCTAAATAAATTAATGGAGTTTAACAACAATGTTGTTAAGAGGAAAGTGAGTGGACCAGTCCATTTTGTACAGCCTGGGTCTACCACCGTTGGTCGTCGACATATTTCTGAATAATCCAATCCTTCTATATCAGATAGCGCCAGCGGAGTTCGAAGCGCTGCTGCACCAGCACCCAGCAGTCCGAGAGGCGGGGGTGGTGGGCGCCAAGCACCCTGAACACGGCGAAGCGCCTGTAGCGTTCGTGGCGCTACAACCGGGCGCTACGGCGACGGAGAAGGAGCTCGTTGAATACGTTGATAGCCAGGTAAGGGGAATGGATAGAGGCGAGCTGTAGCCGGTTGACTACAGCCCATACGGCGGCTTGACCGGGGCAGTATGACTCTCCCATCGGCGTAGAGTGGCTATTAAAGACATGTTTTGTGTGACGAGTAAGAGAACCGAAAGCCCAAACCTTCGTCCTTTCCGCTCCTTCGAACCCACCTCCCCTTCAGGCTAAAGCATTTGGTATTGCAAGCATCTAAAGACCACGGTAACTGCTTAACATCAGGCAGCTCGTGCGCATGTTTGCCAACTTTAAATAACCGAAATATCTAAGTTCTATGTTCTCTGATCACTCCGAAAGGGAATTGGTATGATGACATGGAGATGATTTTTGATTCCAGGTCACCTACCGGGTCCGGCTGGCTGGTGGTGTGCGGTTCGTGGATCACCTCCCACGAGGTGGGGGGGCGAAGCTGGACAGGCAAGCGTTGAAGCGCATGTTAGAAAATAACTAACTGAAATAAATTCAATAAAATCTGTATTGAACTTATTCTTTCCTCCCCTTAAACCTTTCCCCTATCCCCCAGATCAGTCCCGGGCCATGTGTGCATAAAGGTAGATACATCAAACTCAAACAAAAATTCAAAATTGTTTTTATTCATGTGCGCCAACAAAGCATTTATGAACAGTCAGAATCTACCGCCGGCTCGGAATGCCGCTTCCACTGAGAAGAGCCGCCGAGAAACACAATGGTTACTCTTTTCAATTTAATAAAACCCTCTCAGGAACAGCAACAGAATGTGAGCACTGAGCAGGCAACACCAAAGACATTGCTTGTACATTGTCGAAATTTAAATCATTCGAATCGATATTGGAAATGGATTCAGAAACTTTCAGAAACATCTGTATTTTTGGCAAATAGGCTCGCACCTCTAGGGTTTTCGTAATCTATGTGCGAATCATAATTTATATTATGACTAGCTGAGCCCGCGACTTCGTCCGCGTGGAATTTAACTTACCAAAAAAGCCCGCTCCCGCGTTCTGAGGCCGCGCGACAGGAACCATTTTTAAAAATTTTGTTTTTCTTAAATAAAAGTAGCCTTAAAAATAAAAGTAGTAACTGCTTATAACATCAGCTATCTACCAGTGAAAGTCCCGTCAAAATCGGTCCACCCGTTTCGGGGATTACCCGGAACAAACACACAGACAGACAGACAATTTTTTTTTAAATCGCGTTTTTGCTATAGGTGTCGTATGTACTTTCATATGCATTTAGTGAGAAGGTGTTATTTTGATATTACAAACAGACACTCCAATTTTATTTATTTGTATAGATTCCCACTTGTTTGCGGTGAAGGAAACTTTCACTTTCTGGCTCGCTCATTGATCGTACCAATCGCAGCTACAATAGGTACTTTACGCCGATTTTCTGTTAGCGGGTGGTACTACTCCGTCGGAGTCAGCCCTTATACTATAAGCTTAAGTTAAGTAATTAGCTACAGCTTGGGTCTACTACTATTTTTAGTACAAGAACAGTTGGCAATCCTACTAATATTATAAATGCGAAAGTTTGTGAGTGTGGATGTATGTATGTTTGTTACTCCTTCACGCAAAAACTACTGAACGGATTTGGATGAAATTTGGAACACAGATAGATTATAACCGGGATTAACATATAGGATACTTTTTAACCCAATAATCCCGAAATTTTTGCTAAGTTAAAATACTACGCGGATGAAGTCGCGGGGCACAGCTAGTTTAAATTAAAGAATGTAAAAAATGTAAAAAGACATGCCCGCTGAGTTTATGCCGGATCTTATAAGTCGAGGTCACGTTCGTTGCGATCCGATTGTAGATTTAAGAAAAATATATAAAAAATACAATTTGTAAGTGCCCCCGTAGGCTTAACCAAAATAAACGCTCTGACTTTGGTGTATAGCTGAATACAGATAAGATGTTTCAGTATCAAAGATACATATGTATATTTTTTTTTTTTTTATTGGGAAAACTTACAGTGTTTTAATTCTACATAGCAACTATATAGGTAAATAACTTATCACTATTAACCAGTTATAATAAATATAAGTTTAATTTTAATACAAGTAAATTAAATTAAAAGGTTAAGTTAAAAAGTTAAATTAAAAAGTTATATTTGAGAAAATACTATATTTCTAACATGTGCTTCAACGCTTGTCTGTCCAGCTTCGCCCCCCCACCTCGTGGGAGGTGGTCCACGAACCGCATACCACCAGCCAACCGCATCCGGTACGTAACCTGAATCACACATCATGGAATCAAACATCCTGTTTCTCTTACCCGATTACGAATATAATCAACAAGTAGGATTGCAGTCCGGGACCAATTTCAATCCGGTTGGATCCGGTTGGATCCGGCCGGATTGGTCACATTTTTCTGATATGGACATTTTCACACTCTCAGAGCTTCCGTTCAAGCGATTGCTCATTAACAAACTCACTATGGTTACTCCTGGTACTCCATAATCATTAAAACTGGCTCTTTAAGCAAATACAAAAATATTTTTTTTTTATTCGTACCTACCTTTATAAATAAACTCATCATTCCCTAGTTTAATTCTATTGTGCATGCAATTTAATATTTATTTCATCCACTTTACTCATGGAGGTTGTTGTGGGTTACGTATTTAGTTTATTATTGATATATAGGTCTACCAGAATCTCATGGCATTAAAAAAATATAAAAAAATGTGATTTTCATATGGCAATGTCAATTGTCACCTGCCAAATCAAAGTACAAGGTTTGTCAACCGCTGTTGAGATTTTGTGATATCTTCTTGGCAATTTATTGTTTTTGTGAAAATGTCGAAAAAGCCACTTCGATCTCAAGCGAGAAATATTGTTTTCAATGTGTATCGTAAAATAAGGGAAGAAGAAGGCGTAAATCAAACTCAATCTTTGATTTTAAAGCGCGTCGTAGAGTTGACCGGTAAGTTGGACTGAGTTGTTTTGATACTTTTAGTTTATTTTATATTTATCTTACTTAATTATAGCTTCTTTATAGGGGTTTTCAGTACTACTATACGGCGAATCATAGGTGAGTGCACATCGAACGATGGTGTATTTTCCACGCCTGGTAAAAAGAGGAGAGCGGGGAAGAAGAAAATCAACTTGGACAGTTTCGATTTACAGTTGATAAGGAATAAAGTAAATGAATTTTATACAGTTCGGAAGGAAATTCCAACAGAAATAAAACTGTTAAAAATTCTTCGACAAGAAATTGATTTCAACGGAGGGAGAGAATCTCTGAGGTAAGAAAAATATTAAGTAATAATCCTTCTCACTCGTAAGACGAGGCCTGTGCCCTGCAGTGGGACGTACGAGTATTTAGACTGATGTTGATGTTGATGATTGACTAAGCTATCGTTTCAGTAACATGATAAATTTTATTATTTTTTACAGACTTATACTTAAGGAGACAGGTTTTGAATATTTTAAATGCCAATCAAAAAGGATCATTTTGATCATTTTGTGTACGGAACTCAAGTAAGCGAACGAAAAGCAATTATACCAGTGACCTGAGCGATAATATTGGAATACTGCGAGTCTGCTAAGTGATTCGGAACGGTGCTTGTTGTGTGTCTTAGTGAACTAGTGTACTAGTAGTGAACTAGTACTGTGTATTTGTCGAGTTTGTGGAGAGCGAAATAAACCCTTTTTACACGTTTAACGGCATTAATTGTACCTACCCCTGTACGTGTACGTAACATTATAATAAATTAGTACATAAAGTAATATATGATTGGATTTATTTTTTTTGTCATATTTTCCTATGTTAAGAACCCGATGCATAACAACAATTTCATACACATACCTAGTATACTTTATGTTAATTAATGACTAAATATATAAATAAAAATTAAACAGTATCAAGATCGTTTAATCCAATTTCCCCAGTATTGCACACAACAAATTTTTATTTCCCCATTTGCCATGAGATTCTGGTAGACCTATAGTAAGTTTATTAACATGTAACTGTTTTTTGTCCCAATAAAATAAAATAAAATAAAATAGTACTTGTGGTACATAGTGGTACTTTCCCTTCCAAAATTAACTGTTTAATAGTACATTTTTACACGAGTGGTGAAAGTGACTTATTTTTGGTCCCGAGACGGGGTTTGGCGCCCGAGCGTAGCGAGGTTCTAATAGTTCGAGGGACAAAATAAGTCTTTCACCCGAGGTAAACACTGTGCTTTTCATTACGAATACGAGTACAAGGAAAGTAAAAATAAAATCAGGAATTGGCTAAAGAAATAATACAAGGAAGTATAAACAATACTCTACAACTCGAAAAAAAAAAAAATATCGGATTGCCGCCAATTTTTTTTTTTCGTTGGCCGGCCAACTTAATTATTTAGCCATTATTTTTCATTTTCATCTTTAAATATTTTTCCCAAATCTATGTTATTTTAAAGAAATTCTTGAAACTAAATTATAATTAAGTCATTTAAAAATATATATTTTTAATTAATACTTAACTTTATGTTATTTAAATTTTACATCGTTTTTTTTTTTTTTGTTTTTTTTTTTTGAATTGACTATATGTTGTTGGCCAGAGTGGCCATAACAACTTCACCCGGACAGAGGGCGAGCGCGAGTGCGCTCCAGCCAGAGGGGCAGGGGGGCAGCTAGCTCAAGGGCGCCACAAGGGACACGACCTCGGCTTGGGCCGCTGCCAGGAGAGGTGGCGAGGGTAAATCTATCACCGGATCGGAGTTTTACATCGTGCTGTAATTGAGTGACTGTAGAAAAAGTTTGAACATGGTTCCATAGAAATGTGAAAATGGAACTAGTTTTTTTTTATAATTTGACAGCTGTCAGTTGAAAGCGATTCTCCCGGGCCGGAAAAGTATTACTTTCAACCCGCTCCTCAGGGACTTCAGACCTACTTTCAGAGTATGAGTAATGAAAAACATGTTTAAGTGTAGGTATCAGTGTATGTATAAGGGTTATAAAAAGCAACCCCTATCAACAAGCCGATCCTTCTACCGTAGCTTATACATAATTGCGATATCGAGGGCATTGCTCGAACGTTGCCGAGCGGAAAGGATGAGGGCCTGGGCATTCGGATCTCTTCCTCATCATACAATACGCATCTTCAATAGCCACTTTACGCCCCAGCTTCCGCTAGAAGGTGCGCCTTACCTAGACGCACCTTGGCACCCGACAAGCCCGCTGAGTTTCTTGCCGGATCTTCTCAGTCGAGGTCGCGTTCCGATCCGGTGGTAGATTTACCCTCGCCACCTCTCCTGGCAGCGGCCCAAGCCGAGGTCGTGTCCCTTGTGGCGCCCTTGAGCTAGCTGCCCCCCTGCCCCTCTGGCTGGGCCCTCTGTCCGGGTGAAGTTGTTATGGCCACTCTGGCCAACAACATATAGTCAATTAAAAAAAAAAGAAACAGCCACTTTACGCCGATGGGGGAGTCTTAATACCCCGATCGAACCACCCCGTGTGGGCTGTAGTCAGTCGGCTGCAGCTCGCCCCTATCCGTCCCCCCTTACCTGGCTATCAACGTATTCAACGAGCTCCTTCTCCGTCGCCGTAGCGCCCGGTTGTAGCGCCACGAACGCTACGGGCGCTTCGCCGTGTTCAGGGTGCTTGGCGCCCACCACCCCCGCCTCCCGGACTGCTGGGTGCTGGTGCAGCAGCGCTTCGAACTCCGCTGGCGCTATCTGATATAGAAGGATTGGATTATTCAGAAATATGTCGACGACCAACGGTGGTAGACCCAGGCTGTACAAAATGGACTGGTCCACACACTTTCCTCTTAACAACATTGTTGTTAAACTCTATTCAGTTATTTAGCAAGGAAGGTATCACACCAAAGCAATTATCTTCTTATCCACCTCTGTTTTATTTATTACTAGCTGTGCCCGCGAATTCGTCCGCGTGGAATTTAATTGACAACGTTTCATACAAACTTTCATCTCCTATTTTATTCCCTTGGGGGTAGAATTAATGAAAATCCTTTCTTAGCGGATGCCTACGTCATAACATCTACCTGCATGCCAAATTTCAGCCCGATCCGTCCAGTGGTTTGGGCTGTGCGTTGACAGATCACTATGTCAGTCAGTCAGTCAGTCACCTTTGAGTTATATATATATATACATTAAAATTGATGTAAAATGTGAATAGGACCACACCTCACTAAACTAGCTTTCTAATTTAAATACCTAAATCTGAGTGAGATTTTATTACTATTTACTTATTTAGTGACAATGGTGTTGCCTGCTCACATTCTGTTGCTGTTCCTGAGAATGTACACCATTTATTTTATCAATTGAAAAGAGTAACCATTGTGTTTCTCGGCGGCTCTTCTCAGTGGAAGCGGCATTAGCACTGACCCGGCGGTAGATTCTGACTGTTCATAAATGCTTTGTTGGCGCACATTAATAAAAACAATTTTGAGTTTGAGTTTGACTATAGCTATATACAGGGTAGCTCAAACACGATGGCACCACCTTCTCACAGAAGATCCGCGTGAAGACGACCGCTTGGCGCAGTGGTTCGAGCGTAGGCCGCTCGGCTCACTGCACATGGTGGTTGCGGGTTCGATTCTCGCCGGGGCAAATTTCGGAAATGGCCTTTACGTAATTTTCCCAGGTCTGGGTGTCACTGGGATCGCCCCCAGTCCATTGTACGGTACCCATAGTACAAGCTTTGCTTAGTTTGGGACCATGCAGTTGGTGTGTTCGTCTGTCGATATAAAAAAAAGAAAAAAAGAAGTACCTATAATAGCTGCGTTTGAGAGAGCCAGAAAACCAACCCCAACCCCTCCCACTGTCGGCAAGGTGCGAGCAATGCTTTTGGTATTGCAAGCATCTATAGGCTACGGTAACTGCTTAACATCTGGCAGGCCTAATTGGTGTACTCACAGAGAGGTCGTTGAATTTGATGAGCTCCTTGATACGGTCGATGATGAAGAAGTATCCGTCATCATCATAGTAGCCCACATCACCTGTCTTCAGGAAACCCTCGTCATCCTTGCAGTCCGAGAAAACATTGCCGAGGTACTCTGAAGAAATACAAAGACATACCTTTTAGTTGTTTCTTAGTAATTTTAAGACTGGCTCTACATTACTGACTGGCGGCCCGCCCCGGCTTCGCACGGGTACATTGCGGTTACATTATTCGAGTTTTAGTAAGGATCCCGAATTTTTTGAAAATATATTATAGCCTATGTCACCCGGGGATAGTGTAGCTTCCCAACAGTGAAAGAATTTTTCAAATCGGTTCAGTAGTTTCGGAGCCTATTCATTACAATCAAACAAACAAAGTTTTCCTCTTTATAATATTAGTATGAAAAGGGAAGTTTTGGATAAGGCCTTGTCGTAATTCACCCCGGTCTGAAAGTCACTGGGATCGCCCCCAGTCCATTGCGCTGTACCCATAGTACAAATAATAAAATAAATAAATAAATATCGCCAGACGAACACACCAACGGTATGGTCCCAAACTAAGCAACGTTTGTACTATGGGTACCGTACAATGGACTGGGAGCGATCCCAGTGACACCCAGACCAGGGCAAATTACGAAAAGGCCATTTCCGAAATTTACCCTGACTGGAATCGAACCCGCAACCACCCGGTGTAGTGAGCCGAGCGGCCTACGCTCGAACCACTGCGCCAAGCGGTCGTCACAAACGTTGCCTAGTCACTTCGTAAGCTAGTGTGTTTATCTGAGGCCGTATATGTTAGAATCTTTGATAAAGGAAGGAATGGATACAGTACTTCATACTTTATTATTATTCAAATGCGATCTCGCGGCAATGACAGTGTGTGTAAAGCGCGCCGGCGCGCGGGGCCCAGTGTCAAAACTGTGCAAAACGACGTCAAAACTATGGATACGCCTCACGATTTCAAGTCAATTACATAAGAATATTATAATGTGGCGGGTTATATTCAAAATACCGTTTTCGTAAGAGAAAAAGTATTAAGCAAATATGGAAATACTTTTATTTTATTTTATCGGTCCACAAAACATACATTAAATAATAAATACATGAGATAAAAAAAAACTGGAACTTTAAAATTAAATGTGACATTTAATTATAAGCGGCACGACGTCCTTATGATGTGTACAGTGTTAAGTTAAATAGTATTAGAGAAGCAGCCTGGTAAAAAATGTAAGAAGTTATACACAAGCAAAGACAAGTGATGGAAGTGTTCATTATATTGCTTGGCGCAGTATCGCTTGGCTTGGTATTGTGACGACTGTTTGGCACAGTGGTTTGCACGTATACCACTGGGCTCACTGTACCGGGTGGTTGCGAGTTCGATTTGCGTCCCAGGAAACTTCGGAAATGGCCTTTCTGTAATTCGCCCTGGTCTGGTTCACCGGGATTGCCCCCAGTCCATTGTACGATACCAAGTATGATATCGGTACATAGTACAAGCGTTGCTTAGTTAGGGACCATAGTTGGTGTGTCAGTCTGGCGATATTATAGCAGGTGCGGTATTGAGCATAACCGCCGATTACTCAAATATAAACCAATATATTTAACCAGTTTTATTTAACATCCGGTGGTGGCCTTTGTTACTTGTGTAAAAATCCGATTCATCAAAATATAATGAACAAATACAGGTACGTTTTGTTGGTCTCCAATCGGGTGCTCCCGTAAAAAGTATGGCATTAGTCCATTTTTCACGCCTCTCTATAGATTGAGGAAATCTATGGGAAAATGTTGAATTCACTGTCGTATCTCAAATTAAATGTCTTAAATTGCCCTGATAATAAAAAACTTTTAGAGATTTTCGAGTTTAAACTGTCGAGAAAAGTACCCTAAAAATATATTGTCATCGGAAGCGACATTGAACATAGACTGTGTGACTGCTATGTGATTTGGAAGTTTTGTGTGTAACAAATGTTACTGTACCTACTAGTGCGTATAAGTTAAGTTTGTGCAGAGCGCAATAAACCGTTTTCTACGAAAACGGCATTTTAATACGAAACAATATAATTTTATAGAAGTCGTATCCACATTATCCAACTACATAGAATGTATGAAAATATAAATTTTACTTTTTCTTGTAAAATATTGTATTTTAAGGGGGACTCACTGATAAAATGAAATGGCATTCGTTTTCATATGCTTCCAGTTCTCACTTTTACTTGTTTTAATGATGCAAAACGGTATTTTTTCAATATTTTACGCCGCGGTTTTGACAGCTCTTGTGTCAATGGTCGATTGCAGACTAGCGGGCGACTGCGCGAATTTTGAATCATGCGTATTTTTTAGTGGAACATTGCGTGTACTAACATGCGGTATCCTTTACTTCTTTTATCAAAGGTTAGAATAGAATAGAATAGAATCATTTATTTGTGTGAATATTGTACAAAATTGTTTTGTGAATTATATATTACGATCATAATATTCTGCCGTTTCCGGCGTACAAATATCTATGCAAATAAATAAAATTGGAGTGTCTGTTTGTAATATTAAAATCACACCTTTTCACTAAATACATATGAAAGTACATACGACACCTATAGCAAAAACGCGATTTAAAAAATTTTTGTCTGTCTGTCCGTCTGTCTGTCTGTCTGTCTGTCTGTCTGTCTGTCTGTCTGTCTGTCTGTGTGTTTGTTCCGGGTAATCTCCGAAACGGCTGGACCGATTTTGACGGGACTTTCACTGGCAGATGGCTGATGTTATAAGTAACTTAGGCTACTTACTAATTTTAGAAAAACAATTAGGGTTCCGCAAAAAAAATTAAAACACTTGAAATCAAAGAGTATCTCCGAAACGGCTGGACCGATTGTGACGCGACTTCCGTTAAATTCCACGCGGACGAAGTCGCGGGCTCAGCTAGTGGTTATTAAAATTATGGGTCATTATTACGTAAAAAATAAGTTATTTATCATTACAATTACAAGTAATCTCAATAAATTGAACATTATATTCTTGAACGTTATCTTATCACTTAGTAAGTACTTACGGTGAAGAATACTGGGGCCTTTAATGCAGACTTCTCCACGCTGATTTGGGCCCACAGGTTGTCTGGTGTCCAGGTCCACCACCTGCGAATCAAGTTCATTTACAAAAGGAACATGCTTCTTATACCTAAGGGCACAGTACGGAAGGGCAAGCTTAGATGACTTAACGGCCAACGATAAGCGATACGAAATGAATCCTACTAATATTATAAATGCGAAAGTTTGTGAGTGTGGATGTATGTATGTATGTATGTTTGTTACTCCTTCACGCAAAAACTACTGAACGGATTTGGATGAAATTTGGAACACAGATAGATTATAACCGGGATTAACATATAGGATACTTTTTAACCCAATAATCCAATACTACGCGGATGAAGTCGCGGGGCACAGCTAGTATAAAATAAATAATAAGTATAAAAATGTATTTATTACCACAGTAAAGTTACAGGCAATTGCAAAAGCATTTTGGTTCTGTTGGACATATACTAAACCTTCATTAAGCTTACGTGAAAAAATTGAGATAAGTAATCGATTATGTTAATAATTATTTTCTAAACGTCTTGACCGATACTGACCAAGCGCGTGTCGTGCCACGCACAATGTAGAGTTCCGTAGCCAGTTCAATAACGAAATGATATTTTTGGTTAATTAGTTTTGTCGATTATCATAAAAATGTAAGAATTGTCGGAATTGATTACGTAAATTTTTATTTAATCACTTAAAGTTAAAAATCACGCAAACGGAATTTCTCATAATAAAATGTTGGAAACACTATTTTATTTAAAAACACCTTTTCAATGTTACCCCACATGGGGTAGCTAAAAAAAGTTTTCCCCTCTTTCAATGTTTGGGAAGGTACCACAAAACAAGTAATTTTGCTACATATTATATTTTTGAAAGTGAGATATATTCTTAAGGTATATCTGTACCAAATTTCGACAAAAACTGTAGAGGTTATGTTACTGTGACAGAATGCGCCGGACAGACGGACTGGATGATCTTATAAGGGTTCCGCATAGGGACAACGCAAACATAATAAAAAAAATTACCGACTTCAAAAAACCTAGGTTCACTAAAAACCTAGAAATAACTAGATACCACATAATTTCTTTAATTTGGAATCGGTGCCACTATCTTTACACTAGGACTTCTAGGTCCCTACCTACCCTTACTTACTTGAATAGGCACCAACTCCAAATAAAAGAAATTATGTGGTATCTAGTTATTTCTAGGTTTTTAGTGAACCTAGGTTTTTTTGCCGTCGGATCAATTTTTTTATCAATTTTTTTTTTTCACGATTTTTAGTGGTAAACTACTTATAGTATTGCTGGCAACCGTAAACAGTCCATATCTCTCAAACTACAGAACCTATTTTTATGAAATTTCTATGGTATCACCAAGGGATCCTGAAAATCAAGGCCACACAGTGTATACCACTATACCAATATATGGCACTTATAGCCAGAATGCATCTCATGACAATTCCACCGAGCCCAAACACGACTAGGTTAAATTGTGTTATTACAGAGTTCCGGCGCCTACCTTCCAGTTTCTTCATCATCTGATGATGAAGCCGGTAGGTAGGCAGTTTACTGAGACTATTTTAGTGACCGCAACCACCACTGAATAGTCACAGGAAAGCAAATCACGCAATTTCGTTTACTTGGATGCTGTATTTTTTCCAGTTATTTTGATTTGAATGCCAAACTACTGGACCGATTTTGATGAAATTTTTATGGGACCAATCTGAACAGACATCCTTTGAAATGCAAAAATAATTTTTCGAATCGGTTTATAAATGACAGTGTTCTGAGGTAACAAACATTAAAAAAAAAGAACATACACACGAATTGATTCCTCCTTTTTGAAGTCAGTTGAAAAGACGGCTTATTTGATAACCTTACCTTGAGTATGAAGCCCAAACAAGGGAGTCCCGAGCTGCCGGGCTTGGATCCTTTAGGAGCGCTCAGCTCGGAGCAAATACACCCCGCCTCTGACATACCATACAACTGAATAATGTCTATACTAGGTAACCTGTAACAATGATTTAGAGGTGGTATAGCCAGCTCATATACGGACTGACTCCATAGGAGTAGTTTCACCCTCTCACAAAAGATCGGCGTACGTTGTTTGTTCCACGAGCGCTACGATGCCACAGACAAACACACATATACACATGTTAAACTTATAACACCCCTCTATTTTCGTCAAGGGTTAAAAAAGGTTCTTGACAGACAGACAGACAGACAACGAAGTGACCGTCCGTTTTTTTTTTTCCATTTGAGGTACGGAACCCTATAAATTATAATAAATCTTTGGTCTAACCTCTTCTTTATAGTGTCCATCATGTCTCCATTGATTGGTGTACTGGCCGAGAATATGTATTTCACGGAAGTGACGTCATAGTCGTCCAAAATGGCCGACTTCACCAATGCCATGATGGTAGTAGGCATCATCTGCATTGATTCCACCTGCAAGGAGTTAGATCGTATGTTTTGATAATAATAATGAACCCAGAGGTGCGAGCCGGGGTTTGAACCCAAGACCTTGTGCACGCAAGACGCGTGCTTAAAGAATCGGCTATCACTGCTCATGTTACGATTATAATGTATAATCTTCTAATATATAAAATACTCGTGTCGCGGTGTTTGTTGCCAAACTCCTCCGAAACGGCTCGACCGATTTTCATGAAATTTTGTGTGCATATCGGGTAGGTCTGAGAATAGGTCATAAAGTATATTTCAAAACTACTTATGAAGAAATATTTTTTATGGCAGAACAACATTTGACGGGACATCTAGTCATACATCATACAAATAAATAATAACTCTAAATTGAAAATTTACAAACCCCCGATGCGACGACCTCTTCACCAAATGTAGTCTAAGGCTTTACCTAGTAGTTCTTCCAAATAATTAAGTGAGCGAGATTTGCGTAGCTCCGGTAGCTCAGTATTCATATAACTGTACTAGCTGAGCCCGCGAATTCGTCCGCGTGGAATTTAACTTAACAAAAAAGCCCGCTCCCGCGTTCTGAGCCCGCACGACAGAACCCATTTTTTCATTATTTAAAATTTTGTTTTTCTAAAACAAAAGTAGCCTTAGTTACTGCTTATAACATCAGCTATGTACCAGTGAAAGTCCCGTCAAAATCGGTCCACCCGTTTCGGAGATACTCTTTGATTTCATGTGTTTTTATTTTTTTACGCGGAACCCTAATTGTTTTTCAAAAATTAAAGTACCCTAAGTTACTCCCTATTACATCAGCTATCTGCCAGTGAAAGTCCCGTCAAAATCAGTCGAGCCGTTTCGGAGATTACCCGGAACAAACACACAAACACACAGACAGACAGACAGACAAAAATTTTTTAAATCGCTTTTTTGCTATAGGTGTCGTATGTACGTACTTTCATATGCATTTAGGGAAAAGGTGTTATTTTGATATTACGAACAGACACTCCAATTTTATTTATTTGTATAGATTAAGTTGGAACAGTACCGAATAATTTGCGATTTTATCGCAATTATATTTAACAGTCTCCGGCGATGTTGGCAGCAGGTGCTACGTATGAAATGTAATATAATATGATTTTTCACAAGCTACCTGTGAAATGTTTGATCAATAGTTCTGATCTGACTAAGCGAGGCAGCCTCGCGTAATTGTTAATAGTAAGAAGGTACCTTGTACTTCTGCACGGCCTCCAACATATCTCCCACCTTGTCCGTGGAGGGGTACACTATCGTCGCCCCCACCATAACACACGCCAGAGTGTACATAAGCCCATATGAGGAGTTCCATTCCCTTGTGTTCAGTATGCGCATGCCTTTATAACTGTAACATAAAGAAAGATACAACAATAAAGATGTTACAGTTTGATACAGAAAGGGTATACTTTTGTTTTCAAACTTAACTTGGTATATCTAAAACTATCAGCTTTGGAGGAAACTTGAAAAAAAAAGGTGTTACAGGGATACAACTGTTGACAGATTTCACAAGTCTACAAAACCTAAAGTACTTCAACTGTCTCACAAAGCCGATAGTTTTAGATTGACAAAGAAAAGTTTTATAAAAATAGTATACTCTTTCTGTTTCACCCAGTATATTATATGCGTGGATATTATATAGGGACTGAAAAACCATCGGCGTAAGGGTGGGCGCACGCACATTTAATCTCTGAATACCCCCACGGGAAAAGCGGTCGTAATGGTGTAAAAATAAGACACATACCTCTCCAGCATAATAGATTGAAAATTAAGCAAAGAACTAAGGTGTGTGACTGGCACTCCTTTCGGCAGACCCGTCGTCCCGGACGAGAACAAAATGACCATGTTATCCGTCCACCCGTCCACGGGGACAGCCATAAAATCGTCCAACACAGCTGTCTCCAAGAAATCTCTGAACTGGACGACGTCGGGTTTTCGTCCAGACTTTAATGGTTGGACGTTTTGGAGTACATTCAAAGTTTCATCGTATAAGATGTAGTGTTCAATGGATTGCGCCTCCTGGAAGGTGGTCTTGTGAGTTCGGAAACCGGTTTCTGAGCAGAAGATAACTCTAGGGCGGGATATCTTCAATCTGTGTAGAAGCGGAACTGCAATATAAATTAGAAACCGACTCTAAAAAAACCTGGGTGTACTAACAAGCTGTAAATAACTAGGGATCCTTCGGTCTTCCGTCTTAAAATCATTCTTCCTTTTTTGACTTGTTAATATCCCTTCGTGTTCCTCTTCCAACTTATCTTCCTAGTTTATTTATTTATGACTATATAAATATATATAATGCCCTTGTTGCTTTTATATCATCCAATAACTGGAAACTTTAATTATTTCCTTTCTTTATGTAAATTATATTATGTAGTAAATTTTTATTTAACTCTTTTCCCGATCCGTTTTGTTCTCCGTTTCTCTTACTTTGTTCGCGTTATCGATTCCTGCGTTTTATGAATTAATAACTTGAAATTGGCAAAATACACACTGTGTGACGCCATAGAGCTTATTAACGGAAAAGGGTTATTACACTGTTAACGAATACCTGACTGACAAATTATAAATTGACATTTACTTAATTAGAATTACTTATTTATGACATTTTAACTTAAGGCTAAAGCGCCCATCTAGCCCGCGTAGTTCAAATTTTTTGAGTTTTTTAGAAATTTTTCAAAATCTGACAATAATAAAAGGCACATTTTGTAATTCGCGAAAAAGACCGTGTGCAGTGCATTTATTAATATGTCCAACTTACTCTAAAACATTTCAAGATCGACAGCTATCCAGATAATCTGGCAATTTTTGTATATTTAGTGATTTACTAGTATCATATCCACCTAAAAAATAAATGTATTAATAAACGCACTGCATACTGTGTTTGTCGCAAATCACAAAATGTTGTCTTAAATGTTTTCAGATTTTGGATAAACTATAAAAATACTCGAAAATTTTGAATTACGCGGACTAGACAGGCGCCTTCACCTTAACGATAATACAATATTTTAGTTTTATAATTGCATGTATTTAATGAATTATTGTCAATATTATAATTATTTGCATACTATTTCATATGGTGGAATGTGCCGAGCTTATATTAATTTAAGATCTTTTGTTGCACCATGTTTCAAGCATAATAAATAATTCATTCATTCATTCATATTTTTCTTTTTTAAACTAACAAACTATTGACCCTGTAATTTATTTCGTTTGGCGTCGGAGTATATACTTTGACACAAAATACAATCTTCAAAATCGGTCTATAATTGACGGAGTGTTCAGTGAACATGCTTACGCAAAAAATCCCTACAAACAGTCGAACATAGAACCTCCTTTGTTGGAAGTCGGTCAAAAAGTAACAGCTGGGGTAACCACAATTGGCGGAAAGTTTCCGTTGTCAGGAACGACAGCTTCCATCCTTCTTTTACAAATGAATCAGAAGTAGGATGGATCGTTTCCCCCAGATGAAATAGCTTAAATTGTGAAGAAAATAATAAACATGTCGCCGCCAACTAGCTTAATTCGCCGTTCAATTAACAGCCTAGCCACTTAACTAAACGGCGCCGTTCAACTAACGGCCTAAATGATATTCAGCCGTATCGTCTATTACAACATTTAATAAACTGGCTGGCTAATGCTTAGGCAACTGGTTGACATTTAAGTACTACAAAACTTTTTCAAAATACTACCCAAGCAGAACGACATGGATGGGTTTAGGTTAGGGTTATTTTTTTTATGACCCCACAGAAACCCCACCCGGCAAATAGATTCGGTGGATCTAAAAAAAATCTTAAAAAACCTAAGTACCTAATAAAATTATACCATCAAAGTTGTTTTTTTCCGACGCCATATTGACCAAAGAGAATATGGAATATAGAGATATTGACAGTTTGGTGAGTTTCGGCGCTAGGTGGCAGAAAGTTGAACTAAATTGAAATGAACAGTCTAGGCAGGTAATTAAACGGCTAGGCAAGTAGTTAAACGTCATCGATCCAAGTCATTTGCCTAGCTGTTTGATCAAATGGCTGAATATCATTCAGGCCGTTAGTTGAACGGCGCTGTTTAGTTAAATGCCTAGGCTGTTAATTGAACGGCGAATTAAGCTATTTGGCTGCGACAAACATATAATAAATAACCGCTTGGCGCAGTGGTTCGAGCGTAGGCTGCTCGGCTCACTGCAAAAGGGTAAAAAAACGGTCAGGGTAAATTTCGGGAATAGCCTTTTCGTAATTTTCCCTGGTCTGGGTGTAACTGGGATCGCCCCCAGTCTATTGTACGGTACCCATAGTACAATCGTTGCTTAGTTTGGGACCATACAGTTGGTGTGTTCGTCTGGCGATATATTATATATAAACATAAATATGAGATAAGAAAATGGCTGTAAGTAGTTAATTTTATTTGATTAACTAACTACGTCTCTTAACGACTTATTTAATTAGTAAATCGTTAACAGATATACAAATAAATTAAATTAGCTTATTAATATTTAATCACTAGTGTATTATTCTCCAGTACTATCTAATGATAACGCCGTTGCTATTCCTGAGAATGAACACCATCTTATTGTAAATAGTAACCATTGAGTTTCTCGCCGGCTCTTCTCAGTAGAAGCGGCATTCCGAGCCGGCGGCAGATTCTGACTGTTCATAAGTGCTTTCTTGGCTTACATTAATAAAAATATTTAGAACTAGCTGTGCCCCGCGACTTCATCCGCGTAGTATTGGATTATTGGGTTAAAAAGTGTCCTATATGTTAATCCCGGTTATAATCTATCTGTGTTCCAAATTTCATCCAAATCCGTTCAGTAGTTTTTGCGTGAAGGTGTAACAAACATACATACATACATCGACACTCACAAACTTTCGCATTTATAATATTAGTAGGATTTCTAATAACACACCATCAACAGAAGGGGTCAGCAGAGTAGGGGGCCAGTCTGTTGACATTACTCGGGCACACTCCCCTCGATGCGAGGATTCAAGAGGGATTCACGCTGGCCCAGTGCGGGCTGAGGATAAAACACGTCTTTCGAAAGCCGTACAGGTTTCCTCAGGATGTTTTAAGGACCGAATTATTTTTTGGGGCCTGTTCCGCTACACACTCCCACCACTGTAACTCCTGTAAACCAGGATCGACAATGGTGACCAATGATGACGTCGAGGTTTGACCCTCGACGAGTCCCGGGAAAAGTTATACTAGGTGAAACAAAAAGGGTATACTATTTTTTTTGCAACTTAACTTTGTAAATCTCAAACTATCGGCTTTGTGGGACAGTTGAAGTACTAAAGGATTTGCAGACTTGTGAAATCGGTCAACAGCTGTATTCCTATAACACCTTTTGTTTTTCAAGTTCCCTCCAAAGCTGATAGTTTTAGAATTACAAAGTTAAGTTTTGAAAAAAAAAGTATACCCTTTCTGTTTCACCTTGTATTGTCTTGGAATTTAATGGAATGGAATAAATATTAGGAGGAGTTGGAAGAAGAAAATGTATATACAAGGTGAAACATAACGGGTATACTTTTTTTTTCAAAACTTAGCTTTGTAATTCTTAAACCATCAGCTTTGGAGGGAACTTGAAAAACAAAAGGTGTTATAGGAATACAGCTGTTGACCGATTTCACAAGTCTGCAAATCCTTTAGTACTTCAACTGTCCCACAAGGCCGATAGTTTGAGATTTACAAAGTTAAGTTGCAAAAAAAATAGTATACCCTTTTTGTTTCACCTAGTATAGGTACCTAAGTGTTTAGGTAAGAATATGTACTTACAACTGCCGTATGTCAAATCGGTCGGCGCAAACGATGCGCCTGCGCATATGATGCCAAGGATAGTGGGTAGCACTTCGAATCTCTTCTCACTACACACGCTGATCACATCCCCCTTTCTAACGCCTATACGTGTGAGGGAGAGAGCGATATCAGCCGTGCGCTGAGCCAGTTCCAAATACGTCATTCTTTCGTCTGTTTCTGAACTTATCTGAAAAGGACGACAAATTAATGGTCAATTTTACATCTGGCATCTGACTGCCTGGGCCCCAACTCTGTTAGCTACTGTGAACGCAATAGAAACGCAAACGCGAGCGTTTTCTGTGACCCATAAATGTCTTACTCTAATAGCGTCTGATTTGCATCTGGTACGTGCCATCGGGCGCTAGTTTTTTTTTAAACCATTTTTCCAGATCCATAAAGTTTTAATTATCGTACAACGTCATCTTTCAGCACCCCCGACCCAATAGCGTCATATTTTGTCAGTTTAGGCTTCCGATTGCCGGTGACTTGGAAATTAGATGACATTATTACGTCGACGAATGCGTTTTCTCTAATCTGGGTGTCACTGGGACCGCCCCCAGTACATTTTACTGGGCCCATGGTGCAAGCGTCGCTTAGCTTAGACTGCGATCATTATGTTAGTACGAGTACCCTGTCCACGTCCTCGTGTATATTATAGTTAGGCTACTCACCAGGGCCACAATATCCTTGTTCTTGAGCATCCTGGAGATAGCTTCCTGTCCGAAGTGCAGGTGAGCCGGCACGAGGCCGGTCTCATCTCCATACTGGTACAAGTTATTCTTCAGCATGACGCCAGTACTTCTTGAAATGAAATAGTAAAAATAATTTCAGTTTTCTCTGAAAATAATTCCATTAAATCTCATTATCAAGCGCCAGGACCACATGATCAATTCATCACTGGACCCCGCCCCCTTCACGTTGGCTACGTGCGAGCGATGCCTTTGGTATTGCAAGCATCTACTAGGTGATACAAAATGGGTATACTATTTTTTTTTGCAACTTAACTTTGTAAATCTCAAACTATCGGCTTTGTGGGACAGTTGAAGTACTAAAGGTTTTGTAGACCTGTGAAATCGGTCAACAGCTGTATTCCTATAACACCTTTTGTTTTTCAAGGTCCCTCCAAAGCTGATGGTTTTAGAATTACAAAGTTAAGTTTTGAAAAAAAAAGTATACCCATTATGTGTCACCTTGTATAGGCTCAGGTAACTTAATCAGGTGCGTCGGACGATTATTTCCCGACTGGGTTATTAAATTCTCGCAAAAAGCCTCTACATGTTAGACCCCATGTCCCCATGCAAGCCTTATGAACGCACCGGACATAGCCTATCACATCAAGAGAGTGAGAAACATAATAATGGTTATTAATAATGATAAATATCGCCAGACTGAGATACCAACTGTATGGCCTCAAACTAAGCAGCCCTTATACTATGGGTACCGTACAATGGACTGGGGGCGATCCCAGGGACACCCAGACTAAGGCAAACTACGAAAAGACCATTTCCGAAATTTTCCCCGGCGGGATCAAACCCGCAACCACTATGTGCAGTGAGCCGAGCGGCCTACGCTCGAACCTCTGCACCAAGCGGTCGTCTCCACTAATACTCACAAATTATATTGAAAAAATTAAAAATCAATAGTTAGGTACTTACGCAAATACGGATTTAAAACAATACCTTTTTCACTGTTTCAGGTTTATATTAATTGTGTTTAATAATAATATTTGTTCAAGATATTTGAAGAAGGGATACTTTAAAACAATTTAAGGACCACTAAGAACGGCATTTAAAAAGATACTAACTTGAGTATGCGGCTGGACTGCATTTATAGCTCATGATAACGGACTGTGAGTTAATGACCAAGCGTTTATTTTGTTTAGGCCTAAGGGGGCACTTACAAATTGTCATTTTGTTCTTATATCTACAACCGGATCGTTACGCGACCTTGACTGAGAAGATTCGGCAAGAAACTTAGCGGGCTTGACAAAGCGGGCTAGCGGCTTTTAGACAAGCCCGCTAAAAAGTAACACACTTGAGCTATTATCCTACTAATATTATAAATGCGAAAGTTTGTGAGTGTGGATGTATGTATGTATGTATGTATGTATGTATGTTTGTTACTCCTTCACGCAAAAACTACTGAACGGATTTGGATGAAATTTGGAACACAGATAGATTATAACCGGGATTAACATATAGGATACTTTTTAACCCAATAATCCAATACTACGCGGATGAAGTCGCGGGGCACAGCTAGTATTAACATATAATAGCTCAAGTGTGTTGCTTTTTAAGATAACCAAGCATTACATAAAGTAATTAGGACTAGTAGGGCAAGACACGCCACGCTTTGACATTATTATTGACTGTAGATGTTTGAGCTGATTTATCATCCAAATGCACACATCACAAAATACACTCATACGCTTTAATCGCCCAATCAGGACACACTATTGCGACTGTAAATCGCAGGGGGGTAGTCAGGGTCTAAGCCAACCCAGTCCTAAAGTAAGGAACTCTTATGGGTATTGTACAAAAGACTGGGTGCGGTCCCAGTGGCACACAGACCGGGGAAATAACGAAAAGAGCCCGCAACAAATGGAATGTAGCCAAAAAGAATCTGTTAAATTTTCTGATACAAAATTATCTCAAACTTAAATTATTTAAATACGACATCAATCCTTTTGATTAGAATTTAAGAATAATATTTTAATTCGGTACTTTTAAAAATGAACTCAAAATTATTATTATTAGGTATTTTTCTAAGAATATATTATTGAAGCGGCGAAGCTTCTATACGGACATTCGGGGCGCTCGCCGCGCGGCCACTCTATACGTGCTTTGCACGATATATATAGGTAAACAGAGTGGCAGCTGCGGCGCCCAAAGCTTTACTATAAAGCTTTTGGACTTATTATAACTTTTTCGCGCTTCCATTGTGGCGTTGCCATGTTACCATAGTGGCGTCGCGAAGTTTTTATAGTGGCATCGCCTTGTTACCAAAGACCATGGTCTCCTTCTGCGAGGAAGTGATGTCGCAGAACGAGGCCGTGGAGCGGGCCAGTGAGGAAGACTCCCGGCAGATCCGCTCCGGCGCAGACGTGTTTGGAGGAGAAGGAGGCGATATGATCGCTTCCTTCCTCCACTCTAGTCGAAATCAGCGGGTGGGTCTGGTGACCTATAACCTATTGCCGATTTCGGCCGTCTGAGGGATGACTGGGGTGGCACCAGGTTGTCCCAATTTAGCGCCTGTGGCCCGACAATTTAATGCCGGGCCGTCCGTCGGGGTGTCACGGTGCATGTCAAATGGTCCCGTGGCACCCCGCTGCATAGCGCAGGGTACACTGTTGGTTGTTAGTGGGTATACTGCGTCTTCCTTTGGTGCAGGGACTCCCACATACCCCTCTCGCCTCCCCCCAGGTGGAGAGGACACAAAGGGTTTTCCAACGAAAAAAACCTTTGATTTTCCAACGGTAGACAGTAATAAAACCAACTTGTTCACATTTTCGTTACAGGTATATTTTTACCCTTTAATTCAACAGTTATTAATTTATAATGATTACTTACTTAATTACCACACACACCTAACAAACAAACTAGTTTCATGGATGTTATTGCTAAATATTATGTATACAAGGTGGCACATAATGGGTATACTTTTTTTTTCAAAACTTAACTTTGTAATTCTAAAACCATCAGCTTTGGAGGGAACTTGAAAAACAAAAGGTGTTATAGGAATACAGCCGTTGACGGATTTCACAAGTCTACAAAACCTTTAGTACTTCAGCTGTCCCACAAAGCCGAAAGTTTGAGATTTACAAAGTTAAGTTGCAAAAAAATAGTATACCCATTTTGTATCACCTAGTATTTTACACTCCCGATGTTCTGTCCCATTTGTCCACCATTTAAGTGCTTTAACGTCTTGGATTTTGAACCCAAGATCTGAGGACGTTGGAAATATAATAATAATCTAATAATCCGCAATGAAATCCACAAAATTAATTACATTCCTTTCAATTTATAATATACATTGTCACCTCCTAGGATTTAGAAACGCAATGGAATGTCCGATGTGGTCGCAATCTGTCATCCGATTGATATTAGACCGGCAAACTCACTTCAGTGAAGTGAACGTGGAAGTTCGAAATGACTACTGCGTGGCTCTTATTTACGAAATCGAAATCGACATCGAATTGATTGAACACGATAAGTCGTCGTCAAATCGGACGGACGTCATAAAGATTAAAAATAAAAAAAAAACATTGTTATTTTGACGAATTAAGTAATGTGCCTTACCAACTAACTTTATTTTAATAATTATACTTAAGAAATAAAATAACAGAGAAACATAAATCAACTTTAAAAAAAAAACAATTTGTCATCTGTGCGCGAGTTTTCATAACATTAATAAAGGAGTAAATTTAACTGATGGCGTACTTAAATATTTTGTGTAATTAGATAGGTAGGTAGCACGGTTGTTTTTGAAATATAAAAGATACGGTAACTTTAGTCTTTTCATTTATTTCAAGTTGCGCGTGAGAAGGTCGTTAGAAAAACTCGCACACAAATGTCAAAGTGACGTTTCATTCGGCGGGAAACTTTAACAACCACAGATTATAAATAGTCGATTATTCGCGAAACGCTACGGTGGGTGTCGAATGATTATATCGATTTATTGGTTGTAAGACATTTCGTCCTGTTTCTGCCTAGCCATGTCCTCCTGGTATGCCTCCCAGTGCTTCGTCTGCATCTCAATCTGGCGGAACAAGTCACCAATTGCGTTGACTGAATCCAGGATCGCTCCGAGAGATTCATCGTTGCCATACTGAAAGTAAAAGGAATTTTCATACGGTCTCGCAAAAATGTACCTTATTATGTTACCGTAAAAGTCTGAAGCACACGGTTTAAGTAAGCTTGGTGAACATTATCATTCCCCAATTTTTTACATTGTTTAGCGGGCGAATGAACGTACGTTCGGGGCACTCGCAGCGCGGCCTCTCTATCCGTGCTAAGCGTCAGTAGCGTTATACGATGACGTCAGTTACGTTACACGATATATATAACTATACGGAGTGTCAGCCGCGGCGCCCCACGCTCTACAGTATAAAGCTTCGTTTCTTTCAGGCGTCCCCAGACGGCATTGTTTTTGAACTATCTCTTTCAGTCATGAATCATTTGACATTCGAAAGAAGAAGACTAAGCTTGGTTTAACTATACAATTCCTAATCCAAGTTTATTAATAAGGGGAATAGTGTTCGAAAGTGCAATAGCATGCTATTATTTTAGTTCGTACTAGCTGAGCCCGCGACTTCGTCCGCGTGGAATTTAACTTAACAAAAAAGCCCGCTGCCGCGTTCTAAGCCCGCGCGACAGGACCCATTTTTTGTATTTCTAAAATATAAGTAGCCTAACCTACTGCTTATAACATCAGCTATCTACCAGTGAAAGTCCCGTCAAAATCGGTCCAGCCGTTTCGGAGATACTTTTTGATTTCATGTGTTTTTATTTTTTTACGCGGAACCCTAATTGTTTTTCTAAAATTAAAATAGCCTAAGTTACTCCTTTTAACATCAGCTATCTGCCAGTGAAAGTCCCGTCAAAATCGGTCCAGCCGTTTCGGAGATTACCCGGAACAAACACACAGACAGACAGACAAAAAAAATTAAATCGGGTTTTTGTTATAAGTATCGTATTTACTTTCATATGCATTTAGTGAAAAGGTGTTCTTTTGATATCACAAACAGACACTCCAATTTTATTTATTTGTAGAGATTACTGTGAATGTAAAGCATAGTCTGCTGGTTGGTACCCACACTATGTTTTATTTTATACTAGCTGTGCCCCGCGACTTCATCCGCGTAGTATTGGATTATTGGGTTAAAAAGTATCCTATATGTTAATCCCGGTTATAATCTATCTGTGTTCCAAATTTCATCCAAATCCGTTCAGTAGTTTTTGCGTGAAGGAGTAACAAACATACATACATTCATACATACATACATACATACATACATACATACATACATCCACACTCACAAACTTTCGCATTTATAATATTAGTAGGATTTTTTTGCTTTCTTTCATTGTTTCTTAAGTTTGTTAATTTAAATTGTGTTCTTTTCAAATCAATAAATTATTATTATTATAGTTTTGATTGCGGTTGCCACTGGCCTGATAAATGCCACTGTTCTTATCATAATATTATAATCTCCAAAATGATTGCCTCCACAGGTGACAAGAGAGCTGGCTCTTTAGTCGTTCAAAAAAGCAGCCTATCCATTCAACGAGGAAAAACAGCCAGCATTCTTGGCACCATAGGCGACATAGGCCCATAGCTTACGCCGATCTTTTGTGAGAGGCTGGTACTTCCCCTTTTAAGCCAGCCTGCAATTGGCTGCACCTTGGGTCTACCACCGTAAAAAACAGTAGTAGAGAATGGTAGAAAGTTTTTGTATCGTGAAACTTTACATTTCATGTGTTTGATGATATCTACCTGTCTGGGTCTCAGCAACTCCTGCGAAGGCATTCCTGGTGCGTTCTGGGACCTCTTGCGGCCGCATCCTGAAATATAATAGTACATTGTTGCACAAGGGGTGAATGTAATATAGTTCCTTGTATTATCTCTTTAGCCAATTCCTGTTTTTATTTTTACTTTCCTTGTATTCGTAATGAAAAGCACAGTGTTTACCTCGGGTGAAAGACTGATTTTGGCCCGAGACGTGGTTTGGCGCCTGAGCGTAGCGAGGGCGCCAATAGATCGAGGGAAGGAAAAATAAAAACAGGAATTGGCTAAAGAGATAATACAAGGAACTATACTCTACCAACAATACTCTACTACTATGAACAATACTCTACGAAAAAACAAATGAAGATCGGATTGCCGTCAATTTGGTTTTTTTTTCGTTGGCCGGCCAACTTCATTATTTAGCCATTATTTTTCATTTTCATCGTTAAATGTTTTGCCCAAATCTATGTTATTTTAAAGAAATTTATGAAACTAAATTATAATTAAGTCATTTAAAAATATATATTCTTTAATTAATACCTAACTTTATTTTATTTCAATTTTACATCGCGCTGTAATTGAGTGACTGTAGAAAAAGTTGGAACATGGTTCCATAGAAATGCGAAAATGGAACTAGTTTTTTTAATAATTTGACAGCTGTCAGTTGAAAGCGATTCTCCCATGGGCGGATAGGTATTACTTTCAACCCGCTCCTCAGGCAACTTCAGGCCTACTTTCCGAGTATGATATGAGTAATGAAAAATACTTTAAAACACGCTATTTAATTTAGTCTGTGAACACGAACGGTTTATTTAGCAAGCGTATGGACATTCAAATCAAAAAACATTGAAGAACCTTAGTAAATTAACTACTACACACGATAGCGCGATCTAATTTTCATTATACCGCCATCTAGTGACAACTGTCCACAACAAACATTTTAAACTTGGAATACGCTTAAACAATCTGTTACTTAACATGCCTCTAGGGGACGACATATTAAACGCCAAGGATTTACGATAAAGAATCCGCGAAGATAATGTTAATGATCATTGATTATAATTGGATTAAACGTCAAGGTAGATAGCAGACTTGGCTCACGGGTTCAGAGGAGTGGAGCTGGCTAATGAACCTCTTAACTTAATTTTTTTTTGGGCGTGAAACAGGTTTTTTTTACACACCAATAAATTTTAATAACCATACAAAATCAGAAAAGTTCATAATTCAATCGTGCTATCTGTGTTGAAGCGAAGCTTCTATACGGACGATCGGGTCACTCGCCGCACGGCCACTCTATCCGTGCTAAGCGTCAGTAGCGTTACACGATATATAAGGTATACCTACAGACTGGCAGCTGCGGCGCCCTACGCTTTATACTATAAAGCTTCGCTTCTTTCGGGCGTCCCATGACGACAATGTTTTTTTTATTTTATTAGGACTTCCTGTCACCTGCCCAATGGCAAAGGGGGTAGCAAGGAGGAGTCAGCGACTGCCTATCGCGCGCCTATTGATGTTGTATGACCGCTTGGCGCAGTGGTTCGAGCGTAAGCCGCTCGGGTCACTACACCGGGTGGTTGCGGGTTCGATTCCCGTCAGGGTAAATTTCGGAAATGGCCTTTTCGTACTTTTCCCTGGTCTGGGTGTCACTGGGATCGCCCCCAGTCCATTGTACGGTACCCATAGTACAAGCGTTGCTTAGTTTGGGATCATACAGTTGGTGTGTTCGTCTGGCGATATTTATTTATTTTATTTATTCATGAATTCTCAGTGCACGTGCTAATGCTAGTTTTCAACCGACTTCAAAAAGGAGGAGGTTATCGATTCGTCTGTATGTTTTTTTTTAATGTTTGATACCTCAGAGCTCTTTCATTTATAAACCGATTTGAAAAATTGTTTCTTTGTTTGAAAGGATGTTCCTCCAAATGGGTCCCCATTGAATTTTCATCAAAATCGGTTCAGTTGTTTGGTAAATCAAAATAACTGGAAAAACTACGTCATTCAAGGAAACGAAATTGTGTAATTTAGTGGCTAAGAAGTGCTAGTGTAAAGATAGTGGCACCGATTCCAAATTAAAGAAATTATGTGGTCTCTAGTTATTTCTAGCTTTTTAGTGCACCTAGGGTTTTTGAAGTCGGTTCATTTTAAAAAAAAAAATTTATTGACACATAAGACTTTGGAAGACATACGATCCCTGGCGTTTGATACAAAAATCATCTAAGCTAAGCTACACCACGGCCAACGACAAGTTATACGAAAAACATTCAGGCGTTTCGTCTTAGAGTTCGTTCGTTCATTCATTCCACATGAGGGTAGAGCGTAACATTCACTTCTTACCGGTGAAAGCGTTGCAGAATGGCCGTTTCTTCGGCGTTAACACCATTTCTTCTGTCAGGCGAGGGTCAAAGTTCCTGGGAAGCTGTTGACAATGTTTTATTTTGCTTTTAAACCTGCATAATCATCTTAAAACATTATGGTAGTGACAGACATGAGCCGAATAGGTCATGCAGTCATGAATAGGTCAACAAAAATTCAAGTATTTTCCGGATTTCAGATTTATTTCTATTGAAAATGCTTTGTGTTGTTCCTCTGGGCTCAGGTCTGGCTAAGTACAAAAGTTTCTGACTGACACTCGAAGACACTCAATTAATAAATCTATCTCAAGTCTGAGAGCGATCACGAATAAGCTTTTGACATGTCATTTTGTAGTAAGATGACGTTAGGATGACATTTCGAAGATCGCTCTCAGACTTGAGATCGATTTATTAATACGGGCAAAGAGATACATAGCTATAGGGAACAGCTAAAAGAGCCTTATCTCTTTGTATAACATTAACCATCTTTCAAGCGTCAATTATTGACGTCTCTTTTACACTTACACTGGCGGCATAACAGCATTCCATGCACAACAGTGCGATTACAAAGTAAAGTGACAATCGCGACGCGGCCATGGCGGAAAATTTGACAGCTGGAAAAGATGGCGGACCTGTCAACAATATAAATTTCTTACACAGATAATATACCGTTGTGTAGAGTAAAAATATGTGTTTTTTTGGGTTTATTTAGAACCGCAACAAACATTTCGAAATCTGCCGAAATGAGTTACACGATAGGTATATGATTTTGTGCCGTAAAAGTATTAAAAAAAATGATTGGCTTGGCTTTTATTTATATTTTTTTTCCGTATATACTTAATAACTTATTATTTATTTACTCAACATATTTATTATGGTTAATAAAGTAAGAAAATAATGTATAATTTTAAATGTTCCGCTACTTTTGTCGCTAATTGTACGTATACAGTCTATCTTAACTGAGTTAGAATTACTCAGTACTTTAAAACTAAAACCGTTTTTTTGTTTA
This sequence comes from Notodonta dromedarius, assembly GCA_905147325.1. Classification (NCBI taxonomy): domain Eukaryota; kingdom Metazoa; phylum Arthropoda; class Insecta; order Lepidoptera; family Notodontidae; genus Notodonta; species Notodonta dromedarius. The sequence continues at coordinate 5,351,669 of LR990188.1, forward strand.
GGTCTACGGGGGTACTTAAAAAAGAATGTTTTTACATATTTTCCCTATGTCCGGCAACCAACCGACCGGCAAGAAATTCATCGGGCTTGTCGTTTTTAAGTACAAATAATAAATAATTTAGCCCTTTTATCGCGTCACTCCTGGGCATAGGACTTCCCTTACTACAAGGGGGATTCAGGCCATAATCCACCACGCTGGCTCAGTGTGGATTGGCGGATTTCACATGTCTTTCAAAAATTGGTTAGATTTTCTAAAACATGCAGGTTTCAAGTGATAGGTAATCATAATAGAAATGATGATTTAGATTATTATTATTTTATTAAAACCACCAGTTGCTTATATTATATCACTATTTACTCATAAAAGGTACCTTACCTAGAAAGAGGATGTTTTAGTAAACAAGATAGCTCTAGTGTGCTCTACATACCTACCTAGTAAGTTATTATGATGACAAATTACATTATTTTTATGATTGCAATAACATCATAATATATAATTATGACGACAATTGTCGCGTTCGTATCATTGTTATTAGGGGTCGTAACTCGTACGAAATAGACCTGCCTAAGTTTACTGGCAACAATAATATGTACTACTAGCTGAGCCCGCGACTTCGTCCGCGTGGAATTTAAATTAACAAAAATTTAATTTAACAAAAAATGTTAAGTAGTTCAGCTCGCAGGTTTTACGAAAAGTTAATAATTCTGTTAATAAAGAAATACCTATGCTAAGTTTAATTACATATTTTTTTTTGAATTGACTATATGTTGTTGGCCAGAGTGGCCATAACAACTTCACCCGGACAGAGGGCGAGCGCAAGTGCGCTCCAGCCAGAGGGGCAGGGGGGCAGCTAGCTCAAGGGCGCCACAAGGGACACGACCTCGGCTTGGGCCGCTGCCAGAAGAGGTGGCGAGGATAAATCTACCACCGGATCGGAACGCGACCTCGACTGAGAAGAGAGTCGATGTTTCGTGTGTTACATACCTATCGCAAAAGCCCGCTCGCGCGTTCTGAGCCCGCGCGACAGGCAGATCATTTTTTTTTTGTTTTTCTCAAATAAAAGTATCCCAAGTTACTGCTTATAACATCAGCTATCTGCCAGTAAAATCCCGTCAAAATCATTCCAGCCGTTTCGGAGATTGACTGGAACAAATATACAGACAGACAGACAGATAAAATATATAGATAATACATCCATCGCGGTTTTGATTCCCGGTGAGGCATCTTTCGGTACATAAATGGTATTTTCGTTATTCGCCCCGGATTAGTAATATCAGGCATAGAATTAAAGCTGTATGTCTCAAGTAGGTATGTATGTGCAATGAGAGAAAAAAGGACAACACGTAATTATTTTAGTTACTAGTATTCCTTTGAGCATTTTTGCTAAACGTTTTCTAATTACAGCAATTAAATTATACTTTTAATAGTAAATCATACTAATATTATAAAGAGGAAAACTTTGTTTGTTTGATTGTAATGAATAGGCTCCGAAACTACTGAACCGATTTAAAAAAATATTTCACTGTTGGGAAGCTACACTATCCCCGGGTGACATAGGCTATAATATATTTTCATAAAAATTAGGGATCCTTACTATAACTCCAATCATGTAACCGTAATGTACCCGTGCGAAGCCGGGGCGGGCTGCTAGTCCTACTAATATTATAAATGCGAAAGTTTGTGAGTGTGGATGTATGTATGTATGTATGTTTGTTACTCCTTCACGCAAAAACTACTGAACGGATTTGGATGAAATTTGGAACACAGATAGATTATAACCGGGATTAACATATAGGATACTTTTTAACCCAATAATCCAATACTACGCGGATGAAGTCGCGGGGCACAGCTAGTACTAAATATAATAATAAGATCTATGTACAAAAAAGTGCTGTTGTTTTTTTTATGGCTTCGCTGAAATAAGTTTCTAATTGGGCACTGTAAAGAAATACCTGACGGTGGTAAAGCCCAACTGTAGATCACATACGGGTGAGCTGGACTGGGGTAATACCACCCGCTCACAGAAGATCGGCGTTAAGTCGTTTTATAGCTGCGTTTCATACGATAAGTGGAGAGCCTTAAGCCCAGCCCCCCATCCATTCCCTTCCCTCTGTCCCACTCCCTTTTAGATCTGCGACGTGCGAGCAATGCCATTGGTATCGCAAGCATCTACAGGTTACGATCACTGCTTAAGGTGAAGGCGCCTGTCTAGCCCGCGAAGTTAAAATTTTTTGAGTTTTTTTAGAATTTTTTCAAAATCTGACAATAATAAAAGACAAATTTTGTAATTCGCGAATAAGACCGTATGCAGTGCGTTTATTAATACATTTATTTTACTCTAAATATTATCACGGTGGATATGATACTAGTAAATCACAAAATATACAAAAATTGCCAGATTATCTGGATAGCTGTCGTTCTTGAAATGTTTAGAGTGAGTTGGATATATTAATAAATGCACTGCACACGGTCTTTTTCGCGAATTACAAAATTTGTCTTTTATTATTGTCAGATTTTGAAAAATTTCTAAAAGAACTCAAAAAATTTGAACTTCGCTGGTTAGATGGGCGCTTTAGCCTTAACATAGGGCGGGGCGTACGCTTGTATTCCGACATTGTCACAAAAAAAAAGTTAATTCGTTAGCTTCAATAATAGGGAGTGATCAGTTGTAGTTTAGTTTAGTTTGGTAAGTTAAAAGTACTGTTTAACTCGAGCTAAGTCTAGTAACTTGTGCCGGGAGAGTTCAAACTCAATTAACAATAACAACTAAGTCAATTAAATTCGCCAAATTGGTAGGTAGCTAACAAGTTGACAGAAAGTTTTTTTTCTAATGTTTGTCCTGAAGCTGTTTGAGTTCGAGGCTTTTTGGTGCGAGAGAAAAGGTTTTTGTATTTTTACAAGAAGCTTTAATAACACTGGCATTATTACCACATATACTAGGTGATACAAAATGGGTATACTATTTTTTTTGCAAGATAACTTTGTAAATCTCAAACTAACGGCTTTGTGGGACAGTTGAAGTACTAAAGGTTTTGTAGACTTGTGAAATCGGTCAACAGCTGTATTCCTATAACACCTTTTGTTTTTCAAGTTCCCTCCAAAGCTGATGGTTTTAGAATTACAAAGTTAAGTTATGAAAAAAAAGTATACCCATTATGTGTCACCTTGTATATAAGTAACCTATATAGTTATTTATGACTTATTAATAAATCGATCTCAAGTCTGAGTGCGGTCTTGAGTACGCTTTTGACGGGTAAATTTGTACTGGAATGACATAAATATGTAATCTCAAAAGACAACACACTGGAGCTATTATGTGTATTTACATCAATATCTACTACTATTTGTAATTATTAATTAGATATAATAAGTAAGCAACTGGCGATTTAAAAAAGAATAATTAGAAAATGTATAAAGACAAGCCCGCTGTGTTTCTTGCCGGATGTTCTCAGTCGAGGTCGCGTTCCGATCCGGTTGTAGATATAAGAAAAATATGTAAAAATTACAATTTATAACCGCCCCCGTAGGCCTAAACAAAATAAACTCTTTGACTTTGACTTTTATAATGATATTACCTAGATAGCTCTCAGACTTGAGATCTCTGTGTTCCTCGATAGCGTAGACAGAGGTACAGTCAGCGTCAGTAGGACCTTGCGTTCAAGGTAGTCAAGTTGATCGAGCGTAGGCCGCTCGGCTGACTGCACATGGTGGTTGCGGGTTCGATTCCAGCCAGGGCTAATTTCTGAAATGGCCTTTTAGTAATTTGCCCAGGTCTGGTTGTCACCGGGATCTCCCCCAGTCCATGGTACCCCTAGTGCAAGCGTTGCTTAGTTTGGGACCGTACAGTTATTGTGTCAGACTGGCGACATTTATATAAATTCACAATCATTTCAGCCGCTTGAAAATTATCAGCTCTTTTATAGTTTAAAAGGCCGTTGCATCGGGGCTTTTTTAATTTTCAATTAAGATTTATATAAGATCTATTTGATTAAGATTGTACCAACTGCTGTTTGTCGATGTATTTGTTGCCACAGACATGTGTACATGTGCAATTAGACATACTTTTGCAAAATGGATCCAACCCACCCACACTTCTGCAAACTAAAACCAACCTAGAACCACTAACACAAGGTTGGTTATGATCTACAGCAAAACGTTATCCAATTGATTGTTGAAAAGTATTTGTAGTTAACTGAATCACTATGGATATCGTGTTGCAAAACGGAATCAACCCACATGCACTGCTGTAGACCAAAACCAACCTTGTTTTAGTGGTTCTAGGTTGGTTTCAGCTTGCAGAAGTGTGTGTGGGCTGGTTCCATATTGAAAATACAACGTCCTTTTATATAAATAAGAAATATCGCCAGTGGAACACACCAACTGTATGGTCCCAAACTAAGCAACGCTTGTACTATGGGTACCGTACAATGGACTGGGGGCGATCCCAGTGACAGCAAGACCTGGGCAAATTACGAAAAGGCCATTATTTCCGAAATTTGTCCCGGCGGGAATCGAGCACGCAACCACCCGGTGTAGTGATCTGAGCGGCCTGCCTTCAAACCACTGCGCCGGTTGTTAAGATTCAAAATGGGATTCTGAATGTTTTTAACGTTTAATTTCAAGTGCACACAATCCTTGCTATAAAATGTACAAAACGCAGCGTTCCGGGAGCGACTGTAATTGTTTAAACTCTAAATTAAACATGCCGAGTTTAAATTGAAAAATAATAATGGGAAACTGCGAGACGTTGTTGGAACAGAAAAATAAATGTTGGTCCGTTTAGATATGGGCGGAATGCGCTTAGGTAGTGAGTCGGTCCTTGTGCTTATAACAACGTGTGTATTAAAGATGGGACATTTCATAGGCACCGTGTGCAAAATCATATGATATAGATTTCATAAGTAGCACCTGCTACCGACAAAGGCAAATCATTGGAATTAAATCACAAAGTTTTTGGTTCTGTCCCGGTTTTCATGATAAATCATAGACCAGTGAAATCATAGGATTCAGTGCCATACAGAACATTTATCGTGAATAAAATCATTTACTGTGAAAAATCACAGGTGAAATAACAGTGGAAGACATACACAATTTCACGTACCTAAGAAAATTCATTAAAAATAGCAATCATTTTCATGCCTAGTTTCGATACTTAAACGCAACTCGAATTTGAGGACTTCCTTAATTTTACGAGTATGAGACGAATGATGATGTCACAAAATAGAGATAAATTTCTAGTATGTTCCGAAAGTCGTGCACTGTTGAGTAGTCAAATTATGAGTTTGATGGGGGGTGGGAGGGGTGTTGAGTTGCCAAAATAAGAAGTTGAAGGGGGTGTGGTGCTCACTGGAGTTGAGAAGTCCAAATATGACGCTGTACGATGATTAAAACTTTTGGATCTGGCAAAACTGGTTTAAAAAAGCCAGCGCTCGATGGTATGAACAAGACGCAAATCAGACGCTAGTAGAGTACGAAATTTATGGCTCACGCATACGACCAGAAACGCTCACGTTTGCGTTTCTATTGCGTTTACAGTAACTAACAGAGTTGGGGCCCTGATCTCACCGAAAACCCTATATGTGGGCATACCACGTTCACAAGTGAGCGCTCCCGTTCGTGCTTCAGGTGACTCGTTAAGCTGTAGGTCCCGGCTGTTGCAGTCGTTAAGCCATGTCGGAGGGCTTCGGGCGGCCTGGTAAATTCGGCACTACAGTTTACCACTATAGGAAATAAATAATGACCCCTAATTGTTCAGAAAATCCCTGGATTATGTATATAGAATACTTTTAGTATTATGGAAAAGTTTATAATATATTATCCACCGGATAGTCTAAAAATATCTATACAAATAAATAAAATTGGAGTGTCTGTTTGTAATATCAAAATAACACCTTTTCACTAAATGCATATGAAAGTACATACGACACATATAACAAAAACGCGATTAAATTTTTTTTTGTCTGTCTGTCTGTCTATCTCTCTGTCTGTCTGTCTGTCTGTGTGTTTGTTCCGGGTAATCTCCAAAACGGCTGGCCCGATTTTGACGGGACTTTCACTGGCAGATAGCTGATTTTTTGTTTTGTTTTAAGGAGTAACTTAGGCTACTTTAATTTTAGAAAAACAATTAGGGTTCCGCGTAAAAAAATAAAAACACATGAAATCAAAGAGTATTTCGGAAACGGCTGGACCGATTTTGACGGGACTTTCACTGGTAGATAGCTGTTGTTATAAGCAGTAACTTATGCTACTTTTATTTTAGAAAAACAGAATTTTAAAAATGGGTCCTGTCGCGCGGGCTCAGAACGCGGGAGCGGGCTTTTTTGTTAAGTTAAATTCCACGCGGACGAAGTCGCGGGCTCAGCTAGTATTTAATAAAAAATGGGTAACCATTGAGTTTGTCGCCGGCTCTTCTCAGTGGAAACGGCATTCCGAAGCGGCGGTAAATCCTACTAATATTATAAATACGAAAGTTTGTGAGTGTGGATGTATGTTTGTTACTCTTTCACGCAAAAACTACTTAACGGATTTGGATGAAATTTGGAACACAGGTAGTTTATAACCTGGATTAACACACAAAATACTTTACTTAAGTCTACGCGGACGAAGTCGCGGGGAGAAACTGGTTTTGTATATTAATAAGCGTTTTGGTTTACATAGTGATTGCGGACAGGGGTACACCGCAGTAGACCCACATTTCAGCAAAAGTAATTTCAGTAATTAATAATTATTTTTGAATGAAATCCAATCAATGACGTGGCTACAATTTATTAGTAGGTACAATATTATATAATTTCCACGTTCCCGAGATAGTGCAAGGAATACAAACACTTACCTAGGCGCTGTTGGGCGGTGAGTGAATGCAATCCTGTGGGATCCACGACATTTATATAGCGGAGTGGACCGCTTGGGCGGGCGGGAGCAGCGCCGGCCGTGGAGACGACGTTACAACTAAAACTTTTCCTTCATTATTAACTACTTTATTACTTTATTTAGGGCGTTTTTCAGCTATGCCCGGACTCGTCGAAGGTAAAACCTCGGTGTCATAATTGGACACCATTGTCAATCCTGGCTCTCAGGAGTAACAGTGGTGGGAGTGAGAGGAGACATCGGTCTCATGAAATAAAAAAAAAAACAGTGCCGTCTAGGGACGCCCGAAAGAAGCGGAGCTTAATAGTATAAAGTGTATTTTTTATTTTATTTATTCAGGACAACAAACAATTGCATAATAAAAGCTTAAGTAATGTAGTAACACATCAGGAGTGATTACGCAACCAGCACCGTTATCCACAAAATAAGTGTATGGGCCGCTACTGTCACTCTGTATACCTATATATCGTGTAACGCTACTGACATCATCGTGTTATGCTACTGACGCGCCCCGAAAGCCCGTATAGAAGGTTCGCTTCAAAAATACTTCAATAAACCGGAGATCAAACTTGACTATCAGGCTTCTGTTTTCACTGGTTAAAAAGTACACCGTCCGTACCTATTTCTTTCGCGGAAATATTTAGAACATCTTTCGGCTCCATTCGTTCCTTGTGCTGCGCGGACACCCCGCGGCTCCGCGCGTAGTACCTAAGGCGCTCGCCCAGAAAACATTCATTTACCTACATCGCAACACTACGCATAAAATATAATTAAATGCACTTGTCAATATAACGTTATGATTATGATTATTACTCAATGGCTGGTCGGAATACGTCACGCTTTTCGGTGTATCATCAAATATTGCTCACTGTAGGTCACAGTGTGAGTGAACCAAAACTATTCCGGGTGTAAGGGGCATCGTAACGAAAACTGATACCATGGATTCAACTCATGATTCTGGACCCTCTCAGAGTTGGAATTTGTAGTCGTTATTTTCATGAATTATTCTCAAATTTGACAGCATTTTTAAATTGATTTTAGCATGTAATCTTAAAGCAGTGATAGCCGATTGGTTAAAGCACGCGTCTTGCGGGCACCAGGTCTTAGGTTCAAATCCCGGCTCGCACCTCTGGATTTTTCGAAATCTATGTGCGAATCATAATTTCTATATGATTATCACTTGCTTACGGTGAAGGAAAACATCGTGAGGAAACCTGCATGTCTTAGAAGATCTAACCAATTTTCGAAAGACATGTGAAGTCCGCCAACCCGCACTGGGCCAGCGTGGTGGATTATGGCCTGAATCCCCCTCATGTTGAGGGGAGGCCCGTGCCCAGCAGTGGGACGTCAAAAGGGCTAAATTATTATTATTTTATCTTTAAATACAAATATACCTCAAAATGATTATAATAAATAAATCAATAAAATTACTGTTTGAGAAATAAACTGCAATGTAAGTTAAAACTCAGTACGTACGCTCGAGCGCGCATTTCATGCTAAAATAACATTTAAAATACTGAAAAATTTGAGCATGATACATGGAAATATCGACGTAAACTTTCAACTCTGGTGGGTCCAGAATCATGAGTTGAATCCATGGTATCAGTTTTCGTTACGATGCCCCTTACACCCTGTATAGTTGCCTACTAGGTTTAACGTGGCAGGTACCCTAGCGTACCTAGATTTTATTTTGTCTGTGTTGACAACAGCGCCGTTTATCGGATCCAATCGTATCTAAAAACCATCCAGTTGACAGCATAAGTACAAGAAAAAATCATCGAAATCCGTCAAGCCGTTTAGGAGATGAAGAGTTGCAAACACACGGATACCGGAATTTTATGTTGCAAAGAAGATTAAGTTATTGTTTTCTACAGAGACCTGTTCAGAGGTATGAATAAGAATATTGTTTTATTAATAAGCCACTAGCTGACCCGACAGACGTCATGTTGCAACTTTCTTATTGTTTTTCTTTCATAAGAACCTTCTCCTGACAATAATAAACGCAACAAAAAAAGAATTAGCGACATCGTTCCATCCGTTCGATGAACAAGGAAATAGAGATTCATTTTATATATTACTAGATGTACCCTGCGCGCGTTGCTACGCTGTCAAAGATTGGTCGTACCAACTCAGAAACCTTTGTGGGCTCATACACAACACTTTGCTGAAGATCATGACATGATCAAATTCATGGTTTACGATTCTATAAAGGACATACAGACAAACATTCATTTCTATATATATACTAGCTGTGCCCCGCGACTCCGTCCGCGTTCTGTTGAAAATTTTCCTGAATTTTCTTTGCTATAAACCTCACGGAGCCCGAGGCCTTTCCAACGAATGCAAAACCGTGGAAATCGGTTCGTGCGTTCTGGAGTTATAGCTTCAGGAAGGAAAACCCGACTTATTTTTATATAGTAGATAGATTACTATTTTTTTAATTTAATGAAATAAACCAATTCATCAAACAATCTGACAATCCACCTGATATTAAGCAGTTATCAAACCCTATAGATGCTTGCAATCTATACATCTTCTAAACAAATAAATAAAATTGGAGTGTCTGTTTGTAATATCAAAATAACATATTTTCACTAAATTCATATGAAAGTACATACGACACCTATAGCAAAAACGCGATTTAAATTTTTTTTGTCCGTCTGTCTATCTGTCTGTCTGTCTGTCTGTCTGTGTGTTTGTTCCGGGTAATCTCCGAAACGGCTGGACCGATTTTGACGGGACTTTCACTGGCAGATAGCTGATGTTTTAAGGAGTAACTTAGGCTACTTTTATTTTAGAAAAACAAATTTTAAAAAAATGGGTCCTGTGGCGCGGGCTCCGAACGCGGGAGCGGGCTTTTTTGTTAAGTTAAATTCCACGCGGACGAAGTCGCGGGCTCAGCTAGTACCAAATACAATTCTCGGACGTTGCCAACCTAAAGGGGGGTGGGGCATGAGGAGTGAAATTGAGGGGGGTAAAGATACGTGCGTCTAAAACATTGTCTCAATGAATTGGTTTGAACTTGGTCTCCACTTACAGCTAAGCGATTGTTGGAACATGACAATCAAAGAAGTAACCTAAAATTAACTCGTCCAACATTTAACTTGAGCAGTTTTATCTTAAGTAGGTAGGTATATGATTCTCAAACGGTTGTTTGATAGTTTTGTTTGTTCTATAAGTTGAACTTTAGCTTTTAAACGCAGCTTTCTAGATGCTCCTTGAAATAACAATGTAGTTAAAGATAGTTTTGAACCCCCGAATCGTAGTTAGAAGTTTTAAAATGTTAAAAAAATTAGATTAAGTAAGTAGTTTTTATAAAATTACCTATGTAACAAAATATCGACGACCGCTTGGCGCAGCGGTTCGAGTGTAGGCCGCTCGGCTGACTGCACATGTTGGTTGCGGGTTCGATTCTCGGTGGGGCAAATTTCGGAAATTGCCTTTTCGTAACTTGCGCTGGTCTGGGTGTCACTGGGATCGCCCCCAGTCCTTTGTACGGTACCCATACAGTTGGTGTGTCAGTCTGGCGATATTTATTTATTGTTTATTATATGAGTCCCTTTATCACCTTTAATTTAATACGACCTCAGGTAAACCCTATTATTATTACGCTTAATAATGAACATCTCTGACTGTTAAGGCGATTTATATCCTTAGGGACGACCGGAGAATACGAAATACCTAGTCTCGTTCGGGTACCTACTGAATTGTCTCTATATTCCAAAACGGAGAGGTGGAAATAAGGTATGCAGTTGGTAATTTATATTACTCCTTGCAATGCGTGATAAAGGAGATAAAATGCAAAAACTTGTCGTCCAACACTTTTTAATAAATACCAAACTTAGAATTTTTCTACATAGGTATTTTCAGATATCGTGATCCAATCACAGACCAATAAGCAATAGAGGCCGCATAGCCAGCGTCAAACTCAAAACTCAAAATTGTTTTTATTAATGTAAGCCAACAAAGCATTTATGAACAGTCAGAATCTACCGGCGGCACGGAATGCCGCTTCCACTGAGAAGAGCCGCCGAGAAACTCAATGGTTACTCTTTTCAATTAATAAAAGATGGTGTACATTCTCAGGAACAGCGACAGAATGTGAGCAGGCGACACCATTGTCACTAAATAAGTAAATACCTACATTAAAAGACTATCACTAATAAAATAAGTAAGGACATTAAAAGAGCTAAATTATTCATTTTTTTTATTAGTAATATATCTAAAACCAAAATACGAGTATACTAGGGGGCCAATCGCGCTAATTTTGAAAGGTTTAACCATTCGAACGGAACGTATTTGGTTTTGGTTTAGATTTGGTTTGGCCGCTGTCAAAAATGGTATCGCGCTATTTTTCTGAACGTTTAAATCGCTGACGTTACCAAAGTAAAACCAAACCACAACCAAACGTGAAACGTTTAGAGCTTACCCGCGTATTAGGTAAATACTAGGCGTTACTTCTGTAATTTATGGTCGATTATGCATTTCGTAAAGTGGGCAGCACTAATTTACTATGGTCAAATGCAGTCTAATGTAAACAATATAAGCTGTTTTCGTTTTTTGATAACCAAAACATTGCTTTTCAAGTACTACATTTGTTTGTTATTGCTATTTGTTAAATGCCACTAGCGAAATACCTATTGGAGGAGAAGAATAAGTAAAATAATTAATATTCATAAGGTAAGTGCATAAATAATATTTGGTTTTTGAGCACAATGTATAGGCCAAAATTCTAATCTCCGAGTGAAAGTCCAGTGATTGATAATCTAATTGACATTGTAGAAAAATGTGATCATGCTTCCACGGAAGCTATTAAGCAAGAGTTGAAGTTGATAAAAACAATGTGGTGTTTGTGTTTTTATAGTGTTTTATTATGGTTTTACAGAAAACATGGACGGAGGACGTCGTCAGTGAGTCGCCACCCCGGCCCGCGGTCGACGCAGGTTATATCACCCCGGTGCGGTCGTCGAATCTTCGTGTGCAAATCTACAAAATAAAATTATACAATTAAAACATAACCTATATTTATTTTCATTGTAGTCACTAATCATTATAATTTATTATCATTATAGTCACAAATAAATAATAATTACACATTATGATGTGTGATTTGTGAATATCTATTAAACATTCTGAGAATGATACCCCTTAATGTTCTGCTGGAGTTGTGATAGCGATATGGGTGCCATCAACACAACCCTGAACCCCTGGCAATTCCAAACAACAACAAAATGTTATGATTACCTACCTCATATAGGTTGTAGGTACATTTCACAAATGCTTACCTTCGTATCCTCATCCAGACCATCAGAACGAGAGGCAGGTAGGTATAAGAGGAGTTCATTCTTCCGCCAACCCGGCAAACAGCTCCGTTGAAAGACGATATCGCTTTCTAAGCTTTGACTCCGATTTAGAAATCAATGACCGTCTTATTGAGCCATTCTGCCTGCGGGCCGATGCTTTACCCTCAGCTACGTCCACCTCATAAGCACTTTGTAGCTTGATAAGATGTATCTCGAGCATTTTAAGCTTTTATATATTACACAAACACTTCAATTTAAATTTTAGTTACAATAATCCACCAAACATAACTTGAAAAGTTGCTCGTCACGAACTAATTCAAAAACGTTCGTTTGGCAGCGGAATAGCCGATTCCAACGTAACGCTTTTGGTTCTAAACGCTGTCGAAAAGTAAAGCAATACGTTGACAAACGTATCTTCCAAAATAAAGCTAATTCGTTTCCGTTTAAATAATAGCGCGATACGAAATGTGCATAACATAACGTTTTTGGTTGTGGTTTTGTTTTGGTAATGTCGTTTAAAATTAGCGCGATCGCCCCCTAGGTGATACAAAATGGGTATACTATTTTTTTTTGCAACTTAACATTGTAAATCTCAAACTATCGGCTTTGTGGGACAGTTGAAGTACTAAAGGTTTTGTAGACTTGTGAAATCGGTCAACAGCTGTATTCCTATAACACCTTTTGCTTTTCAAGTTCCCTCCAAAGCTGATGGTTTTAGAATTACAAAGTTAAGTTTTGAAAAAAAAAGTATACCCATTATGTGTCACCTTGTTTAATGAAACATACAGACTTGTTGCAATTTTATCTCCCCAGCAAGGTATATGTTGAATTACAAGTAGGTACCTATAATAAGCAGCGAATGATAGAAAAACATGGAAGGACATGGAGGAGGCCTTCACTCGAGAGAGGTCCTTGATTATTACAAATAACACGACACAACATTTATAAATAATACAAATAATTATAATTAATATACTAACAATATATTATTTTTGATACTAAAAATACTGACTCAAATGAATACTTGAATGAAAATGAAAACTGATGAAATAATTTACAATTTAATTTTTTTTGTAATTGTAATCTTAAATTTTGTAATTGTAATTTGTAAATGTAAAATTTCAAGGATTCAATGGCTTTATTAATAATAATAATAATAAACCTATAATAAGGTTACAGGTTCGATTCCTATCGGGGCACATTTCAGGAACTTGTCCTTAGTTGGGGACCATACAATTGGTGTGTAAATTTTTTTGCTAAAGCTAGACACCCACGAATAATAATATAAGTAACTTCTGTAACTTGATAAGACTATGGTATAAATTGTAAAGCCATAAAAATACCATAAACAAATAGAATATAACACCGTTATAAAGTTCCCGCAAAGAATAGTATTTCACGAAGCATCTCAAATTTTGTTCGGTACGAAAATTTTAATTGTACCTACCCACATGAAGACGATATATACTCGTATAGGGATGTTTGTTGTAATAAAATTCAGGTGTGGTCAGTGGCGGATTTACCAGCAGGCTGAGTAGGCTGGAGCCTAGGGCGGCAGATTTACCAGCAGGCTGAGTAGGCTGGAGCCTAGGGCGGCAGATTTACCAGCAGGCTGCGTAGGCTGGAGCCTAGGGCGGCAGATTTACCAGCAGGCTGAGTAGGCTGGAGCCTAGTGCGGCAGATTTACCAGCAGGCTGAGTAGGCTGGAGCCTAGTGCGGCAGATTTACCAGCAGGCTGAGTAGGCTGGAGCCTAGTGCGGCAGATTTACCAGCAGGCTGAGTAGGCTGGAGCCTAGGGCGGCAGATTTACCAGCAGGCTGAGTAGGCTGGAGCCTAGGGCGGCAGATTTACCAGCAGGCTGAGTAGGCTGGAGCCTAGGGCGGCAGATTTACCAGCAGGCTGAGTAGGCTGGAGCCTAGGGCGGCAGATTTACCAGCAGGCTGAGTAGGCTGGAGCCTAGGGCTTCAGATTTACCAGCAGGCTGAGTAGGCTGGAGCCTAGGGCGGCAGATTTACCAGCAGGCTGAGTAGGCTGGTGCCTAGGGCGGCAGATTTACCAGCAGGCTGAGTAGGCTGGAGCCTAGGGCGGCAGATTTACCAGCAGGCTGAGTAGGCTGGAGCCTAGGGCGGCAGATTTACCAGCAGGCTGAGTAGGCTGGAGCCTAGAGCGGCAGATTTACCAGCAGGCTGAGTAGGCTGGAGCCTAGGGCGGCAGATTGACCAGCAGGCTGAGTAGGCTGGAGCCTAGGGCGGCAGATTTTTGGGGCGGCAAATATGGGGACAGATTGTTTTTTGCTACCTCATAAAAATCAAGCGCAATAAAGATTATTTATTTACGTTAACCGAATGTACATTATTGTGTAAGTAGCATACATTACCCCGCATTCATTAATCGTACAGTATTGAGCTTTGATTATCTCAAAAATAAACCCAAAAATTATTTTACGTGCAATTTCAACGAAATTTTTGGATCGTATAAATAATCTATAACAATTGTAGAGGCAGGGGCGGCAAAAAGTATACAGCTTATACCTTGGAACTTTGTAAATCCACCACTGGGTGTGCGTGTGTTCACAATTCTTCTACTGCTAAACGGCTTGACCGACTTTGATGATTTTCTCTTTGTACCGAAGTTAAGTCATCTGGATGGGTTCTTGGCTATAGTTAGACATAGTAGGTGGCACTGTTGTCGACAGCCAGAGAATACGCTAGAGAAGCTGCGCGCATAAGATTTACAAAATCTACAAGATTTTGCTACCATTTAAATAAATAAATATCGCCAGACCGACACACCAACTGTATGGTCCCAAACTAAACAACGCCTGTACTATGGGTACCGTACAATGGACTGGGGGCGATCCCAGTGACACCTAGACCTGGGCAAATTACGAAAAGGCCATTTCCGAAATTAGCCCCGGCGGGAATCGTACCCGCAACCATTATGTGCAGTGAGCCGAGCGGCCTACGCTCGAACCACTGCGCCAAGCGGTCATAATGGCCCGCCTGCGATTTTGCCTGAATCCCCCCCACATTGAGGGGAGACCCCTGCCCAGCATTAAAAGGTCTTTATTATAAACGGCGGAGGTACAGATTACGAATTAGTAATTAGGTATAAAAGCAAACAAGTATTCCGTTTCAATTTAAAATCGTTCAGACTTTTCATTATCAGACGCCTGTGACACTCACCGCAGGTTTTCTTTCAGTTTTCAGTGGTTTATGTTAGTACTGATAGCTACCTAGTGAAAGACTCCGTAAGCGATTGAGATAAGTAATAATATGCCTATGGTAGGTAGTAGTAATGCAATATTTTACAGGTAGCGTGTGAAAAATCATATGATATAGATTTTTATAAGTAGCACCTGCTACCGACACAGGTAGAAACTGTTGAAAATAATGGCAATTAAATCGCTAATCGTTTGGTTCTACAACAGTTTTTATAATAAATCATCGACCAGTGACTTCATGGGATTACGTGTCATAGTGAAATTCACTATGAATAAAATCATTGACTGTGAAAAATCACATGTGAAATAACAGTGAAAGAAAAATATAATTTCACGGAATGAAAATGAATTGAAAGTAGCAATCATTTCCACGCCTGGTAGGATCTATCTATCTATCTATATACGAGTATATATAAAAATGAATCTCAATTTCTTTGGTTATCGCATCACGCGTGAACGGATATAACGATTTCGCTAATTCCTTTTTTGTTGTGTTTATTATTATCAGGAGAAGGTACTTATGAAAGAAAAGATTAAGAACTTTGAGCGGAACAGTTCGAATTCAATATTCAAAGTTAATACAGGACAACGTCTGTCGGGTCAGCTAGTACAAAATATTTATATTGACGCTGGTAGTAACAAGCTTTGGCCAAATGAATACAGATCATATAGGGGCGGGCTCGTCCGGGGTAGTAGGTACCGGACGTGCGTGTACCTTCGCACAGAAGATCGGCGTTAAGGTGAAGGCGCCTGTCTAGCCCGCGAAATTCAAAATTTTCGAGTATTTTTATAGTTTATCCAAAATCTGAAAACATTTAAGACAACATTTTGTGATTTGCGAAAAACACAGTATGCAGTGCGTTTATTAATACATTTATTTTACTCTAAATATTATCACGGTGGATATGATACTAGTAAATCACTAAATATACAAAAATTGCCAGATTATCTGGATAGCTGTCGTTCTTGTAATGTTTTAGAGTAAGTTGGATATATTAATAAATGCACTGCACACGGTCTTTTTCGCGAATTACAAAATTTGTCTTTTATTATTGTCAGATTTTGAAAAAATTCTAAAAGAACTCAAATTATTTGAACTTCGCGGGCTAGATGGGCGCTTTAGCCTTAAGTAGCTATTATTATTTGTGTGTCGTCCTAAGAGTAAGAGAGCCGGAAGCCCAATCCTCTCTCCCTTTTCTTCCCTCCGTCCCACTCCCCGTCAGGTTGGCAACGTGCGAGCAATACCATTGGTATTGTTATCATCTATAGCCTACGGTTACTGCTTAACATTAGGCGGGCCGTATGATTATTTAATAATAATAATAATCGCCAGACAGACACACCAACTGTACGGTCCCAAACTAAGCAAAGCTTGTACTATGGGTACCGTACAATGGACTGGGGGCGATCCCAGTGACACCCAGACCTGGGAAAATTAAGAAAAGGCCATATCCGAAATTTGCCCCGGCGGGAATCGAACCCGCAACCACCATGTGCAGTGAGCCGAGCGGCCTACGCTCGAACCACTGCGCCAAGCGGTCGTCGTTTGACTGTGTTAATTATATAAAAAACTAGCTGAGCCCGCGACCTCGTCCGCGTGGAATTTAACTTAACAAATCAGCCCGCTCCCGCGTTCTGAGCCCGCGCGACAAGGCCCCTTTTTTAATTTTGTTTTTCTTAAATAAAAGTAGCCTAAGTTACTGCTTATAACATCAGCTATCTACCAGTGAAAGTCTCGTCAAAATCGGTCCAGCCGTTTCGGAGATACTCTTTGATTTCTAGTGAGAAGGTATTATTTTGATATTACAAACAGACACTCCAATTTTATTTATTTGTATGTATAGATATCATGCTTATTCAAATATCAATCATTTTTGTTCCAGTGATTGTGGCAGATATTATTATTATTATTGTGTAACAAAGTCGGAATACACGCGTACGAGCCGCTTGATGTTAAGCAGTTACCGTAGCCTATAGATGCTTGCAATGCTAATGGCATTGCTAGCACGCAGCCGACCTGAAGAGGTGTGGGATAGAGGGTGGGCCAGGGGGTTGTTCTTGTAGTCATGTAATAAATGAACCAACTCTGCCCATAACACGACGAATTTGCTGTTGTTATTGAAATTTCCACTTTATTATCCGTTTCATTGAACACATATTGGGTTCGACAGTATTTTGTTACGATAAATCATTGATAAATTGAGTTTTTTGTTACAGACTTGTTTTTGTCTATATTCTGTTCACAATACATTACTCGTTACCCACACAGACTTAAAAATACTACTTACCCATCATATTTAACCCCCGGCGAAAAAAGAGGGGTGTTATAGGAGTTTAACATGGGTATCTGTGTATCTGTGTGTCTGTCTGTGGTAACGTAGCGCCCAAGCAGATGAATCAATTTTCAATCAATCAATCAATCATCAGCCTATATTTGTCCACTGCTGGACATAGGCCTCCCCTAATGAGCGCCATAGCGCCCTGTCTTCAGCTTGCCAAATCTTGTTTGCTTCTTAATCAATTTTACTTCTGTTTATTTTATTAGAAAGGTATTCTGATCGAGAGTGTTCTTAGCTATGTTTCATGTAAATCGGTTCAGCCGTTTGAAAATTATCGGCTCTTTTCTAGTTGAAAAACCGTCGCATCGGGGGCATTTAAAATTTTCAATTTAGAGTTATTCATATTGAAGTCAAGAAGATTATATAAGTACCTAATCTTCTTGTATTTATTAAAAGCCATTAATACCTTATTACCTGATTCATAGAAAAATTATGCCGAATGAAGTGCAGTTATGGTTAGACCTGTAAGTGACAGCAATAACAATACACAGAAATACCAATTAAAGCGAACTCAACCATTTTTCTATGACTTTACAGCACATAATCAAATATCGATGTTTCTTCTTTCTTCAATAATATGGCTCACCCAGTTTAATATAGGTATTTCGCCAGTGTCAGGTAACAAATAGCTGTTATAAACACATTCTAACGATACAAAGCAAAAATGCGGCCGCCCACTTTGGAAAACCAAAATGGAGACCAAATATCGATCAAATTTAATTCAAATTCAAAGCGTTTATTTTGTTTAGGCCTACGGGGGCACTTACAAATTGTCAATTTTACATTTTTTTTTTCTTATATCTACATCCGGATCGGAACGCGACCTCGACTGAGAAGATCCGGCAAGAAACTCAGCGGGCTTGTCTTTTTACATGTAATTTTTTTATATTTTTTTTATCGCCAGTTGCTTATATTCAATAATTACAAAGAGTAGTAGATATTAATATAAATATTATAATAGCTCCTTAATAAAATAATATTATAATAGTGCCTTCTGATATAACTAAGAATTACACAAATAATTCGGACTAGCAGGGCAAGACACGCTACGCTTTGACATTATTATTGACTGTCGAGATTTGATGTTATACACACCTCACACTGGTTATTATTATGCAAATAATCTATCCACCGCAAGCAGGGAAATTAATTTTGATTGACTTCAAACAAATGTGTGGCTGTTGAACTAAAAACCGATACATTCCTTTCACTCTGATATTGCTTGCATCTCGTTTCCGTAACTGTCAGAATTTTCACAGCAACTCTCGTGATCAAAACATATTCTTTCTTCGTCTATGATTTATTCTTTTTGACGTTTTTGACCATCACGCATAATGGTCAAAAACGTCAAAAAGGTCTGAAAAACAATAACAACAGCAGAATCATGTAAATTATAAAATTTTGCAGTAACATGCGGCTATAGTCATGTAAATAGTTATTTTCCTAAGGTAACCAGAACTGACTCAGAGCTTTCACTCCCGCTGTGACTCCTGGATCCCTGGACTTTACCATGAACTACACTGAACTCAAGAAACTGGATGCAAAGACTTTAAAAAAGATAACTGAAGGTCTGGGCCCCAGCGACGAGTGCCTCTGCTCCCTCCTCAGCCCTGAAAAAAAGGGGGGCTTCATGGCCGCCCTAAAGAAGTTGTTCGCGAAACCTAAGAAGAAAGCCTGTTGTGCAAAAGGCCCGGTGGAACTGAGTATACCCGTTACGTTCAGTAAGGACGGGAACGGTAAGTCACTGATATACTAGGTGAAACAGAAAGGGTGTAAGTACTATTTTTTTGCAACTTAACTTTGTAAATCTAAAACTATCGGCTTTGTGGGACCGTTGAAGCACTGAAGGTATTGTAGACTTGTGAAATCTGTCAACAGCTGTATCCCTGTAACACCTTTTGTTTTCCAAGTTTCCTGCAAAGCTAATAGCTTAAGAATTTTCTAAGTTAGGTTTTGAAAAAAAAAGTATACCTACCCTTTCTGTTTCGAGCTGTGTATTATCTGTTGTATGCCACGGATATATATGTAAACGGACGAATGAGATGACCGAAGCCCGAACCCCTTTCTCTCGTCCTCCCTTCCTCCTCCTCCTCTATAATAATACTGATAATGCTTATCAGGTGGGCCGTAGGTACGCCTATTTGTCGACTTTGTTAGATAATTATTGAAATGCCAAACTGCTGAACCGATTTTGATGATCTTATATGGGCCCAATCTAGAAGGGTATCCTTTCAAATGCAACAACACATTTTTCGAATCGGTGTATAAATGACTGAGTTCTGAGGTAACAAATATAAAATAAAATAAAATACACACGAGTCCCGCCACACACTCCCACCACTGTAACTCCTGTGAGCCAGGATCGACAATGGTGACCAATAATGACGTCGAGGTTTGACCCTCGACGAGTCCCGGGGACAAGTTAAATTGTCTTGGAACCCGCACGAAAACAAATCAATCTTTTTTATGCGACTGTACTTTATAAAGGCGCGCGAGTTGACGACACAAAAAATAGGTAAAATCCGAAGGTGCCAACTCGCGCGCACTCGCGAGTTTCAGGCGCGCGAGTTGACGAATAACTCATTTAATCGAAAGAAATAATAGGAGGAGTTGGAAGAAAATATTTCCACTTCCCTCCGGTGCAAAGCGGGAGACAAAATATATATAGCTGGTATGGGCTAATTGCCATAGAAACAAGACTGTTACAGCTGATTGAAGACCTTTTCATAATATGATAATTAAAATGATTGCTTATACAGGATCACTGGATATTCGACGTACTTAGGTACCTATTCCTTGCAGGGTGTGATAATGCTATCAATCTGACTTCACATGTCTTTCGAAATTGGTTAGATTTTCTAAGACAAGCAGGTCTCCTCACGATGTTTTTCCTTCACCGGAAGCGAGTTATAATCATATAGAAATTATGATTCGCACATAGATTTAGAAAAACCCTGAGGTGCTAGCTGGGGTTTGAACTTTTGAACCTAGGACCTGATGCCCGCATGACGCGTGCTTAACCAATCGGCTATCACTGCTGTTATTATCTACCTAGATCACAAAATTTGAAAATACCTGGTAATATACAGAATGTCGTATAGCAAATATCTATTAATAAGTAGCGGAACCGACAGACATTGTCCGGTCTTAACTTTGAAGTTGAATTGTTCCGCTCAACTTTCTTATTTTTTTCTTTTATAATAACCTTCTTCTGACAATAAACACAACAAAAAAATAATTAGCGAAATCGTTCCATCCGTTCACGCGTGATGCGATGACCAAGGAAATAGAGATTCATTTTTATATATATAGGCTAGCTGTGCCCCGCGACTCCGTCCGCGTGGAATGTGGACCACCCTTAACATGTAGTGGTATGAAAAATAGATAGTGGCCGATTCTCAGACCTACCCGATATGCTCACAAAATATCACGAAAATCGAACGAGCCGTTTCGGAGGACTATGGTAACTAACATTGTGACACGAGAATTTTATATATAAGAAGATATAGATAATAATAATAATAATAATTTAGCCCTTTTGACGTCCCACTGCTGGGCACGGGCCTCCCCTCAACATGAGGGGGATTCAGGCCATAATCCACCACGCTGGCCCAGTGCGGGTTGGCGGATTTCACATAGATAGATAATATGGTGCAGTAAAGGTCGTTGTGTCACTCAGATCCTCATCACCAGTAACCCTGTGTACCTACTTCCAGATGTTTATATAAAAAAGGTGTTGGTGAAGCACAATTCTCCCTGCGGCAAGTGTGGCTGCGACGTTCAGAATGTGTCGGTGAAGAACTCTCTGGCGAATATTAATATAGCGCCCCCTGACGTGTCGGTGCCATGCTCGTGTTCCCCTACATCCTTGTGTGGTGAGCTTATTTGTAATCCTTCCAATGATCCCCACCCTCCGAGCGCCCTTCGCCCTATGAGTCACAATATTTCGGAAGTGTTTTGTTTCTTTTTCGTGCCGATCAGTAACGTTTATATACAAGAATCGATACTAAAACAGATAGACTTAGATACGAGGCATGCCTTTTAAGTTCTGTCGTTTCCATAATTCCCGGCAATTTTGAATTTGGAACTGTTCTATATTCGAATGTGTTTAAATTTCGAATCTCAAAACAGTTGAATGTATTAGGATTAATGTTATTGTTTAGTCACAGCGTCGATTAGAATATGTGAGGTTACGTACGAAAATGAATCTTTCTAAGGAAAATGTTCGTGCAATAATTTTCTACAACTTTAGAAGAGGCCTGACACGGCTTCAGTGTTTTGAAGAGCTAATATCTGTGTTCAGGGATGAAGCCCTATGTCTGCGGACTGTCGAACGCTGGTATTTAGAATTCCAGCGTGGACATACTAGTGTTAGTGACAAATCTCGCGAAGGTCGCCCAAAATCTGCATTTACTGAAGATAACATCATTGGAGTGAGACAACTAATTCTCGAAGATCGTCATGTGACGTATCGAGAGATAGAGGCTCTATTAGGCATCTCAGGGACAACCATTCAGAAAATCTTGCATGAAGCGCTTGGTGTAAGAAAGCTAGTTTGCCGTTGGATACCGCATCTGCTTTCCGACGATCACAAGGCGGCCCGCGTCAGATGGTGTAAGAAAACTGCAAAGGTTCAACCGAGGAGAGTCAAATCACGTCTACGACATCATCAGTGGTGACGAATCTTGGATCTATGCCTACGATCCTGATTCCAAACAACAATCTACAATCTGGGTCTTTCAAGACGAGCCAAAGCCGACTAAAGTTGTTCGTTCTCGAAGCACTTCAAAGAAGATGGTGGCCACGTTCGTTAGAAAAACCGGCCATGTTGCGACTATTGCACTTGATGATCGTAGAACGGTTAACGCAGAGTGGTATACCACAGTTTGTTTACCACAAGTCATCGCCGAACTTCGAAAATCTAACTCAAAGCGACGCATCATCCTGCACCACGACAATGCAAGTTCACACAGCGCTCGTCAAACGATTGAGTATTTGAAGCAGGAAAAAGTAGAAATTCTTGACCATCCTCCATACAGTCCTGACCTAAACCCTAACGATTTTTTTACATTTCCTAAAATTAAGAAAAGTCTTCGTGGTCAAAGGTTCCAGTCCAGTGAAGAAGCAGTCGACGCTTTCAAGTCAGCCATTTTGAACACCCCCACTTTAGAGTGGAATAAATGTTATAATAACTGGTTTGAGCGAATGGAAAAGTGTATTAAGCTACGTGGTGAATACTTTGAAAAACAATAAAAAGTACTATAAGGTTCTAGTTGTGTTTTTTTCTTCAAACGACAAAACTTAAAAGGCATCCTAGGTATAATCGATATATGAAACCCTAATTTCGTTAACGTGTTACTAAACGTAGCAAATAAACAACCAATGACCGCTCGCGACTTATACCCACCCGGAGGGGAACGCGGCACTTGGAGCATTCAAATCTTATACACAGACGTAGGTGCTGATCT
This sequence comes from Notodonta dromedarius, assembly GCA_905147325.1. NCBI lineage: Eukaryota > Metazoa > Arthropoda > Insecta > Lepidoptera > Notodontidae > Notodonta > Notodonta dromedarius. The sequence continues at coordinate 5,374,869 of LR990188.1, forward strand.
TCTCAGTCGAGGTCGCGTTCCGATCCGGTGGTAGATTTACCTTCCCCACCTCTCCTGGCAGCGGCCCAAGCCGAGGTCGTGTCCCTTGTGGCGCCCTTGAGCTAGCTGCCCCCCTGCCCCTCTGGCTGGGCCCTCTGTTCGGGTGAAGTTGTTATGGCCACTGTGGCCAACAACATATAGTCAATTAAAAAAAAAAAAAAAAACCTAGGTGCTCGCGACACTCTAGGGGTTGGCTATAGAGCCAAGTTACTATAACTCATATACGTGCTGGCTCGAGCGCCCTCTCGCGGGAGATCGCCGTGAAGCACCTATTATAGCTGCGTTTCCCACGAAGAGTGAGTGAGCCGGAATTCCTAGCCTCTTCCTCTGTCCCATTCCCCTTCAGATGGGCAACGTACGAGCAATGCCTCTGGTACTGCAAGCATCTATAGGTTACGGTAACTGATTAACATTAGGTGGATTATGCGCTTGTATACCGACATTATAATAGATAAATAAAGAAATAAATGTGGGGAAATCCTCATGGATACCCGCAAGCCGTGGAGTAGACAGCCCAGACTCCTTGCGGCGTAATAAAGCCCCATGGCGGTCAGGTCTCTTGTGGTGGGGTTACGGTACTCCACCAGCAAACGTCCACATGATCGGACTGAAGCGGACGAGAGGACTCCTCTGCAAGAGGCGGTTGGTTAAACCACGCTGGCCCCTCCTCTGAGTCGCATGACCTGGCGTCCGCGACCCACGAGGTCCTCCTGCCAGATGGTATAGCAGGAGATATGCTCCTGCCAGAGAATCTGGCGTTATACTCTGGTCTTACCTGCTTACGAGTAACATCTAAGACTATGTTTCAGATCAATCAAAACATGCGGAGCCATAAGGACATAAAATACATTAAAGCATCGAACCTAACACTCAACGCATTTACTTACTGAATATTGAAACATCTCCGCCCGTCGATGTCAGCCAAAGGCCCGAAGGAGTGTTACTTGATGTCAGTGAAGCGAAACACAAGATGGCGGAATACATTGTGAGAATGGGACGCTATGTACCTATGCCTTTATCTTACGAAGATAATCACGAGATACATGGCTGAGATGCGATCTACTCGTCGCCAATTGATATGCTACTCTTTCTATCGGTAGATAGAGTCCAATTCGGAAATATCGTTGTGTACTTTGGACTTTGAAGATTTTTTATAGGAATTTTGTGATCTATGCGTCGCCTCTCAGACATAGCTTGTGAATATCTCCGTAGAGAAAGGTCTTAGGTTCGTTAGTCGCAAGCGTCGGCGTAAAATATAAGGCTTGGTAATTAAATTTATCAATTATTGTACAGCATCGGTCTCCAGAGGTACTGGAGGTTTGACGAACGCTTGGCGCAGTGGTTCGAGGGTATACCGCTTGGCTCACTGCATAGAGTCGCGGGTTCGATTAGCGTCAGGGTAACTTGCGGAAATGACTATTTCGTGATTTACCCCCGTTCTGGGTGCCACTGGGACCGCTCCCAGTCCATTATACGGTGCCCATAGCACAAGCGTTGCTTGGTTTGGGACCGTACAGTTGGTGTCAGTCTGGCGATATTTATTTATTTACCAAGCGAATATTTTACGACGACGCTATAAATTTTTGATTCCTATCCAGTGTATAAACTCTTGGTAACTCTATTGTCTCCTGGTACAAGCTCAACACGTACGCATGAGTCGATATGTCTGTTTGATGGGAGGAGACGTGATTGGTCCATCATCTGACATGATTGGTCCGTCATTCACTAGCCATATCTCCTGCAGATTAATTTTACATGACTTGAAATAAAAACTGTCAATAAAAACTATTTGATGAAACACCTAGTTGTTTATTATGTGAAGGGTTCCTTAGTAATGCTACTGATTCAAAAGATAATGATAATAGTTCTACGAATAGACGAGAATACAAATTAATTGTGACTCTTTCTTCAACGGAATAAAGTGCGATTCAGTTCGCTCACCGCTGCTTGGTTAAAATTAGATTTACTATCCGACTTCCATAAAAGGAGGTTTTATTATATATGAAGGAGGTTTACAGACGAACGACTGTATGTTTTTCTTTTTCTGTATGTGTGAACCATTCAAAAGAGTCAATTGTGGACTGATTTTGAAGCTTGGCTTTACAATTGTAATTAGAAAGCAGAAATAACTCTAAATTGAATATTTAAAAAACCCCCGATGCGACTCTTTTAACTACAAAAGAGCTGATAATGCTCAAACGGCTGAACCGATGTTCATGAAACATAGTTAAGTACACTCTCGATCAGAATACCTTTCTAACAAAAAAATACCAAATTAAATCGGCTCATCCGTTTGGGCGCTACGATGCCACATATAGACACAAATACACATGTTAAACTTATACCACCCCTATTTTTTCGTCGGGGGTTAAAAAATTTAAGTATACACCACCAGAGAAACTAACAATTCGCCATACAATTACGTTTACGCTGACGATAGCGAGTAGCGACTGTCACTAGCGTACTTTTAATCCTTAGTAGAGATTACTACAGACGATTAAGGATTCAATTATAAGTTACTAGCTGTGCCCCGCGACTCCGTCCGCGTTCAGTTGAAATTTTGCCTGAATTTTCTTTGCTATAAACCTCACGGAGCCCGAGACCTTTCCAACGAATGCAAAACCGTGGAAATCGGTTCGTGCGTTCTGGAGTTATAGCGTCAGGAAGGAAAACCCGACTTATTTTTATATAGTAGACTAGCGACCCGCCCCCGCTTCGCACGGGTATTTTTTATCAGTGTTTCTCTCCTATATTATGCATGTATTATACATATAAACCTTCCTCTCGAATCACTATATCTATTAAAAAAAAACCGCATCAAAATCCGTTGCGTAGTTTTAAAGATCTAAGCATACATAGGGACATACAGACAGCGGGAAGCGACTTTGTTTTATACTGTGTAGTGTTATCATAACACTTGTAACGGTACGAACTCGTCCGTCACGTGCACAAATATAAATATATCGAACTAATATCTAATTAGAGATATCAATTTAATTAATTATAAAAAAATATACATCCATCTTATTTAAAACAAATAGTTTGAAAATAATCTAATATTCCTAAAGAAATGTAGGTTGCTGTACTTTAAGTACCTATATCGCGCTTTCCACGTGTAACTTTTACACGTGGAACATAGGTAGTTACCTACCCTGGATTTGACCTTTCGGCGCGTGCCGCGGCGGCGACTTCAAAGCAAAACCTACGGTAGGCGGTCCCTTTGTCGGGTGATTATTGAAGCAGCGGCGGCTGAGACACTAGGTAACTACGGAGGGCGGCTTCTTTGTAGAAACATGCCGAAAGGCCGCGCGAGGCGAGTACGTTAGGTGGATTACGAATAAAAGGGCTGGGGTAGTAGGTATATGGGACAGTCAATTGCGATCTCCGGAACTGGTGACATGTGATTATAATTATCGTGAGATTCTAATTTATTTATCTAGAATTGTGTGTTAAAGTGTGTGAAGAGTTATTAATATTAATTTAGTTCTTTGGTGCATCAAAGGGGTTGTATACTTTATTTATTAATTATTAGAATAGTGTTCAAATTCTTGTGAGATAAAATGTCAGGATAATTATCGAAATTCGAAATGTAAATATGATAAGTACGTGTGCTCTAGTTAGTTAGGTGTCTTGCCTAGGTATTAGTGTTCAGGGTTTAGGATAGATGTAGGTGAATAGGTTCTTTATGTTAGACGTAATAAGTTAAATAGGTACCTACGTGTCGAGTACAATGGCGGGAGCGCGTACAAGTTGTAATCTGTTCATCCTTGCATTAACAACATAAATATATATTGTTGATAGGTAGGACCCCTTTGAAATATCCATGGAGTTTCTTGCTCATTCTTCTCCATTGGATTAGGTTTACGAATGAGTGGTAAAGTCTATTTACTTTTCATAAAGATATACCTACTTAATGTAACTTTATTCTTACTTCAACTTTCAATACTTGATATAGTAAAAGCATTTTGAATAATTTCATTTTAATAGTTGATCATATCAATTGGTTCAGAGATGAGAATCTGGATGGATTGAATCTGACTGATAAGTCTATCTATTTTACATTATTTATTCCTCGACTAAAGCTTGATGTTTTGGATCACACTTGGGGCGGTAGACCCTGTTGGCAATCACTAAACAGTAGATGATAGAGTTGCTAACCTGACAGTCACTGAACTGACTCATCAGCTTTATAACTACAATCCTATGTTTGGTCATACTTGGGGCGGTAGACCCTGTTGGTATTCTCATCACAAGTAGATGATCGAGATGCTAACTAGTCACTGACTAAACTTATCAAATGTGTATCTAATATTATTTCTAGACTTTGAAGCAGAAGACATCCTGAAGGTCTTGTTAATGACCAAATGATTGGAATATACTTTTCTATTTAAAGGCAGTAAATTAGACAATTTTAGTTGATATTAAAGTGTACTAAAACAATTTATTAATTTAAAATAGTTGACTGAGTGACAAGTAAGGAGGGAAAATATATATGAGATGTTTCCCACAGTCGGGCTGCGTGGAATGGGGCGCCCGACCTTGTCCAAAAACAAATAATTGCTGCATAATCATATCTTTGATATAACTGTCTTCCACTAGTTCATATTTGTTGTGTATATTTATTACTTTCACATAGAGTAATTTAAGGACATAAACCTCTTTAACATTAAACTTAGGTTGAATTAGGACAGTCTTATTTATACTTAGAACATAGAATATTAACGGTTTAGGTTGGATTAGGGAGTATTTAATGTAAGTATGTTTGTTCTTAGAATACCAATCTTTCACTAAAAGAATTTAGGTTACTATCTTCGGTTCATTACGTTAGGTCCTATAACCACTAGACGATACGGATCACTTGGCCATTATAATATTCAAATATTTCATGATATACCCGGGGTATGAAAGGTGGGTTGTTACACACTCTCCTTTGCATCAAAGGTTAAGCCTGTCGCTTCAACCAACGCACGCTTATTACCCCATAAAGCTGAGTACCACTTAACAAACTGTCATCTGGGCGTTATACATAGCTTATGCATTAAGTGACCATCAAGTAAATAGCCTGAGCCGTTCTGCTGGACCTATTATGAGTCACTTAAACACTTTTCCTGCGTTCCCTTAATAGTTCAATTGCTTGTAGCCTACACTCTGGTATAAAAAGGCCAAATATTTTGGTAAATTAATGTTGGTTGTATTATACAGGGTTATCTATGTGTACTTATAATAAAAAGTCGAAATCGTATGGATATTTGAAAATATTCGTTATGATATTATGAAACATCAATCAAAATCATAGAAGGGAAGATAGAAGGCAAGAGGGGAAGAGGAAGACCTAGGAGAAGCTATTTCGACCAAGTGAAGGAAAAAGTGAAGGTCGTGTCGTATCAAATGGTCAAGGAACTGGGAGAAAATCGCAGTGAATGGAAAAAACTCCACCGACAAGAGCATCGCTCTTAAGTTGATGATGATGATGATATTATGAAGTCCCGAAAGTACCGAAATTCCCGGGAATTATTTTCAGTACCGGTACTAGATAGATGGAGGAAAATACCGGGAATTCCCGGAAGCAATCCCTAATGTACCTACTACTACAAAATTTCGGATTATTTGGATGATAGATCAGCTTGGGACTGAGCAGCTCAAATATCTGCAGTCAATAATAATGTCAAAGCGCGGCGTGTCTTGCCCTACTAGTCCTAATTACTTTATGTAATTCTTGGTAATCTCAAAAGGCAACCCACTGGAGCTATTATATTTAAATTAATACCTACTCTTTGTAAATATTAATTAGAAGCAACTGGGGTTTGAAAAAAATAATCAAAACTTGTGAAATGAAAAGGCAAACCCGCTGAGTTTCTTGCCAAATTTTCTCAGTCGAGATCACGTTCCGATCCGGTTGTAGCCATAAGAAAAATAAATATAAAAATGACAATTAATTAGTAAATGCCCCCGGAAGCCTAAACAAACGATTTGAATTTGTATTTAGAAGTATCTATAGGGGACCTGAAGTTCCACCCCCTGTAATTCCCGTCAATTTAGATAAATTTGACTTATAGCGGTATAAATACGCTTTTGACATGTCATTTCGTACTAGTATGACATAAGAATGACATTTCCAAGATCACTTTCACACTTAAGGTGATGGCGCCTGTCTATTACTAGTATTTTTATAGTTTATCCAAAACTGAAAACATTTAAGACAACATTTTGTGATTTGCGACAAACACAGTATGCAGTGCGTTTATTAATACATTTATTTTACTCTAAATATTATCACGGTGGATATGATACTAGTAAAACACTAAATAAGTATACAAAAATTGCCAGATTATCTGGATAGCTGTCGTTCTTGAAATGTTTTAGAGTAATTTGGATATATTAATAAATGCACTGCACACGGTCTTTATCGCGAATTACAAAATGTGCCTTTTATTATTGTCAGATTTTGAAAAATTCCTAAAAAACCTCAAAAAATTTGAACTTCGCGGGCTAGATGGGCGCTTTAGCCTTAAGATCGATTTATTAATACGGGCCTAGTGTAGCCAAGACTGGTTAAATGGGCTGTAAGTCCATTAGGATGATTGTCTATCCGTTTTTGGTACTTTATGATAACACTACATAGTATATAACAAAGTCGCTTCCCGCTGTCTGACCCTATGTATGCTTAGATCTTTAAAACTACGCAACGGATTTTGATGCGGTTTTTTTAATAGATAGAGTGATTCAAGAGGAAGGTTTATATGTATAATACATGCATAATATAGTAGAGAAACGCTGATAAAAACTACCCGTGCGAAGCCGGGGCGGGTCGCTGGTATGAAATAAAACGAAATAAAGCTATTTATGTCAATTTATTAATTCATTATTATTACCGCTTAAGACTATGGCTAGGATTAATAAATCTATCTCAAGACCTTGACCGATCTTGAGTTTAAATCTGAGAGCGTTTGACATGCACGTTTGTACTGGCATCACGTCAGAATGACATCTCCAAGATCGCTCTCAGACTTGAGAACCATTTATTAATACGGATCTGTAACAAAATAAAAATTTCAATAACAATTTATTGGTGTTCCTGATTCGATAAGCCGAGCTCACCCTACCGAGACGTGAGACACAAGTACACTATGGTAGACCAACATTAAACCGATGATCGAGGCGAGAGGGGAGAGGCCTGGAAGCCCACCCCTCACCTCACCCTTCGGGGGGAGGGGTATTTTAAATCATTCGAATCGATATCGTAAACGGTACTGATAGCGAGAGAATGAATTTTTAGAATAACTTAAAAGATGTGTTGATAATGCACACCTCACTAAACTAGTTTTCTAATTTAAATACCTAAATCTGAGTGAGATTTGATTACTATTTACTTATTTAGTGACAATGGTGTCGCCTGCTCACATTCTGTTGCTGTTCCTGAGAATGTACACCATCTTTTATTATATTGTAAACAGTAACCATTGAGTTTCTCGGCGGCTCTTCTCAGTGGAAGCGGCATTCCGAGCCGGCGGCAGATTCTGACTGTTCATAAATGCTTTAAATATAAATAAATATAAATATCGCCAGACTGACACACCAACTGTATGGTCCCAAACTAAGCAACGCTTGTACTATGGGTACCGTACAATGGACTGGGGGCGATCCCAGTGACACCCAGACTAGAGCAAATTACGAAAAGGACATTTCCGAAATTTACCCCAGCGGGAATCGAATCCGCAACCACCATGTGCAGTGAGCCGAGCGGCCTACGCTCGAACCACTGCGCCAAGCGGTCGTCAGTTTGTTGGCGCACGTGAATAAAATCAATTTTGTGAGATGGCTAAAATACAGACGTATTTAAGTTACCGTTTCCGATATCGATTCGAATGATCTAAGATACCCACGCAGTCTTAAGCTCGTTTGCCGAGTTTAGTATTGCCATAATATAGTAATAAAAATCCTGGGCACGGGCCTCCCCTGACCACGAGGGGGATTTAGGCCGCAATCCACCACACTGTCCCAGTGCGGGTTGGCGGATTTCACATGTCTTTCGAAAATTTATTAGATCTTCTAAGACATGCAGGTTTCCCCACGATGTTTTCCTTCACCGTAAGCGAGTGATAATCATAGAAATTATGATTCGCACATAGTTTTCGAAAAACCCAGAGGTGCGAGCCGGGGTTTGAACCCAGGACCTGGTGCCCGCAAGACGCGTGCCTAAACCAATCGGCTATTATCACTGCTAAAAAAACCTGTTATGGATCAATCATGCGTCCCGTTTCCGGGGTGACTTTAGCATATCAAATTTGATGGAAATATCACATAGATATTTATGGCATTGAAATAACAATTATTTCAAACGGATACAATATTACAACCAACAATCCGCGATCATAAAACTCCCATGACGCTACACGCCTCTAGCGTCAAGCGTCAAAATATAATGTACTAGCTGTGCCCCGCGACTTCATCCGCGTAGTATTGGATTATTGGGTTAAAAAGTATCCTATATGTTAATCCCGGTTATAATCTATCTGTGTTCCAAATTTCATCCAAATCCGTTCAGTAGTTTTTGCGTGAAGGAGTAACAAACATACATACATACATACATACATACATACATACATACATACATACATCCACACTCACAAACTTTCGCATTTATAATATTAGTAGGAAGTAGGATGGCATTTGACAGATTACGTAAATACGAGTGACTGTGACAGTATCATGTATCAATGTCGATACGATTTGATTAGAATATTATGCGCGAGGAGTTGATACTATAATAAACTTAAAACAATAAAATTAATAATAAATATCGCCAGACTGACACACCAACTGTATGGTCCCAAACTAAGCAACGCTTGTACTATGGGTACCGTACAATGGACTGGGGGCAATCCCAGTAACACCCAGACCTGGACAAATTACGAAAAGGCCATTTCCGAATTTTGCCTCGGCGGGAATCGAACCCGCAACCACCCGGTGCACGGCGCCAAGCGGTCGTTATACAATTAAAACTTGCACACAGAGAGGCACGCATAAGGTAAATTACCATAATATGGAGTGTTCGACAGTTTCCGTGATTTTGACACTTGACGCTATCAGCGTGTAGCGTCACAACGTTAAGCGGTAACGGTCATCAACTTATATCAGTGCCCGCAGAATATTTGTCATACATTACATTTAGACGCTTGACGCCATGAGCGTGTAGCGTCATGTAAATGATCGCTACAAGTTAATAGACAATCTTTCCTTTGATTATCTGTACGGAACATTCAATAAAACAATCACCGGTTTGTCTTTTACATAAAATTAATCTAATTATTTTCGCCACCAAACTGAACTAATCTAATTATATTGGCATCCCTGTCATGTTCTGATCGTATGAGCAGGACAACAATCGTTTTAGAAGTGTCAAATTTAGTTTAGTTTAGTCCTTTTTTAATGAGAACATAATTAGCATTAATAATTAATTCAACTCCCACACTAGGCCGGGGTATAGGACTACGTCTAACCCTCCTAGCATCGAGGGGAGGCCAGTGTCTGAGATAGCTCCGAAGGTATCGCTCAGTATTAGGGAGGTTAGTGGGGGAAGAGGGGCAGCTGAGTTTAAGTCAAATGTTTAATCAAGATTCTTTCTTTACATAATTTATTTTATATTGTTTTCTTATATCTACGCGAATACTACACATTGAAATAAAACTATTTTTACGGATTATATCGCGTTTATTTACTTTTTATGTTCCCGACGTTTCGGTTGCTTTACAGCAGCCATGGTCACGGGGGGACTGAGGTGTTAGACGTCCTGATGTCATAGTTAAAAACTGGGTACCCTCAAAATTTAGTTGGTGTTTGCGGTCCGATCCACGCAGAAAGTGCTCACTGTGTCTTGAGGCCTTGCAATGTAAGCTTGGTTTTGGATTTAATTATATTAATTACTGGATACCAAGTTAAACATAAAAAGTAAATAAACGCGATATAATCCGTAAAAATAGTTTTATTTCAATAATTTATTTTAATTTAGCCTACAATTATTATCCCTTATCTAATTTTACTTTATCTATCTCGAGTACCCTCCTCCCCCCTTGACCCAGTATTTAGTGAGTACCACCGAGTGGCAACAGTGCGGAATGTATGGGCCGGTTTGAACGCTTTTTTTATTAGTTTGTTAGCTACCATATACAAGGTGACACATAATGGGTATACTTTTTTTTTCAAAACTTAACTTTGTAATTCTAAAACCATCAGCTTTGGAGGGAACTTGAAAAACAAAAGGTGTTATAGGAATACAGCTGCTGACCGATTTCACAAGTCTACAAAACCTTTAGTACTTCAACTGTCCCACAAAGCCGATAGTTTGAGATTTACAAAGTTAAGTTGCAAAAAAAATAGTATACCCATTTTGTATCACCTAGTATATGCAATGTTTGAGACTTCTAATTGAATGGTCTCAACTTAGCAAAGCTTTTACAGTTTATGCATTTCAAAAAGACGCGTACAATGACCCTTATGACACTGGGATATGGGTCAATTTGCAACAATGCACGATTACATTTGATTTTATATGTTTAAGTGGGTCTCTAGATGGGTAAGATTAACAACTGGACCCGACAGATGGCGATGCAATCGGTTTAAAATTACTAATTGATCTAACAAAATAAAAATTCTGTAAATCTTCACCATTTCTAGAAAGAAATATTTTGTGTGTCCGTTTACAGCTTCAGAATTGGGTTTACTCACTTAACTGCTCTTTAGTAATCGAACAGTATAGGTGCGCGCCGTGATTCGAACCTGCACACCTTGACTTCACAACCGTGCTTCCAACCACTGAGCTACATATACACGGAGAAACAAGAAAAAGTACCTATACCAATTTTTTTCGTTGTTAAGGTGGAGGCGCCTGTCTAGCCCGCGAAATTCAAAATTTTCGATTATTTTTATAGTTTATCCAAAATCTGAAAACATTTAAGACAACATTTTGTGATTTGCGACAAACACAGTATGCAGTGCGTTTATTAATACATTTATTTTACTCTAAATATTATCACGGTGGATATGATACTAGTAAATCACTAAATATACAAAAAAAAACAGATTATCTGGATAGCTGTCGTTCTTGAAATGTTTTAGAGTAAGTTGGATATATTAATAAATGCACTGCACACGGTCTTTTTCGCGAATTACAAAATGTGCCTTTTATTATTGTCAGATTTTGACAAATTTCTAAAAAACCTCAAAAAATTTGAACTTCGCGCGCTAGATGGGCGCTTTAGCCTTAATTTAAAAGCATCGGTTTTGGGATACATTTAAAGACTTTAAGTCTATGTAGACTCACAATATTATTCTTATAATAGATAGATAACTCTTTATTCATCCACCACTAGAAAACAAAACATAACAAACTATTACATAATTTACACAGAAAGTGGAAAATGGGCGGCCTTATCACTAAAAGTGATCTCTACCAGGCAACCTTAGGATGGAGAGGAACTAAAGAAAAATAATATGGGGGTGTACTTACATAAATTAACTTAAACATATTGTTGCGACCTAGAAACTATTTGGTCAAATACCTCGAAGGATCCTTATTTTATCAGCTTGATACAAAAACGCATTGTTATTCTAGATGAACCCCATCGAATAATTACGAAGGATCTCTAAAAGTTGAATGTTCGAGACTGTAGGTATGTAGGTATAAAGTGAACGCGTGATCGGCGCGACGGCGGCGGCAAATACCTACTCGCGAACGAATACAAAGGGAAGCCGACAATGGGTCTCGAGATCATTCGATTGGGATTATTATTACCTACATACCTACCGAGAATGTTCAGGAAAATACCAGCTCGCATTTTTATTCCGTATATAAGGTGTTGACGACGGGCAGCGAGTTAGTTACTTCTTGGAAGCGACAGTGTACGGAACTTAAGTAAGCGAACGAAGAGTGATATACCAGTGACCTAGGCGATTATATTGGAATACTGTGTGACTGCTAAGTGATTCGGAACAGTGTTTGTTGTATGTAACTAGTGATAGTGAACTAGTGTAGTACTGTGTATTTGTCAAGTTTGTGGAGAGCTAATTAAACCTTTATACACGTAGTCGGCATTATTTGTACCTACCCCTAGTACGTAACAATTGGTGTCAGAAGTGGGATGCCGTTACTACCGCGAGACGAAGAAGGGCGTACTCCACGAACCAGACGTCAAGTCGAGATGGATGCCGCACGTCAACGTAGCCGTGAAGAAGAAGAGCGTCAAGTTGATGCCGGTGTTTCGGCGGGAGCTGAGGCAGCATCAACAGGTAGTTCTTCGGAACTGAACTTGGCAGCATTGATGGCCTCTATGCAGCAAATGCTCAAGGCCAATCAAGAGGCCAGCGAGCGAATGATGCAAGCCAATCAGGAAGCGGTCTTGGGTAAAATCGACGCTGGAATCACTATTCTTGGTGAGAAAGTGAAGACATTAGAAGACCGCATGCAGGTGCTGAACGAGGAGGTTAATCAAAAGACAGGAACTCTGGAAGACCGCCTGCATGTGCTTAATAAGGAGGTAACCCATATGGTGACCCAGAATGAGACCGTCGAAAGCCGTTTGGAGGTAATAAATAAGGAAATGATAAGGCTGAAGACTCAAGGACCTATTTCAGTAGCTTCACCATCAGCCACAAAGCTCGATCTCCCGCGCTTTGATGGGACTTCTTCGTGGACAGCTTTCAAGTACCAGTTTGAAATACTTGCAATTGGAAATTCTTGGAGCAGTGAGCAGTCCTTTGCAGCCCTGGCGCTTGCCTTACGCGGAGATGCCTTAATGGTCTTGGAAAATTTGCCGCCTGAAGGAAGGACGCTGGAGACTCTGATGGACGCACTGGATACACGCTACGGTGAAAAACACCTGGAATATGTTTATAGAGCGCAGCTCCACGAAAGAAAACAAAAGTCTAATGAAAGTCTCCAACAGTGGGCACAGGAAGTGGAAAGGCTGGTACGTCGTGCTTACCTATCGGCACCAGAAATGATTGAGAAGACTCTGCTGGATGCTTTCATCAATGGCATAAGAGAAACTGAAGTTAGGACCTTTGTACGGCTGGGTCACCACCAAACTTTGAAGAACGCGCTGGCACATGCTCTTGAAGTGGAGGCTGTTCGGCAGGACTCTAAATTAAATAAGGTCAGAGAGGTTAAGGAGGTTGTAAAAGAAGAAAGGAAGCCTCGGTTTATCCCAACTTGTTATGGCTGTGGTGGTAAGGGACATATTCGCCTAGAATGTCCTTCAAAGAAGAGAAAGGTCGTGGACGAGTCCGAGACCCAAGCAGAACAAAATGTCCCGTTAAACTAAATGTCGCCAGGGCCGCGGGGCGGGCGCTGGCTGGTCAAGTTGAGGCCCCAACAGTCACTATAACTCAAGTTTGCAATGGAAATAGTCTGATCATCGAAGCCACCTTAGACAACCAAACTTGCAGTTTAACTGTTGATACTGGAGCATCGCGAACAATTGTGAGGCCGGAACTACTGAAACGCACCATAATGTGGGAAAAGCGATCACCGTCATGTCGTCTGCAAACAGCCACTGGCCAGCCAGTTTCCGTCCTCGGTGAAACAGATATTAAGTTAAGAATTGGCGACCGAGTCTATCTCCAGTCAGTGTTGATTGCAAATATTACTGATGATTGCATTTTGGGACTCGATTTCTTGAAGAAGCAACAGTGTGTTTTGGATGTAGCCAAAGGAGTGCTAAGGTTTCCTGATCAAGAAGTCTGTTTACAAGGATCGCGCCCGTGTACTCTTTATTGTTTGAGGGATACCACTTTAGAGCCGAAATCGGAAACCTTGGTCAGAGTGAAATTCCCTGCGAAGACTGAGAACAGAAGATGTCTTATTGTTGAAGATGCTGGCAATCACCCGAGCTTAATTACAGCAAGGACGCTTCTGATGTCGAACGGAATTACTAGGGTAAGAATCCTTAACCTCAGTAATGAAGAAGTACAGCTGAAGAAGAATAGTGTGGTCGGAAAATGCGAGGAAGTACAGTACCTGAGAAAATTAAGTGCTCCAGATAAACAGGAAGGTACGCAGATTGCGGAGGATCACATCTGGAAACTTCTGGAAGCTTCTAAGGAAAATTTATCGGCATCGGAACTACAACAGGCCAAGAAGCTGTTGCTAGAATTCAGAGACATTTTCGCAACCGGAAACGATTGTGGAAAGACAGGACTCGTCAAACATCGGATCGACACAGGCGATGCCAGGCCTATTAAACAAAGACCTCGAAGATTACCATGGGCAAGAGAAAAGGAAGTGACAGAGATGATTAATGACATGGCTGATAACGGAATAATTGAACCTTCTACGAGTCCATGGTCTTCACCCGTGGTGCTGGTTAAGAAGAAGGATGGCAGTACAAGGTTCTGCGTGGATTACCGAATGCTGAATAATGTCACGAAGAAAGACAGTTACCCCTTACCTCGAATTGACGACACGCTGGACATGCTCAGTGGTATGAAGTGGTTCTCAACCATCGATCTTAAAAGTGGCTATTGGCAGGTCGAGCTCAGCCCAGAGGACAAGGAGAAGACTGCTTTTAGTACAGGAATCGGGAACGGATTGTGGCAGTTCAACGTTATGCCATTCGGTTTATGTAATGCTCCTGCCACGTTCGAACGCCTTATGGAGAGAGTAATGGTGGGTTTACTCGGGGACGTTTGCCTGGTTTACCTTGACGATGTAATTGTTATGGGTCGCAGCTTCGAGGAAAATCTGAAGAACTTGGAAAAAGTTTTCACTCGAATCCGTGAGGCTAATCTAAAACTTAGTCCTAAGAAGTGTGCGCTGTTTAAAAAGGAGGTCAGTTATCTTGGACACGTTATCTCAACCGATGGAGTAAAGACCGACTCCGAGAAGATAAAATCTGTTCAAGAATGGCCTTCTCCAAAGAACAAAACAGAAGTACGAGCGTTCCTTGGACTATGTGCATACTACAGACGATTTATCAAGAATTTTTCAGATATTGCGAAACCTTTACATCGGCTAACGGAAGATAAACGGGATTTCGTTTGGGACCTGGAATGTGAGAAAGCTTTCATTGAGCTGAAACAACGATTGTGTGAGGCCCCAATATTAGGTTACCCAACGAGAGAAGGAAGATTCATCGTGGATACTGACGCCAGTAACACCGGAATAGGTGGTGTTTTGTCACAACTACAGGGAGATCACAACGTTGTCATAGCGTACTTCAGTAAATCCCTTTCCAAGCCAGAGAGAAATTACTGTGTGACTCGCCGTGAATTGCTAGCTGTGGTGAAGACCTTACAACATTTTAACAAATATCTTATAGGAAGGGAGTTTACACTAAGGACGGATCACGCTGCATTACAATGGTTACTACAATTTAAAAACCCAGAGGGCCAAGTAGCACGATGGATCGAGCAACTACAGGAATTTTCCTTCGTAATAGAACACCGCAGTGGAAAAGGGCACGGTAATGCGGACGCTTTGTCACGGAGACCGTGTGCCGAAGACTGCAAACATTGCCTAAGGAATGAAGTCCGGGAAGAGGTCAAGCTCATAGGGACACATGGAATCGACGAGGAATGGACCGGAGCTAGTATGAAGAAAGCGCAGGAGGAGGATAATGACCTACAACCTATACTGCAATGGAAACAGAGCGGAAACAGACCCCAATGGAGCGATGTGTCTATCTACAGCTCAACTACGAAGAGTTATTGGGCTCAGTGGGACAGTTTGGCTCTGGTAGATGAAGTGCTGTATAGGAGATGGGAATCAAACGACGGTAAGGAAATCACCATGCAAGTGATAGTGCCGCGTAGTAAGGTGGTTTCTCTTCTACGGCACATTCATGATGGTGTTTCTGGTGGGCACCTAGGAGTCAAGAAAACCCTGGTTAAGGTGCGACAGCGGTTTTATTGGCTGCGCTGCCGAGAAGACGTCGAGGATTGGTGTCGCAGATGCACTGCGTGTGCGTCAGTGAAAGGCCCGCAGACAAGAAGCAGGGGAAAACTGAAGTTGTACAACGTTGGAGCCCCGTGGGAGCGCATCGCCATTGATGTTGCTGGACCGTTTCCGATGACTGAGGATGGGAATAAATACATCATAGTAGTGCAAGATTACTTCACTAAGTGGCCAGAAGTATTTGCAACACCCAACCAGGAAGCAGTCACCGTAGCGAAGAAATTGGTCCAGGAAGTAGTCTGTCGGTATGGCGTACCTATGGAGATCCATTCTGATCAAGGAAGGAATTTCGAGTCTGCGCTGTTTCAAGAGATGTGCAAGTTACTCGGAATGAATAAAACTCGTACGACTCCAGCGCATCCGCAGTCAGACGGAATGGTCGAGAGGTTTAACCAGACGTTGGAAAACCACCTGGCCAAGGTCGTAGACGAACATCAGCGAGACTGGGACCAATACATTCCGCTGTTTCTGATGTCCTATCGGTCTGCAGTACATGACAGTACGGGTCACACTCCAGCCAAAGTAAATTTTGGTCGAGAAATGAGGCTCCCAGTGGATGCGATAACAGGCACGCCACCCGACAGTCCTAAGGCCGTTACGGACTATGTGAGTGAACTTCAAAACCAACTGGACGCAGTGCATCGAATGGTACGGGAAAACAACTTGAAGTCAAGTACGAAGATGAAGACCCGGTACGACCGAAGTGCAAACACCAATGGTTTTGAAGAAGGAACACTGGTGTGGCTCCACAACCCTCTTCGCAGAAAAGGGAAGTCCCCGAAACTTCAGGCTCGCTGGGAAGGACCTTATACAGTTATTACGAGGATCAACGATGTGACCTATCGCATTAAGAAGGGACTTCGAGGAAAGCCAAAGGTAGTCCATGTGGACAGATTGGCTCGGTATCATGGAACAAATGATGCTCGGGACGAGCATGACTAAGAGGGGGGTAATGTTGCGACCTAGAAACTATTTGGTCAAATACCTCGAAGGATCCTTATTTTATCAGCTTGATACAAAAACGCATTGTTATTCTAGATGAACCCCATCGAATAATTACGAAGGATCTCTAAAAGTTGAATGTTCGAGACTGTAGGTATGTAGGTATAAAGTGAACGCGTGATCGGCGCGACGGCGGCGGCAAATACCTACTCGCGAACGAATACAAAGGGAAGCCGACAATGGGTCTCGAGATCATTCGATTGGGATTATTATTACCTACATACCTACCGAGAATGTTCAGGAAAATACCAGCTCGCATTTTTATTCCGTATATAAGGTGTTGACGACGGGCAGCGAGTTAGTTACTTCTTGGAAGCGACAGTGTACGGAACTTAAGTAAGCGAACGAAGAGTGATATACCAGTGACCTAGGCGATTATATTGGAATACTGTGTGACTGCTAAGTGATTCGGAACAGTGTTTGTTGTATGTAACTAGTGATAGTGAACTAGTGTAGTACTGTGTATTTGTCAAGTTTGTGGAGAGCTAATTAAACCTTTATACACGTAGTCGGCATTATTTGTACCTACCCCTAGTACGTAACAATATACATTACATTAATAAACAAGAAAATAATATGACATATACTTATACCTACTACATAATGGCTAAATGAATATAATAGCACGCAACAGTTTAGACACAAACAAAATAAGTAAGAAGCAGTAATTATGGAGAAAGAAAGAATTTTTTATAATATTATTATCTTTGGGACAGCTATGTCCTTACTAAACCATTTGCTCTTTAAAGCAGATAATTTTAGATTTACTACACCAAAAGTATTATTGACGACCGCTTGGCGCAGTGGTTCGAGCGTAGGCCGCTCGGCTCACTGCACATGGTGGTTGCGGGCTCGTATCCCGCCGGGGCAAATTTCTAAAATGGCCTTTTAGTAATTTGCCCCGGTCTGGGTGTCACCGGGATCGCACCCAGTCCATTGTACGGCACCCATAGGAGCGTACAGTTGGTGTGTCAGTCTGGCGATATATATATTTATATTTATACCCCTTCTGTTTCGCTGTGTATAATGTAGATAGTGATCCTTTGATTAGATTCATAGTTTACAATGGGCGCCTTTCCTCGGTATACTCGTGAAGGGTGCGGGGTGAGGGTACAGCCTCCGGCGACACTTGAACTCCACCAGATCCGTGATCTTCACCGGCTGGAACGATAAACATATACCAATATTACTTATTTAGTGACAATGGTGTCTGCTCACATTCTGTTGCTGTTCCTGAGAATGTATACCATATTTTATTCATTGAATACAGTAACCATTGAGTTTCTCGCCGGCTCTTCTCAGTGGAAGCGGAATTCCGAGCCGGCGGTAGATTCTGACTGTTCATAAATACTTTGTTGGCGCACATGAATAAAAACAATTTTGAGCTTGAATTTGAGTATGGTGGTAAGTCATAACTTGTTGTCAACGAGGACATTTTCAGCCCCCCAGACTGACTGGGCTTTGTTTGGGGACTAACCCCCCCACACACCCCCACCCCTGTGACTCCTGTGAGCCAGGATCGACAATAGTGACCAATGATGACGTCGAGGCTTGACCCTCGACGAGTCCCGGGGAAATGCTACATAGTCTTGGAACCCTTACGAGTTATTATCCACTTCCCTCCGTGGCCAAGCGGGAGACAGAAATAACTGTATGGGCTGATTGCCACAGAAGCGAGACTGATACAGCTGATTGAAGAGCATTTTGGAAATCGTTTTGCAGAACGAAATCAACCCACATGCACTGCTGCAGACCAAAACCAACCGTGTGTTAGTGGTACTAGGTTGGTTTCAGTTTGCAGAAGTGTGTGTGGGTTTGCGTCTATTTTGCAAAACTACATCCAGCTGGAAGGCACCGCGAATCGTGCTTAGATTAATTGGATATAGACTTAGACTTAAAATAATATATGTATTTTTTTATAAAACATTCAATTCTAATGTTTCAATATAACAAATATACAATTTAACAATACTACCCAAATATTTATCTGATGACGTCACATATACCCTTTCCAATCGTTTATTTAACTTTTGACAGCTCTAATACTTAATCAAATAGTGATACCCTGACCCGTTACCGATTCGATTTATTTTATAGACCGATTTTATTAATGAAGAAGTTTTAATCGATATAAAGCACTCATTATTTGTTCGATAATTTCGTAATTTTATCGATTATTAAACGGCAACACTGGACGCGGCGGCGACGCGCGACGCCATTTTGTTGTCAGTGTTAATCCACATTTTCATACGTCGAATTGAGTATTAATATTCCTCCGTATTGATTTATTTGTGAATTCTCACGTTTGGTTGAGCTGAGCGTAGCGTTCCTCCCTTCGTTACTGTCAAAATGATTTGATATGAAATATAATCACAATAATTGTATTGTGTGTTTTATTAATATAATCGATAATCGATTTATTTCATAACCATTTTTATAGTCTGTGGTCATTAATTACGAATGACACATCTCTAAGTGGGCGGAGCCCGTCCATGAAGTACCGTATTCCCTGTAGTACATTGTATCAAAAATTATTACAAATCTTTATGCGCGTGATCTGTCAAAAGTTAAATAAACGATTGGATACACTATAACTAATTAAATTCTGATGACGTCAGTCAACTTATTTAATTAAATTCGATACATCTTAAAGTGTTTCTTGTCGAGCTAATAATAACGTTGAAAATTAGAATACAATGAGTGTACACATCTCTACTATAGTATAGTTCTGTCAAGAGAGTCATGAAAATAATACTAGAAAAACTTAGTTTTATTTTGCCTGGCTACTCATAAAAAAAACTGCACATGAAATTCAAATATGGCTTGTCTATATACAAACAAATAAAATTGAAGTGTCTGATGGTCATTTTAAAATAACAATTTTTTTTTATAAAATGCATAATTTAAGGATATACGGCACATATAACAAAAAAATGTCTATCTGTTTGTTCCGGCTAATCTCCGAAACGGCTCGACCGATTTCGACGAGATTTTCACTGACAGATAGCTGATGTTATAAGGAGTAATTTGGGCTACTTTTATGTGATCTAAGTGCCACGTGGGTGGAGTAGCCTTACTTAAGAGTAATAAATATGACCATCAATAGTGTTACAAGAGAAGGAATTCTTGCATTTTCACTTATTAAAAGTATAAAAACCAATATACAGGGTTCGATCCTTTCCACAAAATGGTTACCCCCATTTATACGATTGTGGCGCCCTCACTTGTTTTCACGACTTCCTTGACAGACCAAAGTAACTCCATAGCAAATGAATCCTTAATACTTTAACTATAAACACCTTTTTCGCATCGTTCCCATCATCATCTGAGGCATTGTCTTTGCCAGTTTTATATATCGATATCGCAGAATCCTTCTGTGTCCTCGAGGATTCGGGACTGATTTTGACCAAAAGGTAGCTGGATATGGCCTTCAAGCTTGACGTCTGCAAGGTTCACTGATTAGGTTACCTACAGTGGTGGATTTACCAGCAGGCTGAGTACGCTGGAGCCTAGGGCGGCAAATTTGGGGACTTATTTTTTTTTTATAACTCAGAAATTAAAAAGATTTCTGCACTATGGTTTTCTGATGTTTTACAGATATAACTCGGCAACAAACCCCTCCCACTTGTCATTGAACATTCGGTGTAGCAAACTTTGATTAAGGTGAAGGCGCCTGTCTAGACCGCGAAATTCAAAATTTTCGAGTATTTTTATAGTTTATCCAAAATCTGAAAACATTTAAGACAACATTTTGTGATTTGCGAAAAACACAGTATGCAGTGCGTTTATTAATACATTTATTTTACTCTAAATATTATCACGGTGGATATGATACTAGTAAATCACTAAATATACAAAAATTGCCAGATTATCTGGATAGCTGTCGTTCTTGAAATGTTTTAGAGTAAGTTGGATATATTAATAAATGCACTGCACACGGTCTTTTTCGCGAATTACAAAATGTGCCTTTTATTATTGTCAGATTTTGAAAAATTTCTAAAAAACCTCAAAAAATTTGAACTTCGCGGGCTAGATGGGCGCTTTAGCCTTAAAAGATGGAATTTAGAGTGGGATTCGAGAATACGCATGTCACGATATATCAATTATCGTTGCTAAGAGTAGCACACCTGACGTATTCAAATACGCGATACGTCAGTTTCGACATATTTTCTAGAAAATCTGTCAAACGTAACGTAATGTAACGTAACGTATTGCGAGTCGATCGAGATGCCAGTGGTTATCATAGTCATTTAAACCCCTAGTCCCGCCACACACTCCCACCACTGTAACTCCTGTAAGCCAGGATCGACAATGGTGACCAATGATGACGTCGAGGTTTGAGCCTCGACGAGTCCCGGGGACAAGTTGAATTGTCTTGGAACCCGCACGAGTTTAATCTAAAGAAATGATAGGAGGATTTGGAAGAGAAAAGAAAAACACTTATTTTTTTTATTTTTTTTAAACAGATATCTATCTATTTGGTTTTATCACATTACTAGTATTTCCTTTAGCCCCTCCAGCTAAGCTAATGCTTGTGCTAGTGCTTGTGGAGTGGGCTCACGTCAATAGTTTAATGGCCAGGATGGGGATCGAACCAGGAACCTTTCAGCTACGAGGACAGCCCCTCTAACCACTAGGCTATTGGCGCTTACATACAAACATTCAATTTAAAACCTTGTGTATTTATTAGTAGGGCACTCACCTGCGGCTGCGCGTCGGGCTGGGCGGGCGGCGCGGGGGGCGGGGCGGAGTCGCTGCCGGCGCCGCCCTCTGCCGTCGAGATCACATACACGGACAGCTTCTGACGCTCCGAAGAGTCCTCGTGGATGTGTTTCTGTACGAACAGTTTGTTTTTTAGAAACCCCGACGAAAAAAGAGGGGTGTTATAAGTTTAACATGTGTGTCTGTTTGTGGCATCGTAGCGCCCAAGATAATGAAAGAATTTTAAAATTTGTTTCTTTTGTTAGTAAGATATTCTGATCGAGAGTGTTTAGCTATGTTTCATGAATGAAACCTGGTTCATCCGTTTGAAAATTTATGAGCTCTTTTGTAGTTTAAAAAGCAGTCTTGTAAATTTTCAATTTCGAGTGAAACATCTATAGGCACACTTTTGCAGTGAAATCGACTAGGTTGCCGTCACGGCAAATGGCATGACGCTATCTCATGCCGTCACGCCCCGTCTCCGCCGCCGCTTTCGACTCCTTAGTGTGTGCGCGCGCATACTATACACTACACCATTATTGGACACCATTCTCGATCCTGACTTACAGGACTTACAATGGTGGGAGTGTGTGGCGGGACTAGTCCCATAAAAAAAATCACTACACAATGTTTGACATCTGCCGCGCGTCCCGTGACAGCCAATTTTAAACAAACTAGACATAACAACCCACTTGATAAATAAATAAAATAATAAATATCGCCAGACTGACACACCAACTGTATGGTCCCAAACTAAGCAACGCTTGTACTATGGGTACCGTATAATGTACTGGGAGCGATCCCGGTGACACCCAGACCAGGGCAAATTACGAAAAGGCCATTTCCGAAATTTACCCTGACGGGAATCGAACCCGCAACCACCCGGTGTAGTGACCCGAGCGGCCTACGCTCGAACCACTGCGCCGAGCGGTCGTCATTAATAATACTTAAGTCATCGCTCGCACGTCGCCGACTTGATGTTTAAAGTTAAGTTGGGTTTCCGATTCTCTCACACGTCGTACGAAACGCAGCCACAATAATTACTTTACGTCGCTCTTCTGTGAATGGATGGTACTTCCCCGGTCGAACCAGCCCGTATATTAGCTCTCTACCAACCATGATACATACATAGATTGCTAAACGCATAACCCTTACTATTGAGGTTTTTTTATAAAGATAACTAGCAATGACGACCGCTTGGCGCAGTGGTTCGAGCGCAGGCGTCTTGGGTCACTGCACATGGTGGTTGCTGGTTCGATTCCCGCTGTGGTAAATTTCGGAAATGGCCTTTTCGTAATTTACCCAGGTCTAGGTGTCACTGGGATCACCCCCAGTCCATTGTACGGTACCCATAGTACAAGCGTTGCTTAGTTTGGGACCATACAGTTGGTGTTTGTCTGGCGATATTTATTATTTATAATGTGAGTTTACATTACTAGTACTCCCGTTAGCCCCTCCAGCTAAGCTAACGCTTGTGCTAGGTGTGGGCTCACGTCAATAATTCAACGGCCAGGACGGGGATCGAACCCGGAACCCCACAGCAACCGGGGCGGGCCCTCTAATCACCAGGCTATTGACGCTTTGCCTTAATAGGGTGTAATACTTGCTTACCTTATAAAACTGTATCAATTCTTCCTTCGTTATTGTGTTCAACTGTTCCACCTCCACCCTCGCTCGGTCGAAATTGTACACCTTTGGGAATTAACACTTTTAGTAGGTACTGTCTAGTGACAACGGTGTCGCCTGCTCACATTCTGTTGCTGTTCCTGAGAATGTACACCATCTTTCAATCTATGTTCACTTACAATTTTTTTTTAATCTACAACCAGATCGGAACGCGACATCGACTGAGGAGATCCGGCAAGAAACTCCTCTGAGTTTCTTGACGGATCTTCTGGCTTCTGGCTTGGACTCTTCATTTCACAATGTTTATATTTTTTTAAATCGTCAGTTGCTTATAATTAAGGATTACATAAGGTACTAGATATTAATATAAATATAATAGCTCCAGTGTGTTGCCTTTTGAGATTACCAAGAATTACTTAAAGTAATTCGGACTAGTAGGACACGCCACGCTTTGTCATTATTATTGACAGTAGATAGTGACAATGGTGTCCTGCTCACATTCTGTTGCTGTTCCTGTGAATGTACACCATTTTTTATTATATTGTAAACAGTAACCATTGAGTTTCTCGGCGGCTCTTCTCAGTGGAAGCGGCATTCCGAGCCGGCGGTAGATTCTGACTGTTCATAAATGCTTTGTTGGCGCACATAACTTTGAAATGTTAAATATCGCCAGACTGTCACTAACTGACACTAACTGTATGGTCCCAAACTAAGCAACGCTTGTACTATGGGTACCGTACAATGGACTGGGGGCGATCCCGGTGACACCCAGACCGGGGCAAATTACGAAAAGGGGAGGGAGGGGGTGGGCTTGGTGGTCGGCTCTACCCCCGTGTGTATACCTGCGTGGTGATCTCCGCCCACAGCTGGGACGCCCTGCTGGACATCCGCTTCGGCTTCTCCAGCCGCTGCGCCGCCAGCGACGAGCGGTGCTTCAGGAACTCCTCTTCAGACATATTCTCCAAGTACTCCTGAAAAGGACTTCGGATATAGTTTGATTTGATTATTTGGCAACACTATTTGGAGCTATTTAATTTAGAATCACTGCTGTAACTATAATTGACACGAGCGAGAGAAATTGCGAGCATTTGCCATTGATACAAGGTGACACATAATGGGTATACTTTTTTTTCAAAACTTAACTTTGTAATTCTAAAACCATCAGCTTTGGAGGGAACTTGCAAAACAAAAGGTGTTATAGGAATACAGCTGTTGACCGATTTCACAAGTCTACAAAACCTTTAGTACTTCAACTGTCCCACAAAGCCGATAGTTTGAGATTTGCAAAGTTAAGTTGCAAAAAAATAGTATACCCATTTTGTATCACCTAGTATTGCAATCTCTAGGCTACTGTGACTGCTTAACGTTTTGCGTGTCGCAGGCTTGTATGCCTTGAGAGGAGGGAGCAGGGGGAAGGATAAGGGGGGGAGAGCAGGGGAGGGGTGGGGGGCTGGGGGGTTGGGTCTTCCGATCCCTCACTCAACAATAGCTACTTTACGCCGATTTTCGGTGGTTTGTTTTGTGGTGTTCGAGGTAATGCCAGTTTGGTGCTCTGATAAATGTCGTAGGCGACTGACCAGGGATCCCCTGAGGAAGGCCTCGATCCTCCCCTCCAGGTAGTGGGGGTGGCGGTCGCTCTGCACGATGACGCGCAGCCCCTGCACGCCGTTGGAGCGCCGCACTCCGCTGAACACGATGTAACCCAGTTGTTCCTGCCGGAAGGGAAGCACTCATCACGCCTCTGTTCTTCGAAGGAGTTGGGCAGTGTCAACGTCCCACCCCCGGCCACGAGCCTCCCCTTAATACGAGGGGGATGGCGGATTTCACATGTCTTCCGAAAATTGGTTAGATCTTCTAAGACATGCAGGTTTCCTCACGATGTTTTCCTTCACCGTAAGCAAGTGATAATCATATAGAAGTTAACAACATTGTTGTTATAACTCTATTAATTTATTGAGCATGGAAGGCATCACACCAAAGCAATTATCTTTCTTATCTACCCCTATTTTATTTATCTATACAAATAAATAAAATTGGAGTGTCTGTTTGTAATATCAAAATAACACCTTTTCACTAAATGCATATCAAAGTACATACGACACCTATAGCAAAAACGCGATTTAAAATTTTTTTGTCTGTCTGTCTGTCTGTCTGTCTGTGTGTTTGTTCCGGGTAATCTCCGAAACGGCTGGACCGATTTTGACGGGACTTTCACTGGCAGATAGCTGATGATACAAGGAGTAACTTAGGCTACTTTAATTTTGGAAAAACAATTAGGGTTCCGCGTAAAAAAATAAAAACACATGAAATCAAAGAGTATCTCCGAAACGGGTGGACCGATTTTGACGGGACTTTCACTGATAGATAGCTGATGTTATAAGCAGTAACTTAGGCTACTTTTATTTTAGAAAAACAAAATTAAAAAAAATGAATGCGGGAGCGGGCTTTTTTGTTAAGTTAAATTCCACGCGGACGAAGTCGCGGGCTCAGCTAGTTATTATTATAATTTATGTTTGTATACATTGAAATTGATGTAAAGTGTGAGTAGGTATGCACCCCTCACTAAACTAGCTTTCTAATTTAAATCTGGGTGAGATTTGATTAATATTATTCACTTATTTAGTGACAATGGTGTCGCCTGCTCACATTCTGTTGCTGTTCCTGAGAATGTACACCATCTTATATTCTATTGTAAACAGTAACCATTGAGTTTCTCGGCGGCTCTTCTCAGTGGAAGTGGCATCCCGAGCCGGCGGCAGATACTGACTGTTCATAAATGCTTTGTTGGCGCACATGAATAAAACAATATTGAGTTTTATTTTGTTCTCAATCAACTGAAAGTTTCCGTGTCAGAAACGACAGCTTCCATCCTTCTTATAATTCACTAGCGACCCGCCCCGGCTTCGCACAGCTCTAAAATTATCAGTGTTTCTCTACTATATTATGCATGTATTATACATATAAACCTTCCTCTTGAATCACTCTATCTATTAAAAAGAACCGCATCAAAATCCGTTACGTAGTTTTAAAGATCTAAGCATACATAGGGACAGACCACAGATATAGAATTACATAGATAACGCAAGTATCACGATTTGTATTGAAACCAAGCGTGCCGAATGTTTAACACCTACTGTGACGTCATTAGTGACGGGAAATCCAAACCGATTCAAAGACACCGATGCCGCCGATGCCCTCCGCCCGCTACGATTCTCTCGAGCGATTATCTCGCTCATACTCATATTATTTATATTTGTAGTCGCGCGGACTGTAAGTTAGCGGCGACCAACCTTGACGCTCGGTCGGGGTTTCGTACACGCGAAGTACATGCATTTGCGTTATCTATCCTACTAATATTATAAATGCGAAAGTTTGTGAGTGTGGATGTATGTAGGTATGTATTTATGTATGTATGTATGTTTGTTACTCCTTCACGGAAAAACTACTGAACGGATTTGGATGAAATTTGGAACACAGATAGATTATAACCGGGATTAACATATAGGATACTTTTTAACCCAATAATCCAATACTACGCGGATGAAGTCGCGGGGCACAGCTAGTGTAAATATATATCTGTGGGACAGACAGACGGCGGGAAGCGACTTTGTTTTATACTATGTAGTGATCCCCCCCCAGGTTACCTTGGTCCTGAGCACGCTGAAGCAGGGCTCGGCGAGCGCCTGCGCGAGCAGCTCCAGCGCCACGTTCTGTCGCGCCGCGCGCGCGCCGCACGCGTAGTACAGCGCCGCGCACGACGAGCGGTGCACGCCGTTGCACGTCTCGCGCACGAACCACGCGCCTGCCACCAGCACCAGCACCACCATCATCCAATATTCAATAAATAAATATCGCCAGACTGACACACCGACTGTATGGTCCCAAACTAAGCGACGCTTGTACTATGGGTACCCCACGCAAAATATATCTTACCTTACTGTACCAAATTTCGTCAACTCTCGACAAAAACTGTAAAAGTCATGGCACTGTGACAGACTGGGACGGACGGACGGACGGACGGACGGACTGGATGATCTTATAAGGGTTCCTCGGAGGGACTACGGAACCCTAATAATCATGTTGAACATACCTTTTTCAATTTCAATCTCTCTGTGCAGTAATAACTGTTGGGCTAGTAATGGCGTCGCATCCTTTGGTAATCTGTAACAGGAGAAGATTTATAAATGACTAGTTGTGCCTGCGACTTCGTCCGAGTCGAATTTAATTGACAAAGTTTCATACAAACTTTCATCCCCTATTTAACGCCTTGGGGTAGAATTAATCAAAATCCTTTCTTAGCGGATGCCTACGTCATAACATCTACCTGCATGCCAAATTTCAGCCCGATCCGTCCAGTGGTTTGGGCTGTGCGTTGATAGATCACTATGTCAGTCAGTCAGTCAGTCACCTTTGAGTTATATATATATATAGATTATATGATTTGATGCCCCTATCCTCTCACATATAACTAATAAATAATAAACATCGCCAAACGAACACACCAAATGTATGGTACCAAACAAAGCGACATGGTACAATGGACTGGCGGCGATCCCAGTGACACTGAGAATTTACCTTGACGGGAATCGAACCCTCCACCGCTCAATGCTGAGAGCCGAGCGGCCTGCGCTCGAACCGCTGCGCCAAGCGGTCGTCAAATACCCCACTACTACTAAACGCACGCTACTGGACTAATAGGGCAAGACACGCCACGCTTTGACATTATTATTGACTGTACATTTGAGCTGATCAGTCCCGAGCTGATTTATCATCCAAATTATCGTGTTTGTTAGCAGTCTGGTCTAACTGGACCTACTTTTGCAAAATGGAACCAATCCACATACACTGCTGTAGACCAAAACCAACCTTGTTCCAGTGGTTCTAGGTTGGTTTCAGTTTGCAAGAGTAGGTCTAATTGGTCTATGGGTCGGTGACTGACTTGCTCTCGACGGTGTCGGCGATGTGCAGCGCCCTCTCGCGGGAGAGGTTGCCGAACATGAACCCCTCCACGTGAACGCGCCGCATCACTCGCCCCGCGAACTCGTCCAGCTGCTCCGCCGTCATCTCTAAGGAGGAAAAGATCACACACCACAGATATAGATTTACATAGATAACGCAAGTATCACGATTTGTATTGAAACCAAGCGTGCCGAATTTTTAACACCTCCTGTGACGTCATGAGTGACGGGAAATCCAAACCGATTCAAAGACACCGATGCCGCCGATGCCCTCCGCCCGCTACGATTCTTGTATATTGTTTATATCTGTAGTCGTGCGGACTGTAAGTTAGCGGCCACCGACCTTGACGCTTGGTCGGGGTTTTGTACACACGCATTTACGTTATCTATGTAAATCTATACCTGTGTTACACACTATATACTAGGTGACACAAAGGGTATACTATTTTTTTTGCAACTTTACTTTGTAAATCTAAAACTATCGGCTTTGTGGGACAGTTGAAGTACTAAAGGTTTTGTAGACTTGTGAAATCTGTCAACAGCTGTATCCCTGTAACACCTTTTGTTTTTCAAGTTTCCTCCAAAGCTGATAGATTTAGAACAACAAAGTTAAGTTTTGAAAAAGAAAAAGCATACCTTTTCTGTTTCAGCCTGTACCTACTACTTGCCGGGTGGGATTGCCAGCCAAAATAAAAGTTAATTCCTGTAACGTTATTTTCAAGACAGACTTTAAGCAGTGCGATTACCTTTGGCTGCGTCGAGAAGCTGCGACCGGGTCCACACCAGGTCTGATAATGACAACGCTTGCTGGTACACGGCGTGCTGAGAACGATTATTAAAACAATATTAGAAAAATACTAAAGAGAATTAAAAAATAAATAAACAAATATCGCCAGACGAATACACCAACTGTATGGTCCCAAACTAAGCAACGCTTGTACTATGGGCACCGTACAATGGACTGGGGGCGATCCCAGTGACACCCAGATCGTGGCAAATTGCAAAAAGGCCATTTCCGAAATTTGCCCCGGCGGGAGTCGAACCCGCAACCACCATGTGCAGTGAGCCGAGCGGCCTACGCTCGAACCACTGCGCCAAGCTGGTGTATTGCTTCCTCTATCTATGTAACCATTACTTACCTGATAAGGTTGCTCCGCCTCAAAGTTCTTAATGGCTCTGATGTGATTTTCCTTCATTATCTCAAACCGTTTCGGGTCAGCCTTGAATGTTATCATGTGGTCTATGATCTTCTGCAGCAACACGTGTTGTTTGTCGTCATACCCCTCTATTGTCACCTAGCGGCATAGACAAACTACATTAAAAATAACAATTTTCAAGTGCGCCAGTGGGCATAAACAAAGATCCTTTTTATTGAACTAAGATTTTGACGTAAACGGTGACATGAGACAAGCCGAGAACAAATTAATGAAAATTAATTAAATAATACATAATAATTAGTCTTCATAACATCCCAGTCCTGGCTTTGGGTCTCCCCTCAATGCGAGGGGGGTTCAGACATAGTGGTTCGGCTCATGTCAGCAGTGGTGGAGACTCACGCTAAGTCCGTACTTGGCGTTGGCCACGCTCCAGCGGAGCCCCGCCAGCTCGGCGGCGTACGCGAACTGCTGCAGCCCGTCGCGCAGCAGCAGCACCCACACCGAGGTCAGGTTGCAGCTCAGCGGGTCCGAGTACGCCAGGGGGCTGCGGGGGAGTCGCCACAGATTAAAGTGACCACTCAAGATGCAATTACATATTAAATTTGTTAGAATCAGTGTTGCCAGGCCGTTCGATAATTTATGGACGTTTGTTAGATTCGACAGACATAAAAACCCTATAAAGCGAGTGGACATCATAGTTATGATTGAAGTTGATATTATGGTCCAGCCTGCGTCATCATTGGACACCATTGTCGATCCTGGCCACAGTGGTGGGAGTGTGTGGGGGGACTAGTCACATAAAAATAAGTAATCCTGGAAACCAGGGACAATTTCCCTTTGCGACCCCTTGCCGCAGTGGTTCGAGAGCAGGCCGCTCGGCTCACTGCACCGGGTGGTTGCGGGTTCGATTCCCGTCAGGGTAAATTTCGGAAATGGCCTTTTCGTAATTTCCCCTGGTCTGGGTGTCACTGGGATCGCCCCCAGTCCATTGTACGGCACCCATAGTACAAGGGTCGCTTAGTTTAGGACCGTACAGTTGGTTTTTTTTCCCGCAATTTTTTAATGAAAATTATGTTCATGCAGTCCAAACAGTGTTTGGTCTGTGGCCATCACTCACCTGACTAGGTCAAGGGTTATCACAGCCTTGGGCAGGAGAAACTCACTGTCCTTTTTGAACCAAAGCCTCATGAGAGGAGTGTCCTGAGGATGTACAAGAATACAGAGTGACGCTGGATTGCCGTATATCATTACTTGCTAAAATTTTATCATTATTGGCGACTCTATCAAGTGATTACTATTGAGTTTGAGTTAAATAATAATTAAATAATAATGTAGCCCTTTTTGGGCACGGACCTCCCCTGAATACGAGGGGGATTCAGGCCGTAATCCACCACGCTGGCCCAGTGCTGGTTGGCGGGTTTCACATATCTTTCGAAATTTGTTTAGATCTTCTAAGACATGCAGGTTTCCTCACGATGTTTTCCTCACCATCACCGTAAGCGAGTGATAATCATATAGAAATTATGATTCGCACATAGATTTCAAAAAACCCAGAAGTGCGAGCCGGGGTTTGAACCCAGGACCTGGTGCGCGCAAGACGCTTGCTCAACCAATCGGCTATCATGGCTAAATTCATTAAATTGAGTTAAATATTCCGCAAAAATTATCTGATATATAAAATTCTCGTGTCACAATGTTAGTTACCATACTCCTCCGAAATGGCTTGACCGATTTTTATGAAATTTTATATGCATTTTCAGTAGGTTTGAGAATCGAATACTATGTATTTTTCATACCCCTAAAAGACAGGACAACGTCTGCCGGGTCAGCTACTTTTGTAATAAAAGTAACTTGAGATGTCAGAGATGTCAGATGTCTTGTTAATATCAAAAGGCAACACAGTGGAGCTATTATATTTATATTTATATTTATACCTCATTCCAAACAGAATCAAAAACTTTGTAAACAAACCATTTGTAAATAGCCGATTTCACACTTATTTCGTTATCACTACACTAAATTCTGATGAGGGAATATTCGCAAACACTGTCGCCTCTATATTACAACCGTTTTAGATTGTAATTTCTACTCAAACATGTAATATTTATCGAACTTACGAAATTTTCATTAGTTTGATGTTTTTTTTTTCAAATGCTTTAGTGAAGTGCCGATGTATGCAATATTGAATGAATGAAACACAGATTAAAAAAGTGTACAAACAAAGGAATTTTATGCCATTATGCCAATATGCCCAGTGCTTTTTCAAGTAGTTTCAAATAGAAATTAAGAAAATTCATTTAATTTATATTTCTTGCTGATTTGTGTCTACTTCTCTATATAACGAGTCGTTTTGAATTTATATTGAGTTTTGAACTTGAAATAAATAATTATTATGTTTCTCTATTGCGACCACTCGGGCTAAACCCGGACCTTTGGAAGGCTTGCATGAGGACATGGGTCCATCACGTAGAGGCCCATAGAGATCAATTTGATGTTATGTAAGTAAATGCTGGGGTCAACTGCTGCAAATGATGAGACACAATACAGTAGCTTTCGTTCTTTTGTTTATTGTAATTATCTCGCACGTGTTTCCCTCGGCTGCTAGACTGTCGTTATGTATTATTATTACAATGTACATATTTTCAGTGATGCAGTAGACATTAGCGTTAAATCCCTTTGCCTTCCCACTTAACACACTACATTATAATGCATAACAATCGTTAAAATCTAAAAAAGGGCCTTTCATTAATATTATATTCATAATAAGTTTTATTATGCATAGGTTATTGATTTCATTTCATAATTATATTTCTATACGTTGATGTACAGAAACCGATACCTTATAATCAAGTTTATTCCATCGAATGAAAATAATCCGTTCACTCATTCGTTCATATTCGTTATAGTATACAAAGGCACATCACTAAAACTATTTAAGCACCTTGACGTTTCTTTGTTTACAAAGATTTTGATTCTGTTTGGAATGAACTATATATCTTCTACCCTTTGTAATGATTGATTATAAGCAACTGGCGATAAAAAAAACATGACAAATGTAAAAAGACAAGCCCGCTGAGTTTCTTGCCGGATCATCTCAGTTCCGGTTGTAGATATAAGAAATAAAAAAAATTATAATTGACAATTTGTAAGTGCCCCCGTAGACCTAAACAAAACAAACGATTTGAATTTGAGAGGTTTTGCGCTATTCCATTATCACGTTGTATAATGACTATCATCATCATCATCTGACCTTGATGATGGCGGGCGCGACGCAGTCCGCGGTGGCGTCGTCCCCGGGCTCCAGCTGCAGCCGGCCCGGGATGAACTCGTTGGCGGGCGGCAGGTGCAGCTCCGCGGACGACTGCACCGACTGCCACTCCTTAACACCACACAAAAATATTATCAATGCGAAAGAAACCGTCTGTATGTTTGTTACGTACTCACGCCTAAACCGCTGAACCTATTTCGATGAAATTTAGTATGGAGATAGATTGGGCCTTGGACATGGGCGACGCTTCTATAGTGGCGTCTCGACGCTTCTGTAGTGGCGTTTTCGCTGATAAACTTGAAGTAGTAAAACAAGGAATGGTAATAATTATGAAAATCTTGTTTAATCTAAGTCTGTACCAAAATTCATCGAAATTTTTTCAGCCGTTTAGGCGTGAAGAAACAAACCGACGAGAAAGAGTTACTCTTTTGCAATTTAAATTATATAAGTTTAATATAATTTTTCATTACTCATACTCTGAAAGTAGGTCTGAAGTTGCCTGAGGAGCGGGTTGAAAGTAATACTTTTCCGGCCCGGGAGAATCGCTTTCAACTGACAGATGTCAAATTATAAAAAAAAACTATTTCCATTTTCACATTTCTATGGAACCATGTTCAAACTTTTTCTACAGTCACTCAATTACAGCACGATGTAAAATTGAAATAACATAAAGTTAAGTATTAATTAAAGAATATATATTTTTTAATGACTTAATTATAATTTAGTTTCAACAATTTCTTTAAAATAACATAGATTTGGGAAAAATATTTAAAGATGAAAATGAAAAATAATGGCTAAATAATGAAGTTGGCCGGCCAACGAAAAAAAATACAAAATAGGCGGCAATCCGATCTTATTTTTTTTCGAGTTGTAGAGTATTGTTCATACTTCCTTGTATTATTTCTGTAGCCAATTCCTGTTATTATTTTTACTTTCCTTGTATTCGTAATGAAAAGCACAGTGTTTACCTCGGGTGAAAGACTTATTTTGTCCCTCGAACTATTAGCGCCCTCGCTACGCTCGGGCGCCAAATCCCGTCTCGGGACTAGATAAGTCACTTTCACCACTCGTGTAACAATGTACTATTACTCGCCTTCAGTTTGGTTTCTTCTATATCCTCTTGAAGATACTTGGTTCCGTACCAGGGCTCTGTCATGGTACACTTATCCCCGAAACACCTGCAGCAATACATTTTAATTAAATAATTAAAAAATAAATAAATATCACCAGACGAACACACCAACTGTATGGTCCCAAACCAAGCAACGCTTGTACTATGGGTACCGTACAATGGACTGGGGGCGATCCCAGTGACACCCAGACCTGGGCAAATTACGAAAAGGCCATTTCCGAAATTTGCTCCGGCGGGAATCGAACCCGCAACCACCATGTGCAGTGAGCCGAGCGGCCTACGCTCGAACCACTGCGCCAAGCGGTCGTCGAATCACCTACTTTCAATTGACTTATCGACTTTGTAAATACTGATGTCAAACGAAAAAAAAAAAAACATTGTTTAACATTTTAGGGTATATGCACACCACGTCTTTTAAACGCGCCGTCAACGCGCGTTTGTAGCGATACGGACGCGATGCTAACGCGCGTGTGTATCGATACCAACGACAACAAACTGCTGTATAGGATAAAAGCGCGCCTCGACAGCGCGTTTAAAAAACCTGGTGTGCATATGCCCTTATTTGTCATCTTCATTGACACTGGCGAAATATCTATTTCCCTTATAACACCTTTTTTTTAAAGAAAGAAGAAGAAATGGCGGCCTTTTTTGTGTTGTACGTTCCCTTAAAATTGATTATTTTTAGGGTTCCGTACCACAAAAGGAAAAATTGGAAACCTTATAGGACTTTGTTGTCTGTCGCGATCCTTGTTTATAACGCGCGTAACATTATTCGGATGAATAGATAGCCTATGTGTTATTACATATTATGTATAATCAATCTCTTCGCCAAATTTCATTCAAATTGGTTCAGCTGTTCCTGCGTGTTGCTCAGTCAAACTTACAACTCATAAGCTAAGATACTAAGAAACTGACAAACAAACACACTTTCACATTTTTAGCAGTAGGATAAAGGTGTTTAACTTTGGATGTTTTCAGACCACTTTTGAGGACAGTTTAAGGGATGCGAAAGTTATGGGGACAGATTAAGGGATGTGACACTTTTGAGAATAGTTTAAAAGATGTGACACTTCGAGGCTAGTTCGAGGGATGTGACACGTTGAGGATGAAGATAGTTAGGACATAGGGATAGGATGGCCATGGGCATAGGATAGTTCAAGGGATGTGACACTTTGAGAATAGTTCAAAGGATGTGACACTTTGAGGACAGTTTAAGGGATATGTGAGACACTAACTTGGCTACTATTCCGACGCGCACGTTCTCTGGGGTGAGCAGGGAGAGCAGTTCCTGGATCAGCTCCGGTCTCCATTCAGTCATCAGGTAGTACGCGCTCAGGACATCCTCCATTGGGAATTCCTAGGAGACAAAGACATATGTATTTTTTTTTATCTCGCCAGACTGACACACCAACTGTATGGTCCCAAACTAAGCAACGCTTGTACTATGAGTACTGTAAAATGGACTGGGGACGATCCCAGTGACACCCAGACTAGAGCAAATTACGAAAAGGCCATTTCCGAAATTTGCCCCGGCGGGAATCGAACCCGCAACCACCATCAGCAGTGAACCGAGCGGCCTACGCTCGAACCACTGCGCCAAGCGGTCGTCAAAATGTATATCTATTTCCTTGGTCATCGCATCACGCGTGAACGGATGGAACGATTGCGCTAATTCTTTTTTTGTTGTGTTTATTATTGTCAGGAGAAGGGTCTTATGAAAGAAAAAAATAAGAAAGTTGAGCGGAACAATTCGAATTCAATATTCAAAGTTAAGACAGGACAACGTCTGTCGGGTCAGCTAGTTGATATTATAATTACTACGTTATTGACTCGTCGAGGGTCAAACCTCGACGTCATTATTGGTCACCATTGTCGATCCTGGCTTACAATAGTAACAGTGGTGGGAGTGTGTGGCGGGACCAGTCCCATCTAAAAAAAGTAGGTTTTGATAAACAAATCAGCCATCATCCCCCACCAGGAAACCGCTTCAACAACCCCTAATTTTCCCAGGATCTTTGCTGCTTCCGTGTAAATCTCTAGGGCCACAAGGGGGCGTTATCGTTCACTTTGGAGAATGACGATTCCCCACCTCTCGGCCTAATCCCCTTGCTCACCTGCAGCAGATGCACGTGTCCGGTGACCAGACTCCTCGGCTCCTGCGCGTCCTTGAACCGGAACTCCAGCGCCATCAGGTCCCGCTGCTCCTCCCACACCCAGCGCTGCGGACCCTGTGCCCGCAGCAGCGCTATGTACTGCAACAAACATGGATTAAATTCAGAACAAACCAACAAATTATTTGATGTTCCTGAGAATGTACACCATCTCTTATTCATTGAAAACAGTAACCATTGAGTTTCTCGCCGGCTCTTCTCAGTGGAAGCGGCATTCCGAGCCGGCGGCAGATTCTGACTGTTCATAAATGCTTTGTTGGCTCACATGAATAAAAATTTTACGACCTCCTGGCGCAGTGGTTCGATCGTAGGTCGCTAGGCTCACTGCACCGGGTGGTTGCAGGTTCAATTCCCGTTAGTGTAAATTTCAGAAATGGCTGGTAGTCATTGTTTACTGGTATGACGTTCGAATGACATTTCCAAGATCGATCTCAGACTTGAGATCGATTTATAAATATGTGTGTACCTGAAACACGAGCGCGATGATGTCGTCGATGTGATGCACCCCGTCCTCCGTGAGGTCCACTTGCACGCCGAAGAAGCCGAAGCCCCGGGCTCCGATGCGGGTCCCGCCGACTAAACTACAAAATGAACATTACTAAACTACTAAATACCTACTCTTGGTATCTATTATTCAATCTATATATATATAACTCAAAGGTGACTGACTGACTGACTGACTGACATAGTGATCTATCAACGCACAGCCCAACCACTGGACGGATCGGGCTGAAATTTGGCATGCAGGTAGATGTTATTGGAGATTATTTAGGGTGTGCTGGTTACTTGACTTGTGCCGGGCCCTGGGGTTAAATTATAGTCCGTAGTGCGTTATAAACAATTATATTTAATAAGTATAAAAATGAGCGAACGTGCTACACACAATAAATTAGATAAAGGCACAGGAGGGAAATGGAAGTAATAAAACAGACACATATTGACAAGTACAATAAACTGGCGACATCTATGGTAGCAAAACATCATACCTATATGTTATCTATAATAATATAATTAAAAACCAATAGATGGCGCTATAATATTGACCAGTTATGACGTAGGCATCCGGTAAGAAAGGATTTTGATTAATTCTACCCCCAAGGGGATAAAATAGGGGATGAAAGTTTGTATGAAACTTTGTCAATTAAATTGCACGCGGACGTAGTCGCGGACACAGCTAGTAAATAAATATCGCCAGACTGACACACCGACTGTACGGTCCCAAACTAAGCAACGCTTGTAAATATTCGAAAATGGCTCTTTCGTAATTTGGCCAAGTCTGGGTGTCAATGGGATCGCCCCCAGTCCATTGTAAGATACCCATAGTACAAGCGTTGCTTAGTTTGGGACCTTACAGTTGGTGTGTCAGTCTGGCGATATTTATTATTATTTATTATTCATCATCATCTGCCTTACCTTTTCCCATTATCTATGGTCGGCGCAGTATGTCTTTTCCTTCCATACATCGCGCTTTCCCGTCATACTCACATCCACTCCAACCTCGTTCATATCATTCTTGATACAATCCATCCATATTTTCTTGGGCCTTCCTCTTGCACTGTATCCATCCACATTCATATTCATCACTCGTTTAGTCACATGCTTCTCATCCCTTCTCATCACGTGTCCAAACCATTCCAGCCTTATTATTTATTATTAAATTGCCTAAAAGGCCATCACTGCACCTACCTATTGCACCATCCGCGGGCCTTCAGGGCCGACAGCAGGCTGCCCGGGCCCTCGTGGCCCAACAAATGGGACAGATAGTGGCCTGGCTGTGAACAAAACCCTATTATAGTATACAAACATAACAATCAATTGGAAATAAATAAGAACCTAGCTGCAGGCAACTGACCATCCTCTCGGTAATTTACCGGTATATAATGCGACTTATACCGGTTTTTACAACATATAACCCATTTTACTAGACTGCGGTCTAATACCGATATGATATCTGGTAAATTATCGGCATTATACCGAAAATTCTGATAAAATATCGGGAAATTACCGTAAGTCCTGGAGTATAATCGGTATTTTACCGTAATTATAACGGAAAAATATTTCGTAAAGACTGGTTTTATATCAATATTTTTACTTACAGTAAATTACC
The DNA here is from genome assembly GCA_905147325.1 of Notodonta dromedarius. Taxonomy (NCBI): domain Eukaryota; kingdom Metazoa; phylum Arthropoda; class Insecta; order Lepidoptera; family Notodontidae; genus Notodonta; species Notodonta dromedarius. The sequence continues at coordinate 5,412,979 of LR990188.1, forward strand.
GATTCTTTATCAAACATTACACAAAACCGATAATTTGCCGGAATTTACGGTAAATAACCGGTATTATTATCCGGTAAAATAGCGTGATATTGCAAGGCTGAGCTCTCACCCCACTCTTGTAATGGTGGCGGGTGTCCGGTATGGGGAAGTCGATGGAGAGCGAGCGCAGGTCCTTGACGGGCAGGCAGTAGGCGCGCTTGCGGCGCAGGGCGGGCGGGAAGGGGTGCTCCGCCCACGAGGGCGCCGCCACCGCGCGGTCCTCCACCGCCGAGAACAGCTCCACCACCATCGCCTCCAGCTCGTCCAGGGACTCTGCCCGCAGCCGACACCAGACCACCCATTACATGTACTCAACATTGCGTGGCGAGTGGACTAAATTGGGTGACAGTTAGTCAAAATTGCGTGACAACTAATCAAAATTGGGTGACAAGTTGTCTAAATTGGGTGAAAGGTGGTCAAAATTACGTGACAAGTGGGCGAAATTTGGTGACTGATCGTAAACATTGGGTGACGGTTAGTCAAAATTATATGACAAAGTTGAGATATTATAATTAATAATTACAAATAATAGTAGACATTAATCTAAATATAATTGGAGCTATAACTGGAGCTCCAGTGATCAGAATGTACTAGAGAGTAATGACGACCGCTTGGCGCAGTGGTTCGAGCGTAGGCCGCTCGGCTCACTGCACATGGTGGTTGCGGGTTCAATTCCAGCCGGAGCAAATTTCGGAAATGGTATTTTCGTAATTTTCCCAGGTCTAGGTGTCACTGGGATCACTTGTGCCCATAGTACAAGCGTTGCTTAGTTTGGGGACCATACAGTTGGTGTGTCAGTCTGGCGATATTTATTTATTTATTACCCAGCTTAGTGCTTTGGAGCGAGAAGATGGGAGAAGATATATGAAGTCCAACTGACCTTTCCCCATGACTACCAGGGTCATGATGTTCGCGGAGTACCACTGGTGGTGGAATTTCAGCAGCTCCTTGCGGACATCTATGCCTTTGGCTTTGGGAGTCACCTCTAGTGTCTCCTTGTTACCTGCCATCACCATTAATATGTCAAACTCAAACTAGAATTGTTTATTTTGCGTAGGCACTTACATTTAATAATAAAAAGAATATAATAATGTACCCCTTCTGCCTTCCCACTCCTGCGCACGAGCCTCCCTACACAACGAGGGGGATTCAGGCCGTAATCCACCACGCTGGCCCAGTGCAGGTTGGCGGATTTCCCATGTCTTTCGAAAATTGATTAGATCTTCTAATACATGCAGGTTTCCGCACAAAGTTCTCCTTCACCGAAAGCCAGTGATAAATCATATAGAAATAATGATTCGCACATAGATTTACAAAAACCCAGAGGTGCGAGCCGGGGTTTGAACCCAGGACCTAGTGCCCGCAAGACCCGTGCTTAACCAATCGGCTATCACTGCTTACTTCCATGTCATACCACTACAAAATGAGACGAGCAAACCGTACTGGAACAAGCAATCCGGTTGTCAAGACCGCTCTCAGACTTAAGATCTATATATTAATAGGAGCCTCAAACAGCTCAGGTTAAGTCACCTGTGCCGAACTTGTGGAAGGGATGGGTGGGCGAGGCGGTGCTCTTGTTGAGCTGGTCCAGCCGCCACGTGTCCGAGGAGGTGTTCTTCTCGTGCTCCGAGTTGACCGCACTCAGCTCCCGTCCCGTCGCCGACTCCGTGAACAGGGGGGTTATGAAGAACTGAGCGAATCTGGGGGCGAGGGGGACTACTTGACAGGACTTCACGGCGAGAGAGCCACGCTGTAGCCGGTTGACTATAGCCCATAGGGCTGGCTCAAGGGCTGGCAGGAGCCTAAGCAATAAGTCAAAACTGACGTATCGCTTATCTGAAAACGTCAGTTTTGACAGCTTTTGCAAGGGAAATATGTCAAAAGTGACGTGTGCAGTTACTCATTCTTTATTTTCAGATCAGTTTTTGTATCTTGTTAAGAGTTAATTTACTGAGGCCCGTATTAATAAACCAATCTTAAGTCTGAGACCGGTTTTGAGTAAGCTTTTGACGTGTCATCATGTACTGGGATAACATTTCCAAGATCACTCTCAGACTTGAGATCGATTAACTAATGCGAGCCCAAGTAATATAATCCTCTTGATGTCCCACTCCTGGGCACGGGCCTCCCCTCACTACGAGGGGGATTCAGGCCGTAATCTACCACGCTGGCACAGTGCGGGTTGGCGGATTTCACATGTCTTAGAAAATTGCTTTGATTTCCTAAGACATGCCGGTTTCCTCACGACATTTCCCTTCACCGTAAGCAAGTGATAATCATAATTATAGAAATTATGATTCGCACATAGATTTCGAAAAATCCAGAGGTGCGAGCCGGGGTCTGAACCCAGGACGCGTGCTTAACCAATCGGCAATCACTGCTGTTTGTAGGCCAATGTATTATTGCAAATAGAATAAGTTATTTCAATACAAGGTATGGTACAGGTGACTCACATGTCTAAAGCCTTGGGTAGATGAGCGGGCAATATGTCGAAGTAATAGGTCGTGTGGTCCGATGACGTGGACGCGTTAGAAGAGCCTCCATGCTCCGACAGGAACTTGTTGTATTCGTTCTCCTGTGGTCAAAATAAATAAATAAATATCGCCAGACTGACACCAACTGTACGGTCCCAAACTAAGCGACTCTTGTACTATGGGTACCGTACAGTGACACCCAGACCAGGGATATTACGAAAAGGCCAGTTCCGAAAGTTGCCCTGGCGGGAATCCAGCCCGCAACCACCATGTGCAGTGAGCCGAGCGGCCTACGCTCGAACCACTGCGCCAAGCGGTCGTCAAAAAAGACAGGAACTATTAAAACGACACCCTTGAAGATACGAACTCCAATTGGAAGTTAGAACCACTTACAATATATACCAGGTGAAACAAAAAGGTTATACTACTTTTGTTGCAACTTAACTTTGTAAATATAAAACTATAGGCTTTGTGGGACAGTTGAAGTACTAAAGGTTTTGTAGACTTATGAAATATGTGAACAGCTGTATTCCTATAACACCTTACGTTTTTCAGGTTTCCTCCAAAGCTGATAGCTTTAGAATTACAAAGTTAAGTTTTTTTTTAAAGTATAACCGTTTAAAAGTTAAACTTTTAAAGTTAAAAGTATAAGTTGTTTGATTGTAATGAATAGGCTCCGAAACTACTGAACCGATTTGAACAATTCTTTCACTGTTGGGAAGCTACACTATCCCCGGGTGACATAGGCTATATTATATTTTTTTTAAATTAGGGATCCCTACTAAAACTCGAATAATGTAACCGTAATGTATCCGTGCGAAGTCGGGGCGGGCCGCTAGTTTATTATATTATAAAACTAGCTGACCCGACAGATGTTGTCCTGTCTTAACTTTGAAAATTGAATTCGAGTTGTTCCGCTCAACTTTCTTAATTTATTCTTTCATAAGAACCTTCTCCTGACAATAATAAACACAACAAAAAAGAATTAGCGAAATCGTTCCATCCGTTCACGCGTGATGCGATGACCAAGGAAATAGAGATTCATTTTTATATATATAGATGAGTTGCTAACTTACCTCTGGATATTTCTTCGTACCCAGGAACAGCATATGCTCACAGAAATGAGCCAGGCCGGGCAACTCATCGGGGTCGCTCAGGTAGCCTGGCCAAATCAAACTCAAACTCAAACTCAAAATTGTTTTTATTAATGTAAGCCAACAAAGCATTTATGAATAGTCAGAATCTACCACCGGTTCGGAATGCTGTATCCACTGAGAAGGATGCGCCTTACTATCAGTAGGTAGCCTGTTTTTTTAAAGATTACCTGCATTGTGAGTTTATCACATTACTAGTATTGCCGTGAGCCCCTCCAGCTAAGCGAATGCTCGTGTTAGGAGTGGACTCACGTCAATAGTTTAATGGCCAGGATGGGGATCGAACCCGGAACCTCTCGGCTACGAGGACAGCCCTTCTAACCACTAGGCTATTATAACGGTGCAGTTATAGGAGTTGGCACCGGGCGCATAAAAGGCATTTTACGGCACTGCTTAACATACGGAAATCATGTCTCGCAACAACGCAAGGGGGCCTACTCACCGACATTCACGTCCAGAGCGGCGGCAGACTTGTCTGTCGTGGTATCGCTCACCAACAGCACTTTGAGACGATTTGTCAGTACCAAACCACTAAAAAACATAAACATAACTAAATATCGATTGACAAGTACTTATGTCGGGAAAAGAAAGTATGAATCATCTCCTTTCTCGTGTTGTGGTCGTTCCGTAGGACTTTAACGCTGTACCAAGCTATCTGAATGGCTCGATGACAATTCCCAACGCGTGTTGACCGCTCGCCGGCGCGACTCGTACTGGGCTCGCCGCCGATCACAGCTGACGCAAGTGGACTGTGTCCAACGACAACAGATGGCGCTGTCTTCACATTTCGATCGTTTCAATACTTTTAAAACCGACTAAGTAACTTTTAAAATTTTTATTACAACATGGTTAGAGATTAGCCTTAATTTAAATTGAAACTATTAGGTACAGTGTTAATTTCACAGAAGACGCGTGAATTATTGCAAATTGACCCATATGATAGTGTCATAAGAGTCACAACTCACAATACACAATCACTTGAGGAGGTAAACTACATTTACAAGTGTCAGCCACCAATATTGCGTAAAAAATAATAATATTACTGATTTTAAACCACCCAGTATAATTTTTAAGTTTTGAAACCCCCTGTATAGCTCACCGGTAATTTCTCTTGTCCTCCTGTGACTTGACAATGTTGTCGTATCTCTTCACGACGCCGGGCGCCACCACCGTCTCCCCCGGCCCTACAGGGCTTCGCCCCGAGCCCGGCGGCGGAGTCCGCGGCGAGAATTGTGGGGAGGACATCCCAGTGTGGGTGTGCCTCCTACAGATGTAGCTGTAAAAATATACAAGTGTTATTTTACGAAATATAAGCGCTGCCATTGGTATGCCATAGACGACCGCTTGGCGCAGTGGTTCGAGCGTAGCCCGCTCGGCTCACTGCACATGGTGGTTGCGGGTTCGATTCCCGCCGGGGCAAATTTCGGAAATGGCCTTTTTGTAATTTGCCCGGGTCTGGGTGTCACTGGGATCGCCCTCAGTCCATTGTACGGTACCTATATTACAAGCGTTGCTTAGTTTGGGACCATACAGTTAGTGTGTTTGTCTGGCAATATTTATTTATTATTTATTGGTCGGGAGCAGCGGCATTGTGATTGGTCTATCGAAATATAATGGATTTTGATTGGACAACACAGATCAATAAGACAAGACACCGCTTTCAAAGTGTATGGTCACATTTTAGCATTGTATTCTTATTAAATGTCTTTGTATTGCTATTTGTTATTTGACTCTGGCAAAATACCTATTAAACTGAGTGGGTATTGAACTGGTCTATGGCTTATTGATCTGGTTTGGTCAATCACAAATCTTATTCACCTTATAGCTATGGTATGTAAGTTCGCTGAATGACAATAATATGGGCCTTACACAATCAATTCCCACTTCACTGCCAACAAAATACAATGAATACGAAATATGTTGATATATTATTATACTAGCTGTGCCCCGCGACTTCATCCGCGTAGTATTTTAACTTAGCAAAAATTTCGGGATTATCGGGTTAAAAAGTATCCTATATGTTAATCCCGGTTATAATCTATCTGTGTTTCAAATTTCATCCAAATCCGTTCAGTAGTTTTTGCGTGAAGGAGTAACAAACATACATACATACATCCACACTCACAAACTTTCGCATTTATAATATTAGTAGGATTTGGACTTTTATAGAGGGAAGGCAATAAGAGATGGCAATAGGAGGCAACAAGAGAGAACCCTGGCACGTACACTTATCGGATATTGATCGTTAAACCGGAAAAATGTATTACAAAGTCGATATTATTTGCATAAATACTTTAACACAAAGCAGTGTTTGATTTGATCACCAATTTCGTGTATTTCACATCATAACAGATAAAATGTATGTAAGAATTCCGTTCTCCGGTAAGAAAAACGGTTAATTAATTGATTGCAACGTGCAAGACCCAATAAAAGCCTTAATATTTATAAGTAAATGAAATGAAATGTAATGTACACAAAATAATCTAACCTATTATACGACGTCCGACACGTAGGCGAGAAACTGTGGATTCCCACGAATAATATTCTTCTTGATGCCAGTTTGACTAATTCAAGATATTTATTATAATTGATTGATATTATTTTCATGCGGTATTAAACGAATTACGAATATCACGGACAGAAATTCGATGACGCGATCGAACTAGTGTTGCCAGATACTATTTTTTAAATCAGTACATTTTATTTTAAAATAAATTCGAAGTTATTAGTATAAATCACAGGTAAGAAAGGTATAGAAATGTTTGATATCTTTTATATCATATACTGAAGATTTGAAATTAACCTTTGATTTGTGAAATTAACCTTCTTAATTTTTCTTGATTCGTTTTAAACAGTTGTATTAAGTTACAGCAATTGTTTGAATTCAGGTACACCTGAAAATTAGTGGACTACTAATACAAATACTAGTGGTAACACTGAATCGAATCGACATTTTAATCATTTGTCGGTACAATAAATAATATTAAAAAAAAAATAGGTATAAAAGTATCTGTATTGGACCTTCGAATTATATACCCTTTCAGATAAATCTGTAGATATGGCAACTCCGTCGCGGCGACTGACACTGACATACAGTGTTGCCAACTCGGATTTTGAAAAAGGCGTAGACCACATTAGAAATTTACGTAGATTTAGTAAAATTTGCGTATGTAAAGTTCGTAGATCTACGAACTTTTTTTCAGTGTGAAATGAAGAGGGAAGGGTAGGTAAAACTGAACAAAATGAGTGTTTTGTTATACAATTTATTCATTTTCAGGTAAATTAAATTTATATATAAATTTATTAAAAATTTTAATATGTTCTTGTGAAGGTTCGCGGTTTTTTTTAAGCCACTTTTCGTGAAAAGTAAGCCTGTTAGCGTTTCAGTAGAAAGTTTATTTCTGATATTAGCTTTTCTCAAATTGATTGCAGAAAACAGCCGCTCGACATTGGCACTGCTATGTGGCAATGTTAACAAATTTTGTGGAAATAGGGCCAATAAAGGAAACATTTGAGACGAATCGCCTTTTTTTAAAAGCACAAACTATCATTTTCTACCACAGATCATACGAGCTGGCGATACGAGACGTTTCGTTTTACACTGTCACAGCTCTATGGAATGGAATGAGAACTTTGTTTATAAAACTTTAAGCGAAAAATTCTTCGTCGCATCTATGTTATAAAATGACTGAATGACGCAACGCAAGTGTTGTGTTGGCGAAGCGAGTTTGCGCTAGTATAAAACGGAACGTTTACTAACTTTTTTTTGCGAATGGAAGGGAAATTATGCCCATTCAGCCTAATGAGTGTTATTTTACAAAATTGTACAATTTTAAAGAAAATACGTAGATTCTGGGACTGAAGTTCGTAGGTTTGCAGGAAAGGCCTAAAGTACGTAGATCTACGTAAAAATACGTAGAGTTGGCAACGCTGCTGACATACAACAAAAGGTTTGTCGTAACACATACGGTATTAATTTGTTACGTAGTATCAGGTACACTGACAAAATCGCGTTACCGAATAATTGTTTGCAAAAATATTATCTATACAAATAAATAAAATTGGAGTGTCTGTTTGTAATATCAAAATAACACCTTTTCACTAAATGCATATGAAAGTACATACGACACCTATAGCAAAAACGCGATTTAATTTTTTTTAGTCTGACTGTCTGTCTGTGTGTTTGTTCCGGGTAATCTCCGAAACGGCTGGACCGATTTTGACGGCACTTTCACTGGTAGATAGCTGATGTTATAAGCAGTAACTTAGGCTACATTTATTTTATAAAAACAAAATTAAAAAAATATGTTCTGTCGCGCGGGCTCAGAACGCGGGAGCGGGCTTTTTTGTTAAGATAAATTTCACGCGGACGAAGTCGCGGGCTCAGCTATTTACTTATAAAGTAAGATGCATCCACCGCGGAGTCGTAGGCTCCTTTTCACACCCTCTCTCTCCCCCAATCCCCCATTTCACATTGTGACCGAACGCTGCAAAATTTCGCGACAAAAATATAGGCTTTCAGTTCAGTTATATTTAAGTACTAGCTGAGCCCGCGACTTCGTCCGCGTGGAAATTAACTTAACAAAAAAGCCCGCTCCCGCGTTCTGAGCCCGCGCGACAGTACCCATTTTTTTTTATTTTGTTTTTCTAAAATAAAAGTAAACTAAGTTACTGCTTATAACATCAGCTATCTACCAGTGAAAGTCCCGTCAAAACCGGTCCAGCCGTTTCGGAAATACTCTTTGCTTTCATGAGTTTTTATTTTTTTATGCGGAACCCTAATTGTTTTTCTAAAATTAAAGTAGCCTAAGTTACTCCTTAAAACATCAGCTATCTGCCAGTGAAAGTCCCGTCAAAATCGGTCCAGCCGTTTCGGAGATTACCCGGAACAAACAAACCGACAGACAGACATACAGAAAGACAGACAAACAGACAAAAAATTTTTAAATCGCGTTTTTGTTATAGGTGTCGTATGTACTTTCATATGCATTAAGAGAAAAGGTGTTATTTTGATATTACAAACAGACACTTCAATTTTATTTATTTGTATAGATACCCAGCGGTGGATTTACCAGCAGGCTGAGTAGGCTGGAGCCTAGGGCGGCAGATTTACCAGCAGGCTGAGTGGGCTGGAGCCTAGGGCGGCAGATTTTTGGAGCGGCAAATCTGGAGACCGTTTTTTTTTGGTTCATCATCAAAAATATTTCTGCAAGACGGTTTTCTGATGTTTTACAGATAGAACTCTGCAACAAATTTTAATGATGACTTTCCCCTTTCACTTGTCGTTGTCCATTCGGTGTAGCAAACTTCAAAATCTAGAGTAAAACAGCTAGTTCGCCGCCCCCCAACCGCCTCAGCCCACACTTTGCAGAAAATGTATTTGGCAAGGGTGGCAAAAACTTTATAGCCTCATCATCATCATCATCATCAACTTAAGAGCGATGCTCTTGTCGGTGGAGTTTTTTCCATTCACTGCGATTTTCTCCCAGTTCCTTGACCATTTGCTACGACACGACTTTCACTTTTTCCTTCACTTGGTCAAAATAGCTTCTCCTAGGTCTTCCTCTTCCCCTCTTGCCTTCTGTCTTCCCTTCTATGATTGTTTTCATAAAAGCGTCATGTCGTATCAAATGCCCGATCATCTTTCCTCTTCTATTTTCAATGCTGGTCAACAGGCTTCTCCTTTCATCTACTCTTTCTAGTACTTTTTGGTTCGTTAACTTTTCCGTCCAGCTTATTCTTTCCATCCTCCTCCAGCACCACATCTCAAAAGCTTCTAATCTTTCTCTATCTCTTTGTGTCATTGTCCACGTCTCTGACCCGTAAAGTGCTATGCTCCAGATGTACGTTTTAATAAAGCGCTTCTTGATCTTCTTCGATATTTTTGAGCGGAATAAGTGTTTTTTTTTGGTGTTTAATGCTCCCTTTGCTATTGCTATTCGGGTAATTATATCTGTTGTACATCTGGCGTCATGTGTTATGGAGCTACCTAAATATTTAAACCTTTTTACTTGCTCAACTGGATTGGAATTTAGAATAATTGGTGTATGTAAGCGTGTATTTTTGGAAGTTACTAAAATTTTTGTTTTTGTCTCGTTTATCTATAAGCTTAATTCTCTAAAAATGTTGTCCATGGACTCCAGAAGTTTTTGTAGTTGGTCTCTACTTTCTGCTAAAGCTGCAATATCATCTGAAAATCTGATGAAGTGTATAATAGCCTACACCTTGGAAATTTGAAAATCCACCACTGAGTATACCAATTCCCCGTATAATCATGATTTATAATAGGTATTTAAACCTCAAGTTATCTCCATTGTAAACCATACCTAACTAAGTATAACCAGTATATTATAATATGAATCAGCATAGTATGCGATCTGAGGTCGCCTCGAGAGGTCGTTCCCTCACAAACGAGTGACATCCAATATTATTATTATCTTCCCAAGTGAATCAACACAAAACAATGCATTTAAAAGTGATATTTTTTATATATTTTATCGGTTTAGTCACAGCGGAGTTCGAAGGTAAGTGGGCTCCCACTCACAAGGCAAAGCACTGCTATTCTTTTGTTTAAATAATTATATATTTTTTTTCATATAAGTTGGCAAACAAGTATAGACTGTAGAGACCCACCTGATATCAAATAGGTACCATAGCCTAGATAGGTACCTACCTAGATAGATGCTTGCAATACCAGAGGCATTGCTCGCTTGAGACAGAGGGAGGAGGGATGGTCTTCCGGCTCTCCCACTCATCGTATTAATAGCTACTTTACGCCATCTTCTGTGAGTGGGTGGTTTTACCCCGGTCCAGCTGGCCCGAAGTCGCCGTTAGTGTTGACCCCTACTAATGCAGTGAATAGTGATGTGACTGCTTGTTCCCTGTCCGCAGGCCAAAACTGTGTTAAGGATGGGAAATCGGGCGTCTGCATCAAACTAGACCGCTGCCAACCAGCCATAATTGACCTTAAAAACAAGAAAACCCCACAGGTAGACATGATTTTAATAAGTTCTCACTGAATCACTTAGCAGATACTTAAAACTTCCTTGCTTAGCGGTTTTTCCCACTATGTAAACTCTGTGATGGAAACTTTACACCGCTTTTCTCAAACGCCTTAAAAAATTCTCGCTTTGCTTTAAATCAATGGTTTCCTTTACATTTTAAGCGAACAATAGACATAAAGTAGTATACTGTATTCTCTTTGTAGACGTATAATTGATATCGGTGCGAGGTTAACCTTGTCAATGACCAATGACCGCTAAAATGCTCTCCGAGGCCCGGCGCACACCGCTGGAAGCGCGGCGGAGCGCAATTGAAGACAACAATTCAACTCAAAGGTGACTGACTGACTGACATAGTGATCTATCAACGCACAGCCCAAACCACTGGACGGATCGGGCTGAAATTTGGCAAGCAGGTAGATGTTATGACGTAGGTATCCGCTAAGAAAGGATTTTGATTAATTCTACCCCGATTATTAAGGGGATAAAATAGGGGATGAAAGTTTGTATGAAACTTTGTCAATTAAATTCCAAAGTTTAATATAAACCTTAACTACCTTGACATACGGTCGCTTGAATAAATTCGCACGAGCGCCCTCAAGCTATTCCAAGAGCATACGCGCAACTGCTCATACATACCGTATGTCAAGGTGGTTAAAGTTTATATTCAGTTGTTGTCTTCGGCCGGTCAGAATCCTCATGGCGGGGAATAGGCAAAAATATTTCCACATTTCCTTCAGCTGTTCATTTTAAATGGTTCTGAAACGAAGAAAGTTCCTTTACGCGGTTTGCGGTAGAAGTTAAATGGCCGAAATACTCAGATCTGAAAAGTCTTCTCCACAACATAAAAAAAATATCTAATAGCAACAAGTCTTGCGCTGCTTGCGGGGATTGGTCCACTCACTCAACATTTTTGTTAAGGCTAAAGCGCCCATCTAGCCCGCGAAGTTCAAATTTTTTGAGTTCTTTTAGAAATTTTTCAATATCTGACAATAATAAAAGACAAATTTTGTAATTCGCGAAAAAGACCGTGTGCAGTGCATTTATTAATATATCCAACTTACTCTAAAAAAATTCAAGAACGACAGCTATAGATAATCTGGCAATTTTTGTATATTTAGTGATTTACTAGTATCATATCCACCGTGATAATATTTAGAGTAAAATAAATGTATTAATAAACGCACTGCATACTGTGTTTTTCGCAAATCACAAAATGTTGTCTTAAATGTTTTCAGATTTTGGATAAACTATAAAAATACTGGAAAATTTTGAATTTCGCGGGCTAGACAGGCGCCTCCACCTTAAACTCATTCATTTATTTAGCATGGAAGGCATAACACCGAAGCAATTATCTTCTTATCCACCTCTGTATTAATAATTATTATTTTGGTTTGTAAACATTATTGATGTTAGTAGGTATGATGACACCTCAGTAAACTAGCTATCTAATTTTATTTAAATACCTAAATCTGAGCGAGATTGTATTACTATTTACTTATTTAGTGACAATGGTGTCTGATCACATTCTGTTACTGTTCCTGAGAATGTACACCATCTTTTATTAATTGAAAAGAGTAACCATTGAGTTTCTCGCCGGATCTTCTCAGTGGAAGCGGCATTCCGAGCCGGGGCGGTAGGCTCGACTGTTCAAAATGCTTTGTTGGTTTACATGAATATAAACAATTTTGAGTTTGAGATTGAACTATTGATTGGATAGTATGTCATTTAAATTATGTACTTAAAATGTTGTGCATGCAAACAGTTAACGAGCTAAAAGTTCAAAAAGGTCTTTGCACTTAACTGAGAACAGCGTTCCAGACGGGGTCTCCCGACTGCACATTTTTTTATATTTTTGTTTTTATCGTCGTTCGGTACAAGTCTGCCATCACTTACTGCAAACTTCATGTCAAGCAGTTACCTATACCTATAGATACTTGAAATACCAAAGACTCGCTCGTTGTCGACCTGAACAGGAGTGGGGCTGAGGGGAGGAAAAGGCTGATGACCTTTCAAAGCTCTGTTACTTATACTAGGTGAAACAGAAAGGGTATACTATATTTTTTGCAACTTTACTTTGTAAATCTAAAACTATCGGCTTTGTGGGACAGTTGAAGTACTAAAGGTTTTGTTGACTTATGAAATCCGTCAACAGCTGTATCCCTGTAACACCTTTTGTTTTTCAAGTTTCCTCCAAAGCTGATAGTTTTAGAATTACAAAGTTAAGTTTTAAAAAAAAAGGATATCCTTTCTGTTTCAACCTGTAGTACGAAACGCGAGTATAATTGCTGATTTACTCAGATCTTCAGTGAGATCTAACTAGGTAGGTATAACTACAAAGATATAGACATGGTATGGCTCGGAATATTATGATCAATAATCTGTTAGATCGACCCATTCTCGCTGCTTGCGGTACAGACTCGTGTGAGATTATTATCGTATTTATTAGCAACTAGCTGAGCCCGCGACTTCGTCCGCGTGGAAAGCCCGCTTCCGCGTTGTGAGCCCGAGCGGCAGAACCCATTTTTACATTTTTTTAAATTTTGTTTTTCTAAAATAAAAGTAGCCTAAGTTACTGCTTATAACATCAGCTATCTAACAGTGAAAGTCCCGTGAAAATCGGTCCACCCGTTTCGGAGATACTCTTTGATTTCATGTGTTTTTATTTTTTTACGCGGAACCCTAATTGTTTTTCAAAAATTCAAGTAACCTAAGTTACTCCCTATTACATCAGCTATCTGCCAGTGAAAGTCCCGTCAAAATCGGTCCAGCCGTTTCGGAGATTACCCGGAACAAACACACAGACAGACAGACAGACAGACAGACAAAAAATTTTTAAATCGCGTTTTTGCTATAGGTGTCGTATGTACTTTCATATACATTCAGTGAAAAGGTGTTATTTTGATATTACAAACAGACACTCCAATTTTATTTATTTGTATAGAAGATGTTTGAAAACAGGCGATACCGGTTTTGGAGCAAATTCTTAGCGAAGTTTATGTTTAGGGTTCCGTAGGTCGGTACGTACCGCAACAGGAAAAAAAGTAAATTAAATGTTCAAAAACCCGTCAGCGTAAAAAGTGTACTTTAAATAATAACTGAAAAGTAAAAAACAAGTCCAGTAGTCCAGAATTCTGTTCAATAAAAGTATTTTTAACAGTCGGGACCCATTAAAAATCTAGACCAGCTAAAATCATCCCAATAATGAAAATATCGTAGCAGGAATATTTCAAAAGTCGTAAATTTCTTGTTATATCATGTAAATAAACTTTTTTGCGAATACAAACTTATATTTGCATTTAAATTGTCAACAAACTCAATAGTGAGTCTCCAGTCTACCGCAGATAAAACTTAGTTTCTTGTATCGCATAACCATGATTAAGTAATAGTAACGATTAATTTTTGTTATTGGAATGGCTACGGAACCCTACATTGTTCGTTGCCCGACATGCACTTCTCAGGATTTGTTTTTTTTTATAAATTCAACTTATTGAACCTGCCTTTATTGTGTTTATGCAGCCTTAGAACGAAAACAGGAAAATATATCAACATTTAAGTTATAAATATTTAATTGATCAGTCGTGTCTGAATCATTGTGCAGTCCTTGTATCTGATGACACGAACATATACCTACCTATATGTAAATACTAGCCGTGCCCGCGACTTCGTCCGCGTGGAATTTAATTGACAAAGTTTCATACAAACTTTCATCCCCTATTTTATTTATTAATTTGTTATCAGGCAACGCAGGCCCATAGATATATACCTTATAAACTAACATACATATTTATATACAACACTTAACTAAACTATTTTATCCCCTTGGGGGTAGAATTAATCATAATCCTTTCTTAGCGGATGCCTACGTCATAACATCTACCTGCATGCCAAATTTCAGCCCGATCCGTCCAGTGGTTTGGGCTGTGCGTTGATAGATCACTATGTCAATCAGTCAGTCAGTCACCTTTGAGTTATATATATTTAGATATATATTAGGATTTGATGACATCATCACTTGCTTTAGAAAGCGAAATAGTTATTTATTATTACTTAGCAGTGATAGCCGATTGGTTAAGCACGCGTCTTGCGGGCACCAGGTCCTGGGATCAAGCCCCGGCTCTCACCTCTGGGTTTTTCGAAATCTATGTGCGAATCATGATTATCGCATTAAGGAAAACATAGTGAGGAAACCTGTATGTCTTAGAAATCTAACCAATTTTCGTGAGACATGTGAATTCCGCCAACCATTACAACTGGGCCAGTGTGGTGGATTATGGCCCGAGTCCCCCTCGTAGTGACGCGAGGCCTGTGCCCAGGAGTGGGTCATTAAAAGGGCTTAATTATTAATTTATTAAGTTCTATCAAATACGTGTAGTAGATATACTTATATTTGAAACCACTATAGGGTTTGAACGTAAGCTGCTCGGCTCACTGCACCGAGTGGTCGCAGGTTTGATTCGCGTCGGGTGATATTTTGTAACTTCTCCTTTGGTGGAGAGCACTAGAATCGGCCAAGCATCTTTGCAATATGATCACTCTTTAAGGGTAACCGTCGTAATGTTATTTTAAATGCATAGTACATAATAAGTTTTAATAATAAATAAATACATTACATATTGTTCCACAGATATGTTCCTTTGCGGAGGCCACACCAGTAGTATGTTGTGTCGGCACCGCGAACTCCGTGGGACAGCCCACCGCGACACAGAGACCAGTCGCCCCCACCACACGGAGGTTAGGATCTGATAGATAAACTGGTACTGATAACCCTCCCATCTATATAAGAATTATCATACTGAACCCATATTTGAGTCCTACTTCCTATTTGACGCCATAAGCTTAGATTTTCAAGGTATGCCCATACTTCACCTCTGTTTTCGTGGAACACCTTTGTAATTCCTAACTACAGGAGTCTCAGATGGGAGGTTTGTCACCTCTGGAGACTCTAGCTTACAGGAGCCATATACCGTTGTAATAGCGAGCGTAGGCCCTTTAATCAACTCTTTTTTTTTTAAAAAAAGGTCATTAGAAATGTGAGTTTATCACATTACTAGTATTCCCGTTAGCCCCTCCAGCTAAGCTAATGCTTGTGTTAGGAGTGGGCTTACGTCAATAGTTTAATGACCAGGATGAGGATCGAACCCGGAACCTCTCAGCTACGAGGGAGACCCCTTTAACCTTAAAATAATGTCAATGTAATATGAATATAATGTCTATTGAAATAAAACTATTTTTACGGATTATATCGCGTTTATTTAATTTTATGTTCCCGACGTTTCGGTTGCTTTACAGCAACCGTGGTCACGGGGGGACTGAGGTGTTAGACGTCCTGATGTCATAGTTAAAAACTGGGTACCCTCAAAATTTAGTTGGTGTTTGCGTTTGCAAATAGTTTTATTTCAATGTGTAGTATTCGCGTAAATATAAGAAAACAATATATAATGTCTATTTTAACTTTAGACCAACGACAACTACGGAATATACCCCAAAAATACCTACATATGGGAATGTGGACTCGTCTGAGTGCGAGACACTGCCCCCATCACTGACGTCCCCCAAGACTGGACAAAAAGCGTGGGACAGTAAGTAGTGCTTCCTAGCTAATAAAATAAATATCGCCGACTGACACACCAACTGTACGGTCCCATACTAAGCAACGCTTGGACTATGGGTACCGTACAATGGACTGGGGGCGATCCCGGTGACACCTAGACCAGGACAAATTACAAACAGGCTATTTCCGGAATTTATCCCAGCAGGAATCGAACCCGCAACTACCATGTGCAGTGAGCCGAGCGGCCTACGCTCGAACCACTGCGCCAAGCGGTCGTCTTAAGTAAGTT
The DNA here is from genome assembly GCA_905147325.1 of Notodonta dromedarius. NCBI lineage: Eukaryota > Metazoa > Arthropoda > Insecta > Lepidoptera > Notodontidae > Notodonta > Notodonta dromedarius. The sequence goes on from LR990188.1 coordinate 5,429,490, forward strand.
TTGTTTAACTCCCTTTTCATCAACTCCTCCATCTTACGATAAATCTATTATCATGCCAACTGTTAAACAATCTACCACCGGTTCCGATTGCCGCTACCACTGAGAAGAGCCGGTGACGAACTCGTTACTCTTTTCAATAGAAACTTCGACCTTCCAGAATGCGTGGAGTACCAGGAACAGCTGGTGTACCCGTGCGAGCGTGGGGTGGCATTGGTCGGCGATCTCAGCCGCAGCAACCATTGCCACCACAACGCGGACAAGCTCATCATCGGCGGCACCGACGCCGCTGCCAACGAGTTCCCGCACATGGTACTTTGCAAACAGAAGAGCTCCGAGCCTTGGGTGCTACTCTTAGCAACGATAATCGATATATCATGACGACCGGACCGCTTGGCGCAATGGTTCGAATGCAAGCCGCTCGGCTCACTGCACATGGTGGTTGCGGGTCCGATTCCCGTCAGGGTAAATTTCGGAAGTGGCCTTTTCGTAACATTCTTAGTGTCACTGGGATCGCCCCGAGTCCATTGTACGGTACCCATAGTACAAGCCTTGCTTAGTTTGGGACCGTCAGCTGGTGTGTTCGTCTGGCGATATTTTTTATAATTATTATTCGTATTGTCGACTCCTACTCCAAATTAAATCTTTTTTGCCGTTGTATATCGTCTGATCGAACGATAATTTTGAATTCTTCGTAAGGTAATCGATGGGACGGCAAAATATATGAAATTTAGAGTAGGATTCTACCATACGAATGTCATGATATATCGATTATCGTTGCTAAGAGTAGCACCCCAGGCGGGTATGCCTGACCGGGCGGCCGCTATGACCCTTGGGATGTTAATCGGGGTCTTGCATACAGTGTGTAAGGGGGCATCGTAACGAAAACTGCTAAGTACAATGGATTCAACTCATTATTGACTATACCTCCCAGAGTTGGGATTTTCCGTAGATATTTTCATGAATTATGCTCAAGTGTTTCGGCATTTGTAAATTGATTTTATCATGAAATCATTATACAAATCTATCTCAAGTGATTTTTGCATAAATAAATCAATAATTACTATTTTAGACAGTCATAAACAAACTGCAATGTAAATTAAAACTCAATGCGCGCTCGAGCGCGTGCTTCATGCTAAAATCAATTCAAAATGCTGCACATTTTTAGCATAATTCATGATAATATCGACGGAAAATTCCAACTCTGGGAGCTGTAGGTAATCAATCATGAGTTGAATCCATGGTATCAGTTCTTGTTCCGTTGCCCCTTACGGCGAGGTGGCGAGGGTAAATCTACCACCGTATCGGAACGCGACCTCGACTGAGAAGATCGCGTTCGGGGCGCTCGCTGCGCGGCCACTCAATCCATGCTAAGCGTCAGCAGCGTTACACAACACATACCTACATAGGTATACAGAGTGGCAGCTGCGGTGCGCGCGGCAGCTATTTTTAACGCTTAGTTCCTCTGCTTTATACTATAAGGCTTCGCTTCTTTCAGGCGCACTGTTTTTTGTCATGGTAGAGCTATTGTTCTATAGGGGCCATCCATAAATTACGTCACACGAATTTCAAGATATTTTGACCCCTCCCCCGTCCTTGTAACAGCTGGTCACATTTGTGAGACCCCTTACCTAGTGTGATGTCACATATCTAGAAATTTATGAAATTAAAACAGTAGTGTTCCGAAATTAATTTATGGATGGCCCCATTAATTCGACAGGTAATGTTGGGTTACGGAGCAGAGAGGGCGTCGCTGCAGTGGCTGTGTGGGGGGGCGCTCATCAGCGACCGGTTCGTGCTGACCGCTGGCCACTGCACCGCGGGGAACGTTGAGAAGTGAGTCTTCATCACGAACGCTTCCGTCTTAGAGCGGTTTTAGACAAGCGTTTTTTTTCGCGTATGATTTTGTAACAGCATAATGAAATACCAGCTATCCATTCGTTCAGCCATTTTCGAGGGATTCTTGACCAAATTACAAATACATTTTCGTATTCTCAAACTCAAAACTCAAACTCAACATTGTTTTATTCATGTGCGCGATCAAAGCATTTATGAACAGTCAGAATCTGCCGCCGGCTCGGAATGCCGCTTCCACTGAGAAGAGCCGGCGAGAACTCAATGGTTACTGTTTTCAATGATTAAAATATGGTGTACATTCTCAGGAACAGCAACAGAATGTGAGCAGGCAACACCATTGTCACAAAAAAAAATTATATAGTAGTAAATTAGAAAGCACACTTTATATGAATTTCTATGTTTAAAAACAAAAATAATAATAAAACATAGGTTATTTATGATTTGATTGGCTTTGCGTATGGCGACCGCTTGGCGCAGTGGTTCGAGCGTAGGCCGCTCGGCTCACTACAAATAGTGGTTGCGGGTTCGATTCCCGCCGCGGCAAATTTCGGAAATGGCCTTTTCGTAATTTGCCCTGGTCTGGGTGTCACTGGGATCGCCCCCGGTCCATTGTACGGTACACATAGTACAAGCGTTGCTTAGTTTGGGACCATAGAGTTGGTATGTCAGTCTGGCGATATTTATTTATTTATTTATTGTTCCAGTGGACCTGTCACCTACGTGGCGATAGGTGCTCTGAGGAGGAGCGACACAGCTGACGACTCCAAGGTCTACAAGGTCAACCGCATCATCAAGTATCCGGATTACAAGCCGCCTTCCAAGTACCACGACATCGCCCTCTTGGAGACTGTCACGCAGTGAGTACTAATCATTATACATATAACTGTTATATTGTTAAGGCCACCGATAGATGGCGCTAGCGTCGAGATAGATCACGGTATTAAAATTTTTGTGAACTTTTTATTTTGTTGTGTAAAGCCCAGAGGTAGGACGACTTGGCATCTAAATTAAACGAACGAATTAAATATATCCAAAGGAGTTCTCTAGTTACATTACAACTTAGAACTGCCGATATATAGGGAGTCATCCCATGTCATCTGGACCATAATAACGAATCGATTGGACAGCCCATTCACCAAAATCTGATGGGTAGTGTAGGAGCTACAGTGGAACTCAAAAATATTACATACATCCTACTAATATTATAAACTAGCTGAGCCCGCGACTTCGTCTGCGTGGAACTTAACTTAACAAAAAAGCCCGCTCCCGCGTTCTGAGCCCACACAGATAGTTTATAATGTGGATTATCACATAGAATACTTTCCTTAAGTCTACGCGGATGAAGTCGCGGGCAGCAACTAGTACCTACATATAGACTGCTAGTAAAATAACCCTTCCTTTTGGCTTTGCCGTAGTTGGACAAAAAGCACACGTTCATTCCTTTTGAAAATGATTAAAAGCAATGTTTTTTAGTCCAGCGCTTGAGGTCCCAAACCCAGCAACGCTGCCTGATTTATAAAAAGCTTGAATAAAATACCTCATTGTGTTTTACACTTTCCAGGATGAAACTGAGTCAGTTCGTGGTGCCGGCGTGCCTGCATGTCGGCGACCCGGTGGACGACAGCCGCGCCTCCACCACGGGCTGGGGGCTCACTGAGTATAGGGGTGCCACTTCCGAGGTGCTCCAGAAGGTGAGGCCAATGATATCACTACATAGTATAAAACAAAGTCGCTTCCCACTGTCTGTCTGTCCCTATGTATGCTTAGATCTTTAAGACTACGCAACGGATTTTGGTGCTGTTTTTTAATAGATAGAGTGATTCAAGAGGAAGGTTTATATGTATAATACATGCATAATATAGTAGAGAAACATTTTAGTATCAGCATTGCACCCGTGCGAAACCGGGGCGGGTCGCTAGTCTATAATATAATAAAAAATTCGCCAAGTGCTTGTCGAGCCATGCACAAAGAAGGGTTCGGAGTCATTGAAGGGAATCTGTTTAAAATTTCACCCCAGATTGAAATAGGTACTAAAGTTGTTTACATACTACTACCGACATCTATCGACACCTTTAAATACTAAGAAATACACTAATGAACATAAAACATACATTTATTGCTGTTAATTTATTGGAATTTATTAACAATGTATACAATTTTGTCTGCATAATCTTATTCATCTTTCTGCAACATAAAAATGTAAGTGTCGATATTTATTAAGTAAAAAATCTTACCCAATGTTGTTAACATACTACTAGCGACATCTATCCACGTGCATTAACACTTTAGAAATACACGTATTGACATAAAATATAAATTGTATGCTGTTATTTCATTGAAATTGGTGAACAATGTATCCATTTTTGACTGCATAATCTTATTAATGTTTTTGCAATATAAAAATGTAAGAAGTGTCGGAATTCATTACGTAAATTTTGATTTAATCTTTAAAAGTTAAAAATCTCGCACACGGAATTTTTGATGATAAAATGTTGTATTAGAACACAATTTCATTTAAAAAGACCTTTTCAACGATACGCCACATGATGGGGTAACTAAAAAAAATGTAGGTATCCCCTCTATCGATGTTCGGGGAGGTACCTCAAAAAAAGTAATTTTTCTACATTTTATATTTTTGAAAGTGAGATCTACTCTTAAAGTATTTTTGTACCAAATTACATCAACTTCCGTCAGAAACTGTAGAAGTTATGAGTGGAGGATCGGGACAGACAGACGGACGGACGGACGGACGGACGGACTGGATGATCTTATAAGGGTTCCTCGTAGGGACTACGGAACCCTAACAATGAATCTCTATTTCTACTTCATCGCATCACGCGTGAACGGATGGAACGATTTGGTAATTTATTTTGCCGTGTTCAATATTATCAGTAGAAGGTACTTATGAAAGAAAAAAATAAGAAAGTTGGGCGGAACAATTCGAATTCAATATTCAAAGTTAAGGCAGGACAACGTCTGTCGGGTCAGCTATTTAACATAACATTATAATTACTACGTTTAGATGAAATCATGATTATCTCATGTCGAAGGAATCCCGGGATATTTTTGCCACCAGATATTTTTGACACTTGACAGTTGACAGTCTTGCTCAACGTAGTTTTGAAGTTTTACGGGCACTAGTTGTTTGGTGTCAATCACAATAAGTTTCAGTGGTTGTGGTGGCAGGTTATTTGCATTATAGTAACCAAAGTGTGGTGTGTCCAAGAACTTTATACGGTGTGTCCAACGTCAATACTTGTTTATTGTAGGTATTTCTGTGTCTTGTTGTTGTCCCTTACGGTATATGCTTAAGTTAATGTCTTTAGCATTCTCCTAAATGATTTACAGTAAAAAGGTTGCTCTATTTTTATTATGTTTTATAAGTGTCCACACTGAGTCATGAAAAATATAATTTCACAGGTGGTTCTTAACAAGTTCAGCACCGAGGAGTGCGCCGTCAAGTTCCCAGAACATAGGCTGATGAAGAAAGGTTTCGACAGCAGCACCCAGATATGCTACGGAGACAAGACCGAGTCTAAAGACACCTGCCAGGTATGTTAGTAGGCAGAGGTGCACTCCACTTCATGTACGGGTTGGCTCAACCGGGGTAGTACCACCCTGCCACAGAAAATGAACGTAAATTCTCATAGCTGCGTTTCGTGCGATTAGTGAGAGAGCCGCAAGCCCAACCTCACCGTCCATTCCCCTCTGATTAAATAAGAATTAAGGCAATTTAAACAATGAAACTATTTTATTTAGCAGAGTTAATTTTACAGTGAATGACAGTGCACAATTACCGTGAGAGAGAGCCTCTAGGCGGTAGAAAGCAGAAATGTGTGGCATTAGCACACATTGCTATTAAATCTAGGGTAGGCGTCCATAGGTTCCAAACACCCTCTCCCTCATCTCTTCTCTCCCACTCCCCTTTGGGACTTTGGTACTTTGGTATTACAAGCCATCTTATAGGCTACGGTAACGTTTGCCGACTTTGTTGGATGAGAAATAAACTCCTGTCAACTTTTAATTGTATCACTGCACTGAGCCCATAAGGTGGTGATTTTGTATATTTAGCAGAAAAGGGAAGATCTACCTTCCAGGCGAGTAGTAACACCTGGCTGGGCGGCCCACTACGCCCTAATAGACGTTTTTTTTTTAATGAACTATATGTTGTTGGCAGAGTGGCCATAACAACTTCACCCGGACAGAGGGCGAGTGCAAGTGCGCTCCAGCCACGACCCTAATAGACGTTGTCGCAGTCTTGTATATATAGTCACGATAATTGTGAACTTTAATACCGCGATTCAGTATTTCTATGAATAATCCGCACGTTGTATTGAAGCGCCGCATACAGCGCCATCTATGAATCAGCGTCGAAATTTGATTATTATTTCAGGGCGACAGCGGCGGTCCTCTGCAGATTAAAAGTAAAAAGATTAATTGTATGTACGTCATCACTGGTGTGACGTCATTCGGCAAGGCGTGCGGCTTCGTCGGGGACCCTGGGATCTACACCAGGGTGGCTCCCTACTTGTCCTGGATCGAGAATATCGTGTGGCCTTAGGTTAACCTTAACACTCCATTCGACGGCCTTTTTGAAAATTACCGCGAATAAACCTGTCAATTTTTTTGTATCACTATTGGGTATAGTTTTGTAGAATGGAATCAACCCACATGCACTGCTGTAGACAAAAACTAACCTTGTAGTAGTGGTTCTAGGTTGGTTTTAGTTTGCAGAAGTGTGTGTGGGTTGGTTCCATTTTGCAAATCTATGTCCAATTAGGTACTTATCTGTCACAAAATAAAATTATTATCACACTGGCCAAACTCCAGTGCATACCGTGTATTGACCTCACTTGACATTGGCAAAATTGTCCAAAAGGACAAAGCCATATAAAAAAAAAAAAATATAACTGAACGTAAATACTGCTTACTACAGAGTGTTCAATCATTAGTGAATCCTTAACTTTATTGATTTAATGTTTTGTGTTTGGTTTCGCTTTTCGCATTTAGCCATTGTCAAATAAAAAATATGTTAATGTTTTATGGACTAGATAGACCCCGACAAATCTATTCTTTAAAATGGCGGATACACTGACAAATTACCAGACTTCTTGGGGGAACCCTAAAAATCATGTTTCACCACTTATTTTTGAAATTAAAACAAAAATTATAACATCACTTTTCTTATACGTAGGTAGTATTTATAAGTCTGTGTCAGTTTTCTACTTCCCGCCAAAAAGTCAGGTTATAGATCCTACTAATATTATAAATGCGAAAGTTTGTGAGTGTGGATGTATGTATGTATGTATGTATGTTTGTTACTCCTTCACGCAAAAACTACTGAACGGATTTGGATGAAATTTGGAACACAGATAGATTATAACCGGGATTAACATATAGGATACTTTTTAACCCAATAATCCAATACTACGCGGATGAAGTCGCGGGGCACAGCTAGTAGTATATAGATGTATTTCTTGTCTTCTCTTGACCTGAGTGGCGTGCAGCCATGACGTCACATCCCATGTGCTCAGTTCAATGAACTTATCCCAGTTTATAAGTGTAAGCTTTAATTTTGTAATTTTTTATACTTACTTAGTCGGAATCATTTGTACTTTTCTATGTAGATAATATATTTTTACTGATTGAAATAAATAATTTGAGAAAACTGTGTCGTTTTAATAGCGGAGTAGGTATACGGATGACTTTGAAATCGTTGGGTGGTAAGTACCTAAGTTTATTATTATTTATTTATTATTTACCGTATTATGTCCCTTAATTTAAAATTCAAACTCTGATGAAAGAAAAATAAGGAGTTATTCTATTATATTCTGCAAAGTTTGTAGGGGATTATGTCTCATTGTGAAAAAGTTATTTCAAAAATCAACCAGATGGCGTAAGTGTGTTATTCTGGTATCTGAATAGTGCGACATCTATTCAACATTTTGTGAACTAATATGCAGTTAGAGTTAAATTAAATACATACACACTTCTTATTAATTATTTTTTATCATTGTACTTAATAACGATAAATGTAATAAATAAAATATATTTTTGAACATTAAACAGAGAACTTCGCTATTGACGGGGATCCCCCGACCGCAAAATTTCTTTTTTTTATTGCTTCAGGCACATCATCTTCAGCAATAACTTAGGTGTCATTTATTTTTATTTTATACAACAAAGACGGCAAAAAAGCGTACAAACCGCCTGATGTTAAGCAGTTACCGTAGCCTATAGATGCTTGTGCCAATGGCATTGCTCGTACGTTGCCAACCTGGGACTGGGAATTAGGATAGAATGAGAGGAAGTTGGTCTGCTCTCTCACACATAGTACTAAACGCAGCTATTATGGCTACTATATTATGTCGATCTTCTGAAAGGGTGGAATCCCTGTCGAGCTTGGCTCTCCCATCGCAAATTTTTGTCAATTGCCCATCTTTAAAGCCTGTAAAACAATTTAGGACAAGGACCCAGCACTCACCCTTGGCTCGTTAACCTCCGAAATTATAAATCAAATAGGTTGATCGATAATGGAAGAGGTCAACAAAACCTAACTCCGTCGGTCGAGTCTGTCAGTCATGAGTGTCAGGGACCCTAATAACATACAATTTTCCGCGGAACAAAGCGACAGTACCGAATGATTTAATTGCAATGATTTTTAACAGTTTAGCAGTATGATGCTATGCCGGTAGCAGGTGCTACTTATCAAAACCTAATATGATTTTTCACACGCTACCTGTGAAATATTCCATCACTCATTGTTGGTATCAAAGCAGCCAGTTTACAGTGTGAAGTCACAGCGAAAGGTCGCATCAACACAAATGTGTGATACAATCTAATTTATAAACTATTTTAAGTGATTTGACCATTAACAATGTTTTTCTCAATAGTGTCGTTGTTAATGGTAACATGTTTAACCAATGTATATAGCTTGTTTGAACGTAAGTATTTTTTTATTTTACAAAGTCGGCACACAAGCCTACGACCCGCCCGATGTTAAGCAGTTACCGAAGCCTATAGACGCTTGCATTTACCAAAATACAAATCTGGGGTGGTGTGTTCACAATTGACGGAAAGTTTTCTATGTCAGAAACAAGTTTCCATCCTTCTTTTACAAATGAATTAAAAAAGAGTTAGCTGTTGTTGCTGCCACGGAAACTTTCCAACGATTTTTATTACCCCCCTGAAGGGGAGTGCGACAGAGGCAGAAGAAGGGAGGGTCTGGAAATTTTTAATATATTTATACGACCGCTTGGCGCAGTGGTTTGAGCGGAGGCCGCTCGTCTCACTGCACATGGTGGTTACGGGTTCGATATTGTTATTTACCCAGGTCTTGGTGTCACCGGGACCGCCCCCAGTCCATTGTACGGTGCCCATAGTGCAAGCGTTGCTTAGTTTGGGGCCGTACAGTTGGCGTGTCAGTCTGGCGACTTTTATTTATTTATTTAACATAAACACCATAGTACGTACAAGGGGTATAAGCTGAGCTAAGTACTTGCGACTGGCAATAATAGCGTGGTTTGATGTCCACAGACAAGACTTGCTCTGTAGATGGCGTCCCAGGCATATGTACCCACAGGCTCCTGTGTCATACTGCCATACATGATATTATAAGAAACAGGATCAACTTGGAGGTAAGCTCTAATAGGTGAAACAGAAATGGTATACAATTTTTCTTGCAACTTTACTTTGTAAATCTTAAACTATCGCCTTTGTGGGATAGTAAGTACTAAAGGTTTTGTAGACTTTGATAAAAGAACAGCTGTATCCCTGTAACACCTTTGATTTTTCAAGTTTCCTCCAAAGCTGATAGTTTAAGAATTACAAAGTTAAGTTTTGAAAAATAAGTTTACCTGCCCTTTCTGTATCAACCTGTATAAGACCGCGGTTTGTTCGTTCCACATTTCGCAAGTCATTTCGTAATTCGCCCCGGTCTGGGTGTCTTTTCTGATGTATGGACTGCTTGAATTGCTCCTTAATTGAGTTCTAATAACAAATATCTAATGCTGTATGCCATTAACAAACAATTTCACCGCGGGTGATTGGTTAAATATTATTAATTTAAAAACCGGTTTTCTTGTGGGTAATTATCTACCTGCAAACCTATGTAAATGCGGTCATATATTTGATATTACACACACAGATTAATAGATATACTATTAGATATACTTAATATATTTACACAGATTTATATAATTGATTCTGATTTTCTACTATATAAAAGTTGAGACAATAACATATACGTAAAATCGGTATACATTTAGGTAACAACAATGTGATAGAAATTCTTAATTCGTTTAGGTCTGCTATAGATATAGACTCATGATAAAAATAAATATTACAGCGGGACCTAATGTCGCTTAATTTATTAATCCTCAGACATGTTCTTCGCACCTCACCATGGTATGTTGTCCCAACAAACGGGGCTTTGTGGCCCCGCCCGCTGTGCAGTTCAACCTCTTCGGGCATTTGGCACATCCACAGAATTACGACGCTGTGGCACAGCCGCAGAATTACGATACTATGGCACAGCCGCTGAATTACGATACTGTGGCACATCCACCGAATTACGATACTGTGGTACAGCCCCAGAATTACGGTACTGTGGTACAGCCCCAGAATTACGGTACTGTGGCACAGCCCCAGAATTACGATACTGTGGCACAGCCACAGAATTACGATATTTTGGCACAGCCGCAGAATTACGGTACTGTGGTACAGCCCCAGAATTACGGTACTGTGGCACAGCCAAAGAATTACGATACTGTGGCACAGCCACAGAATTACGATATTTTGGCACAGCCCACTGCGCCACCGAATTCGGACACTACCACTTCACAGAGATGGCAATTCAACCAATTTGGTTCTGTGTCACAGCCACAATATAACGAAACTGTGGCACAGCCTACCAAGTCACCGAAATCAGACGCCTCCACAGCACGTAAATGGCAGTTTGACCAATTCGGCCCTTTGGCACATCCACAGAATTACGATGTTGTGACACAGCCCGCCGCACCGCCGAAATCAATCGCCAATACCACACAAAGGTAGGATATAAGCAGAAGCTGATTTACTAAAAATATTTAATTTTTATGTAGTACTAGCTGAGCCCGCGACTTCGTCCGCGTGGAATTTAACTTAACAATAAAGCTCGCTCCCGCGTTCTGAGCCCGCGCGACAGGACCCATTTTTTTATTTTGTTTTTTATAATAAAAGTAGCATAAATTACTTCTTAAAACATCAGCTATCGGCCAATGAAAGTCCGGTCAAGATCGGTCCAGCCGTTTCGGAGATTAGTAGCCGGAACAAACAGACACACGGACAATAAATTTAAAATTGTTTTTTTTTCGGTATATAAATACCCCTCTTATAATGCTGTCATACATTTATGAGCTGTTATTTTGACATTACAAAACATTACATTTGACATTACAAACAGAAACCTTAATTTTATTTTATTTAATGTTTAGCCTTCTGAATTAGGTAACACCATATAGCTAAATAAACTATAAATATACTGAATGGCAAAAACATAGGGCAAAAAGTAAAGCGTCTCTATACCTAGGCCACCAGAGGCATTAATATTTAGCGTAGTTGCTTGTGTCTATGACTATAATGACAGCGAACATATAGGTATACTAGCTGTGCCCGCGACTTCGTCCGCGTGGAATTTAATTGACAAAGTTTCATACAAACTTTCATCCCCTATTTTATCCCCTTGGGGGTAGAATTAATCAAAATCCTTTCTTAGCGGATGCCTACGTCATAACATCTACCTGCATGCCAAATTTCATCCCGATCCGTCCAGTGGTTTGGGCTGTGCGTTGATAGATCACTATGTCAGTCAGTCACCTTTGAGTTTTATATATATAGATATATAAAGGGCCATCCCTCTCTGGCGGTTAGCGAGCGAGTGTCCCTCTCAACGCGCTGGGCGAGATCGTCTCGTCTCACTCGCACTATCACCGAGCCGCTCACAAACCAATGGCGGAACTCCAAATCATAATTCCCTGTGATTTTCTAAAACTTCAGATCTATCACCACTACGGAGTACACCCCTCAAACCCACGTGAACAAAGAACAGTTGGAACAGTGCAAGCCAATGCCCACATCCATAACGCCGGACAGAACTGGACAAAAGGTGTGGGACAGTAAGTAATAGGGACTCAAGTAGCTTGCTACATATCTCTAATCTGTGGACTCAAGTCTGTTACCCGCTCGCACCTCCCTCGACTCGCATAACGTCAGTTTTGACACTTCCCTATAGATTAACTGTCAAACATGACGTAGTCAGATACCCTATACGTCAGATTTGATGTAGTGCGAGTCTAATTGAGTGCCAGTGGTTAACAGACTTGGTCCCCAGATCGGCCGCCCGTCACACAGTAAAATTTAATTGCCAATTCGATCAAATTGTCAATCAAATCGTGTCGTGTTGAAGCCACTAACCCTACTGTCATCTACCCCCAGAATGTATAGAGTACCAAGAAATGCTGGTGTACCCCTGCGAACGCGGCGTGGCCATGGGTAGTGGGTACACCCGCAACCCCCGCTGCCACCACACCGCTGGAGCGCTCGTCATGGGCGGACGCACCGCCGAGCCTCACGAGTTTCCACACATGGTTATACCATCATATTCTAAGCCCCGTATTAATAAACAGATCACAAGTCTGAAAGCGGTCTTGAGGACCTACGCTGTTTACTAATGATGGAAAATTTCACAGGTATATTATATAGGATTTCATAAGTAGCACCTGCTACCGACAAAGGTAGTGGAAACTGTTAAAAATCATTGCAATTAAATCGCAAAGCGTACCCGACTTGCATGTTAAATCATCGACCAGTGACATAGGTAGTTAAAATTCACTATGATTAAAATTATTAACTGTGAAAAATCCCCGGTGAAATAACAGTGAAAGAAGAACATAATTTAGCGTAATGAAAATTAATATACAGTAGCAATAATTGCCATGCTTACTTTTTACATGTAATTTTGTGGTGGTATGACTGTCTATCTCAGACTTGATTTCGATTTATTAATTCGGGCCTAAGTCAGCCCGGCAGCCAGGAGACCTCCAACCTCTATGCTTCTGGAGGAGTATTCACAGTCGACGGAAAGTTTCCATGACGGAAACGACAGTTACCATTCTTCTTCAGATTTTTACTAGTATTCCCGGTAGCCCCTCCAGCTGAGCTAATGCTTGTGTTAGGAGTGGGCTCACGTCACGTCAATCGCTAAATGGCCAGAATGGGGATCGAACTCGAAATCTCTCAATTGCGAGGGCAGCCCCTCTAACCACTAGGTGATAGACGCTTGTTATTTGTTTAAGTATTAAAATTAAATAAAACAACATAAGACATGGAAAATAATCTCTTCTGTTCTGTATAAATGAGGAAAAAGAAGTATGTCGTTAAGAGGAAAATGGTCGGACTAGTTCCTACAAGTGATGATGGGTATTGTCGTTTCCAGGTGATGGTGGGGTACGGAGAACAGCGGAATGATCTGCAGTGGCTGTGTGGGGGGTCGCTGATCAGCGAACGATTCGTACTGACTGCAGCCCACTGCGCTCACGATCCTCGGATGTAAGTAACCTTGGAGCAGGGTAGGCACTATGATGATGTACCATATTACGCCGGAAAGAGTAGCGTGGGTAGGCCTTCCACTAGGAGGACCGACGACCTGGTGAAGGTCGCGGGAGTGCGCTGGATGCGGGCAGCGCAGGACCGGGTATTGTGGCGAACCTTGGGGGAGGCGTATCCAGCAGTGGACATCTTTCGGCTGAGATGATGATGATGATGATGATGATATTACGCTGAAGTTGAATTCGCCGAATTACGTTTCGTCGAAGCATTATGGCTGGCGACACGTTTTGTTAAATTATACCTTTTGGTCGACTTAAGTTTGAATTAATCTTGAAACTTTTGAATCTCATTTCTAACTAAGGTCCGTATTAATAAATCGATCTCAAGTCTGAGAGCGATCTTGGAAATGTCATTCTTATGTCATTCCAGTACAAAATTACATGTCAAAAGCGTACTGATGATCACTCTCAGACTTGAGATCGATTTATTAATATGGGCCTAAGTTTACTACTTGCTGCACTTACATCAAGATACGACTCGCCTGATGTTAAGCAGTTATAGTAGCCTAGATCTTTGAAATACCAAAGGTGTAGTCTCGCACGTTCGGGGATTTGGATTATGGGGAAGGGAGAGGTTGGGCTTCCACCTCTCTCAGACATCGTATCAAACGTAGCTATAATAGCTACTTTATGCTGATCTTCCGTGAGACTGTACTGGCACTATCCTGGCAGAGCCAGCCCGTATTGAGCGGCTGCCAATTGCCTAGGGCTCAACTGTACCACAGTTGGATTTTAGCATCCATGGTCAAAATCTATGGGTTTTTTTATGACTACCTAAATGTTGGCCAAAATGGCCATAACAACTTCACCCGGACAGAGGGCGAGCGCGAGTGCGCTCCAGCCAGAGGGGCAGGGGGGCAGCTAGCTCAAGGGCACGGCCTCTGCTTGGGCTTTGCTGAGGGTGATGGCGCGGAGGGATATTCCTTGCATCTCCATGTGAACACCTCAAACACCTCAAAGGACTAACAGTTTTATCTTCCAGTGGTCCGGTGACCCACATCACGGTAGGCGCTTTCAGTAGAAGCGAGGCTACTGACTGGTCCAAGGTTTACGAAGTCAATCGCACCATCAAACATCCCAATTATAGACATATTTCGAAGTATCATGATATCGCACTGCTTGAAACGAAGAAAGAGTAAGTATTCATTAAGTAATCTACTTATATATATAAAAATGAATCTCTATTTCCTTGGTCATCGCATCACGCGTGAACGGATGGAACGATTTCCCTATTGTTTTTTGTTGTGTTTATTTATTATTGTCAGGAGAAGGTTCTTATGAAAGAAAAACATAAGAAAGTTGAACGGAACAATTAGAATTCAATATTCAAAGTTAAGACAGGACAACGTCTGTCGGGTCAGCTAGTTATTTATATATTTTTATTTTATACATAACTAGCGGGCCTGGCAGACGTTGTTGGAACCAGATTGCAGCGACCCATACCGGATACTATTGTGAATCTAAACCATTAAGGGACCCACTAAACATAAATACAAAATCGGTCCAGCCGTTCGGAAGGACTTCAGTGACAAACACACGTATAAAGAAGATGGTATCTTTTACACAAACTAGACTGTCTAACTTCGAAATCCTACAACGCTATTCAAATTGGTCGATGATGCAATGAAATCTCCACAGAACAGATTGTCGATGTTCCACCAGCGCGAAAACTAATTCCAACAATAATTCAAAATGTCGAAAGTTAAACAGCTATAGCAGAAGACAATATTTTTATTGGTTTCTGAAAACATTTTTTCGACCGTTTGGCGCAGTGGTTCAAGCATAGGCCGCTCAGCTCACTACACCGGGTGGTTGTGGGTTCGATTCCCGTCAGGGTAAATTTCGGAAATGGCCCTTTCGGAATTTGACCTGGTCTGGGTGTCACTGGGATCGCCCCCAGTCCATTGTACGGTACCCATAGTACAAGCGTTGCTTAGTTTGGGACCACACAGTTGGTGTGTCAGTCTGGCGATGTTTATTTATTATGTTAGTCGCGGAAAAGAGATACTATACCCATATACCATTCAATTAGAGCGTCTTGCTCAAACTGCCGAATTTTAGTTCGATCGGCACCAAGTTTTTGGTCTTCCTACATCTTTTCCCAGGATCAAGATGGACCAGTACGTGGTTCCAGCGTGCCTGCACCTGGGAGACCTGGTGGATGACAGCCGCGCCTCCGCCACGGGCTGGGGTCTCACGTCGTACGGGGGAACTGTTTCTGAAGAACTCCAGAAGGTGAGACCACAGATATAGATTTTATAGATAACGCAAATGCATGTAATTCGCGTGTCCGAACCCCGACCAAGCGTCAAGGTTGGTCGCCGCTAACTTGTGAGCCGAGCGGGACCACAGATATAAAAAATATGAGTATGAGCGAGATAATCACTCGAGAGAATCGTAGCGGGCGGAGGGGCATCGGTGGCATCGGTGTCTTTGTATCGGGTTGTATTTCCCGTCACTAAATTTCGGCTGTGACGTCACAGTAGGTGTTAAAGATTCGGCACGCTTGGTTTCAATACAAATCGTGATGCTTGCGTTATCTATGTAAATCTATATCTGTGGGTGAGGCCCAATTAATGCTAGTGTCCACAAGTCCAGAGATGTTCAACACACTGAAAAGGTAACACAATGGAGGTATTATATTTAAATTAATACCTACTCTTTGTAATTATTAATTATAAGCAACTGGCGAATAAAACAAAAATGCAAAAAGACAAGCCCGCTGAGTTTCTTGCCGGATCTTCTCGGTCGAGGTTGCGTTCCGATCCGTTTGCAGATTTAAGAAAACTAATTTAAAAATGGCAATTTGGAAGCGCCCCCTTAGGCCCAAACAAAATTAACGCTTTGACTTTGATGTCCACGAATTGCAAGTACCCATAGCTAATTCGACGTTACAATTCTGTAATTACTAAATATCAAAAGTAATGTTAATTATTCAAACTACAAAAATGTACGATTAATAAATTTTATAATAATAATGTTATCTTGAAGCGAAGCTTCTATACGGACAGTAGCGTTACATGACATAAGTATACCTTTACTAGCTGTGCCCCGCGACTCCGTCCGCGTGGAATGTGGACCACCCTTAACATTTTTCCTGAATTTTCTTTGCTATAAACCTCACGGAGCCCGAGACCTTTCCAACGAATGCAAAACCGTGGAAATCGGTTCGTGCGTTCTGGAGTTATAGCGTCAGGAAGGAAAACCCGACTTATTTTTATATAGTAGACTAGATAGGTACCTATACAGTGGCCCGCGCGCCGCTGCCGTTTTTAACGCTTAGTTCCTACTTCCTACGCTTTATACTATAAAGCTTCGCTTCTTTCGGGCTGGCGTCCATAGACGGCACTGTATTTTGTTTGTTGTTCCTAATAACTTTATTTCCACAGGTGGTCCTGTCCAAGTTTGAACCACAGGAGTGCAGAGTTAAGTTTCCAGTAGAAAAAAAACAATTAGAGTTGGGATTTGATGCGAACACACAAATATGTTACGGCGACAAGAAGAAGACCAGAGACACCTGTCAGGTAGGCCTTTCCATATTTAGTTGTGATGGAACATTTCACAGGTAGCGTGCGAAAAATCATATTATTATTTTTCATAAGTAGCAACTGCTACCGACATGGGCAGTAACTGTTAAAAATCTTTGCAATGAAATCGCAAAGCGTTCGGTATAGCCCTAATAGTCATATTTGTTACTTCACACTGGCGAAATACGTATTAACTCGGATAGGCTATATTTTTAAAGAAATAAAAAGAAAAGAGTCGGGACCCTGCATGTTTTCCTTCAATGTAGTTGACATTGTATTAATTCAAATAATATCATCCCTAGGGTGACAGCGGTGGACCACTACAGATCAAGAGTAAGAAAATCGATTGCATGTACGTCATCATTGGAGTGACGTCATACGGCAGAGCGTGCGGGATCGTCGGCGAGCCGGCTATCTACACCAGGGTAGCGGCCTATGTACCCTGGATTGAAGGCATCGTGTGGCCTTAGCATTAGCAATGCTTTAATAAAAATAAAAAAAAAATATGTAGCCCTTATTTATGACAAAAAGAAACAGTGCCGTCTAGGGACGCCCGAAAGAACCGAAGCTTTATAGTATACAGCGTAGGGCGCCGCAGCTGCCACTCTGTATACATATATATTAGGTGAAACAGAAAGGTTATACTATTTTTTATGCAAATTTACTTTGTAAATCTAAAACTATAGGCTTTGTGGGACAGTTGAAGTACTAAAGGTTTTGTATACTTATGAAATCTATCAACAGCTGTATCCCTGTAACACCTTTTGTTTTTCAAGTTTCCTCCAAAGCCGATAGTTTTAGATTTACAAAGTAAAGTTAAAAATAAAATTGTATACCTACCCTTTCTGTTTCAACCTGTATATATCGTGTAACGCTACTGACGCTTAGCTCTGATAAACGTTTGTATAGAAGCTTCGCTTCAAAAAATACATGGCAAGTCAACTAGGCAAAAGGTGTTCGTACAGCACTAAATATTCATGAAATCTACATAAAGTCCTGTAAACTTTATTTACGTCGCTCTCGCTAGTATATCGACATACAAGACTGTCAAAATAAGGCCCGTATTCAGCTTCTTGGCCCGTATCAAGAAGCTGATATAGAGCATATGAATAAAATGACATTTCCAAGTTATTTCAAGTCTGATAGCGGTCTTGGAATGTTGTTGTATTAAAGAGTCTAATTTAAACCGATTATCACGGTAAATATGGCATATTTTTGCTCGATATAAGTCTGCTTGGCATAATATTTAAAATTAACCGCTCTTTACACGCCGATTCGTACTCTGTGGCCGACTCCTAGTGGAGTCAAGAACTTTATACCTTTTTCTTGACCAAAGGTGAGGTCAAACTATCAGCTATGTTTTGGCTTCCTTCACCAAAAAGCTTCACTTTGTGTTGAGAAGGCGCCGTGAACGGTCGAGTGCTTAAATTTGAAGAATATAATCATTTTTAATCTTCAAAAGTGCGTTTTATTTCTGAGTTGATTTCGTTTACTTTTTCAGATATAATTATTTGCCAATTCATTTGATTCTCCCCGTTTCCGCATAGTAGGTTTGATCATCACAATACTGGCAATATATTTCCTGGAAACTTCATACGATTGCTGTCATATCAATGTCAGTAAAGTCAACCTGACTTTCACTCGTAAATCTAACTAAACGTCAAACAAAAAAGCCGTACGACGACGAAGTGGGTTAAGTTTCGCAAAAACAGTTACCTTTTACTCAAAATATCATCAAATCTTGGACTTCTATTTAACAAAAAGGTAAATAAACTGTTTTATATTAGCCCTACCTAATAATCTAGGCGTTCAGCTCCGTGATCTATCTAATTGTTCGATAGTAATTATTTATTGCAAATTTTATCGATCGTATCCACGCAAAGTAGGCCACCAAATATCGCAAATTTTTCCTGAATAAAAACGTTTTAGATATCCGTTTTCGTTATCATAATGAGCTGGGTTGTGTTAGTGATAACTTAATGAGGTGATAAACAGGACTATGTGAGTAAACTCTGTTAGAAACGTACAAAGTTTACGCCCATTTATTTAGATATAAAAATTGTTACAAAAATAGATGTAAACAATAACTATTCTTTGGAATAATGTCATACACTGATAAAATATGCTTTTAGTCATGATTGTCCTTTCAATGTCGTGAGTAAATCAGGTAATTGAAGTAAATTAATATTTTGATTAGACCTAGTTTGCTGTCCCAATTTTGTTTTAAAAACATAGATAACAATATAAATTAGTAGAAGTATGTTGACAGTGCAAACTCACAGTTATAATGATAAGTACAAACTGTTGAATCATTATTTCCTGATGACATAATCAAACTAATTAAGTATTGTCTGGTTTATTTGTTTGCCAACATTAATATGGTAGTTTCAGAGATTGTGTGATGAGCAAGACTAGGATAGATTCCTTTTCTTAGATTAGACATGGAAGTAATAATAATGTTATTGCCAAATACATCAATTCTACTTAATCCTAGAGTATGGTGACACCCATACTAAGCAAACACCTGTTCACACAAAATTCAATTATATAAATAAAAGTAAAAATAAAAAAGTTAAAAATAATAATTATTAAAAAAAAGAAATTCTACAAATAAGTAAATCTAATTAAAAATTTGAATGGTTTTAAGATAGTGTATGTGTACAGGGTGTGAAATTATTTATTTAAAGTTAAAATAGAATGGCCAGAGATCAAATACACTAATTAACTACTTAACTAAAGACACATTATCTATAATCTATACAAATAAATAAAATTGGAGTGTCTGTTTGTAATATCAAAATAACACCTCTTCACTAAATGCATATGAAAGTACATAAGGCACATATAATAAAAATGCAATTTAAAATGTTTCATCTGTCTATTTGTTCCGGGTAATCTCCGAAACGGCTGGACCGATTTTGACGGGATTTTCAATGGCAGATGGCTGATGTTATAAGGATTAACTTAGGCTACTTTAATTTTAGAAAAACAATAAGGGTCCGAGTAATAAAATAAAAACAGATGAAATCCAAGAGTATCTCCTAAACGGCTGGACCGATTTTGACGGGATTTTCACTAGAAGTAACTTACGCTACTCATATTTTAGAAAACCAAAAACAAAATAGAAATATCAGAAATGTTGTGTGTCGCGCGGGCTCAGAACCCGCAAGCGGGCTTTTGCGATGGGTATATAAAACACGAGACAACGACTCGCAAAAAAGAAAAATTACAAACATTTTTGTTAAGTATAAAATCCACACGGACCAAGTCGCGGGCACAGCTAGTAATTTATAAAAATCGTTCGTCTTTCTCGCAAAACCTCAAACATACCAACAAAATCTTCGCCCATTCATCCGCAAACAAATCCATGCACGCGTTGGAATCCAGGAGCTTGTTAAGTGCAGTGAGGGTGCGTGGTACTGGCGACTTAGCTCGGCCAACGATACGAAAAGCGGGGACGGCAAACAACTGATGCTATGTTTTTATTTCACTACTAGCTGAGCCCGCGACTTCGTCCGCGTGGAAATTCACTTAACAAAAAAGCCCGCTCCATTTTTTTTATGTTTTTTTCTAAAATAAAAGCAGTAACTTAGGCTTAAGTTACTGCTTATAACATCAGCTATCTACCAGTGAAAGTCCCGTCAAAATCAGTCCAGTCGTTTCGGAGATACTCTTTGATTTAATGTTTTTTACTTTTTAACGCGGATCCCTAATTCTTTTTCTAAAATTAAAGTAGCCTAAGTTACTCCTTAAAACATCAGCTATCTGCCAGTGAAAGTCCCGTCAAAATCGGTCTAGCCGTTTCGGAGATTACTCGGAACAAACACACAGACCGACAGACAGACAGACAGAGAAAACATTTTTAAATCACGATTTTGTTATAGGTGTCGTATGTACTTTCATATGCATTTAGTGAAAAGGTGTTATTTTGATATTACAACAGACACTCCAATTTTATTTATTTGCATAGATTATTCTTTCTGCAATTTTTCTCTGTCAATGATTTTATTCACTGTGAAGTTTCAGTTGAACACTTAAAACTATGAATTAACTTGTCAATGTTTTATCATGAAACCTGGGACAGTACTGAACGATTTGCGATTTCATAGCAACTATTTTTACAATCTCCACCTATGTTGGTAGCAGGTGCTATATAATATGATTTTTAACACACTACCATTCAAACATTCCATCACTATTCACTATTGATGACCGCATGGCGCAGTGGTTCGAGCGTAGGCCGCTCAGCTCACTACACCGGGTGGTTGTGGGTTCGATTCCCCTTAGGGTAAATTTCGGAAATGGCCTTTTCGTCATGTGGCCTGGTCTGGGCATCACTGGGATCGCCCCCAGTCCATTGTACGGTACCCATAGTACAAGCGTTGCTTAGTTTGGGACTGTACAGTTGGTGTGTTCGTCTGGTGATATTTATTTATTTAATATCATAGACACAGATATCGTGAGCTATGGCCAGTGAGAGCAGCTCAGCAGTGTTGGAGCTGAACGATGCTGACACAGAGGACACGGACGCGACCACTGTGACCGAGGACACGCATGAAGGCCCACCACTTATAATGGAGCACGGCTATGACATCGCTGTCAAGGTATGTTCCTTTTTAGGGTTCCAGACCCTTATAGGATCACTTTGTTGTCCGTCTGTGTCTGTCTGTCTGTCAAGACCCTTTTTCTCAGAAATGGATAGAGATATTAAGTCGAAATTAATATAAAATATCAAATGCTATACGAGGCATGCCTTTTAAGTTCTGTCGTTTCCATAATTCCCGGCAATTTTGAATTTGGAACTGTTCTATATTCGAATGTGTTTAAATTTAGAATCTCAAAACAGTTGAATGTATTAGGATTAATGTTATTGTTTAGTCACAGCGTCGATTAGAATCTGTCAGGTTACGTACGAAAATGAATCTTTCTAAGGAAAATGTTCGTGCAATAATTTTCTACAACTTTAGAAGAGGCCTGACACGGCTTCAGTGTTTTGAAGAGCTAATATCTGTGTTCAGGGATGAAGCCCCATGTCTGCGGACTGTCGAACGCTGGTATTTAGAATTCCAGCGTGGACATACTAGTGTTAGTGACAAATCTCGCGAAGGTCGCCCAAAATCTGCATTCACTGAAGATAACATCATTGGAGTGAGACAACTAATTCTCGAAGATCGTCATGTGACGTATCGAGAGATAGAGGCTCTATTAGGCATCTCAGGGACAACCATTCAGAAGATCTTGCATGAAGCGCTTGGTGTAAGAAAGCTAGTTTGCCGTTGGATACCGCATCTGCTTTCCGACGATCACAAGGCGGCCCGCGTCAGATGGTGTAAGAAAACTCTGCAAAGGTTCAACCGAGGAGAGTCAAATCACGTCTACGACATCATCAGTGGTGACGAATCTTGGATCTATGCCTACGATCATGATTCCAAACAACCATCTACAATCTGGGTCTTTCAAGACGAGCCAAAGCCGACTAAAGTTGTTCGTTCTCGAAGCACTTCAAAGAAGATGGTGGCCACGTTCGTTAGAAAAACCGGCCATGTTGCGACTATTGCACTTGATGATCGTAGAACGGTTAACGCAGAGTGGTATACCACAGTTTGTTTACCACAAGTCATCGCCGAACTTCGAAAATCTAACTCAAAGCGACGCATCATCCTGCACCACGACAATGCAAGTTCACACAACGCTCGTCAAACGATTGAGTATTTGAAGCAGGAAAAAGTAGAAATTCTTGACCATCCTCCATACAGTCCTGACCTAAGCCCTAACGATTTTTTTACATTTCCTAAAATTAAGAAAAGTCTTCGTGGTCAAAGGTTCCAGTCCAGTGAAGAAGCAGTCGATGCTTTCAAGTCAGCCATTTTGAACACCCCCACTTTAGAGTGGAATAAATGTTATAATAACTGGTTTGAGCGAATTGAAAAGTGTATTAGGCTACGTGGTGAATACTTTGAAAAACAATAAAAAGTACTATAAGGTTCTAGTTGTGTTTTTTTCTTCAAACGACAAAACTTAAAAGGCATCCCTCGTATATAGCCCCTTATAGGTGTAACAAATACAGGGTGTATTGTTCCAATGTAGTGTGGATGGCCAAATATTCAGTTTTCTTTGAGGAATAGCGAAAAATATTTGAAGAGGTCTCAGGCCTGATTTTGTTGTTTTATTACACCATTTGATAGAGTCCCTAATGAGGGTCAAATTCTGGAAAGTAATGACAAACAGGAAACTAAAGGAAAGAGGTTATTTTTAACTAAATATTTTATTATTTACTTAGTACATATATGTAGTTTATTTGGGACTGCACAGTATGTCTGGCGATAATGATTTACTAAGTTTGTACCACTTTTCACAAGGGACACAGAATTTGACAGTTTTTGAATGGTTGTAAGGTGCAATCACACTTCCAGGTATTTTCACTCACATCCAAGATCAAAAGCCAGGTCAATGAATTCAGTATATCAACATTTAGATTCTGCAATTTATTGCCATTGAGATATAGAATGTTCAATCTGGGTACGTTCTTGAATGTCGTTGCTCCCACTTGGACTATTCTGTTGTTGCTCAAATCCACTTTCTGGAGGAACTGCAAGTTGTTGAATAACCCGTCTTCCAGTTTTTCAAGCTTGTTATTGTTCAGTAGTATCCATCGGATTCTAGCCGTCTCATTAAATGTATCAGGGTGCAAAATATTCAAATCGTTCTCAGACAAATCAAGTGATATCATAATAGCCAGCCCGCCGAAACCGTTTGGCTGAATCGTATGCAATTTGCACTCTCTAAGTGTCAGCATTTTCAGATTTATCAGACCGACATTTTGAAACGCGTGATTCTCTATTTCGTAGAGTTGGTTTCCAGTTAGGTTGAGGTTTTGAATATCACCATTTAAACCTTTCGGTATATCGTTCAAATTTGACTGTGAGCAGTCCGCTTGCTTGTTGCCGCTCGCCCATAAGCATTTGCATTCTTGTGGGCAGTTGCTGGTGAAACTCGCCAACGTCGACGCGAGGAAGAAACTGAAGATCACCCATACTTTCTTCTCCATTTTTGGGCACTACACAAGCGATGAGTGTATTCTACTTAGGTACTTGCAGCGCTACAAGCTTTATTTCACCGACGGGCAAAAGAGGAACTAAAATATTAATTAGTCTTGCATTGACACTGGCGACGCTCTCGCACTCACAAGCCAAATAAAGTTTGTGGGACTGTAGCGGCTTCGGTCCGGCTTACAAGTTACAATTCTTTAAACTTGTATTAGTGATGTGATCTGGCTCCACAAAACCGGTAAAAAAACGGTACGTGCCGGTATTTTTTGAATAAAAAAAGTAATTTTTTCTCGAAAATGGAAAATGAAAATGATACTGTAGTTAAACATAGAAACTCTTATAGTTAGGCCTTATGCGTCACGTTTAGATACTATATCACGTGTAAGCTCATGAGTGGTAATCAGAAATCAACCACCAGCAACTTTTATTTAAAATAAAAAAATACTTTGTAAATTTTATTCATAAATGAAGTAAATATAAATATAGATTAGGCTCACGGTTTATTTTAACAATACGAGAAATAACTGCGAAACCGGTTGTGTAGACTAAAATGATCGATTAACCGATAATTGTAATCGTTACCGGTTCACATTACTACTATTTATTATGTTTATATTGTTAATTAGGCATTTGTTTGCTCATTATAGTTTTTTTTTTTTTTTTTTTTTTTTGATATGACTATACGTTGTTGGCCAGAGTGGCCATAACAACTTCACCCGGACAGAGGGCGAGCGCGAGTGCGCTCCAGCCAGAGGGGCAGGGGGGCAGCTAGCTCAAGGGCGCCACAAGGGACACGACCTCGGCTTGGGCCGCTGCCAGAAGAGGTGGCGAGGGTAAATCTACCACCGGATCGGAACGCGACCTCGACTGAGAAGATCCGGCAAGAAACTCAGCGGGCTTGTCGGGTGCCAAGGTGCGTCTAGGTAAGTAGACGCACCTTCTAGCGGAAGCGGGGGTACGTCGACCTCGCCGGCGAGGTCGGTGTCTGGTGGGGAGTGTGCGTGTGTCGTTCTCTTCGACATCTGAGTCTAGGAGAACGGTGAGTGGGTCGGGTGGGTCCAGCAACACATGCCGCGGCCTGCGGCGGCATGTATCTGGCGCGGGTGTAGGTGCATAATCGGCGGCGGCGACGATTAGGGGATTGGTGTGCTCAGAAGCCCTCAAGAAATAGCGTTCGGACGCTATTTTGAAGTGCTTCTGGATCGAATCGAGGCGTAAGTCAGAATGAAGGTCTACGTTCCTTACGAACCACGGGGCTCCGACGGCTTTGCGAAGGAAGCGGGACTGAATGGCCTGGAGGCCCTTAATGTGCGAGTTGGCCGCGTGGGCGAACACAACGCTCGCATAGGACATGATGGGACGTATGCAAGCTTTGTATAGTGTCACCTTATTTCTAAGGGACATTTTACTCCGCTTGCATAAGAGATAATGAAGGCGACCGAGCACAAAGGCGGCTCGATTGCGGACGTTTCTAATGTGAGGACCGAAGGTCATGGAGCCATCGAGAGTGACCCCGAGATATTTAACTGACTTGGACCAGGGGATAGGTTGCTTGTACAGAGAGACAGTACCTAAGTTGGAGCGAGTGTGGCGTTTGGAGGGGCGTCGAGAGGTGGACCTGGCAAAAAGCACGGCAGCGCTTTTGTCCGGGTTCACCTCTATTCGCCATTTCCTAAACCACTCTCCGAGAGAAGTGACAGCGCGTTGGAGAACGCGTGTGATTTGGGCCTTGTTTCGGTGGGAGAAATAAAGCGCGGTATCGTCCGCGTAAAGAGCGAGTTGCACGTTATTCGTGCGGGGAATGTCGTTTGTGAACAGACTGTACAGGAGGGGGGAGAGCACGGAGCCCTGAGGGACTCCTGCCCTAATGGGGTGGGGTGGGGAAAGCGTGCCCTCGACTCGATATCGAAAGGTACGGTTTGACAAGAAGTCTCGCAAGATGAGCACGAGACTGTCCGGCACGCCTAAGAGATACAGCTTGTAAATCAAGCCGTTGTGCCAGACTTTGTCAAACGCCTTAGCGACGTCAAAGAAGAGAGCTCCCGTGGAAACGGGGCGACCGGGGAAGCTCATTATAGTGACCTCTGTACCTTTTGATAAGTTATTCCGTAGCGTAGATAACGTATTCAAATACTCCGTACATCCTACTAATATTATAAATGCGAAAGTTTGTGAGTGTGGATGTATGTATGTATGTTTGTTACTACTTCACGCAAAAACTACTGAACGGATTTGGATGAAATTTGGAACACAGATAGATTATAACCGGGATTAACATATAGGATACTTTTTAACCCAATAATCCAATACTACGCGGATGAAGTCGCGGGGCACAGCTAGTTTTATAAATAAATCAATAATTATCGCCTAACTGACACACCGACTGTATGGTCACAAACTAAGCAACGCTTGTACTATGGGTACCGTACAATGGCCTGGGGGCGATCCCGGTGACACCCAGACCAGGGCAGATCACGAAAAGGCCATTCCGAAATTATCCCCGGCGGGAATCGAACCCGCCACCACCTGGTACAGCGAGCCGAGCGGCCTGCGCTCTAACCACTGCGCCAAGCGGTCGTCAAAGCCAGTAAAGCTGCACGATTCCGGCTTCGGCTTCGCTTTAGATAGTTTTTCATTGTGTGCGTTTTGTCTCTTACAAGTGCATTAATGTTTCTAAACATTTGAGTTTACCAACATAATCGTGGCGTTTGGACATCTCTCTGCTCACATTCTGTCACTGTTCCTGTGAATGTACACCATGTTTTATTAATTGAAAAGAGTAACCATTGTGTTTCTCGGCGGCTCTTCTCAGTGGAAGCGGCATTCCGAGCCGGCGGCAGATTCTGGCTGTTCATAAATGCTTTGTTGGCGCACATTAATTAACAGAGGCAGAGCTAAGACCCAGTTGTCTACAGCTCATATACAGGCTGGCTTGATCGGGTTAGTACGACCCTCTCACAGAATATCGGCGTAAAGTGGCTATTATTGCTGCGTTTCGTACATTGAGTGAGAGACCTGGAGGCCAAACCCTCTCCTCCCTACAACGTGCGAGCAATGCCTTTGGTATTGCAAGCATCCATAGGCCATAATAACTGCTTAACAGAAGGCGGGTCGTACGATAGTTAGCCGGATTTGTTGTACATATAAATAAATTAGCTGTGCCCGCGACTTCGTCCGCGTGGAATTTAATTGACAAAGTTTCATACAAACTTTCATCCCCTATTTTATCCCCTTGGGGGTAGAATTAATCAAAATCCTTTCTTAGCGGATGCCTACGTCATAACATCTACCTGCATGCCAAATTTCAGCCCGATCCGTCCAGTGGTTTGGGCTGTGCGTTGATAGATCACTATGTCAGTCAGTCGGTCAGTCACCATTGAGTTATATATATTTAGATAAAAATACAGTGCCGTCTATCGCAGGAACTAAGCGATAAAAACACTGTATGACCTATACAGTGTGAAACAGAAGGGGTATATGTAATGATTTTTTTCAAAACTTAACTTTGTAACTTTAAAACACTATCAGCTTTGGAGGAAACTTGAAAAACAAAAGGTGTTATAGGAATACAGCTGTTGACAGATTTCACAAGTCTACAAAACCTTTAGTACTTCAACTGTCCCGCAAAGCCGATTGTTTTAGATTTACAAAGGTAAGTTGTATAAAAATAGTATACCCTTTTTGTTTTACCTAGTCTAGGTATATGTCGTGTAACGCTACTGACGCTTAGCACGGATAGAGTGGCCGCGCGTCGAGCGCCCCGAACGTCCGTATAGAAGCTTCGCTTCAACATGATGATGGTGGTGTTGTTTTATTTATTTATTATTATTTATTTATTTATTTTCTCAATACATACAAATATCTTTACAGGCTAGACCCAATGCGATATTGTCGAAAACTTAAAATTAAAATATTTTTAACTGTTTTTATTTAACACTAGCTGTGCCCCGCGACTTCATCCGCGTAGTATTGGATTATTGGGTTAAAAAGTATCCTATATGTTAATCCCGGTTATAATCTATCTGTGTTCCAAATTTCATCCAAATCCGTTCAGTAGTTTTTGCGTGAAGGAGTAACAAACATACATACATACATACATACATCCACACTCACAAACTTTCGCATTTATAATATTAGTAGGATAGCAATTCTATATGTAGCTGTTCTTGTAAATTCACCCAAAGTGCAACAGAATAAATCCAAGTCCTCAGCAATGAGGTTGAGAGTGCGGAGTGCGCTCGTGAGCGGCGCCTCGCGCAGCAAGTTAGTTCGCGCGTACGGTTCCACCAGCAACCGCGGCTGACGACGACGACCCACATACCCTTCTGGCACGGCGGTTTTTAAAACGTGTTGTTTGTACGAACAGGTGGACGCGCCAATGAAGCAGCTGTCGACGCTGGAGACGTTCGTGACGTATCGCGTGCGCTGCGTGTGTGCACGCTGGCCGACGCCGCCGCACGTGCGCCGCCGGTACAACCACTTCAAAGTGAGTGACAGTATTCAAACTCAACTCAAACACAAAATAGTTTGTTCATTACTCATACTCGGAAAGTAGGTCTGAAGTTGCCTGAAGAGTGGGGTGAAAGTAATACTTTTCCGCCCTAGGGAGAATCGATTTCAACTGACAGCTGTCAAATTGTTATTAAAAAAAAAACTAGTTCTATTTTCACATTTCTATGGAACCATGTTCCAACCTTTTCTACAGTCACTCAATTACAGCTCGATGTAAAATTGAAATAACATAAAGTTAAGTATCAATTAAGGAATATATATTTTTAAATGACTTAATTATAATTTAGTATCAACAATTTCTTTAAAATAACATAGATTTGGGCAAAATATTTAAAGATGAAAATGAAAAATAATGGCTAAATAATGAAGTTGGCCGGCTAACGGCTAAACAAAATAGGCGGCAATCCGATCTTCATTTGTTTTTTCGAGTTGTAGAGTATTGTTCATACCTCCTTGTATTATTTATTTAGCCAATTTATGATTTTATTTTTACTTTCCTTGTATTCGTAATGAAAAGCACAGTGTTTACCTCGGGTGAAAGTTACATTCACCCCTTGTGTAACAATGTACTATTCATGTACAATCGACCCGGCCCGGCTTCGCACGGGTATTTTTTATCAGTGTTTCTCTACTATATTGTGCATGTATTATACATATTAACCAACCTCTCGAATCTATCTATCTATTAAAAAAAACCGCATCAAAATCCGTTGCGTAGTTTTAAAGATCTAAGCATACATAGGGACAGAAAGACAGCGGATAGCGACTTAGTTTTATACTATGTAGTGATGATGGGCTTTAAGTATTGCTCTTTAGGTATACTTTACATTGGCAACATAAATTAGCAGTCAGCGAGCTTACCGCCGTCAGACTGCTCGGTAGTTGAACGGTAGTTTAGGGCGGTGTTGGAGCAGAGTCGTGTAAGTGGGCTAAGACCACAGATATAGATTTACATGGATAACGCAAGTATCACGATTTGTATTGAAACCAAGCGTGCCGAATTTTAAAACACCTACTGTGACGTCACAAGTGACGGGAAATCCAAACCGATTCAAAGACGCCGATGCCGCCGATGCCCCTCCGCCCGCTACGATTCTCTCGAGCGATTATCTCGCTCATATTCATCATACTAATATTATAAAGAGGAAAACTTTGTTTGTTTGATTGTAATGAATAGGCTCCGAAACTACTAAACCGATTTGAAAAATTCTTTCACTCTTGGGAAGCTACACTATCCCCGGGTGACATAGGCTATAATATATTTTCAAAAAAAATAGGCATCCTTACTAAAACTCGAATAATGTAACCGCAATGTACCCGTGCGAAGCCGGGGCGGGCCGCTAGTATTTATTATATCTGTAGTCGCGCGGACTGTGAGTTAGCGGCGACCAACCTTGACGCTTGGTCGGGGTTTCGTACACGCGAAGTAAATGCATTTGCGTTATCTATGTAAATCTATATCTGTGGCTAAGACCTTTACACTCCTGTGTGGCGGCAGCTCCTGCACAAGCGGCTGGCGCAGGCGCAGCCGCTGCTGGCGCCGCCGCCGCTGCCGCCGCTGCACTCCGCGCGGCAGCAGCTGGACCGGTACTCGCCCGCCTTCGTCGCCGTCAGGAGCATGGCGCTCGACGCCTTCCTAGGTAAAGTGTCTATTTAACCCCCGACGAAAAATGAGGGGTGTTATAAGTTTAACATGTCATTGTGTATCTGTGTGTGGCATCGTAGCGCCCAAGCGGATGAACCGATTTAATTTTCTGATCGAGAGTGTTTTCATATAAATTGGTTCAGCATCTTGAACATTATCAGCTCTTTTGTAGTTTAAAAAGTCGTCGCATCGGGGATTTCAAAGTTTTCAATTTTAGTTATTCTATAGCTATTTTTGTCTCCCACTTGGCACCGGAGGGCAGTGGCGTTTTTTTCTTCCAACTCCTATTATTTCTTTCGATTAAATTCGTGCGGGTTCCAAGACAATTTACTTTTCCTCGGGACACCATTGCCGATGCTGGTTTACAGGAGTAACAGTGGTAGGTGTGTGGTGGGACCAGTTCCAAAAAAAAAACCAACGTCTATACTTAGAAGGGCCAACTCTGGTAACCACTGTCCTCGACTCTTCTTCTTCTTCTTCTTTGTTAGTGGCGTTTGTAGCTATTTGCCACAATTCTGCCAGTGCCCGTGATGCTAGTGTCATAAACTTAGGTGCATTTAAAGTTTAGATAAGAATATGGCCAGTGAAGTGGTTGAGGCAGAGGGTCCTTTGATCTACTTAACCGATAACTAAAACAAAATACGAAACAACATATAGTACAACACTTAGTAAGTTAGTTGAACAGGCAAAACGAAAATCGTTTCTAAGTTAATTAGTACATACATTCAATTTATTTTTACAAATTTACATAGGATACAATTTAATAGGGGTGAGAAAACATAGGAAAGGAGGCATTTTAGGGAAGTAGGACGAGGAATTTCGGGAGGGAGAATGTCATAAAGGGAGTGACGAAGATTAGCACAGGAGAAGAAAATGTGGTTTCCAGTCCTCGACTCATAATTGACGCGCAATATGTCAAAATTGACGTATCATGTATTCAACTCATGATTCCGGACCTTATACTTTCTATCCCCGACATATAAGAACATACCCGATATTTTGACGACCGCTTGGCGCAGTGGTTCGAGCGTAGGCCGCTCGGCTCACTGCACATGGTGGTTGCGGGTTCGATTCCCGCCGCGCCGGGGTAAATTTCGGAAATGGCCTTTTCGTAATTTACCCAGGTCTGGGTGTCACCGGGATCGCCCCCAGTCCATTGTACGGTACCCATAGTACAATCGTCGCTTAGTTTGGGACCATAAAGTTGGTGTGTTCGTCTGGCGATATTTATTTATATAAATCAATCATATATGAATGATGATTATTATATTATTGTTCCAGATCGCGTCGCGAAGCATCCGATACTGACACACAGTACGGATTTCAGAATATTTGTAACAACACCTGATGAAGAATTGGATAAGGTACAGTCAAAGTTGAATCGTGTTTTGTGTAGGCCTACGGGGGCGTTTAGAAATTCTCTTTTTTACATATTTTTCTTATGTCTACAACCGGATCGGAACGCGACCTAGACTGAGAAGATCCGGCAAGAAACTCAGCGAGCTTGTCTTATATATTTTTTATTATTTTTATAAGCAGTGATAGGCAATTGGTTAAACCCAAGTCCTGGGTTCAACCCCGGTTCGCACCTCTGTGATTTTCGAAATCTATGTGGTCTTGTCGGCCTCTCCTATTATTGAACAACCTGTTTGGTGGTTGACAAGCCAAGGGGGGGTCCTCCCAAATCATTGAACAATGAATTTCCGCAAGTAACTCCTGAGTCAATCATAATATATAATTAAAAATAATAATTTTGCTCTATAACGTCCCACTCCTGGGCGTGCCTCCCCTCACTGCGAGGGGGAGTCGGCGGTAATCCACCACGCTGCCCCAGTGCGGGTTGGCGGATTACACTTGTCTTGCGAAATCTTAACCAATCAGCTATCATTGCTGTCCATCTTTATTTGAAAATGATAACCACCTTTATTTGCAGGTGTTTAAGAGCGAAAACAGCGCGCTCAACTTGTGGGGGCTGAGCAGTGCTATATATGGGACCGGGGAGTCCAAGGCTGCCAACGGCCCCAGGTACCAATTTTTTTTTTTTTCTACATTACTAGTATTCCCGTTAGCCCCTCCAGCTAAGCTAATGCTTGTGTTAGGAGTGGGCTCACGTTAATATTTTAATGGCCAGGATGGGGATCGAACCCGGAACCTCTCGGCTACGATGGCGGTCCCTCTAACCACTAGGCTATTGTCGCCATTACATTACATGAATCAAACAGTGCCAGTGCGTTGTGCTATGTTCTTATATGAGTTATAGATATAAAATAAATAATATACAGGGTGTAAGGGGGCATCGTAACGAAAACTGATACCATGGATTCAACTCATGATTCTGGACCCACCAGAGTTAGAATTTTTCGTTAGATATTTAGATAGATATTTTCATGAATTATGCAAAAAAATTCAGCATTTTCGAAAGCCATGTGAAATCCGCCAACCCGCACTGGGCCAACTGGTATTACGGCCTGAATCCCCCTCGTAGTGAGGGGAGGCGGGGGAGTGGGACGTCAAAAGGGCATAATTAATATTATTATTATTTGTTCTAGAGTGAAGGACCCCGAGTTCACATCGGCGGCGGATTACCTACAATCGTTGCAACAGAAGTTGACCACGCTGTGTGCCCTCACCACGAAACTGCACAAGGGCACGGCGGCACTAAGCTCAGAGACCATGGGGTAAGATGCTGCCCACTCGCCTACCGCTGGGCAAATACTAGGTGTAACAGAAAGGGTATACTATTTTTTTTGCAACTTTACTTTGTAAATCTAAAGCTATCAGCTTTGGAGGAAACTTGAAGAACAAATGCTGTTATAGGGATACAGCTGTTGACAGATTTCACAAGTCTAAAAACCTTTAGTACTTCAACTGTCCCACATGGCCGATAGTGTTAGATTTACAAAGTAAAGTTGCAAAAAAATAGTATACCCTTTTTGTTTCACCTAGTATATATCCAGCCTTGTAACTCTAAATTGAAAATTAAAAAAATCCCCGATGCGACGACTTTTTAAACTGCAAAAGTGCTGATAATTTTCAAACGGCTGAACTGATTTTCATGGAACATAGCTAAGAATTCTGTCGATCAGAATACCTTTCTAACAAAAAAAAACTAAATTAATATCGGTTCATCCGTTGGGGCGCTACGATGCCACAGACAAATACACAGATACACAAGTTAAACTTATAACACCCCTCTTTTTTCGTCGGGGGTTAATAATGGGCAAAAGTCGAAAATGATGTTATGGCCCGTATTAATATATCGATCTTAAGTCTGAGATCGATTTTGGAAATGTCATTCTTATGTCATACTAGCTGAGCCCGCGACTTCATCCGCGTGGAATTTAATTTAACAAAACAGCCCGCTCCCGCGTTCTGAGCCCGCGAGACAGAACCCATTTTTTTTAAATTTTGTTTTTCTAAAATAAAAGTAGCCTAAGTTACTGCTTATAACATCAGCTATCTATCAGTGAAAGTCCCGTCAAAATCGGTCCAGCCGTTTCGGAGATACTCTTTGATTTCATGTGTTTTTGTTTTTTTACGCGGAACCCTAATTGTTTTTCAAAAATTAAAGTAGCCTCAGTTACTCCCTATTACATCAGCTATCTGCCAGTGAAAGTCCCGTCAAAATCGGTCTAGCCGTTTCGGAGATTACCCGGAACAAACACACAGACAGACAGACAGACAGACAAAAATTTTTTAAATCGCGTTTTTGCTATAGGTGTCGTATGTACTTTCATATGCATTTAGTGAAAAGGTGTTATTTTGATATTACAAACAGACACTCCAATTTTATTTATTTGTATAGTGTCATATCAGTACTAAATGGTATGTCAAAAACGTACTCAAGACCGCTCCCAGACTAGAGATTGATTTATTAATACTAAGTGATTCCAACTGACCCGGTGTGGGAAAAATATTCTGAAATTTGTCGTTGCTGGATTGGCGATGCTTAAATATGCGGTGGTTATACATGGCCCTGGGAGATGAATTATGTAACGTTATGCTTTTAAAAATGGAGATATTTACCCAGCATTGGTATTCGTTATAAAAATAAATAATAATAAAAATAACAGGCTAAAATGAAATGCTTATAAAATATTAAAATAATGTAAACGGAGCACACTTGCTGGACGATATTGTACGTAAGTGGCACGTAGCGCCATCTATTGGGCTTTGATTAGACTCTTATAGTTACTATTGATTTGTTTGGACTCATACTCGGAAACTAGGTCTGAAGTTGCCTGAGGAGCGGGTTGAAAGTAATACTTTTCAGGCCCAGGGAGAATCGCTTTCTACTGACAGCTGTCAATTAAAAAAAAAAAAATCTCATTTCTATTGAACCAACAATCAATCTTCAATATTCCAACTTTCTCTACAGTCACTCAATTACAGCGCGATGTAAAATTGAAATAACATAAATTTAAGTATTACTTAATTAAATAATATTTTTTTTAATGACTTTATTATTATTTAGTTTCAACTATTTCTTTAAAATAACATAGATTTGGGCAAAATATTTACAATTTTTTCAATGATGAAAATGAAAAATAATGGCTGAATAATGAATATTGTTCATACTTCCTTGCACACTTATTTCTTATTTAGCTAATTCCTGTTTTTATTTTTACTTTCCTTGTATTCGTAATGAAAAGCACCTGTTTACCTCGGGTGAAATACTTATTTAGACCCGAGACTGGTACCGAGGGCGCCAATAGTTTGAGGGAGTGACTTTCACCCCTAGGGTAACAATGTACTAATTATTGTTTCCTTTGAATGATTCCCTCCCGCCAGCATGAAGCGCGCATGCGACTTGTGGTCGAGCGGGGCGCGGGGCCGCACGGCGCGCGGCGCGGCGGCCTGCGCGGGCGGCGCGTGCGCGGCCGCCGCGGCCGCCGCCGCCGCGCTGCGCACCCGCGCCCGCCACAAGGCGCAGCTGCCGCTGCTCGCCGCGTACGCGCACGCGCACCTCGACAAGATCAAGCAGAGGGACGCGATACACGGTGAGCGGGTACTGCCACAAACAGTGGCGGATTTATACATTTCCAAGGTATAGGCTGTAAAGTTTTTTCCGCCCTTGCCTCTACAACTGTCATGTCCTAGATTATTTGTCAATCCAAAAATTTAGTTTTCATTACTCATACTCATTTTCATTACTCATACTCGGAAAGTAGGTCTGAAGTTGCCTGAAGAGCGGGTTGAAAGTAATACTTTTCCGCCCTAAGAAGAATCGCTTCAACTGACAGCTGACAAATTATTAAAAATAAGGTAGTTCTATTTTGACATTTCTATTAAACCAGGCCGGCCAAAGAGAAAAAACTAAATAGGCGCCAATCCTAGCGTATTTCTACTTCTACTGCTACCGCTACTTCTACTTCCACTTCCACTTCCGGTCGGTCAGTGAAGTCGGTTAAAAACTTGATGGTTACTTGTTACAGCCCAATCCCAAACTAAGCGACGCTTTATGGGTACCGTACAATGGACGGCAAAATAGGCGGCAATCCGATCTTCATTTGTTTTTTAGAGTTGTAGAGTATTGTTCATACTTCCTTGTATAATTTAATTAGCTAGTTACTGTTTTTATTTTTGCTTTCCTTGTATTCGTAATGAAAAGCACAGTGTTTACCTCGGGTGAAAGACTTATTTTGTTCCTCGAACGGCTCGGGACTAAATAAGTTACTTTCACCCCTGGGTAACAATGTACTATTTGAGTTTATTTTTGAGCTAATCAATAAAGGTGGGGTAATGTATGCTACTTACACAATAATGTACATTCGGTAAACGTGATTAAATAATCTTTTCATTACTCATACTCTGAAAGTAGGTCTGAAGTCCCTGAGGAGCGGGTTGAAAGTAATACTTTTCCGGCCCGGGAGAATCACTTTCAACTGACAGCTGTCAAATTATAAAAAAAAACTAGTTCCATTTTCACATTTCTATGGAACCATGTTCAAACTTTTTCTACAGTCACTCAATTACAGCACGATGTAAAATTGAAATAACATAAAGTTAAGCATTAATTAAAGAATATATATTTTTAAATGACTTAATTATAATTTAGTTTCAAGAATTTCATAGATTTGGGCAAAATATTTAACGATGAAAATAAAAAATAATGGCTGAATAATGAAGTTGGCCGGCCAACGAAAAAAAAAAATAGGCGGCAATCCGATAATTTTTTTTATTTTTTATTTGTAGAGTATTGTTCATACTTCCTTGTATTATTTCTTTAGCAAATTCCTGTTTTTATTTTGACTTTCCTTGTATTCGTAATGAAAAGCACAGTTTTTACCTCGGGTGAAAGACTTATTTTGTCCCTCGAACTATTAGCAAACCCCGTCTCGGGACTAAATAAGTCACTTTCACCACTCGTGTAACAATGTACTATTATTGAGCTTGATTTCTATAAGGTAGCAAAAAAAAAATTGGTCCCCAAATTTACGGCCCCGAAAATGTGCCGCCCTAGGCTCCGGCCTACTCAGCCTGCTGGTAAATCTGCCGCCCTAGGCTCCGGCCTACTCAGCCTGCTGGTAAATCTGCCGCCCTAGGCTCCGGCCTACTCAGCCTGCTGGTAAATCTGCCGCCCTAGGCTCCAGCCTACTCAGCCTGCTGGTAAATCTGCCGCCCTAGGCTCCGGCCTGCTCAGCCTGCTGGTAAATCTGCCGCCCTAGGCTCCGGCCTACTCAGCCTGCTGGTAAATCTGCCGCCCTAGGCTCCAGCCTACTCAGCCTGCTGGTAAATCTGCCGCCCTAGGCTCCGGCCTGCTCAGCCTGCTGGTAAATCTGCCGCCCTAGGCTCCGGCCTACTCAGCCTGCTGGTAAATCCGCCACTGACCACATAATACATATATTATGCACCGTGTTATCAGTCTTAAAGTCATATCTGATTAAAGCGTTTTTCATTTGACATTTTGAACTATACTTTACCACGGGCAACAAGAAGCGATAGGGAAATTTGGGGACATAGATTATATTGTTGTTAATGTTTCGCCCTTCATTTATTTATATTCAACACTAGCTGAGCCCACGACTTCGTCCGCGTGGAATTTAACTCAACAAAAAAGCCCGCTCCCGCGTTCTGAGCCCGCGCGACAGGACCCATTTTTTAAATTTTGTTTTTCTAAAATAAAAGTAGCCTAAGTTACTCCTTATAACATCAGCTATCTGCCAGTGAAAGTCCCGTCAAAATCGGTCCAGCCGTTTCGGAGATTACCCGGAACAAACACACAGACAGACAGACAGACACACAGATAGACAGAAGACAAAAAAATTTTAATTCGCGTTTTTGCTACAGGTGTCGTATGTACTTTCATATGCATTTAGTGAAAAGGTTTTATTTTGACATTACAAACAGACACTCAAATTTTATTTATTTGTATAGATCACCGATACCGACACGAAATGCACTATGAAATTATAAAATGGTCGGCGAGCCCGGCGGTGACCGATTTAAACGCGAATACTATTGCCATCTCGTACCTCGTCTCGTTGGATACAATTACATTATACATTAACAATACATTGCCTTCTTAAAATTGTGTTTATCTCTAATAATACAATTTAATTGTTACAGCTGCCTACGTCTCTGGAAACAGCACAGATGAACTTCACAACAGGTGAATTATCATTATGAATTTCATAATTATTTTCATTATCATATGAATTAACTTAGAATTAGGATGCTATAGAGCCGTCGTGTTGCGTACACCCAGCTGGATAAGGTTTTTATACTATAACAAGCTGTTTCCCGCGGCTCCGTGGTACTTCGATAAAATAAAAATAGCCTCTGTTACTTCTTATCACATCAGCTATGCGCCAGTGAAGGTCCTGTCAAAAGCAGTACAGCCGTTTCGAAGATAAGCCGGAACCCACAGACAGACAAATATTTGTATTTTTTTGTTAAAAGTACCGTATTTAATTTTCATATGCATTACAAACAGACACTTAAATTTTATTGATAATTTATTTTCTCCACAGATTGGAACAAGCGTCCGAAGCCCTCAGGTCGGAGCTATCAGACTGGACTCCTAAAACTAAAGCGGACATCAAATCCTTGCTCCTGGACCTGGCCGAGCGCCAACTGACCCTCCACACGCAGACCCTACAAGGCTGGGAGAACGCCCTCAAACTCGCAACAGAAACAAACATTGAAGATATATTCAAAACTGTATCAAAAACCGCCATTCAGAACCTTTCACCGTCCAAATGCAAATCAGACAACACACCGAATGAAACTGAAAAAGATTTGGACGATTTCAGCGAAGATTTCGATGTGAATTCAGGCAATGAAGAAGTGATTGAAGGTATTGATGTTAAAGTAAACGGTGCTATGATCGATGAGGTTACAGCTAGAGGTAGCGGCATTGGTACTGATGATGATGATGTCAAAATAACTGGGGAAAACGGTTTGGGTGGCAACACTGTGGTGAATAATCCCGGAAATAACACAGATAATGATGATATCTCATATCCTGGCAACACATCGACAATTTCAGACGGTGATGTTAATAATTTGAATGGGGATAAGGAAGGTTTTAGTGTGTCACAGGATGAGTTTGTGGCTGAAATTCTGAATGATACTGACGCGGTTAGCGAAGCAGTTAATTTAACTGGGACAGTTGATAGTGATGTTATAACTGATCCTTTGAGGGCGTTCAGTGATGTTGATCTATCATGATTTTGCGATTCTGTGTTTTATAATGTGTTAAACAATTTCTAAGAGTAAAAACAGTGCCGTCTAGGGTCGCCCGGAAGAAGCGAAGCTTTATACTAGGTGAAACAGAAGGGGTATACTATTTTTTTGCAACTTTACTTTGTAAATCTAAAACTATCGGCTTTGTGGGACAGTTTAAGTACTAAAGGTTTTGTAGACTTGTGAAATCTGTCAACAGCTGTATCGATGTAACACCTTTTGTTTTTCAAGTTTCCTCCAAAGCTGATAGCTTTAGAATTACAAAGTTAAGTTTTGAAATAAAAGAGTACCCTTTCTGTTTCAACCTGTAGTATAAAGCGTAGGGCGCCGCAGCTCTGACGTCATCGTGTAACGCTACTGACGCTTAGCACGGATAGAGTGGCCGCGCGGCAAGCGGCCCGAACGTCCGTATAGAAGCTTCGCTTCAAAAGAGCAGTCTTAAAGTATGCATTCCTCTAAGGAGTTTGCAGAGGTTTGGATTTTGGCCTCAATGTAATAGAGGCGAGTTTATTGTGAACAATAAGTTGTTTTTTTTTATTAACAGAGTCGGAAGAATCGTACGATCCGCCTGATGTTAAGCAGTTACCGTGGCCTGTAGATTCTTGCAGTACCAAAGGCATTGCTCGCACGTTGCCGCCCTGAAGAGGAGTGGGATTAGAGATAGAGGGAGGGGAAGTTGGGCTTTCGGCTCCCTCAATTATCGTATAAAACGCTGCTATTGTGGCGGCTACTTTACGTCGATCTTCCGTGACAGGGCTGTACTACCCCGGTCTGTCATCTACTTATCTGTCATCCGATTTGAGTAACATATATTAATAAACCGTATCTATATAAAAAAGTGGATTACTTGATATTTAGTAATTTTTTAGCCAAGTCACAACGACCGTATACAATTTCTTACAAAATAAATTGTCTACTAATGAAACTGACAAATTGAGCATCAAATTGAATTGCTTAAGAAACACAGACCAATAGGACAAGACACCGATTACATCCACAATTGTATTGTGTGGAGTCGGCGGATTTGGATTGGTTCGTTCAAGGTTGAGCCGAGAATGGACCAATCAACGTATAGATTTACATAGATAACGGAAATGCATGTACTTCGCGTGTACGAAACCCCGACCAAGCGTCAAGGTTGGTCGCCGCTAACTTACAGTCCGCGCGACTACAGATATAATAAATATGAATATGAGCGAGATAATCACTCGAGAGAATCGTAGCGGGCGGAGGGGCATCGGCGGCATCGGTGTCTTTGGATCGGTTTGGATTTCCCGTCACTAATGACGTCACAGTAGGTGTTAACAATTCGTCACGCTTGGTTTCAATACAAATCGTGATACTTGCGTTATCTATGTAAATCTATATCTGTGGGTGCGGTCATACATATGCAGTGACAATGCCGCGTCTATGGCTATTGGTCTGTAACTACATTGATGATTGGCTAAGAATTCTAACCTTAGGTGGGATTTCAATTGAAATCCTTGTCTGTGGGTTGACCGTGTGGTCTTAGTGGGCTCAGAATGAAACAGCCACTTATAATTGACTTATTTATAAAAATCTGTTGTAAATAATTTATAGATAAGTTTTTTGTATATAAAGGTATATTTATTACGAATATTCAAAGTGTTTCATTTATCTTGCGCAGATATTAGTGATGGAATGTTTAATTTTAAGCTCACGCCTTGCGGGCACCAGATCTTGGGTTTAAACCCCGGCTAGCACCTCTGGGTTTTTGGCATCTATGTGCGATTTTAATTTTGTTTTTTTTTTGTCAGAAAAGTATTCTGATCGAGAGTGTTCCTAGCTATGTTTCATGAGAATCGGTTCAGCCGTCTGAAAATTATCAGCTCTTTTGTAGCTTTCAAAGCCGTCGCATCGGGGGTTTGTTAAATTTTCATTTTAGTATCTTAATAAAGTTCTCGTAAGAGAACTAAGAAAAGTCTGAAAAAACATTGCATGTGAAATAGTCATAACATTTTAATAACTAAAATAAATTACATAACTAAGTTTTATTTCACAAAATAAACATTGCACATTATAATACATATAACATTTTTCATTATTTATAATAAATACAAATAAAATTCAGACAGTAAATGGACTGAATTAATCTTATAATTAATAAATTGTATCTAAAAGATCGACTATTATATTCTAAGAGGAAGATATATTATTTTTCTCCGGGAAGATTTCGTGCAGTATTCTGTAGCAGTCGTCCCAGGAGACCACCTTGGCTGCCACCAGGGGCTTCGGAGACGCTAGGGTCTTCTTGATGAGGTCGTCGAGGGGGTAGCCTCGGCGAGGGAACACTGTCGCCTGTAAAAAACACATTAAAATCGGTCCAGTCGTTCGGGAACTATGACGACATAAAACTATTTGAATACAAAAATAAATAACCGACTGCAAAAAGCTGTGTAACAAGCTGTGTGTTTTTAAAGATACCTAAGTTTTTTTTAATTAAAATAATTTTTTTTCATGATTTCTAGTGGTAAACTAGTAGGTACCTATTAAATTCCTGGAGACTGGAAATCGTCCATACCTCTCAAAACTACGGGACTGATTTTTATAAAATTTCTATGAGACCACCTGGAGAGTATACCCTTTCAAACAAAAGATCTTTCAAAATCGGTCCACAAATAAATTAAAAAACTACTGACGAACATAGAACCTCCTTCTTTGTTGGAAGTCGGTTACAAACAGGAACACTACACTGTAACACACCCGTATTTTGCCAAAGGTAAGTGTATGGCTAGGGTTATTCTCAGTTCACGAAAAGTTTCCTATGTCGGAAACAACAGAGTCCATCCTTGTTTTATGTTCATCCTACTAATATTATAAATGCGAAATTTTGTGAGTGTGGATGTATGTTTGTTACTCCTTCGCGCAGCATTCCGAACCGGTGGTAGATTCTGACTATTCATAAATGCTTTGTTGGCTTACATGAATAAAAACAAATTTGAATTTGAATTTGCGCAAAAAAATACAGAACGGATTTGCATGAAATTTGGAACACAGATATTGCATTAAAACTATTTTTACGGATTATATCGCGTTTATTTATAGTTTTATTTCAATGTGTAGTATTCGCGTAAATATATGAAAACAATATGGAACACATATAGTTTATAACCTGGATTAACACAAACTTTACAAAGTCTACGCGGACGAAGTCGCGGGCAGCAACTAGTGTACTGTAGTATCCGACATCAGAAACTTTCCGTCAACTGTCAACACCCCCTCAAGACTGAAGGGCTATAAGGACTATAAGGCTACTCACATGTGGAGGTAGATTAGTAGCCGGACA
The DNA here is from genome assembly GCA_905147325.1 of Notodonta dromedarius. NCBI lineage: Eukaryota > Metazoa > Arthropoda > Insecta > Lepidoptera > Notodontidae > Notodonta > Notodonta dromedarius. The sequence continues at coordinate 5,471,717 of LR990188.1, forward strand.
GAAGTCGTTCCTCCCGTCACCAGTGTAAACCACCCTGGAGTGTGGCTTGCTGTTCGCGCACCACTGCGCGAGCGCAAGCGACTTGCACATATTGGTGGGGCAGCGCGGGCAGGCGACTTGTCTCATATAAGGCTCGATGTATAAGCGACCGTTCTCGAAGAACGCGCGGTTTGTCTCTATAGATGTTATGCACTCCTGGTACATGAAACAAGATATTCATAAAGATAGCAGATTGCACCAGGTCCTGGGTTCAAACCCGGGCTCGCACCGGCTGGTTTTTTCGAAATCTATGTGCCAATCATAATTTCTATATGATTATCACTCGCTTACGGTGAAGGAAAACATCGTGAGGAAACCTGCATGTCTTAGAAAATCTAACCAATGTTCGAAAATACATGTGAAATCCGCCAACCCGCACTGGGCCAGCGTGGTGGATTATGGCCTGAATCCCCCTCGTGTTGAGAAGAGGCCCGTGCCCAGGAGTGGGACGTCAAAAGAGCTAAATTATTATAGTCAGGAAATCCCCCTTAAACCTGAGGGTTGTTGTTTAGGAAACAAAACTCGGCAAACAAGCGTACGACCCGTCTGATGTTAAGCAGTTACCGTAGTCAATAGATGCCTGCAATACCAATTTTTAAATCTCATTTTTGTTATAGGTGTCGTATGTACTTTCATATGCATTTAAAGCTGTTATTTTGATATTACAAACAGACACTCCAATTTTATTTATTTGTATAGATTATCGCCAGACCACCTGTACGGTCCCAAACTAAGCAACGCTTGTACTATGGGTACCGTACGATGGACTGGGGGCTATCCCGGTGACACCCAGACCTGGGAAAATTACGAAAAGGCAATTTTCCAAATTTTTCCCCGACAGGAATCGAACCCGCAACACCCGGTGTAGTGACCCGAGCGGCCTACGCTCGAACCACTGAGCCAAGCGGTCGTCACTTTGGAAGTAAATAATTTGGAATAAGTCTTGAAAATGTTCCTAACGAGTTCAACTGTTCGAGTATTGCGACTAATTATTTTCTGCATTAGGTACCTACCTAATTAATTAATTCATATCTAAGCTAAGCTTTTGAAGCGTCAATAGCCTAGTGGTTAGAGGGGCCGTCCTCGTAGCTGAGAGGTTCCGGGTTCGATCCCCATCCTGGCCATTCAACTATTGACGTGAGCCCACTCCTAGCACGAGCATTAGCTTAGTTGGAGGGGCTAAAGGGAATACTAGTAATGTGATAAACACACATTGCTAGTAATCTTTTTTTTTTAAAAGATACCTAATTACCTACATTTTTTAACGTTGTGTTGCGTGAGTCAGATTGTAATCTAAATTTTAAAATTTCAAACATTTACTTCGTTGGGTACGTTCGTACCTAAGTATATTATTGTTCTAATAAGACTGAAATACCAACAAACCGTGAAACCATTTTGAAATACTACTGAAATGTTATAACTCAAATAAAATCAATTTTATTACCGGCCATAGGTACCTATACAGTTTTTTATACATGTTATAATATGCTTTTCACGCATTATTTTTTTACATAATGTCATCCGAGCCGCATTTCGGCCACCTACATAATCCTTCTTATATCAAAATTAATCTTATTTTTATCTATATTAATATGTACCAAATTTCAATTCCAATTAAAGTTTATGGCCTACCTACTTATAAGCAAAGAGAATACAATACTATGCTTATAAGTATGAGTTTGAAAAATGAAAAAAAAAACATTACCTTTATATGAAATGTCAAAAAATGATACGTAGCTGTCAGAATTCCACGCAATAAAAAATGACACTTTAGACTATTATTATTAGTTAATTTGTAGCTATGTGCCTCAGAGTACAGTTCTTCTCCATACTCTTAGCTCTGTGCTTACAGCTTTGTAGTTACTGTAGTTACCAAGATGGCTATACATTCTTGGTAGTTACTATAGCAAGTAATCTTCTTGTACTATAGCCATAAAAAAAAACTTTAAGGTTAAAGCGCCCATCTAGCCAGCGAAGTTCAAATTTATTGAGGTTTTTTAGAAATTTTTCAAAATTTGACAATAACTAAAAGCAAATTTTGTAATTCGCGAAAAAGACCGTGTGCAGTGCATTCATTAATATATTCAACTTACTCTAAAACATTTCAAGAACGACAGCTATCCAGATAATCTGGCAATTTTAGTATATTTAGTGATTTACTAGTATCATATCCACCGTGATAATATTTAGAGTAAAATAAATGTATTAATAAACGCACTGCATACTGTGTTTTTCGCAAATCACAAAATGTTGTCTTAAATGTTTTCAGATTTTGGATAAACTATAAAAATACTCGAAAATTTTGAATTTCGCGGGCTAGACAGGGCATGGAAGTTTTAAGATTAACTATGGATGGGTATCTCAAAGTGTGACGTGACCGCGTGATAAGGAAACCACGTGTCGTCCAGTCAGTGTTTCAATCGGCCGGTCTAATTATAATTAGAACCTCGCTGGCTTCCGAACAAGGCTGTGACTTTTTCTTTAATTAGTAAGGTTGTGTGATCTATCGCTAGGGTTGCTAAACATACTTACTTTATAATAACGTGTACTATATTTTGCTTTACTATACTATCTAGGTACATAAGTACTTTTCAATAAAAATAAAGTCGCAAATACTTTGTTCTTGCCGTAAGTAATGTGTATGAAATGAAGATTCCGAAGGGATCAATTTTGTCGAAACCATTATAAAAAAAAAAAAGAATTGTAAAAATGTAAAAGAAACAGCGGGACAAAAGAGGCCAAACATTAGTTAGTACGGTGTCCCACGAAAGCATAAAAAATATATTTTATATCCATTTTCGGAAAATTACCAACTAACCAACTCCAAAAACCTATGCCTACCAACTCGTTGGAGATGACTTTATACATTTTTACGTCGTTTAACAGAAAAAAGTCGGCAACCCTAGCTATCGGTTGTGTTACGTGAGTGAGATTACACATAGGTACATATTATTATTCAGGTTTTTTCACAATTCTGAAATAATATTTTATGTACTGTAAATAGTATTGTAGGTACCGAACCGAAGGCCGATATGTAGGTACCCAATTTATTTTTGGCATTGCAAGCAAGCCTACGGTAATTGCTTAACATTAGGCGGGTCGAACAGAACACAGATTAGAGATATGTAACAGAATATGTTCGTCAAATTAATCCGATATTGTAAAAAATAATAAAAAAAATGAAAAAAACATCTTCCTTTGACATTTGAGTTTCTATGAATTCCATAGGGTAGATGGTCCACTTACCAGCAACCCGTTCACTTTCAACCAGTGTTGTACAAATACGGTGTTAGCGTCGCTCAGAATCAGAATGTCCCAACCCTCAGCCGCCAGGGTGGTGATGAGCTCCACGATGCCAGTGTTGGGGCGCATGGACCCGATGCACTCCAGGATGTCCTCCTGGCTGAAGCCCGCAGAATAAGCATGTTCGAAGACCTGTGGGAAGAACCATATTATGATACATTTCGAGCGATTATGGAACATCTAAAAGGCCTTCGGCACGGACCAACTGTACACAGTGAGGGACTCGTTTATAATACTATCTCAATTTTGGTAAAAAGTCAATGTTGTAAATCTATTCAACTATTTGGAATACCATCGACTATGACTGATAGTTTTTTTTTAAGCCAACAACATATACCTATCAATCACACCGGTGCCATAGGCGTGAAGATATATTGAGACGTTGAAAATGTCAATTTTTTTATATGGGTTACGCAATTTTACTAGGAAGTCGCAACGAAATTGCTAAATATAGTTTACCAGTACAGACAGTTTAATTTTAGCCCATAATTTATTATTTCACGTGATATTTTAGAACGCGTAGATTGATAGTGTAAGCGATGATGTAGAATAGATCGGGTTGGCATAATCCAGCCAGAAGACGTCCCTCTACTGGACCATACCCCACCCCCAGGGCCTCCCACACATCACGGTATTCACGATTCTTCACCATTAATGTCCGTCAGTGTTTTGCATCGGTTCCTTTGTGAGGAGGGCTCGTCCAACACAACCTCTAACGTCTTCTCTTGGTTATTATATTTCCAACATTGCCTCAATCCTTTTGAGGTCCATTTAGATCTCTATCGCTTCGGCTTATACCCCAGGGTAGCACTCCAAAGTCAATGCCGGTCGGGCGCTGGCACCGTCCAAGGTCAAACTATTGATCTCATGCCAAAATATCTAGCGGTAGTTACATTTTACAAATAAAACTCGCAAATTTATCTCTCTGTGGTGGCAATGTAAGGAAAATTAAGTGCTGACGTGTTGCAATGTGTTAACTATTTTTGTTAGAAACTGCCAAAATCGTTGTTTTTGCATTTGCACGAGTATCAACATAATAGGTAATATGTACACACACGTTGTCTCAGGTGCATACATTATCTTTGACTACCTACACCTATAGGTAAGCCATACAAGCGAATATTATATTATAATAGCGCAAACTAACGCTCGATGTTAATTCTTTTAGGGTTATCAGCCACGCACGGGCCAAGTAAGAACGATAAGGATCGTCATAGCGTGTCATTGATGTAGGTGTCCTGACAATTCTATGTGACGTGAAACGGGACATTGGTGGGAACTGCCCGTGCGACAAAGCAGTAAAGCAGTATTTTTCACATCACTTCTATAATTCCAGTGGTCTCCAACAGACGCCGCCTATGGGCGAAATCACGAGAAAAGCCTAAATTGTCTTGGAATCCGCAACAAATTTAATCAGATGAAACTATGAGTTTTAAAACAGACAATATTCACTTTTCTATTTTGCAATAGACGAAGTATGTTTTTGTTTAAGAAAGTTTTACTATATATAAACTGATTGCTACACAATCACCAATAGGTAAAACTAACTATGCAGAGATACACGCGTTTCTCGTTACATGATGTAGGTAGTATCTATATATAACACGTGTTACTGTGCGCGTACTTTTAGCAAATTAATTCCTGTTATGTCATCCATAGGCAAAACTGTTTATAGCCTCATTCGCATGCGAATCACGCGTCAGACCAACTTTGGAGCTAGTGAATTTCCAATAGTACCTATGAGAGGAGAGGAGAATCGGGGATGCTGGAGATTTTTCTAGGCTCGTTTTCAAAGCTTCTCCCTTTTATTGAATTGTAAATGTAATTCATATACCTCTATCGACCTTATGAAGGTAAAAGTGTGATTAAGATCACAATTTTTGAGCGCCACAGCGCACGTAATTTTGCGCGATTATCATACTGGCTACTCTATTATGGCTAGGCAAGCCATTAACATGCCCATGGTGCGAGATAAAGTCTTATTGGCACAGATAAGGCACTATAATGGACTATTTATAGAAAATTCACCATAATCTGTAAACAAGCATGTTGTGTATAAGGTATAACAAGGTAATATGTGCTGATTGCCAATATGAATAACCCACTCCCAAGAATTTCCGTGAATGTTAAGTATAATAAAAGCCGTGTCATCTGGCTGTATATCGAACAATAAAATATCGATTAATAATTAAATATTGCCAAACTAACACACCAACTGTATGGTCCCAAACTAAGCTAACTTGTCTGCAAATGGTTGTTCGTTAGGTCAAGCTTCATCAAAAACCATCCAATTTTGAACATTTTGCAGCTATAAACTCATCACCAATATATTATAGTACTCTGTGCTCATCACATATTATACGATCTAATATAGGTGTCTCATTTGAGTAAAACGTGAATAATAATTAACTGTATGTAATGTTTCTGTCCTAAGTGAGTATCGTCGTGGTGATATGTGTAACATTATCAATAAATAACTTATTAGCGGCATGAAGTCATGACTGCCTATAATAATTGGTCTTTGTCCCTGGACAATTGTGTTTGCAAATGTAAATATTGCAAAACATGAAATCAGCCGACATGTCCTAGTCACGTCAAAAGGAAGCGTGTTTTATTAATTAAATAATATAGTAAGCCCAGACATCTTATTCGGTGCCGAATTGTTACCTACTTTATTTTAATTGAGCGATGATATTTCCGGCTGGGTGGCATTTTAAATTAATTACTAAATTATTGATCTCCGTTTCTCACAGAAATGTATCAAATTCTTATGAATGAATGGTAGGTATATAACAATAAAAATAGTATAACAATGTTTGCTAAAATAAATTACCTTAATCTTCAGCACACATTTAGATTCGCTTTCGGAATGTTATTAAATGAGATGAGGTGTAAAAAGATCACCTAGAAAACAGATGTGGATATATCGTACTTTGAAATCGCTGGTTGTTTGTTTACTTAGAAAATCTTTTGTAGATTTCGATTTCTTCGAAGCACGGGTGGACAGATGAATGGATTGAGTGGAAATCGGTGGGAATTAGGTATTTGCCTAGCTGTGTTTAGTTATAATTAAATAAGTAACCAGATATAAGTAGGTACTTGAAGGTAGGTAGGTAGGTACCTACCTACCCATTTTTAAAACGCCTTCAAGGACCTACTTATATCTAATAAATAATACTAATAAGTGCCCAAGAGAAACCTTCCTACTTAGGTAAGTAGGAAGGTTTCTCTTGGGCACTTATTAGTATTATTTTTTTTTTTCTAATCTAACAACATTTTTTTTTTTATTTGCGATTTTGTTATTATAGTCCTGTTCATGAAATTAAATTAGTACTACCTCTGTTCTATTAATTGGTGTCCTCGCCCCACAACAGTGTCAAGATATTTTTTTCGGAAGGACCAAAAGCAAAATCAAAATGCCAATAAAAAAACTTACATCGCTCATATAAGGTGTCCAATCTTGATTTGTATTCTCCCATTCAGGCGGTGGTTTCTTCTCTCGTAATCTATTTATCAACGTTGAGTCCGAATCGTCGTCGACTATCGTGCGGTCAAAATCGAAAATCGCTAAAGACGACATCTTCTAAAATTGCGCGCGCACCCCTCGGCAGACGATTACGAACTGAATAAAATCAAAATAAAATCCCAAGCGACGAGTTCTGCGATACCTGCGCCGAATGACGTCATTAACGATAAACGAAAGTCAGACATGGTGTGGAGGATTTCGAAATGATGTGGTCATGGTTCGCTGTTTGGATTATGCTATAAAATAAAGAAAAGTCGGAAAAATGTTCGCGAACTTTGACAGTCTGACCACAGCTGTTCAACTTGACATTGTCGTTTTTTAACATGACTTTCGAGATGACCTTGAATTTGAAGTCGGATACATTATAAATTAAAGGGATACATTTACAAAACTCGAAACTTCCCCTAATTAATGTGAAAAAAATCTTATTATTATGTTATGAGCATTTGTATAGATTTCCTTCTTTCCCAAAATATAAACTAATCAAGCCGAGTTGACATCAGCTGACAACGGACAACAGCAGAAGAAATAAACTCATCTCTATAGTAGTCTGTGGTGCGACCAAGAACAAAATAAAAAATAAACTGACAGATCAAGATTCTGGCGTTGGAGCTGTCATAACCTCTTTTGCGATTTTATTATTAAAATTACCGAAAAATAACAAGTTTTTTAACACAATGTCTTCATTAACAGTGTATTCCATGGGGCGGCTTGCCAAATACGTGACCCAAACATCTATCAAGTCACTCGGTGCTAATGTGTACAGGTAACAATTGCGCAACCAATTGTAGGTTATAAAATGTATATCATTCAGAATATACGAGTTTTTACTGTAAAAGTTCAATTATAACACATGCCCACGCTAATATACCGCTTATATTTTCTAATCGCTATCTCACTTTTTAAGTATAACATGTGAAAATTTTGGCTGATGTAATATTTGAATCCGTTGATTTTTATCGCTGCATTGCTGCACTTTATAATAAGTATAATGAGATACCACTTTCGTAGTTATGTATGAGCTCAGTCTCGCCATACCTTAACGCTCTCCTAGGGGTGGGAGACTGGGGGAGCCAAACCCTGGTGAAAAAATATTTTCACACTTTTACTTGATTTTATTCTCCAGAGGTACAGTCTGCAGATACAGCACAGAGCAACAGAAGCCCGCTGAGGCGGAATCCGCTGAGAAACAGCTTCCAACCACGATCGAGGAGTGCCACAAACAGATTGAGACACTCACCACCGAGCTGAACACTTGGAAAGAACAGGCAAAGGACTTTGAAGTGAGTAACCATTAAAATAGAGTATAAAATTGTTGTTTTTGTGTAAATGGGTTGTGAGGAAACCTGCTTGTATTCAAACATACAAACTCTGAAAATACAAAACTCTGTAAAAAGGTCCACTTCTAAACTGTATGACTTGAAGTGTCTGTACATTTAACTTTTCTTACTAATCAACTTTTAAATTATCTATTGTAAGCCTAACAGGCAGCACATAGTGTGACAACAAGTTACAATAACCTTCTAGACCTGTGGCCACAATAAAACTATTTGATTCTATTTAATCTACAGTTGAAATGTTACAACAAATGTTGTATATTTGTTTTAAAAAATTAATAAACGGAGTGTCAATACTGTAATGTCACAGGATAAGTACAAACGCGCGTTGGCGGACGGCGAGAACGTGCGGCGGCGGATGATGAAGCAAGTGGAGGACGCCAAGTCCTTCGCGATACAGAGCTTCTGCAAGGACCTGCTCGAGGTGAGTCCAGAGCTGATAGGAGGCTTGATAAGTATGCGCGGAACATGGATTTCTATACATAATATATCAATACCAATATTATGGCCAAGAAAAGAGAGGAGGACAAAAGCCTTTAAATGTTGGACCTAGGTCCCTGTGCAAGCATTCCAAAGGACAGGGCCTAGCTCATAGCACAGAGAGTGAGAGACATAATAATTAATTAAAATAATATAAAATTGATAATAATTATAGAGAGGTAAAATCGTTTATAAGCTTGTTTGTTAGAGGTAATCTCCAGAACTACTGATTCTATTCTGATAATTGTTTCACTGATAGTCAGCTACACTATCTCTGAGTGATATTATATGGAGGTATGTAAGTGTACATATGTGTGTGTGTAGGTGGCGGACACGCTGGCGGCGGCGGCGGAGAGCGTGCCGGAGGGCGCGGCGGGGGCGGGGGAGGGGGGCGCGGCGGGGGGGGACGCGGGCGCCGCCCTGCGCTCGCTGCACGACGGCGTGCGGCTCACGCGCGCTCAGCTCGCTCAGGTACTTGTTATACTTAGTACTTGTCCATTTTTATACAATAATACTCATCGTACCTTACACATCCATGAAATGACTCATTATACATGCAAAAAAACCCTGAGTGAATGGCTCCTTCAATTATCTTATGAATATACAGAAAATTTACTTCACCCATTAATATAACACACTATTGTTATTACCCATTATCATTAATTTTATTGATTCATTTAATTATATAACTTAATTTATATTAGTTATCATTTCTTATAATATGAAACCTGTACTATATCTTGATGGAAGCCAGCACTCATAGCACAGTTAAATACTATTATGAGTGCTGGCTGCAACCTTTAGATACGGCTTATTGTTTGAAAAGTAAATAAATATTATTATTATTATTATTATACTTACTAGCTGTGCCCGCGACTTCGTGCGCGTCGAATAGTGTCTATGGGTAGCATTTTTAATGATTCATGCTAATTATTTTACACCCTTGAGGGTAAATTTTGTACAAATTTTGAATGTCATATTTGTTATATCGATTTAGGAGCCTAAAAAATAAGTTTCGAATTTCTAGCTCTAAAAATGACGATACTTCCATACAACTTTTCATCCACCTCGTTCAGCCCTTTTTCGCAATAAAAAGTAGCCTATGTCCTTTCTCAGGCTCTAGACTATCTGTGTACCAAATCTCATTTAAATCGGTTCAGTAGTTTTGGCGTGAAAGCGCGACAGACAGACAGAGTTACCTTCGCATTTATAAAATTAGTAAGGATTGGTGGTAGAGAGGAGTTGTAGCCAATTTATGTATCACCCCCTCACAGAAGATAGTCGTGAAGTAGCTATTTATACCATATTTTGGAATATTAAAACCACCATATTAGTGGTTTAGCGGAAAAGGGAAGATCTTCCAGCCAGGCGGGTGTTGTGCCTGGCGGGGCGGCCGCTATGCCCCGCTGGTTATTCTCGGGGTCTTGTATATATAGTCACGATGCTTGCGAGACTTAATATCGTGATTCAGTTTTTCTATGAAGAATCCGTACATTGTATTCAAGCGCTGCATTTACCGCCATCTGTCCGCTTCTGTCGGCGACGTGAATGTGAGGTCGCCACAGTGGTAACCCTTTATTCGGTAGCAAGCCAACCAACAACAATTTTTTTGTTCTCTCTCCACTTCTCAATCCTACGCCTCCCCTCACTACGAGGGGGATTCGGCCGCAATCCACGCTGGCCCAGTGCGGGTTGGCGGATTTCACATGTCTTTCCAAAATGTAGGTTAGGTTAGTGGTTTTCCGTTCACCGTAAGCGAGTGATAATCATTTAGAAATTATGATTCGCACATAGATTTCGAAAAACCTAGAGGTGCGAGCCGGGGTTTGAACCCGGGACCTGGTGCCGGCAAGTCGCGTGCTTAACCAATCGGCTATCACTGCTGTCCAACTAAGGACTATAAATTAAGTATATCTTTGTTTGTGTTGCAGGTCTTCAGCAGACATGGGCTGGTGGCCGTGTCTCCGTTGCGAGAGAAATTCGACCCCAACTTACACGAGGCGCTGTTCCAACAGGTAACATCGCACAGACCAATAGCCGTAGACGCCGCATAGCCGGACACCCTCGCTCGAATGACATATCAATTTGCACTGCATGTGTGTGACCGCACCTAACATTCTGATTGGTCCATTCAAGTAATGGAACATTTCACAGGTGGTGTGTGAAAAATCATATTGCCGATATAGGTTTTCATAAGTAGCACCTGCTACTGACATTGCAATTAAATGTCAAAGCGTTCAGTACTGTCACGGTTTTTATGATAAATCATCGCCCAGCGACATCATAGTGTTAGAGTGAAAATTTATTATGATTAAAATCATTGACTGTGAAAAATCACAAACGAAATGAAGTGGTGGTGAAATAGAGGGAGAGAAAAATGTCATTTCACATAATGAAAATTCATTGAAAGTAGAAATAAATTCCATGTCTACTCCATTCATGGCTCGTCTTTGGACGGAGCAATCGTAATCCGGTCTTCCCCGATTACAACTTTAAAATAAATAAATAAATATCGCCAGACTGACACACCAGCTGTATGGTCCCAAACTAAGCAACGCTTGTACTATGGGTACCGTACAATGGACTGGGGGCGATCCCAGTGACACCCAGACCTGGGCAAATTATGAAAAGGCCATTTCCGAAATTTTCCCCGACGGGAATCGAACCCACAACCACCATGTGCGGTGAGCCGAGCGACCTACGCTCGAACCACTGCGCCAAGCGGTCGTTTTGACGATTGCATTGTCATTCTCTCATATTAATGGGACTGTAACTCTAAAAATATGATAGAAATGTAGGTATAGTATGTTTTCTCTAGACATTTTAAATTATCAGATACTGTATTTCCTACTTTAGTTATGTTTCTCATATTACATTATATTGCAAATTATACTTACTTTTTATCACCACAAATTATATAGTATAACTTTCGAAACATCCTATACATGATTATGCCTGCAACTTCGTCTGCGTGGACTTCAGTTAAATATCGTAATGTTAATCCAGGCTATAAACTATCTGTGTGCCAAATTTCATCCAAATCCGTTCAGCCGTTTTGCGTGCTTGTGCGTACATACAAACTTTCACATTTATAAAATACTAGCTGACCCGACAGACGTTGTCCTGTCTGAACGACCGCCTACCGCTTACTAACAAAACAAATAAGTTTTAAGGTTCTAGCTCTAAAAATGACGATACGCCCATACAAATTGTCATCCCATTTCTACCACTTACAACCCCTTTTTCGCATTAAAAAGTAGCCTACGTCCTTACTCAGGCTCTAGACTATCTTTGTACCAAATTTCATTTAAATCGGTTCTGTAGTTGGCGTGAAAGCGCCACAGACAGACAGACGAGAGTTACTTTCGCATGTATAATATTAGTAAGGATATATGTATACATAATATTAGTGAGATGATGGTATTGACCCACGTGTATGAATCCCCCCAGGCGGTGGAGGGCGCGGAGGCGGGCACGGTGGTGGCGGTGAGCAAGGTGGGCTACAAGCTGCGCGAGCGCTGCGTGCGGCCCGCGCTCGTCGGCGTCGCCAAGTGATACGCACGCACCACCCACCACGCGACATAGGTACACTGACTTTTACCACTTGTCCAAGTCAAAGTCTGCGTATGACTTTGACTTTTACCACATGTCCAAGTCAAAGTCTGCGTATGACTTTGACTTTTACCACTTGTCCAAGTCAAAGTCTGCGTATGACTTTGACTTTTACCACTTGTCCAAGTCAAAGTCTGCGTATGACTTCATTGTTTGTGACAGATTCAGCCTGTATGTTCTAATGAAGACAATTTACATCTGGGTAGGGTCAGAAGTCTTAATACAATGATCATACTATTTATGAAACTTTTAATGTCATTTATTATCAATGTCAACTTGGCATACACTCACTTTTACCACTTCAAAGTTGCCGTATGACTTCAGTTTTTGTGACGGATTCAGCCGGTGTCAAGCTTATGCTTTGAGCACTTGAAAATTTTAAATCAGCCCCCCCCCCCCCCCCTAACTCTGAGCTGAGTGGTGGATTACTGGCGAACTACAGGTTGAAATAGAAAGGGTATTAATTTTTTTTCAAAACATAACTTTGTCATTCTAAAACTATCAGCTTTGGAGGAAACTTGAAGGTGTTACAGGGATACAGCTGTTGACAGATTTCACAAGTCTACAAAACCTTTAGTAATGCAACTGTCCCACAAAGCCGATAGTTTTAAATTTACAAAGTAAAGTTGCAACAACAATTGGTCACCTAGTATACCTTTCTGTTTCACCTAGTATGGGATTTTTAGACAGAATTGTTTCGGCGTCCATTGTATAATGCTACTGGCGCGCGTTTCGTGAATATTTGATTTCAATCATGGTGTTGAGGAATCATTAGTAAATGATAATTGACATTATTGAAATAAGCGGCCCGCCCCGGCTTCGCACGGGTACATTGCGGTTACATTATTCGAGTTTTAGTAAGGATCCCTAATTTTTTTAAAAATAAACTATAGCCTATGTCACCCGGGGATAGTGTAGCTTCCCAACAGTGAAAGAATTTTTCAAATCGGTTCAGTAGTTTCGGAGCCTATTCATTACAATCAAACAAACAAAGTTTTCCTCTTTATAATATTAGTATAATATATCTGTTCCACTCATATATTATAGCTATGAGTAGGATGCCTTTCAAAACCAGTTCAGTATCATTGTGGTAATAATACATAGAAATACAAAGAGACAAGTTTTATGTAGTTAAGTTACCATGCTATGATTTCTTCAATGTAGTGGAAACTGTACTTAACTTTCATCTCAGTGGGGACTTGTATGGGTAAATGATAATCATACTAATATTATAAAGAGGAAAACTTTGTTTGTTTGATTGTAATGAATAGGCTCCGAAACTACTGAACCGATTTGAAAAATTCTTTCACTGTTGGGAAGCTACACTAACCCCGGGTGACATAGGCTATAATATATTTTCAAAAAATCAGGGAGCCTTACTAAATCTCCAATAATGTAACCGTAATGTACCCGTGCGAAGCCGGGGCGGGCCGCTAGTGTTAAATATTATAAACTGTCACAAATAAAAGTCAGTGTAGCTCACGTTTGATTGTTATACGGATTCAATATCCCAAAGAATGATATGTTTTTGTACATAATTATTATGCTCGGCATTGGCACACATCTTAGATTAGAACTATGTTATGTATTTGTGTAATGAATTTATTTATTAGAAGCATGGGCGTACCCAGGGGGGAGGAGGGGGTCTGGGGGGGTACAGACCCCCCCCCCCCTATAGGTGATTATTTCATTCATAACACCTATTTGAGTTGCCAACACAAAAGCAATTCTTAAACCATTCGACGTCCTAGTTGACGTATCAAAACTTGTCGATCCCGGCTACCAGTAAACTTCTAAGGCCTGTAATAATAAATTGGTCTTAAGTCTGAGAGCGATCTTGAGTACGAACGCCTTTTTCATGTCATTTGGTACTAATATGACATTAGAGTGACATTTCCAAGATCGCTCTCAGACTTGAGACCGATTTATTAATACGGAACTATGACTTAACCCGATAATCCGTTGTATACAGTACCCCTCCCCCCTTAAATCGAAAACGGATCCCCCCCCCCGGGCAAAAGTGGGGTGCGCCCATAATTAGAAATAAAACGTCTAGAGAGAAATAAACTGCAACCAAATTCACATCAATGCGTTTAACATGTTGAAAGAGTTTGAATGTGACCATTTACAAAAAATCTATGTATGTATTCCTTTAGCTGCTTACAGTGTGACCATTATGTGATTTAAAATTGATAATGGATATCGTATCCAAGATTAAAATCGTACTTAGGCAGCTGCATATCGTACGATTCAGTGGCGTAACTTTGTTACCAAGGGCTAAAATTAAACTAAATACTTTTGGAAACTTTTTAGAATGTCGTTCATAGCCTTGTCTAGCCCTAACGTAGCTATGCCAATGGTACGATTATATCGGCAAGCCTCACTCAAAATATGAATTGTAATTATTGTGTATTGATTGTGGGGTATCTTCTCTACTATATAAAAATAAGTCGGGTTTTCCTTCCTGACGCTATAACTCCAGAACGCACGAACCGATTTCCACGGTTTTGCATTCGTTGGAAGGGTCTCGGGCTCCGTGAGGTTTATAGCAAAGAAAATTCAGGAAAAATTTCAACAGAACGCGGACGGAGTCGCGGGGCACAGCTAGTTTCACTATAATTATTTGTTATGTGGGTACATTTGGTTCTGTCAAATATAGTTTGAGCTTCGGTCCTGGAACGCGTGGTTTCTTTCAGTAACATCAATCTTAGATGGCGTCACAGTGTAATAGGGCTTTTGGCAAGCCCCTAAACAGTAGGTTGTCTCTCTCTAGCAGACTGTAGTTGAATTCCATGTATAAAGTCTATTCCATATTTGTGAGCGCATGTGAAGGAGTTGTTTCAATATAGTGGTTTATCGTTTCAATGTGTTTTATTTTAATACCAAATCACTTACTGGCCGTACAAGAGCAGTACGACCCTCTCACATATCGGCGTAAAGTATCTATCATAGCTGCGTTTCGTACGATAAGTGGTGCCCGGAAGACCGTATCTCCCTCTGTCCAACTGCCCTCTAGTTTGGCGAAACGAGCAATGCTTTTGGTATTGCAAGCAAATATAGGCTACGGTAACTGCTTAACATCACGGCCGTTCGCTTTTTGCAGACTTTAGTTATACATAATATATAAAAAAAAACGCAGCAATCCATTACTCTTACGGCACGTAATCAAAAATATCGCCATTGGACAACCCTCACTGGTTATTATTATGCAAACCTTCCACAACCATTGAAACTAATTCTGTTTGGCACCAAACAATTGGTGCCTGTGGCTCTAATATATATATGTAAGACTATGCATCCTATTCACTCTCATCATCTGCCTTACCATTATCCCATTATCAGTGGTCGGCGCAGTATGTCATTTCTTTCCATTCATCGCGCTTTCCCGTCATACTCACATCCACTCCAACCTCGTTCATATCACTCTTGATACAATCCTTCCTCTCGCACTGTATCCATCCACATTCATCACTCTTTTAGTCACATGCTTCTCATCCCTTCACCATCCTATTCACTCTAATGCAAAGGTATATAAAATAATAAATAATAATAAATATCGCCAGACAGACACACCAACTGTACGGTCCCAAACTAAGCAAAGCTTGTACTATGGGTACCGTACAATGGACTGGGGGCGATCAAAGTGACACCCAGACCTGGCAAATTACGAAAAGGCCATTTCCGAAATTTGCCCCGGCGGGAATCGAACCCGCAACCACCATGTGCAGTGAGCCGAGCGGCCTACGCTCGAACCACTGCGCCAAGCGGGCGTCAATATGAGTGTATCTCAATCCACAGCAGTTAAAATGTTTTCATCCGTCCATGTGCTTTAGAAATAAAACAAAGTGTCGACTTAAAGAATTAAGTATAATTAATTATAATAATATAGTATGTTTAATGAACGCTAGCCACCGGCGACGGGCCACCACAGTCGCTTCACAAGACGTCATCAATAAACCAATCATTTATCAAAAACATTTGCATAGAAAATAATTTGAATACAGCTTTCCGCAAAACTCGCAATCTCCCCGGAGCCGTTTACACTCAAAGACAACTAATAGGTAAATTAATCCGTAATAATAAATCGATCTCAAGTCTGAGATCGGTCTTGAGTACGCTTTTGACATTACATTTTGTACTGGAATGACATAGAAATGATAACAGATTGGTGAAGCACGCGTCTTGCGGGCACCAGGTCCAGTTTTTCGAAAATTATGTGCGAACAATAATTTCGATATGATTATCACTTGCTTACGGTGAAGGTAAAAATCGTGAGGAAACCTGCATGTCTTAGAAAATCTAACCGATTTTCGAAAGACATGTGAAATCCGCCAACCCGCACTGGGCCAGCGTGGTGGATTACGGCCTGAATCCCCCTCGTAGTGAGTGGAGGCCCGTGCCCAGGAGTACACGGCTACATTATTATTGACATTTGCAAGATCTCTCTCAGACTTGAGATCGATTTATTAATAAGAGCCTTAGTATCTTCATTAAGGTGAGGCGCCTGTCTAGCCCGCCAAGTTCAAATTTTTTGAGTTCCTTTAGAAATTTTTCAAAATATGACAATAATAAAAGACAAATTTTGTAATTCGCGAAAAAGACCGTGTGCAGTGCATTTATTAATATATTTATTTTACTCTAAATATTATCACGGTGGATATGATACTAGTAAATCACTAAATATACAAAAATTGCCAGATCATCTGGATAGCTCTCGTTCTTGAAATGTTTTAGAGTAAGTTGGATATATTAATAAATGCACTGCACACGGTCTTTGTCGCGAATTACAAAATTTGTCTTTTATTATTGTCAGATTTAGAAAAATTTCTAAAAGAACTCAAAAAATTTGAACTTCGCGGGTTAGATGGGCGCTTTAGCATTAATTTAATCCAGCGGTACAGCTAAAATCGGGAATATTGCATTATCAATATAATTATCCAAGGATTTTTCGTCGCGACATTGACATACTAGTTTTTTGACGAGCTAAGCTGTTGTCAACCGACTACAGCTCATATATACGGGCTAGTACCATCCTCTCACAGAAGATCGGCGTGAAGTAGCTATCAAAGCTGCTTTTCGTACGATAGGTGAGAACGCTGAAAGACTAACCCCATCCCTTCCTTTCTTGCGAGCAATGCCTTTAGTACTGCATTGCTTAACATCTGACGGGATGTTCGCTTGGAAGCCGACTTAGTTACATATGAAAAAATGTGGTATTATTGATGGTGTATAACCCCCGCCAGAATGTATACTATCACTCTTCATCACACATTCAATATTGTGCCCTAGAAAGGAAATAAAATCATCATCACACACTACAGAACATTAACTCACTTATCCAAATTGGGAGATGTCCCGTGTAGTCACTTCATTAAATCATTTCTACAACTCAGGAAGCAACATCTCGATACGGAAGCCTACTTTTGTAACTGGTCATCTCTAAAGGCAACACACTGGAGCTATTTTATTTACAAACATACTATTTGTACCTATTAAATATAAGGAACGGGCGATCGACGACCGCTTGGCGCAGTGCTTCGAGCGTAGGCCGCTCGGCTCTCTACACAGGGTGGTTGCGGGTTCGATCACCGCTTGTGTAAATTTCGGAAATGGCTTTTTCGTAATTCGCCTCGGTCTGGGTGTCACCGGGATCGCCCCCAGTCCATTGTACGGCACCCATAGTACAAGCGTTGCTTAGTTTGGGACCGTACAGTTGGTGTGTCAGTCTGGCGATATTATTTAATTGTAATGTAAAATAAGACAAACCCGCCGAGTCTCTTGCCGGATCATCTCATTCGAGGTCGCATTCCGATCCGTTTGGAGAGTTAAGTCAATGTAAAAATGTCAATTTGCAAGGAAGGCTTAAACAAAATAAATTGTTTGAATTTTGTGTTTACAATATCTGTTATTATTATAATAGATATCAGTAGCCATCCATACAGTTATGTAAAAGGTCAATGGTGCTTATGGAGTCCAGTGAAAAATAGTATAAGACAACCCGCATCAGTGTCTGTTTGTTCGTTTAGTTGTTCTAAATTGCCGAACGGAGTTTGATACGAATTACATTATCATATCATATTAAGTAGATATTTCCACCGAGAAAGTTTGCACATCATTATATTCAAATAAAATGTTTACATAGTACAGAAAAGCCGCGCGTAGCCGGTGCGGGTCGCTAGTGCTTACTAATTTCTGTTTAGAACATTTATATAGGCCAAATAATAGATACATTATTTACCATGACATATTTCCGGTAACTCCAAAACTTGACATTTTAATAATTCTCATAATTAGATGCAATATCCGACTTTAGAACTTTTGCTAAAACATGAACACTGAACACGGGAAGCGAGATGATCTAGCCGTGTTCTACGCTTAGTTTAACACTGTCACTGTGAATTGTCGCCACCGCCGCCGCCGCCGAGCCCGCCAGCCGGCTCGGGCCAGCTCAGAACCCCTCCTGGTACACCTTGGAGTCGAGCCGCGTCTGCAGCAGCTCCAGCTGCCGCCGCGCCTCGCACTGCGGGAAGTTGTTCAGCTCGTAGTACTGCGGCGCGATCTTCAACAGCCACTCCGCTGTGGGTCAAACATTATCATCACTACATAGTATAAAACATAGTCGCTTCCCGCTGTCTGTCTGTCCCTATGTTTGCTTGGATCTTTAAAACTACGCAACGGATTTTGATGGGGGTTTTTTAATAGATAGAGTGATTCAAGAAGAAGGTTTATACTAGGTGAAACAGAAAGGTTTAACTTTTTTTTTTGCAACTTTACTTTGTAAATCTAAAACTATCGGCTTTGTGGGACAATTGAAGTACCTAAGGTTTTGTAGAATTGTGAAATCTGTCAACAGCTGTATTCCTGTAACACTTTTTGTTTTTCAAGTTTCCTCCAAAGCTGATAGTTTAAGAATTACAAAGTTAATTAAGTTTTGAAAAAAAAAGTATGCTCTTTCTGTTTCAACCTATATGTATACATGCATAATATAGTAGAGAAACACTGATAAAAAATACCCGTGCGAAGCCAGGGTGGGTCGCTAGTAAATTATTTAGACCGTTTTGACGTCCTACTCCCGGGCACTGGCCTCCCCTCACTATGAGGGGGATTGAGGCCGTTATCCACCACGCTGGCTGCGGGTTGCCGGAATTCGCATGTCTTTGGTTAGATTTTCTAAGACATTCAGGGTTCCTACTCTTAGCTAGCAACGATAATCGATATATCGTGACATTTGACGACCGCTTGGCGCAGTGGTTCGAGCGTAAGCCGCTCGGCTCACTGCACGTGGTGGTTGCGGGTTCGATTCCCGCCAGGGCAAATTTCGGAAATGTCTTTTTCCTAATTTGGCCATGTCTGGGTGTCACTGGGATCGCCCCCAGTCTATTGTACGGTACCCATAGTACAAGCTTTGCTTAGTTTGGGACCGTGCAGTTGGACCCTGTAGTCTCGGCTTTTGAGGGGGGGGGGGGTGTGTGTGGGGGGGAGGGTGTGTGTCGGCACTCACGTTTGATGTCGGTGACGGTCCGTATGTAGTTCTTGGTGGTGAGCACGAACTCGTTGTAGATGACCCAGTCGGGCTTGTGGTCGAGGCAGGTGCTGGGATGCAGCTGCACCACCTGGTTGTCCTTCACGGTCAGGTAGTGGCCCGTCCGCTCCAGGTGCGCCACCTGCCGCGGGGATCGCACACTAACTATATTATCATCACACACACACTAGACAAACTAAACTTCATTTTTCCTAAAGGTAGTGGCAGCGACTCCAAATGAAAGAAATGATAAGAGGTCCCAATTACTAGATTGTTTAATCCTACTAATATTATAAATGCGAAAGTTTGTGAGTGTGGATGTATGTATGTATGTATGTATGTTTGTTACTCCTTCACGCAAAAACTACAGAACGGATTTGGATGAAATTTGGAACACAGATAGATTATAACCGGGATTAACATATAGGATACTTTTTAACCCAATAATCCAATACTACGCGGATGAAGTCGCGGGGCACAGCTAGTAAGATATATTTTTCATGATTTTTAGTGGTAAATAAATTGCTTGTATCCGTAAATAGTCAATATCTTTCAAACTACAGAACCGATTTAGATGAAATTTCTGTGATCAATCTAAATTTTTAAATCGGTTTATTTTTGGAGTTCTGAGATAACAACAAATACAAACGAATTGAGAACCTCCTCCTTTTTATGAAGTCGGTTAATAAGTGAATATTTTTTATATACAAGTAGGGGTAGGTACCTAAGAAGTAGTACCACTACCTAGTAGTAGATAGTGGCGCCGACTCCATATGAATTATTATTATTATTTAGTAATAATAATAATAAAAAATAGAAATAATTCTATTTTTCGGATTTTAAAATCCGAAAAATAGTTTTATTTCAATGTGTAGTATTCGCGTAAATATAAGAAAACAATATAAAAAATAGACTTAAAAAATCTGGGTGTACCAAAAGCTAGAAATAACTAGGGACCTTGTAATTTCATTCATTTGGAGTCGGCGGATAGTTCGGATAGTTCCTAGTGATTATTGATTGAGTCAGCCGTTACTTTGCGGATTTTACATCCATTTTAAAATTGAATTGTAAATTTTATTTGTAGTGACACTGACCGAGTTGAAGTGACAGACAATGTCACCCCAGTCCAATAGAGCGACATCTGGCGGCCTACATTGTCTCGTCCTCACTGAGTTACATTTTTAACCCCCGACAAAAAAAGAGGGGTGTTATAAGTTTAACATGTGTATCTATGTGTCTGTCTGTGGCATCGTAGCGCCCAAGCGGATGAACCGATTTTAATTTTGTTTTATTTTTGTTAGAAAGGTATTCCGATCGAGAGTGTTCTTAGCTATGTTTCATGAAGATCGGTTCAGTAGTTTTGTAAATTATCATCTCTTTTGTAGTTTAAAAAGTCGTCGCATCAGGGGTTTTTTAATTTTTCAATATATTACCTGCATGAAGAATCCATTAACTAAAGCTTTCCTTATATTTATGTAATAGTCTTTGCTCGTAAACTCTGTACTCGTCCTCTTCAAGTTGAACCTGAAAACAAAATAACATTATTGTTCAAAGTGCAGGTTCGAGTCCTGTCACGGTCGCCAAATGTTCCGTGTACATTACTTTATTTGTAAAACGTTAAAAATACCTCCTTCCGTCTTCAGTCATTTTTGGGTAATGGCGGCTGGGGTTGCCGACATCCGCCTGCACTAGTGTTGTGCAGGTGGCGTGAGATCGACATTAGTCGATTGCGCGTGAACATTATAATTTTAAAACGATTTAAGACAATGTTAAATATTAAAATATTGTTTTGTTATATGTAAGTACAGTAGAGACTCCATTATCCGGACCTCAGTCGTACGGATTTGCGATTATTCGGATTCATGGAAGACGGGAGTAAACATCGCAAAGTGATGAAAAAAACGAAAAATGTACTTTTGGAAGAAGGTTTATCCTACTAATATTATAAATGCGAAAGTTTGTGAGTGTGGATGTATGTATGTTTGTTACTCCTTCACGCAAAAACTACTGAACGGATTTGGATGAAATTTGGAACACAGATAGATTATAACCGGGATTAACATATAGGTTACTTTTTAACCCGATAATCCCGAAATTTTTGCTAAGTTAAAATACTACGCGGATGAAGTCGCGGGGCACAGCTAGTATTGTTATATAACAAACCTGTCCATAATTCGACTCAGCTGTTGGCGCACATTGTCACCGGACTTCAACGATCTGTAGTTTATAAAGTTGTCATAACACCAGTGCGGGTCCTCCATATCTGGGGGAAAGGGGGGAAAAGTCAACACCACATGAAATACCACCACCAGAGAGGGGATACCACACCACAATACGCCAAAACTAATAATAATATTGTTGCGACCTAGAAACTATTTGGTCAAATACCTCGAAGGATCCTTATTTTATCAGCTTGATACAAAAACGCATTGTTATTCTAGATGAACCCCATCGAATAATTACGAAGGATCTCTAAAAGTTGAATGTTCGAGACTGTAGGTATGTAGGTATAAAGTGAACGCGTTATCGGCGCGGCGACGGCTGCGAATACCTACTCGCGAACGAATACGAAGGGAAGCCGACAATGGGTCTCGGGATCGTTCGATTGTGATTATTATTACCTACATACCTACCGAGAATGTTCAGGAAAATACCAGCTCGCATCTTTATTCCGTATATAAGGTGTTGACGACGGGCAGCGAGTTAGTTACTTCTTGGAAGCGACAGTGTACGGAACTTAAGTAAGCGAACGAAGAGTGATATACCAGTGACCTAGGCGATTATATTGGAATACTGTGTGACTGCTAAGTGATTCGGAACAGTGTTTGTTGTATGTAACTAGTGATAGTCAACTAGTGTAGTACTGTGTATTTGTCAAGTTTGTGGAGAGTGAATTAAACCTTTTTACACGTTTAGCGGCATTAATTGTACCTACCCCTTAGTACTTTGACTATTAAGAGTATGGACCCGCCTTACATGATCATTCCCCTCTGCCAAGGTATTAGACCAAGAAGGTCTAACACGTTTATAAAAACTGTTTATGGAATCGATTTAATCAAAGTCAGTATCGTTTTCGATGTGAAAGGTGCTCCATAAAAAATGCCGACCTGCGCTATAAACCATTGCAAGAAGAGGTCAAACACCTCTAATGTACAAAAAGACGGAGTAACGTTTCATATGTAAGTGTTTTGGGGTAATTAATCCCTTCATTTCTAACAAAATAATTAAAATATAAAATGACATAAAAATCGAAAACATTATCGATTAAACAATCGAGGACGAAATAATTGATAGGTGTAGTATGGTATCTCGAGTTCGCCATTTTGAATAGTGTTGTGGCAGTGAGAAATTTATGATTGCGGGTATAGATAAAATTATATTTTTTTGAGTATATCGTTTATTATAATTTCCATCGTTTATTCAGTGACAATGGTGTTGCCTGATCATATTCTCTTGCTGTGTTTGTTTACCATCTTTTATCTATATATATAAAAGAAAGTCGTGTTAGTTACACTACTTATAACTCAAGAACGGCTGAACCGATTTGGCAGAAACTTGGTGGGGAGGTAGCTTAGAACCAGGAGAAGGACATAGGACACATCAACCCATCTAACCTGTGGCACAAATACAAGGATAATATGTCAGAAGACATTTTACATCAAATTCGTGTAAGTTCAAGAAATCACGATCTTGAGATGAATGAGGAAATACATAATCAGGCTTTGATCGAAGATATATTGTGTTACCTCATGTGCGGTATTCCGATCAGTATTGCATTTGCCATGACCATTAACAAATCACAAGGCCAATCCTTGAAAGTTTGTGGTCTGAATTTAGAAAATCCGCTTTTCACATGGTCAATTATATGTGGCATGTTCACGGGTCGGCCATTTGCGTTATTTGTTCTTGCGCATGATAATAAAACGAAAAATGTCGTCTATCACAAGGTGCTTCAATGAAGAGTGCAACCCTTGCACCAATATACATGGCCAGTAAAGAATAATTAAAATACCTGTTTTTTTATTTATATTTGAATTGTTTATTAAATCTTTAATCATTCTTTTTTAAATCTGCTCATTTATTGCCTCTAAGGCGAAACAAAGTTTGCCAGGTCAGCTAGTTCATTAAAAAGGAATAACCATGAGTTTCTTGCCGGATCTACTCAGTGGAAGCCGCATTCCGAACCGGTGGGACTATTCATAAATGCTTTGTTGGCTTACATGAATAAAAACAATTTTAAGTTAAGTTGAGTTTGAATGGGTCTTTTTCGTATTTTAACAACCATGCAAGTGAAAGTCAGTAAGTGCAAAACATTTTAATTCGGGTGAATATTTACGCCTCCTAAGGTACTATTATTCTCAATTTTCTGCTGTGTCATTGGTACTACCAATTAAACATAAGTGTTATACTAAATCTACTCTTTAACTCCAATGTTTTTCAATATTCTTATAATTTACTCATCGGTGAAGATTTGATTTTAAGTAAGTTATATATTGTTGTAAGATATTATATATTAAATGGTTTATTACCACAGCGAGCGGGGTTTTTTTTTAAGTAATGCATCAACGATAAATCATCGTACTGTATAAGATACCATAGTATATCAAATAATTCATATTTAGTAGGTATAAGATGAAAACATGCACACGTCTATGCAATATTTTTGTGATGATGAGCAAGTGAAACTATCGATACATCTTATTAGAAATATCGATATTGGTATCTCCCTATTGCACTTAGTGTCTTACACTCGTAAATTCTTGCATGTTGACGTATTTGACCGATTAGTGTGCGTAAAATTTACTAGTGTTGAATATTTATTTAAGTGTGCATTCATAATGACACCATTTTTTTTTAGTAATTGTGCGTCATTTCTTTGTAGTGGTTACCTCGTCTCCCCCAAAATCTGACAGAATTTTTAATTAGTAAAATGAAGCACGTCACGTCTCCATTGGTAACATCTCTCTGCCTTAGTACGTAACAATATGGATAATCATTTGACAAAACAAAATAGGATCATAGGTTTAATAGTTAATATCGCCAGACTGACACACCAACTGTATGGTCCCAAACTAAGCAATGCTTGTACTATGGGTACCGTACAATGGACTGGGGGCGATCCCAGTGACACCCAGACCTGACAAAGTACAAAAATTTTCCTCGACGGGAATCAAACCCGCAACCACCCGGTACAGTGAGCCGAGCGGCCTACGCTCAAAACACTGCACCAAGCGGTTGTCGAATAAAAAAAGAAGAGTCTGTCAATATAATAATTAGACTATATAATGTTCCACTCCTAGGCATTGGCCTCCTCTTAATGCGAGAAGGATTCAGGCCATAATCGTCCCACGCTGGCCCAGTGCGGAGATGGTGGCCAATATTTTCAAATAATTAATAATGTAAACTCAGGAGCAGTGTTAGCCTATTGGTTAAGCACTCGTCTTGTGGGCACCAGGACATGGGATCAAACCCCGGCTCGCACCTCTGGGTTTTTTAAAATCTATGTGTGAATCATAATTTCTGTATGATTATCACTTGCTTACGGTCAAGGAAAACATCGTGAGGAAACCTGCATGTCTTAGAAAATCTAACCAATTTTCGAAAGACATGTGAAATCCGCCCCGCACTGGGCCAGCGTGGTGGATTACGGCCTGAATCCCCCTCGTAGTGGGGGGAGGCCCGTGCCCAGGAGTGGGACGTCAAGAAGGGCTAAATTATTGTTTATTATGAATGTAAACTCACTCTGCTTGAACGCGTGGTACACGTTCAGCAGCGTCAGGTGGTCGCCGTCGATGTGCGCGAACCGCATCTTGGCCTCGTCCGCCGCCTTGCGAGCCTCGTTCGGACGCACGAAGCACTGCGGCACTGGGGAAATTAACGCCTTATATTAATACTAGCTGTGCCCGCGACTTCGTCCGCGTGGAATTTAATTGACAAAGTTTCATGCAAACTTTCATCCCCTATCTTATCCC
Organism: Notodonta dromedarius; assembly: GCA_905147325.1. NCBI lineage: Eukaryota > Metazoa > Arthropoda > Insecta > Lepidoptera > Notodontidae > Notodonta > Notodonta dromedarius. Next base: position 5,497,508 of record LR990188.1, read on the forward strand.
CTTGGGGGTAGAATTAATCAAAATCCTTTCTTAGCGGATGCCGACGTCATAACATCTACCTGCATGCCAAATTTCAGCCCGATCCGTCCAGTGGTTTGGGCTGTGCGTTGATAGATCACTATGTCAGCCAGTCAGTCACCTTTGGGTTATATATATTTAAATACCAGCTGACTCGACAGACGTTAAGATTTTTTTTCAAGCTAAGTGAAGTGATCAGACTATGGCCCCTATATAATAACGACCGCTTGGTGCAGTGGTGCGAGCGCAGGCCGCTCGGCTCACTGCACATAGGGATTGCAATCCGGAAAAGCGGATCCGGTAATCCGGCGGATCCGACATGTTTTTACGTCCACCGGATCCGGTGAAATTTGCCGGATCCGGTAACTCCAATTTCTTGCAAAAATATTCGCCTGGTCCACCCTACTTCTCCTTAGATCAGAATATACAGATTATATAAATAAAATTGAACTAGTTACACCACATACTAGATTTTCATTGTTGATTTTTATATAATTGTTGTTTATGTTGAAATAAAATACCAATTCTAGGATTCTATAATCATACTTTCGCCCTTATAATTTCACCATTTTCGTATGTCTTTCCGTCTGACCTCAAAGTAATTTGTGCGGAGACTACTCTTATGAGGGTTTTCAAATTGGCACTAAAATAGATTTAAAGTAAAACTATTACAACATTTTAGGGTACAATTATTTTAGGGTACCTCCCGCACTTAGAAAGGACTTAATTAATCACGAGAACGTGAACGAAATATTGAGCTCAAAAGTGGTATTTTACGTGTTGTGCATGGACCCCTATAGTATGCGTGGTCCAACACGCACTTGGCCGCTTTTTATAACCTTTATGATACACTTAAACATGTTTTAAACAGTTAATTTTCGAAGGGAAAGTACCACTATGTACCACAAGTACCATGTGACCAATCCGGCCGGATCCAAGCCAGATTGATGAAAAATCGGCGGGATCCAACCGGATTGAAATTCGTGCCGGATTGCAATCCCTAACTGCACATGGTGGTTGCGGGTTCGATTCCCGCCGGAGTAAATTTCGGAAATGGCCTTTTCGTAATTTGCCCCGGTCTGGGTGTTACCGGGATCGCCCCCAGAACATTGTACGGTACCCATCGTACAAGCTTTGCTTAGTTCGGGACCATACAGTTGGTGTGTCAGTCTGGCGATATCTGGGCGCAAGCAAAAGAGCGGCACGGCCGTCATCCTTTTCTCGAAGCAGTTCAGGCCATTTTCGACCTTATTGTTTACTGCTTATTGTTGTTTATTAAATACCTAGCTACTTTACTAGTTACTTTACTAAATAGCAGTGATAGCCGATTGGTTAAAGCACGCGTCTTGCGGGCACCAGGTCTTGGGTTCAAACGCCGGCTCGCACCTCTGGATTTTTCGAAATCTATGCGCGAATCATAATTTCTATATGATTATCACTTGCTTACGGTGAACGAAAACATCGTGAGGAAACCTGCATGTCTTAGAAGATCTAACCAATTTTCCGCCAACATGAAATCCGCCAACCCGCACTGGGCCAGCGTGGTGGATTATGGCGTGAATCCCCCTCGTCTTGAGGGAAGGCCCAGGAGTGGGAAGTCAAAAGGGCTAAATTATTTATTTTATATTTCTATTAAATACCTGACAGCATGGCGGTGATGGAGAGGATCTCGTTGGAGCAGCTGTGGTTGCAGCTGGCAATCAGCATCTTGGCGAGCTGCGGGTCTAGCGGGAACTCCGCCATTACCGCGCCCAGGTCCGTCAGGTTCCCGTCGTCGTCTGCAACGGCGCGGGCCGGTCACCCATTAATTTCGCGGCCGCGACACCCGGCGCTTACAGTAACTACCGGCCTCTAACTAAAATGCCCTCAAATCTGGTCGGATTTTAACTTTTTGACGCGATTTTAGTCATCAAAATATTATCTATGGTTCTGTTTAAGCAGTATTTTTCAATTTTTAATAGTTTTTGAGATGAAGAAGGAAAAACGCTGTTATGCTACTTTATTTAATGTATATTTTTAGTTTTTGGGTCCCTTGTAATGTATTGTTTTGCTGTTTTGCTGATAATGGTATTTTAGTTGATGATGGCAGACTACCACTAATACTACACACGCTAGATGACATACTTAGGAACACGGTAATATTTAATGAAGCGAAGCTTCTATACGGACGATCGGGGCGCTTGCCGCGCGGCCACTCTATCCGTGCTAAGCGTCAGTAGCGTTGCACGACATATATATAGACTAGCTGTGCCCGCGACTTCGTCCGCGTGGAATTTAATTGACAAAGTTTCATACAAACTTTCGTCCCCTATTTTAGCCCCTTGGGGGTAGAATTAATCAAAATACTTTCTTAGCGGATGCCTACGTCATAACATCTACCTGCATGCCAAATTTCAGCCCGATCCGTCCAGTGGTTTGGGCTGTGCGTTGATAGATCACTATGTCAGTCAGTCAGTCAGTCAGTCACCTTTGAGTTATATACAAGGTGACACATAATGGGTATACTTTTTTTTTTTAAACTTAACTTTGTAATTCTAAAACCATCAGCTTTGGAGGGAACTTGAAAAACAAAAGGTGTTATAGGAATACAGCTGTTGACCGATTTCACAAGTCTACAAAAGCTTTTTCATTACTCATACACTGAAAGTAGGTCTGAAGTTGCCTGAGGAGCGGGTTGAAAGTAATACTTTTCTGGCCCGGGAGAATCACTTTCAACTGACAGCTGTCAAATTATAAAAAAAAAAACTAGTTCCATTTCTATGGAACCATGTTCAAACTTTTTCTACAGTCACTCAATTACAGCACGATGTAAAATTGAAATAACATAAAGTTGAGTATTAAATAAAGAATATATACTTTTAAATGACTTAATTATAATTTAGTTTCAACAATTTATTTAAAATGTCATAGATTTGGTCAAAATATTTAAAAATGAAAATTAAAAATACTGGCTAAATAATGAAGTTGGCCGGCCAACGAAAAAAAACAAAATAGGCGGCAATCCGATCTTTTTTTTTTTCGAGTTGTAGAGTATTGTTCATGCTTCCTTGTATTATTTCTTTAGCCAATTTCTGTTTTTATTTTTATTTTCCTTGTATTCGTAATGAAAAGCACAGTGTTTACCTCGGGTGAAAGACTTATTTTGTCCCTCGAACTATTAGCGCCCTCGCTACGCTCGGGCGCCAAACCCCGTCTCGGGAAAAATAAGTCACTTTCACCACTCGTGTAACAATGTACTATAGTACTTCAACTGTCCCACAAAGCCGATAGTTTGAGATTTACAAAGTTAAGTTGCAAAAAAAATAGTATACCCATTTTGTATCAGCTAGTATAGAGTGACAGCTTCACTTCTTTCGGGCGTCTCTAGACGGCACTGTTTTTTATGTGCATAATTATTAGTGATCCACATAGTGATTTTACCGCATAAACAAAAAACGGCGAATTCTACAGAGTTCGACTGTTATCGAAACGAATATTCGGTATGATTATTCTAGGCTCTGCATATCCAATTAAACCCATCCAGTGTTAGTATCTAAACTTTAAATATCCACCAGACAAAATAAACTCACAATCAGTTTTTTTTTAATAATTAAATTAACCAAATATATTCTCTGTATCCATTAGCAGAAGGGAACCTAACAATCGAAACCAAACTATACAATCGAGACGAAAACATAATATTCGTAACTAAACATCAAAATTATTAACCCTTTGATTAAGGTCAAAGGGCCCAAAAAAAAAAAAAAAAACTAATATATTAGGCACTAGCGGCCCGCCCCGGCCTCGCACGGGTACATTGCGGCTACATTATTCGAGTTTTAGTAAGGATCCCTAATTTTTTTGAAAATATATTATAGCCTATGTCACCCGGGGATAGTGTAGCTTCCCAACAGTGAAATATTTTTTCAAATCGGTTCAGTAGTTTCGGAGCCTATTCATTACAATCAAACAAAAAAAGTTTTCCTCTTTATAATATTAGTATGATTGAAACTGAGTAATTCGACCGAATACTATTGCTCAACCATACATAGTATCGACGCTATCGATAACTCTATGGATCAATGATCCATAGATCAATCATCGATAGTTAGGCAACAACGGTCACCCATCCGAAGCCCGGCCCCGGCGCGGCCCCCGAACTCACCGAGCGCGGCCAGGTAGTTGAGCAGCTCGAGCGCCCTCATCAGCGTCTCTGGCGCGGGCGGGTCCATGAAGTCGAAATGCACCAAGTCGTCGATGCCAAGTTTTTTCAACTGCAAAACTACAGATCCTAAGTTCGATCTGCAACGGTAATTGGGGTCCGGCGTTAGACTTCCGTTGGGCTAAGGCACAGTAAGGGTACACTTGGGCTAGGGTACAGTTAGGGTACACTTGGGCTAGGGTACAGTTAGTGTACTCTTGGGCTAGGGTACAGTTAGGCTCGGGTACAGATAGGGTACTCTTGGGTAAGGACACACTTAGAGTACACTTGAAGTGGGCTAGGGTGCACTTGAAGTGGGCTAGGGTACACTTAATGCGGGCTAGGGTACACTTGAACTAGGCTTGTGCGAGTAACAGTGATGGGAGTGAATTGTGTGTCAAATTCCTCATCAAAATTACTGAAAAACTGAACAGATTCTGATTTGGTTTCAAAGTTTATTCTTATGGAGCCATTTTTAATTGTCTGTGATTGTAAGTCCCACTGCTGGACATAGGCCTCCATTTTCGCATATCGAAGTTTATAAGGTGCCTATGTATAGACTAAAATTATGAAAATATCACAAAGTATACCCCTCTGCATGTTCACCTTAAAATTTCTGGATACGTATTATCCTGCATCTCATTCTTGTACGCCTTCTCCGTATACAGCCTGAAGCATTTCCCTGGCCGTGTCCTCCCAGCACGACCGGCCCTCTGCTGGGCTGACGCCTTACTGATCGGAGACACTAACAGTGACTCCACTCGTATCCGAGGGTTGTAGACCTTCTGTTTCGCAAACCCTGGGTCTATGACAAACACGACACCATCTATAGTTAGTGAGGTCTCAGCTATGTTTGTGGAGACAACCACTTTCCGACCGATGGCTCCGTTGGCACGATTCGGGGGGGCAGGTTCGAATATACGTTGCTGTAGATTAGGTGGTAGCGTGGAATACAGAGGTATGCACTTCAATTCGCCAGCATCAGGGCCCAGATTGTCAATCTCCCGCTTGATCCTTTTACAAGCGTCTTCTATCTCCTCTTGTCCGGTCAAAAACAACAGTACATCACCTGTAATCTCTTCACAAATGTGTATTTGGACCACTGTACGTATAGCTGCTTCCAAATAGTCTCGTTCCGGTTGTGGGGTGTAGAATATTTCTACAGGATGTGTCCTACCTGGCACGTTCATTAGTGGTGCATTGTCAAAGTACTGTTGAAACTTCCCGGCGTCTAATGTAGCTGACATAATTACTAATTTTAAGTCCGAACGTTGTTTGATTACTTCTTTGAGCACACCCATTAGTATGTCCGTAGCGAGCGTCCTTTCGTGAGCTTCGTCAAGTAATATCACTCTGTACTGCTCCAGCATCGGGTCAGACATCGCTTCTCGGAGTAACATACCGTCTGTCATGTATTTAAGTATTGTCTGTGGGCCGGAGCAGTCTTCGAAACGGATGCTGTAGCCGACCTGCTGGCCTAAAGCTACATCCATTTCTTCAGCTACTCGCTGTGCTACAGACATAGCAGCCACTCTTCTCGGTTGCGTACAGGCCACCCCTTTGGATTTTCCGGCGGTGACCGCTGCAAATTCAACTGACCATTGCGGAATCTGTGTGGTCTTCCCAGAGCCCGTTTCACCGACCAGCACGACACACTGATGTGTATTTAGGAGTCTCATGAAGTCGTTTTTGTACTCCCAGACAGGTAGACCGAGACGGCGGCGCAGGAGCTCATTGTAGCGTTGGGAGTGCGGGAGACCTGCAGGGTAATTTCCAACAGTTAAACTGATTTATTTATGTCTTAGAAGATCTAACCAATCTTCGAAAGACATGTGAAATCCGCCAACCTGCACTGGGCCAGCGTGGTGGATTATGGCCTGAATCCCCCTCGTGTTGAGGGGAGGCCCATGCCCAGGAGTGGGACGCCTAAAGGGCTAAATTATTATATATTTTTTTAAACAGATTAGATGACCCACATAATGGCAATTCAACATGAATTTCCTTCCATAGAATGTTGGCATTATCTGGATTGTTAAACTTCAGAACATGAATAGGACTAAGCTCTACCATTAGTATTGTATTAATGCAATGGGAGTATTGGTAATCCGTCTTGAATAAATTGGTTTAAGCTATATTGATATAAATGTCTTACCAGTGTATGGGTTGACGGCGGTCGCTGGGATAGCTGGTACGGAGCTGTGCCCAGCATCCGACTCCCCAGACTTGCCGGCGGCGGCTGCCCTCTCCTCTCTGCACAGAGTAGAATGAATTTTACATGCATTCTGAAGCTAAAACCGGCGCGATCAATATCCGTTAATTTATACCAGATAACCACAGAGAAGTTTCAAAATTAATATCTACATACCACTCTACATGCTCCTTAACTTTACAAAGGTAGTTATAAGGATAGAAAATACTTTAATCGCGTGTAAACCAGGTAAATCATGGCCAAACAAAGACATGATCTCCTGAAATCAAGCATGGTCACAACAAACTCAAAATAACAAGTTACCAACCTTTTCTTCTTAATGTAAGGATCCATAACTTCGATGCGCCGTTTAGACATCTCTAAATAGAACACATATAACACAAAATTAAACGAAATACGCAAGAAAATTCTATGAATTCCTCAATAACTTTAACAACCAACAAAATGGCGACCACACAGCAATCCGCATTGAACACAGAACATAAATATTCCTAGTCTTAGCGGAAACAACAGCGAAAATACAGTAGTAAGTACAGTTTTTTCAGGGACTCAACTTCGCTATAGTGTTGCCACACACATTCAAACGGTTTGATGTCGGTTTGTAGCGTCGTTCAAAACTGCAATGAGTAATTTGGTTACAATGGAACGTTCAAACATTCACCTTTTGATCGCTGTATGTCAAAATATTAAGATCAGTAAACAAATATATCTCAAAAAGGTTTTTACAAACTTTTCAAACCGGGTAATAATGGTTTGACTAAAATTAAAAATTGATATATCTGAGTCAAGCCATTTGACCGTGTATAGGATCCTTTATATATCCGTGGTCTATGGTACTCGCTAAAAGTATTTAACACTTACGTTTTATTTCACGCAGATTAATTCCAGTTCTACAGTCTGTAATACTCTGTATAATAACTGTTGAATTTGTTTTATTTTATCACACTGATTTACACGCTTTCAAGATATATATTCGTGAATGATCTACTACTTAAAACAATAATCAAATGTTTGTTTTGTCGTCTAATGGCGTAAAAGTTACAATTATATATAGTTACAGTTACAGTTTCTCACTACGATAGATATATGTAAGTAGGAACGCAAGTTATTTGAATATTCTGTGGCCAGTCGACCAACCACAGACAGTAGACCAAATAAGTCAAACGAGTCAAACAAAAATGTCAGACAAATAGAGAACTGCGTATTGCGTGATAATTCCTGGGAATTGTAAATTGCACTTGTAAATGTGTAAATAAATAGCTCGTCCATTTGTTCTTAACGTATAAGCGTGTCTCAGTGAAATAAATAGTTATCAAAGTAGACACAGTGTGTATATTATTATTATAATGTTCGAACGACCGTATATTCATTACGAATTGTTATGAAATACTTCAACAAAGGCAGGATATAAGAAGAATATCAACAAAAAACGAATATAGACGTGAGTTTTATTTCTTGTACCTAAATAAATAAAAACTATGTTGCACATGCTCGTAAATACCTTAGCTATTGATATAGTTTGCCAAGATGGCGGAAGTGGCTCCTATTTTGATTATTTCTTGTTTATTTCCTTGTTTTAGCTAGACGGCAGTAGGATTTGTGGGTTTTGTTGTGGGCTTATTTAGCCGCGTAGTCTGGAATAGAAGCGAACGGTGTTTGAATGGAGGTCGTCTGAGGTTAATGAACTTGTTGAAACTTGTCCAAGTTTGAAAAAAAAAACTCCGAAAAGTTTTGTCACGGGCGCTAAATTTGTTGTCTACTAATAACTAAACTAAAACTACTAAACTGAACTTTTAATATTGCCCTACATTTAATTAAACAGGGTAGACTAATGAATTTATCCCTAATTTCCTGGACTCCCTTTATTGAACACAATTATGTCATATAATAGCAGAAATCTGTCCATAAGATTGACCCTTTCATTTGGTAGGTATCTTAAAAATACAGGCACTTTAAGCCTCTTTTGCTATACCAATTATAGTCGTATGCACAAGCTAATTAAATAGAAATTAAACTGTTACTAAATTGAGCCACTTTGCCGCCGCTTTACCTTATATTTCACGACCGAGCACAATTGCTGTTGGGGCAAGTTTCGGAAACGGCTTTTTCGTAATTTTTCTCCCATTTTGGGTGTCACTGGGACAACCCCCTAGTTATTGTACGACACCCATGGTACAGGCGTTGCTTAGTTTGGGACCGTACAGTCGGTGTGTCAGTATGTCGATATTTATTTATGATTGTACCTCATACAGAGCTTTGTGATGATCTTCTCAGTCGAGGTCGCGTTCCGATCCGGTGGTAGATTTACCCTCGCCACCTCTCCTGGCAGCGGCCCAAGCCGAGGTCGTGTCCCTTGTGGCGCCCTTGAGCTAGCTGCCCCCCTGGCCAGAGGGCAGGTCCGGGTGAAGTTGTTATGGCCACTCTGGCCAACAACATATTATTTTAAAATATAATATAACAAATATAAATAAATCATCAAATAGCTTTGTGATGCTAATACGTGGTAGTAAACATCGCCGTGCATGATGTCACCAGCAGTAGCAGTGTACTTTTGACCTTATTTTGATCGCCAGCAGTCGTGGGGCGATTTAAAAATCAAATTATTATTTTTTTATGTCGGCTTAACTAGTGGCCCTAAGAGCGGTTTCAGACTAGCGTTTTTCTTTTGCGCGTAATCTTGTATCGGATTACGCATGCTCCACATTTTACGCTCTAACAAACTGAACGCGCATAAACACGCTGATTCTGGCAGTCTGACGGCTCGCGCTTATACGAGTTTATAAGCGCGTCATCGCCCGAACGAGTTGCACGTGTGGCAAAGGCGCGCCTATACGCGCTAAAAAGAGGTTGTACGCACCGATATAAACGCTCATCTCAAACCGCCAGAACTTAACTATTGAAGGGCTCAATACGGATGGTGAATGATTTTCAGATCTGCTTTTGTTTTAAAGATATACCCTTAATTGATACGAAAATAATATTTTAATTAAAGAAAAAACTTAATTTTAAAGAAATATATGATGTTTTAAAATAATTTTCAACTTTCCCGCAAAAACACACTAAAACTGTCACTTGGCTTTGATGACGTCATAAATCGGTAAACAATGCTGGCGATTTGTCAGTCTATAGAATTTGAATAGATTTTTCAGAAAATGTTAATTAAAAGCAAGAATCTGCAAGAATAATGAATACAAAATCGTCGCCATAAGATTCTCTTAAAGATCTGAAATAAACAAACAATAAAACTATGTAGCACCTTTCTATAATAATATGTAAGTATAGGTAATTTCAAACTTTAGCACTTTACCTAACTTTTAAAGATGATAATATTTTACTAATATGTAGTTCTAAATACGATAAAATGATATGTAAAATGCGTAAATAATGTGTTTCTGTTATCTATACAAATAAATAAAATTGGAGTGTCTGTTTGTAATATCAAAATAACACCTTTTCACTGAATGCATATGAAAGTACATACGACACCTATAACAAAAATGCGATTTAAAAATTTGTTGTCTGTCTGTCTGTCTGTGTGTTTGTTCCGGATAATCTCCGAAACGGCTGGACCGATTTTAACGGGACTTACACTGGCAGATAGCTGATGTTTTAAGGAGTAACTTAGGCTACTTTTATTTTAGAAAGACAATTAGGGTGCCGCGTAAAAAAAATAAAAACACATGAAACAAAGAGTATCTCCGAAACGGCTGGACCGATTTTGACGGGACTTTCACTGGTAGATAGCTGTTGTTATATGCAGTAACTTAGGCTACTTTTATTTTAGAAAAACAAAATTAAACAAAATGGGTCCGGTCGCACGGGCTCAGAACGCGGGAGCGGGCTTTTTTGTTAAGTTAAATTCCACGCGGACGAAGTCGCGGGCTCTACTAGTGGTTAAATATTATCTATACAAATAAATAAAATTGGAGTTTCTGTTTGTAATATCAAAATAACACCTTTTCACTAAATGCATATGAAAGTACATACGACACCTATAGCAAAAACGCGATTGAAAAAATTTTTGTCTGTCTGTCTGTCTGTCTGTCTGTCTGTCTGTCTGTGTGTTTGTTCCGGGTAATCTCCGAAACGGGGGGACCGATTTTGACGGGACTTTCACTGGTAGATAGCTGTTGTTATATGCAGTAACTTAGGCTACTTTTATTTTAGAAAAACAAAATTAAACAAAATGGGTCCGGTGCACGGGCTCAGAACGCGGGAGCGGGCTTTTTTGTTAAGTTAAATTCCACGCGGACGAAGTCGCGGGCTCTACTAGTGGTTAAATATTATATTAGTATAAAACTATACTTACAAACACGTTTTCACGTTCCTAATCTCCGCTGCACAAAAATCCTTATTATCAGCAAAGTAATTTGCCACCATCAAATAATCTATCTTTGGTAAGTTTGAGCTATTTCCTTTGACAAATCCAGACTCCATTATGCATATTATATAATACGATTATATTATTAGCAAATTATTCAGAGAGATAGTTCACACGCTGGTACTTTCGCTTTGTAATGACAGCTTGTTTGATTTGTTTTGCGATTTATGACGTAATGAGCTCTGATAGGTGTTCGCAGTCACGTGATAATGTGTATTAATTATAGCTTTTTAAATTAATTTTATTCAATACTAGCTGAGTCCGCGACTTCGTCCGCGTGGAATTTAACTTAACAAAAAAGCCCGCTCCCGCGTTCTAAGCGCGCGCGACAGGACCCATTTTTTTTAAATTTTGTTTTTCTATATTCAAAGTAGCCTAAGTTACTGCTTATAACAACAGCTATCTACCAGTGAAAGTCCTGTCGAAATCGGTCAAGCCGTTTCGGAGATACTCTTTCATTTCATGTGTTTTTATTTTTTTACGCGGAACCCTAATTGTTTTTCTAAAATTAAAGTAGCCTAAGTTACTCCTTAAAACATCGGCTATCTGTCAGTGAAAGTCCCGTCAAAATCGGTCCAGCCGTTTCGGAGATTACCCGGAACAAACACACAGACAGACAGACAGACAAAAAAAAAAAAATCGCGTTTTTGCTATAGGTGTCGTATGTACTTTCATATGCATTTAGTGGAAAGGTGTTATTTTGATATTAGAAATAGACACCCCAATTTTATTTATTTGTATAGATAATATGATAAATGTTATTTATAGAATGTGATTATAGGTATGTTAATATCACCATTCATCGTTGAAGAATAACTTGGCATGAATTTGTAATTATTGTCACGTAGCCTATTGTTGCCAAATGCTATAGTATTATTGCTATATCACATTTCGCCGATGATAGGACATTGGCGTTATAATAACAGGGCGTTGTACAGCGATCTCACCAAAACGCTTCAACGATCAGGGATTTCAGGACTGAAACGAAATTCTCAATACTTTATACGGAACTTAACACCGCGATACAAGATAAGCCATAATTCTTACAGCGCCATCTATCGGGAACATTAGACAGGCGTCATCATACTGGCGGCTTGCGAGCGTGTTTACAGCGAGGCCATCGACCAGCGTGTGCGCAGCGTGTGCGTGGGCTCGTCACGTGTGCGCTGGGAACACGCACGCACACCGCTAGTGTGATGGGGCCCTTAAATTGGTGCTGAATTTGAACCTACCTACCATCGGTGACGCTTTTATGAAAACAATCATAGAAGGGAAGATAGAAGGCAAGAGGGGAAGAGGAAGACCTAGGAGAAGCTATTTCGACCAAGTGAAGGAAAAAGTGAAAGTCGTGTCGTATCAAATGGTCAAGGAACTGGGAGAAAATCGCAGTTAATGGAAAAAACTCCACCGACAAGAGCATTGCTCTTAAGTTGATGATGATGACCATCGGTGAAGTGAGTTTAATGTTATAGCGGCGTTTCATACGATGTGTGAGAAAGTCGGAAGTCTAAACCCTGCCCTCCCCCTTTCCCCACCCCCCCCGTCCCACTCCCCCTCAGATAGTCAACATTCTAGCAATGGTTTGGTATCACAAGAATCTATAGGTTACAATAACTGCTTGACATCAGAGGGGTCGTAAGATCGTATGATGACTTTGTTTTATAAAAAAAACTAGCTGAGCCCGCGACTTCGTCCGCGTGGAATTTAACTTAACAACAAAGCCCGCTGCCGCGTTCTGAGCCCGCACGACAAAACCCATTTTTTCATTTTTTTAAATTTAGTTTTTCTAAAATAAAAGTAGCCTAAGTTACTGCTTATAACATCAGCTATCTACCAGTGAAAGTCCCGTCAAAATCGGTCCACCCGTTTCGGAGATACTCTTTGATTTCATGTGTTTTTATTTTTTTACGCGGAACCCTAATTGTTTTTCTAAAATTAAAGTAGCCTAAGTTACTCCCTATTACATCAGCTATCTACCAGTGAAAGTCCCGTCAAAATCGGTCCAGCCGTTTCGGAGATTACCCGGAACAAACACACAGACAGACAGACAGACATAAAAAAATTAAATCGCGTTTTTGCTATAGGTGTCGTATGTACTTCCATATGCATTAAGTGAAAAGGTGTTATTTTGATATTACAAACAGACACTCCAATTTTATTTATTTGTATAGATCAGTGTAAGGCCTCTTGTACACGCACGGTTTGTCGCCGTGAAAATCTACGGTTAATTCGCCGTGTGTAGGCACGGTCGTCAGTGTTGTATGGATCACTGTGGAAGCTCGTACTCGTGCACGGCGGCCCCACGGCACGGCGCCGCCGCCGTGTGTGCCAATCGTTGTACGAATGTTCCCGCTGACTCAACAGCTTAACAGATTCGTCAGTCCTGATAATAATGCATCATTCAGCCACTTGATTATGATAACGCGATTCCCTTTCGCACGCCGCGCCGTCGTGCGTCATAGCGGCACTCGCACGGAGCCGCCGCGCGCCGCCGGCTATTTTTATATTCATCCATGTTCTTCAGAGGTACTTTGTTTCGGCTGTAAAAGGTAGTGGCCAACTCGGGAGATTTCTTTCTTTGCTACACTGTACGGTCCCAAACTAAGCGACGCTTGTACTATGGGTACCGTGCAATGAACTGGGAGTGAACCCAGTGACACCTAGACCTGGGCAAATTACGAAAAGAATTTCGAAATTTGTTCAGACTGAAATTGAGCACGCAAGCCGGTGAAGTGAGTCGAGCGGTCTACACTCGAACCACTGCGCCAAACGGTCGTCAATTCTGGCCACAGTCACACGAAAGACTAAATAAATTCAGTACACAAACTAGTTCTAACAGATTAATTGTCGGACCCACAAAGCTTTATGCGGTCTCATTGTTGCGACGCCATTTAATACAACAGTTGTTGGTTGATTGCAACAATTAAGGGCAATTTACTGGCTGGCTCATTAGTGCTAATTTAACTACTGATGTGTAAGTTTTTACTTTTAGATTACGCATCACTTTGTCCACTTTCATAGTGCTACAAACACACATTTCTTTTATATGGGTTACGTTAAAAAAAACCTGTTAGAATTGTGGTATGGTACGCAGGTGCCAAGCAAGATATTGTGCATGATTGTGCATTATTTCATCAATAGCCTAGTAGTTAGAGGGGCCGTCCTCGTAGCTGAGAGGTTCCGGGTTCGATCCCCATCCTGGCCATTCGACTATTGACGTGAGCCCACTCCTAACACAAGCATTAGCTTAGTTATGTAATAAATACAAATTGTTTGAAAATATAAAATAAAATACGATCTAAAATATGTTCAGCCGTTTGTAAGGCTAAATCAATTTTGGCAATGTCGATAACCATTTTATTTCAAAGTTCATAATAATTATCAGGTGGGTGCCACATATATCGGTATTTTATGTTACCTAACAGCGTGGATTAAGATAAAATCACGTCCGTTCGGTCTGCGAGGGCCTGTCTTAATAAATCAATTTAAAGTCTGAGAGCGATCTTGGGTACCTACCCGTTTGACGTGACATTTTGTACTGGGATGACATAAGAATGACATTTTTAAGACATTTTCAAATACTTTTCGTAATTTGCCCAGGTCTGGGTGTCACCGGGATCGCCCCCAGTCCATTGTACGGCACCCATAGTACAAGCGTTATTTAGTTTGGGACCATACTTATTTATTTATTTATTATTTCAGATGTCAGTTCGCGAGTCGAATTGTTCATGTACAAGTTAAAACAACACAGCCATGGGCCAGCAGACATCCAGGAAGAGTGAGTTGTATACCTTATTAAGCTAGCCTGATAAGGGCTGAGGATCAATCGTCCGTCGACCCATGGTCGATCGAAGTCGATTCATCTCATTGAAACATCGATTGATGGTCGACGTTGGTCGACGGTCTGGCGGTCATCCAGAATGTCTGTTGATCAAGTGGTGACGCAACACCCTTATATTGAATGACTAGTGTCTTATTTCCTAGTACTTTCTAGTGACAATGGTGATGCCTGCTCACATTGTGTTGCTGTTCCTGAGAATGTACACCATCTTTTATTCATTGTAAACAGTAACCATTGAGTTTCTCGCCGGATCTTCTCAGTGGAAGCGGCATTCCGAGCCGGCGGTAGATTCTGACTGTTCATAAGTGCTTTGTTACATGAATAAATTTTTTTTTCTTTTAAGATTAATTTCTGTAAGTTTTTACTAGTTTTCCCGTTAGCCCCTCCAGCTAAGCTAATGCTTGGTTAGGAGTGGGCTCACGGCTATATTGTAATGGCAAGTATGTGGATCGAACCCAGAACCTCTCAGCTACGAGAGCGGTCCCTCAAACCACTAGGGTATTGACGCCTACATTGTTTTTAAATAGACACAAAATGATTTTGAGCGTAAGGACAAACATGTAACAAATTCAAATTCAAAGCGTTTATTTTGTTTAGGCCTACGGGGGCACTTACAAATTGTCAATTTTACATTTTTTTTTTCTTATATCTACAACCGGATCGGAACGCGACCTCGACTGAGAAGATCCGGCAAGAAACTCAGCGGGCTTGTTTTTTTACAAGTCTTTTTTTTTTTTGTGCCAATACAACATTTGCTCGAAGCCCTTGATTTAATTAGCACACCGGTTGCCACAAAAATAACTAATATTTGCGGCGACTTTTTAAACTACAAAAGAGCTGATAATTTTCAAACGGCTGAACCGATTTTCTTGGAACGTAGCTTAGAACACTCGATCAGAATACCTTTCTAACAAAAAAAAACAAAATTAAAATCGGCTCATCCGCTTGGGCGCTACAATGCCACAGACAGACACACATGTTTAACTTTTAACACCCCACTTTTTTGACAGGGGATAAAAATCGCATGTCGCTTATAATAATTATAACAATGAGTAGGTATTAGGGAGGTAGAATTAAGAATTAAAGATGGAGTTAGCTACCCATCCGATGTCCGACCTCGGGCCGGGTCGCTTACCATCAGGTGTGGTTGCAGGCGGCGAGTGCACGTGCGGGTGCGGCGCGTGGGAGCGGCGCCGCCACGCGGAGTCGCCGGGCAGCGTGCAGAGATACGTCAGCGCGGTCACTGACAGGTCAGTGCTGGACCTCAAGCTCTAGCTGTAGCTGTAGTTGACTAAAGGCTGGCTCCGTGCTAGAGCCAAGGTTGTAGCCGGTTGACTACAGGCTGGCTCCGTGCTAGAGCCAAGGTTGTAGCCGGTTGACTACAGGCTGGCTCCGTGCTAGAGCCAAGGATGTAGCCGGTGGACTACAGGCTGGCTCCGTGCTAGAGCCAAGGTTGTAGCCGGTTGACTACAGGCTGGCTCCGTGCTAGAGCCAAGGTTGTAGCCGGTTGACTACAGGCTGGGTCCGTGCTAGAGCCAAGGATGTAGCCGGTTGACTACAGGCTGGCTCCGTGCTAGAGCCAAGGATGTAGCCGGTGGACTACAGGCTGGCTCCGTGCTAGAGCCAAGGTTGTAGCCGGTTGACTACAGGCTGGCTCCGTGCTAGAGCCAAGGTTGTAGCCGGTTGACTACAGGCTGGCTCCGTGCTAGAGCCAAGGATGTAGCCGGTTGACTACAGGCTGGCTCCGTGCTAGAGCCAAGGATGTAGCCGGTGGACTACAGGCTGGCTCCGTGCTAGAGCCAAGGTTGTAGCCGGTGGACTACAGGCTGGCTCCGTGCTAGAGCCAAGGTTGTAGCCGGTTGACTACAGGCTGGCTCCGTGCTAGAGCCAAGGTTGTAGCCGGTTGACTACAGGCTGGCTCCGTGCTAGAGCCAAGGTTGTAGCCGGTTGACTACAGGCTGGCTCCACCGGGGTACTACCACACTCTCACAAAATATCGGCGTAAAGTAGCTGGTATAGCTGTGTTTAATAGAATGAGTAAGAGAGCAGGGGTGCTTGCTACTCTTAGCAACGGTAATAATCAATATATCGTGATATATGTCCTGTCAAATCCTAGTCGAAATTCCATATTTTTTGCCGTCGTATCGATTACAGAACGAACGATACAAAATTGTCGTTCGTTCAGACGATATACGACGATGTAATTTCGACTAGGATTTGACTTGATCTACATTAGACTTGATTTGATTTGATCTACAGATGGAGCGGGCGCGAGTGCGCGTGCCGGCGCCGCCGCTGGCGCCGCCCCGCCTGCGTCTGCACCGCATACCGCCGCGTCAGCGACGACAGGTACATTCACACATACATTAATTAACCACTACATATTTTAAACCGTCTAAAATACGTTTAAGTCCCAAAATGCCGTTGCTTTTAGATGGTGTTCTTTGAATACAATGCAACTCGTATTTAAGACTAGTTTCTGCCCGCGACTGCGTCCGCGTAGACTTAAGTAAAGTATTCTATGTGTTAATCCAGGTTATAAACTAACTGTGTTCCAAATTTCATCAAAATTCAAAAAAAAATCTAATTCAAAATTCAAAATTGTTTTTATTCATGTAAGCCAACAAAGCATTTATGAATAGTCAGAATCTACCACCGGTTCGGAATGCTGCTTCCACTGAGAAGAGCCGGCAAGAAACTCAATGGTTACTCTTTTCAATGAATGAAAGATAGTGTACATTCTCAGGAACAGCATAAAAAAAAAATAATATGAGCAGGCAACACCATTGCCACTAAATAGCTAATAGTAAATAATAATCATATATGTAATAATGTAAATCAAATGAGAATGCTAGTTTAGTGTGATGTGCATACCTACTCATACTTACATCAAATGAAACGTTTACGAACCAAATAATAATTGATAAAACAGGGGTGGATTTATGATAATTGCTTTGGTGTGATGCCTTCCATGCTAAGTAAATAAATAGTATTTAACGACAATGTTGTTAAGAGGAAAGTGAGTGGACCAATCCCCGCAAGCAGCGCCCGCGCACGAGCATGACTTGAAAAGCGGCATCACTCTCCTCAACCATAATAGAGGGAAGAGGGTGACCCGCTCCACAAAGCCACCGCAAACAAGGACATTGAAGTGAGCATGACCAACACCTCACCTCAGAGACAACAGTTCAGAAAGGATAATAAGCATGAGGCAAGACCCGCTACAATTAGACATAAATATTACTTTGTTAAAATTATATTTAAAGTGGCTACATGATGCCCATATTTTAAAAGGAAACATTTGTGTCAAATATGTCAATAGTGCTAGATTAAGAGAAGGAAGAGGGAAAATATAGGAATGAACCATAACAAAAGATTCTAGTTATTCCCGTTCCGGTGGAGCTGGACCAGCACCTAGCCAAGCATCTTATCTTTCAAATAATCGTCTAGTGTGTAGTAAGCCTTCCTGCATAGCGTACGTTTTACACACGTTTTGAATTTGGATTCACTAAGACTGATAATGCTTAACGGTATTTTATTATAGAACTTAACACAGTATCCCATGAAAGATGTGTGAATTTTTGCTAGCCGAAAGTGTGGTTGATCCAATTTGTCCTTATTTCTAGTATTATAACGATGACTATTACCCAGCTTTTTAAATAGATGTAAGTTTTTTCTGGTATACATTATGTTCTCATAGATATATTGACATGGAACAGTCATAACATTTATTTCCTTAAACAGTTCCCTCAGCGAAACGCGACTTCCTAAATTATAGATGGCCCTAACGGCCCTCTTTTGTAAAATAAAAACCGATTCGATGTCAGCTGCTCTGCCCCACAATAGTATACCATACGACATGACACTATGAAAATAACTGAAATAAACTATTCTTGCAGTTTCGACATCGGATAGCTGTCTGATTTTTCTGACAGCGTAGGCGGCGGAGCTGAGCCGCTTAACTAAAGCTGTTATATGTGGGCCCCACTGTAATTTATCAGTTCATCCAAATCCGTTCAGTAGTTTTGGCGTGAAAGAGTAACAAACATACATCCACACTCACAAACTTTCGCATTTATAATTCCAGATTGGCGGCAGTACTGACGCTGGGCGCGAGGGATCTCCGACGCGAGCTGGATGCAATTGTCATAAACACAGGTATGCACCGACACTATCACTTTCTAGTGACAATGGTGCCTGCTCACATTCTGTTGCTGTTCCTGAGAATGTACACCATCTTTTGATCATTGTAAAGATTAACCATTGAGTTTCTCGCCGCCTCCTCTCAGTGGAAGCGGCATTTCGAGCCGGCGGTAGATTAATAAATAAATAATAAATATCGCCAGACTGACACACCAACTGTAAGGTCCCAAACTAAGCGACGCTTGTACTATGGGTACCGCACAATGGACCGGGGGACGATCCTGGTGACTTACGAAAAAGCCATACCGAAATTTGCCCCGGCGAGAATCGAATCCGCAACCATCATGTGCAGTGAGGCACGCTCGAATCACTGCGCCAAGCGGTCGTCAAACATACTAACAGTGCATAAGAGCTTTGTTGACTTACAGCAATAAAAATATTTTTGATTGAATGAATGTTCAAGTCTGTCAACGCTGGGCTCGCCTACAATCGGCGGAGTCGAAACAATTTTATTTTCGTACCGTTTCTCGTTGGCCATGGTTAAGCTGTATCTTCCGTGGTGTTTCAGAAGGTGACACAAGCCGGGAGGGCGAGGCGGCCGAGTTGTACGTGCTGTCCGTGGCGGCCAGACCGTGAGTAGACGCACTACCTGCGCACTCTACAGGCTGTTACAAAAGTCCGAAATAATACTTGGGGATGTAAAAAATTGAAATAAAACTATTTTTCGGATTGTATCGCGTTTATGAACCTTATGTTCCCGACGTTTTGGTTGCTTTACAGCAGCAATTCGCCGTAAATATAAAAAAACAAGATGTAATTTTTTTTTGAAATTTGAACACATTTCACAGCCCTATTTAAACAATCGTTATATCTCAAATACTATGTAATCTGCCGTCTAGGGACGCCCGAAAGAAGCGAAGCTTTATAGTATAAAGCGTAGGGCGCCGCAGCTGCCACTCTGTATAGGTATACATAAATATATCGTGTAACGCTACTGACGCTTAGCACGGATAGAGTGGCCGCGCGGCGAGCGCCCCGAACGTCCGTATAGAAGCTTCGCTTCAAATATCTTGACTTCTAAATGTACTGTTTTCAAGGTCATT
The DNA here is from genome assembly GCA_905147325.1 of Notodonta dromedarius. Lineage (NCBI taxonomy): Eukaryota > Metazoa > Arthropoda > Insecta > Lepidoptera > Notodontidae > Notodonta > Notodonta dromedarius. The sequence goes on from LR990188.1 coordinate 5,517,383, forward strand.
GGATGTGTTCCAAGGCGGCACGAAAGTGTGACAAATATTGAAGGTCCATTAATAAATCAATCTCAACTCAGAGAGCGGTCTTGAGTAAGCTTTCAACGTGTCATTTTGTGCTGGAATGACATAAGCATGACAGTTCCAAGATCACTCTCAGACTTGAGATCGATTTATTAATATGAGCCTATCAGAGTTAGGTATAGTTTGTCTACGCGAAGCATACAAAAAACATTTGCTGTGTGTGTACCTATATAATTTTTTCGGACGTTTGAAACACAGTATAAAAAAATTGCTACGTAGCGCTGTGCGAGCTGGAATACGCTTTATTGCGTCAAAGTTAGAGTCACTATTTATTTATCTTTGTTAAACAGAAATATCAGTTCGTATGTATTGTGATTGCGACGTCGATAGACGACCGCTTGGCGCAGTGGTTTGAGCGTAGGCCGCTCGACTCACTACACCGGGTGGTTGCGGGTTCGATTCCCGCCGGGGCAAATTTCGGAAATGGCTATTTCGTCATTTACCCAGGTCCGGGTGTCCCAGTCCATTGTACAGTACCCATAGTACAAGCGTCGCTTAGTTTGGGACCGTACAGTTGGTGTGTCAGTCTGGCGATATTTATTTATTTGTTTAACTTCAGCTGTCAATTTAGTGTGACACGGGTTGTCTCGGTTTCCAGGTCGGAGGGCGAGCCTCCCCCAGAGGGTAGGAGGAGTGAACTGACGCAGACCAACGATGCGATAAGACTGCACCCACACTTCCAGGTACAACACTAAGTGATTCTAGAAATTTGTGATTAATCATTTCATTGGTAGCTTATGAAAAATCATGTTAAATTAAATTTCATATGTAGCACTTACCTGATACTGACTGATATAGGAGATTAGAAATGAGATTGATTCTTTAAATCTATATATATAAAAATGAATCTCTATTTCCTTGGTCATCGCATCACGCGTGAACGGATACAACGATTTCGCTAATTATTTTTTTGTTGTGTTTATTATTGTCAGGAGAAGGTTATTATGAAAGAAAAAAATAAGAAAGTTGAGCGGAACAATTCGAATTCAATATTCAAAGTTAAGGCAGGACAACGTCTGTCGGGTCAGCTAGTAAGTTATAAAAATGAAGTGTTCCATTAATTGTTATTTTTGTAACAGATTATTACTTTGTTAATTAACTCACGGGCTCGTTTTGTTATGTTTACTTGTGAATTTAATTTTATTGATTTCTCTTTCAATTTGTTTATTTAAGTAAAGTTAATTAGAACGACCAAGCGCTAATTACACTAATTAACTAAACACTAACTGATACCTAATGAAAATATTATAAGAAGTTGTTGAAAACAAATTCATTTCGTTCATCTTTCTCACAAACCCTCAAACGTAGCAATGATTTTAATCATATCACTTCAATGAATATTCATTGACAGTTAAAAGTCTTGGTTTCATCATGTTGCCATCAGATTAGGGTCTGGTGCTGGGTACTGGGGTCGGTCCCAGTCACACTGGGGTCGGCCCCAGTACCCAGTAGCCCAATTACAAGCGGACGGTTAGCGTGTAGGTATACAGATGAGTAGTGCGGTGTGCAGGTGGTGTGCGGCGGCGAGCTGCGCGCGCTGCTGCTGCGGGCGCCGCCCCCCCCCGCCGCCGCCGCGCCCGCCCCCCACCACGCACCCCCCACCAAGGTCCACACACAGGTAAACAACATCATTACTTACTATACTACAACTATTTATACTAGTAATAAATGCTAGAGTGTGTGTTGGTAGTTATACTCCATTTATTATAACATTAGGCATAGAGGCTCGCAGAAGCAGTTCCAAGTCAAAACAACTTTTATTTAGAGTCATGACATTAAAATTGTTTTAACATAACTTTTGATAGATAAATCACGAAAATTCGACTTCAATAACAAACAAGGTATTCACAGGAACTTACGAGTGCGGGCGAATGACTCAATGACAAACACTGACAGCACATTATTTACTTCAGTTTCATAGATAACATAGTCCGACAAAATTAGAAGTACCCTGCTGTCATAACCTCTGAAGGGATTAGGTGACATTTTAGATTTGGTAGGATTATAGTGAAACGAACAACGTTCCCGGTATGTTCACCCCTGCTTCTTTTAGGTTTTTAGCATCGACACTTAATTTTAAATTGTAATGAAATAATAATTATTTAAATGAAAGGCAATATCTAAATATATATAACTCAAAAGGTGATTGACTGACTGACATAGTGATCTATCAACGCACAGCCCAAACCACTGGACGGATCGGGCTGAAATTTGGCATGCAAGTAGATGTTATGACGTAGGCATCCGCTAAGAAAGGATTTTGATTAATTTTACCCCCAAGGGGATAAAATAGGGGATGAATAATGCCGAAATTTTTGTTAAAGTTAAATTACACGCGGACGAAGTCGCGGGCACGGCTAGTATTTAATGAGATAAATAATTAATATTATTACAGTTAGGTGTGACAAGCTGGTATATAAATAGATTATAATAAATTCGACGTCAATCGTAACTGTAACTCGTTAATTGTACTTTTATTACAAAGTGGACACTAAAAATAACCTTTTTTAACTTCTGTCTAATGCTATAACAAATGGAGTATAGGTCCGTAATAATAAATAGATCTCGAGCACAGATATAGAGTTACATAGATAACGCAAATGCATGTACTTCGCGTGCACGAAACCCCGACCAAGCGTCAAGGTTGGTCGCCGCTTACTTACAGTCCGCGCGACTACAGATATAAACAATATGAGTATGAGCGAGATAATCACTCGAGAGGATCGTAGCGGGCGGAGGGGCATCGGCGGCATCGGTGTCTTTGAATCGGTTTGGATTTCCCGCCGTCTATGACGTCACAGTAGGTGTTAAACATTCGGCACGCTTGGTTTCAATACAAATTGTGATAAATAAAATAATAAAAATAAAAATTTGTTTATTATCAGGCGTCGACAGCCCATAGCGAGTTAATTTTACCAAAACTTAAATACTATGTTAGTAGAACACTAAGGCACACATGAGTACAAAAACAAAACAAAAACACAGCAATGAATTAGAGGACGATTTATCAAGTCCCCTGTCTGACATGTAGCTTGATAAACCTATCTATTGTAGGCCCTTCCATCCTTTCTGAAAATACCTTCAAAATACTGTTGCTACTTCCCCTGCGCATCACTGATGACACTTTTTTGCGCATGATTGCGAAGTAATCATCTGTGTGCGCATCAGCGAACATCCCTGACGCACTACAATAAGGCGGAAGCCTCAACAGCGCCCTGAAGACGTTGTTATATTGAATGCGAGTGCGCTGTCTGCTTTTTGGGTATGATTAGCCCACAGACTGGTGGTGTAAAATATTTGACAAAACGCCTTAAAAAGTGTAATTTTAACCGGCGCTGAGCAACCAGCAAACCTGCGTGCCAACATGTGATACTTGCGTTATCTCCGATCCGGTGGTAGATTTACCCTCGCCACCTCTCCTGGCAGCGGCCCAAGCCGAGGTCGTGTCCCTTGTGGCGCCCTTGAGCTAGCTGCCCCCCTGCCCAGAGGGCCCCGCCCTCTGTCCGGGTGAAGTTGTTATGGCCACTCTGGCCAACAACATATAGTCCATCAAAAAAAAACAAAAAAAAACTTGCGTTATTTATGTAAATCTATATCTGTGGTCTCGAGTCTGAGAGCGATCTTGGAAATAACATTTTTATGTTGTATACCAGTACATAGTTGCACTTGAAAAGCGTTCTTAAGGTCGCTTTATTAATACGATCCTCAGGTTGTTAAGCGCGTTTCTTAATACCGATATAATACTTTAAGGCTAAAGCGCCCATCGAGCCCGCGAAGTTCGAATTTTTTGAGTTCTTTTAGAAATTTTTCAAAATCTGACAATAATAAAAGGCACATTTTGTAATTCGCGAAAAAGACCGTGTACAGTGCATTTATTAATATATCCAACTTACTCTAAAAAAATTCAAGAATGACAGCTATCCAGATAATCTGGCAATTTTTGTATATTTAGTGATTTACTAGTATCATATCCACCGTGATAATATTTAGAGTAAAATAAATGTATTAATAAACGCATTGCATACTGTGTTTGTCGCAAATCACAAAATGTTGTCTTAAATGTTTTCAGATTTTGGATAAACTATAAAACTACTCGAAAATTTTGAATTTCGCGGGCTAGACAGGCGCCTCCACCTTAACCACTCCCGCTCCAACGTCATAATACGCTCAATCTGTCAAGCCTCGCTGTCACTTTGCCTGCCCGCGGTGGTAAATGTCATGACTCGTAAAATACCCTCTCATTCAAATTCTATTGCTACTATCGTCTTTCTGATGACTGTTTTAGTTTCTTGAACAAATAGGCTTTATGTTACAGAATAAACAATCATTTTATTACATCTCATGAATTATAAATCATCTGTTGAAGTCAGTGTACGAGATAAAATTGCATTTTTGTTGTATTATGTAGGTTTCTGAAATAATCACTGTACTAATTGACACGAAATTTTGGATTTATTATAATGAATATACATACAAGTAATCAAACAACAGCATTTTTTTACATATCTTATCGAAGAGATTTATAATAATCGAACTCAAAGTACACAGTGCGCGCGGCCGCGCATATGCAATTGCGTAGTTCAACGCATGAATGTTTATATCGTAATCAGAGTCTTGACGTGTTGTGTATAAGAGAAAATATTATTAGAATACTCTGCAAACATTTATTATCTAATTTCCATGCATGATTTGTAAAAATATACCACTTTTATTCACGAACTTCCGCGATTTCTGGCACAAGAGAACAAATCAAATCATATTTTTGCCAGCTGTTATTTTCCATTATCACACGTTATTGGAACTTGCAAAATGTAAAACATAAATCAAAACAATATAGCTAATGACATAATACACTCTTGCTGACGTTTTATAGAAATAAACAATGATATGGCCCTTCTAAGGTGACCCTTTTTTTGTTATGGTTTTGATGTCGATCACGCACACACTCATACACTCCGTAGTGATGGGGGGCGCGCCGCTACGATACTTGTCGATAAGCTGACTGTACGAAAGAGCGTTTCTGAACCTACTAATGAATAAATTATTTTGAACATTTATAAAAGTATTTGTTTTGCGTACTAGGGCTTGCATTTTCAGTATTCCAATAATAAAAGGGAGGCTTTATTCGAATATTCGATTTATAATATTATACATTTTTGATGATCATATGTTAGCTAATATTTATTGACAAATATAATAGTTTGTCATTGATGGTACAATGTCATTAGTTATTCCTGCATCTACTACTAATATATCGACCATGGAGTAGTTTAAAATTTCAATCTAAATGCTAAAGGCGATTGAAGACGCTATGTAGTTAAGAATTAGACGATTTTCTGTGTATTTTTTCGTGATAATATTAATATTTTTTGTTAATTTGTATAATATGAACAAAAATATTACAGTTTATGAACTGGTTTATGAACAAACATACTATGTTTGTTGATATAATATCTTAGATCCTATTGCTGACAGTTTGATTTGAGATGGAATCGAAGTTGAAATCTGCTAAACATTTTCAGTCCGCGACTGTATTTACTAATATATAAGCCCTCTTCATATTGAATTATCCTGATTGACTGACTCATCGAACACAAAATTTGGACTATAGGTATATTTTATAACTTAGGTACCTAGGCAATAAGAAACGATTTTTGCACTTAATATAATAGGGCAATATGGCAGTTTATTTAAAAATCTAATGTATTTCGAATTTTGAACCGCTAAAAATGTTTGTAAGTGTGTAAAAGTTTATATGCTCACATATTTGCACAAATGTACCTATACATTTTACACATTCAGTATTCGAATAAAGCCTCCCTTATTATTCGAATACTGAAAATGGTAATGGTATTCGGTCGCGGGCAGAAGCTAGTGCCTAACAAAGTTGGTTGTGACTTGAAACTTTTACTTAAATTCAATAAAATAAATATATTTTCATTTATTTCCTGATTTTTTCGTATAGAGTTCAAAAATATACAAGGTATTATTCACTTATCATGTTAAAGTTATTATTATAATAAATAAACAACAATATTCACAAAAAATTACATATATATTCATTTTTGCTACTATTTGAATAATTCGAATACCACCTTAAAAATGTCTAATATTCGAATATCTAAAATCATCGATTATTTGCAAGCCCTAGTGTTGACTCGCGGGGGGCAGAGCTGGAAGGACCTGGCGAACCTCGCGCCAAGGAGGTGGAGGCGGATCTGTAAAATAAAAAAGTAAATGTAGGACGATCTGAAATAATAAACACAATTAACAATTAGTTTACACAATAATTCAAAAGTAATAAATAAAAGCACAAAAATACTAAACTATTCAAATATACTTACATTTTGACCTGGAGCCAACTCGTACTCCTCCGCCTCCTCCAGGTATTCAAAATATACCGCCTCGACGTCTAGGTACTAGGGTTCCTCGACGTCACTGCCCTCCGAGTCGCGAGTCCGCTAGAAGGCTCAGAATGTGCTCCGGCACCTCGCGTTCTCCCACATTCCATTTGGCCATTTCCTAAAATACATAAAAGACAGTAATGAAAATATAAATAGTAGTAGGTGTCATTGTTTTTTTTTCCACATATTATTGAATCACTAGCTGAGCCCGCGACTTCGTCCGCGTGGAATTTAACTTAACAAAAAAGCCCGCTCGCGCGTTATGAGCCCGCGCAACAGGACCCATTTAAAAAAAAATGATTTTCTAACATAAAAGTAGCCTCAGTTACTTCTTATAACGTCAGCTATCTTCCAGTGAAAGTCCCGTCATAATCGGTCCAGCCGTTTCGGAGATTACCCGGTACAAACACCAGACAATTTTTTTTTAAATTGCGTTTTTGCTATAGGTGTCGTGTACATATACATTTAGTGAAAAGGTCTTATTTTGATATTACAAACACACACTCCGATTTTATTTATTTGTATAGATTACGTTACTATTCAAATAAATCCGAAAATCAAAATAATCGTTTATCGATAATTTTATCGACATGACCACGCACTACTGGGTTAGCTCAATACAATGGCTGACATACGCGGAAATGTCACTATTGACTTTAGGAACTGTCAAATAGATAACAAAAAGTCCATTACTTACTTTTTATAACCTTATAAACTTTAAATTGGAATTGGATATTTGTACACAAACCTGTTGAAATATACCAAATATTATTGGAAATATGAATAATAACTAGTTATTACGCTATTATGTACATCATAAAGCCACTAATTTGTAGCAACACAATAAAAAACATTCAGTGTGGCAGAATTTCTGCCGAACTCCTACAACATTAGAATTGTTAGTTCAAAAACACGTTTTCTGGAATTGTTTTATCAAAACTAATATCTGAGTACTTGAAATAAACACTTATAATGAAAATAAAGCCACTTACCGGTAATAAAAACACAAATTCACACTAAAAGAGAGTCACTAGCTGGAGGCCGTGACAATGTTACGCGCGCGAAATGACTGAAAAATGAAACTTGATTTCTGGCCGATCACAAGCCACGATATTTATTTTATAGCTAATTACGGTCGTGGAAAATCATGCCACATCAGAACCAATTTGTTTCAAGCCAAAATACATCATAATATCTAACTAGAAAATTGAATATTGAATGCTTGTCCAGCCGACACCAATTGGTGTCGGCGAGGCTCAACGGTACGGGCGTTAAGACACCAATTGGTGTCGCTGAGGCTCATCACGTTAAGGTCGCTTTATTAATACGATCCTCAGGTTCTTAAGCGCGTTTTTTAATACCAATATAATACTTTAAAGACAAAGTCAATTCCTATTTTTGTTATAGTTACTAGCAATGTAGGTTTATTACATTACTAGTATGCCCGATAGCCCCTCCAGCTAAGCTAATGCTTGTGTTAGGAGCGGGCTCACGTCGCGTCGGGATGGAACCCGGAACCTCTCAGCTACAAGAGCGGCCCTTCTAACCACTAGCCTATTGACGCCTTCAATTGATTTAGGTTTAGGCTTACGGAGCAAAAACAAATTGTTATTTTCAACATTTGAATCTTGAGTCTATAACCGGATAGGAACGCGACCTCGACTGAGAAGATCCGGCAAGAAACTCAGCGGGCTATGTGGTTTGGACTGGTTTTAATTGGTGCTTATCCTGGTGGTTGGTGTTGCAGGTGGACTACATCCACTGCCTGGTCCCGGACCTTCAGGAGATCACAGCATGCTCCTTCTACTGGGGCAAGATGGACCGCTACGAGGCTGAGCGGCTTTTGGACGCCAAGCCGGAAGGTACACACCATTTAATAATATTGGGACTGGTCCCGCCACACACTCCCACCACTGTAACTCCAGTAAACCAGCATCGATAATGGTGACCAATAATGACGCCGAGGTTTGACCCTCGACGAGTCCCGGGGACAAGTTAAATTGTCTTGGAACCCGCACGAGTTTAATCGAAAAAAATAATAGGAGTTGGAAGAAAAAAAAAATGTCGCCAGACTCACACACTGACTGTACGGTCTCAAACTAAGCAATGCTTGTACTATGGGTACCGTACAATGGACTGGGGGCGATCCCAGTAACACCCGGACCGGGGTGAATTACGAAAAGCCACTTTCGAAATTTGCTCCGATGGGAATCGAACCCTTAAATAGTGCTTCAAGCTGTCGTCACCTTAAAAAAAATTGATTCCAGCAGTAATAGCCGATTGGATAAGCGCGCGTCTTGCGAGAACAAGGTCCTGGATTCAAACCCCGGCTCGCACATCTGTTTAAATTCGAAATCTATGTGCGAACTATTATTAGAATATGATTATCACTTATTTACGGTGATGAAAACATCGTGAAGACACCTGCATGTCTTAGAAAATTAACCAATTGTCGAATGACCCGCACTGAGCCAGCGTGGTAGATTAATGTCGGAATCCCCCTAGTATAGAGGGGAGGCCTGTGTCCAGAATGAAATCATACTAATATTATAAAGAGGAAAACTTTTGTTTGTTTAATTGTAATGAATAGGCTCCGAAACTACTGAACCGATTTGAAAAATTATTTCATTGTTGGGAAGCTACACTATCCCCGGGTGACATAGGCTATAACATATTTTCAAAAAATTTAGGGATCCTTACTAAAACTCGAATTATGTAACCGTGCGAAGCCGGGGCGGGTCGCTAGTCCTACTAATATTATAAATGCGAAAGTTTGTGAGTGTGGATGTATGTATGTATGAATGTCTGTTACTCCTTCACGCAAAAACTACTGAACGGATTTGGATGAAATTTGGAACACAGATAGATGATAACCGGGATTAACATATAGGATACTTTTTAACCCAATAATCCAATACTACGCGGATGAAGTCGCGGGGCACAGCTAGTAGGCTATAATATATTTTCAAAAAAATTGGGGATCCTTACTAAAACTCGAATAATGTAACCGCAATGTACCCGTGCGAAGCAGGGGCGGGCCGTTATGTTAAATATTAGGGCCTAGGGGCCGCATAGTGTTTAATATTCGCCTGCCTCCTTGATTTATAAGAAAGTTTCGATTTGAATCCAAATGAAACTTCTCTCAAAAAAGTTGTTTTTACAGCAGTGGGACTGTAATAGGCTGAAGTCGGCATCACGCCGCGCGGTATTTACCCGCTCGCGGGAGACAAACTATACCGCGCTCAGATTCGTTGTAGCGACATCTATCGGAGGCGGGTGTAAACTTGTGTTCCATTTTAGTGATTGAAAATTTTGATTATTTTTTGTTCATATTTTATTATGATAACACGGACAGTGATAATTTATGAGTTTTGCTTTTGAACAAACGCCGCCGCGCCGTTGTGTTATATACATTTTAAATAAAAAATAAAATGTAGTCACACCTTAACTAGGGCAAAATACGCAAAGGCAATTTCCAAGGAACCGAACCCGGTGCAGTGTGCCGAGCGACGTACCTTGAAACCACTGCGCCAAGCAGTAGAAAATTTTTCCACACATAAATCATCTCTACTTCAGTTTGACCATACATCCTACTAATATTATAAATGCGAAAGTTTGTGAGTGTGGATGTATGTATGTATGTTTGTTACTCCTTCACGCAAAAACTACTGAACGGATTTGGATGAAATTTGGAACACAGATAGATTATAACCGGGATTAACATATAAGATACTTTTTTACCCGAAAATCCCGAAATTTTTGCTAAGTTAAAATACTACGCGGATGAAGTCGCGGGGCACAGCTAGTACATAATAGTTATAAAAATTATTACCTCTATTAATTTGCGTCCCACTCCTGGGCACGGGCCTCCCCTCAGCACAAGAGGGATTCCTGTCATAATCCACCACGCTGGCTCGATTTTCAATGACATTCAAAAATTTTATTAGATTGTTGAAGACATTCCATGTTTTCCTCCACCATAGATGACCTAATATAGTAATTATTATTTTGCCCTTTCGACGTCCCACTCCTAGGCACGGTCCTCCCCTCACTACGAGTGGGATTCAGGCCGTAATCCACCACGCTGGCCCAATGCACGTTGGCGGATTTCACATGTCTTTCGAAAATTGGTTAGATAGGTAACCTAAGACATGCAGGTTTCCTCACGATGTCTTCTTTCACCGTAAGCAAGTGATAATCATATAGAAATTATGATTCGCGCATAGATTTCGAAAAATCCAGAGGTTTGAGCCGGGGTTTGAACCCGGGACCTGGTGCCCGCAGGACGCGTGCTTAACCAATCGGCTATCACTTTTAAATGTATTATGTTCAGCTTAGCTTGATCGTCATTTGCTGACCTAGGCCAGGGTCGGCAACCTTTTGAGTAAACAATAACAATTTACGAAATTTCAAAGTTTTTAAAGAGCCACAATTTTTTTTCTTGCCAACATTTAATAAAATAGTACTTAAACTATTTATTCATCAGAAAACTATCTATGACAAGCGAATACAAGTGGTTGATAGTTAGAAATTGTGCCTAATCCTCGTTAATCGATTCAGAACGAATATTAAAGTATTTTTTCATACTAATATTATAAAGGGGAAAACTTTGTTTGTTTGATTGTAATGAATAGGCTCCGAAACTACTGAACCGATTTGAAAAATTATTTCACTGTTGGGAAGCTACACTATCCCCGGGTGACATAGTCTGTATTATATTTAAAAAAAATTAGGGATCCTTACTAAAACTCCAATAATGTAACCGTAACGGGTACACCCGTGCGAAGCCGGGGCGGGCCGCTAGTCTTTAATAAAAATATCAATATTTGCGTATTGAACTAAAGAGCCGCAGCTTCACATCCAAAGAGCCGCAGGCTGCCGACCCCCTGGACTAGGCGAATTTTTTTTTTGTCTTGACTAACCCCCCCTCCTCTGTGTTCCCCCCCCCTGCAGGCACGTTCCTGCTCCGCGACAGCGCGCAGGAGGAGCACCTGTTCTCGGTGTCGTTCCGCAAGTACGGGCGCTCCCTGCACGCGCGCATCGAGCACTACCAGCACCGGTTCAGCTTCGACTCGCACGACCCCGCCGTGTTCGCCGCGCCCACCGTCACCGGGCTCATCGAGCACTACAAGGTACCTACAGTAGACCACCAGGGCGCATCGAGCACTACCAGCACCGGTTCAGCTTCGCCTCGCACGACCCCGCCGTGTTCGCCGCGCCCACCGTCACCCGGCTCATCGAGCACTACAACGTACCTACAGTAGACCACCAGGGCGCATCGAGCACTACCAGCACCGGTTCAGCTTCGACTCGCACGACCCCGCCGTGTTCGCCGCGCCCACCGTCACCGGGCTCATCGAGCACTACAAGGTACCTACAGTAGACCACCAGGGCGCATCGAGCACTACCAGCACCGGTTCAGCTTCGACTCGCACGACCCCGCCGTGTTCGCCGCGCCCACCGTCACCGGGCTCATCGAGCACTACAAGGTACCTACAGTAGACCACCAGGGCGCATCGAGCACTACCAGCACCGGTTCAGCTTCGACTCGCACGACCCCGCCGTGTTCGCCGCGCCCACCGTCACCGGGCTCATCGAGCACTACAAGGTACCTACAGTAGACCACCAGGGCGCATCGAGCACTACCAGCACCGGTTCAGCTTCGACTCGCACGACCCCGCCGTGTTCGCCGCGCCCACCGTCACCGGGCTCATCGAGCACTACAAGGTACCTACAGTAGACCACCAGGGCGCATCGAGCACTACCAGCACCGGTTCAGCTTCGACTCGCACGACCCCGCCGTGTTCGCCGCGCCCACCGTCACCGGGCTCATCGAGCACTACAAGGTACCTACAGTAGACCACCAGGGCGCATCGAGCACTACCAGCACCGGTTCAGCTTCGACTCGCACGACCCCGCCGTGTTCGCCGCGCCCACCGTCACCGGGCTCATCGAGCACTACAAGGTACCTACAGTAGACCACCAGGGCGCATCGAGCACTACCAGCACCGGTTCAGCTTCGACTCGCACGACCCCGCCGTGTTCGCCGCGCCCACCGTCACCGGGCTCATCGAGCACTACAAGGTACCTACAGTAGACCACCAGGGCGCATCGAGCACTACCAGCACCGGTTCAGCTTCGACTCGCACGACCCCGCCGTGTTCGCCGCGCCCACCGTCACCGGGCTCATCGAGCACTACAAGGTACCTACAGTAGACCACCAGGGCGCATCGAGCACTACCAGCACCGGTTCAGCTTCGACTCGCACGACCCCGCCGTGTTCGCCGCGCCCACCGTCACCGGGCTCATCGAGCACTACAAGGTACCTACAGTAGACCACCAGGGCGCATCGAGCACTACCAGCACCGGTTCAGCTTCGACTCGCACGACCCCGCCGTGTTCGCCGCGCCCACCGTCACCGGGCTCATCGAGCACTACAAGGTACCTACAGTAGACCACCAGGGCGCATCGAGCACTACCAGCACCGGTTCAGCTTCGACTCGCACGACCCCGCCGTGTTCGCCGCGCCCACCGTCACCGGGCTCATCGAGCACTACAAGGTACCTACAGTAGACCACCAGGGCGCATCGAGCACTACCAGCACCGGTTCAGCTTCGACTCGCACGACCCCGCCGTGTTCGCCGCGCCCACCGTCACCGGGCTCATCGAGCACTACAAGGTACCTACAGTAGACCACCAGGGCGCATCGAGCACTACCAGCACCGGTTCAGCTTCGACTCGCACGACCCCGCCGTGTTCGCCGCGCCCACCGTCACCGGGCTCATCGAGCACTACAAGGTACCTACAGTAGACCACCAGGGCGCATCGAGCACTACCAGCACCGGTTCAGCTTCGACTCGCACGACCCCGCCGTGTTCGCCGCGCCCACCGTCACCGGGCTCATCGAGCACTACAAGGTACCTACAGTAGACCACCAGGGCGCATCGAGCACTACCAGCACCGGTTCAGCTTCGACTCGCACGACCCCGCCGTGTTCGCCGCGCCCACCGTCACCGGGCTCATCGAGCACTACAAGGTACCTACAGTAGACCACCAGGGCGCATCGAGCACTACCAGCACCGGTTCAGCTTCGACTCGCACGACCCCGCCGTGTTCGCCGCGCCCACCGTCACCGGGCTCATCGAGCACTACAAGGTACCTACAGTAGACCACCAGGGCGCATCGAGCACTACCAGCACCGGTTCAGCTTCGACTCGCACGACCCCGCCGTGTTCGCCGCGCCCACCGTCACCGGGCTCATCGAGCACTACAAGGTACCTACAGTAGACCACCAGGGCGCATCGAGCACTACCAGCACCGGTTCAGCTTCGACTCGCACGACCCCGCCGTGTTCGCCGCGCCCACCGTCACCGGGCTCATCGAGCACTACAAGGTACCTACAGTAGACCACCAGGGCGCATCGAGCACTACCAGCACCGGTTCAGCTTCGACTCGCACGACCCCGCCGTGTTCGCCGCGCCCACCGTCACCGGGCTCATCGAGCACTACAAGGTACCTACAGTAGACCACCAGGGCGCATCGAGCACTACCAGCACCGGTTCAGCTTCGACTCGCACGACCCCGCCGTGTTCGCCGCGCCCACCGTCACCGGGCTCATCGAGCACTACAAGGTACTAGGCATGGAAATTATTGCTACTTTCAATTCATATTCATTACGTGAAATTATATTTTTGTTTCACTGTTGTTTCACCTGTGACTTTTCACAGGCAATGATTTTATTTATAGTGTAATTTCACATTGACACGTAATTCCTATGACGTCACTGGTCGATGATTTATCATAAAAACCGTGCCAGTACAGCACGGTTTGCGATTTAATTGTAATGATTTTTAACAGTTTCTACCTATGTGGGTAGCAGGTGCTACTTATGAAAACCTATATAATATGATTTTTCACATGCTACCTGTGAATTGTACCATCATTACAAGGCACCTATCACTTTGAAATAAAAGTTTTTTTACGGATTCTATCGCGTTTATTTACTTTCCAATGTTCCCGACGTTTCGGCTGCTTTACAGCAGCCATGGTCACGGGGGGACTGAGGTGTTAGACGTCCTGATGTCATAGTTAATAACTGGGTACCCTCATATTTAGTTGTTGTTCGCGGTCCGATCCACGTAGAAAATGCTGACAGTGTCTCGAGGTATTGCAATGGTACACTTGGTTTTGGATTTAATTATATTAATTACTGGATCCCAAGTTGGTGGCAGCACCCAGCCATCTTCCCTATTGAAATTAGGATGTTTTTGAATTACAATGGCCTCACGTATCATCCCTATCACTAATTTTAAAGGACTAGTCCCGCCACACTCTCCCACCACTGTAAGTCCTGTAAACCAGGATCGACAATGGTGACCAATAATGACGTCGAGGTTTGACCCTCGACGAGTCCCGGGGACAAGTTAAATTAACTATTACTTATGTAGTGACAATGGTGTTGCCTGCTCATATTTTTTATGCTGTTCCTGAGAATGTACACCATCTTTAATTCATTGAAAAGAGTAACCATTAAGTTTCTTGTCGGATCTTCTCGGTGGAAGCGGCATTCCGAGCCGGCGGTAGATTCTGACTGTTCATAAATGCTTTGTGGGCTTACGTGAATAAAAACAATTTTGAGTTTGTGTTGTTAGTTCGGTTGACGATATCTCGTATACGGACTGGCTCTACCCGGGGCCCGGGGTAGTACCGCCATGTCATAGAAGATCAGTGTAAAATTGCCGTTACTGCGGTATTAGAACAGCGATTTTTGGCGCGTATAAGCTCGGTTTTAGAAGAGGGTGTAGGCGCGTATAGGCGCGCCTTGTGCCACACGCGCAACTAGTAGGAGCTATGCGCTCACAATGTCGTATAAGCGCTGCGACTGTTCCCAACCGACACTCCGGAATGAGCGCGTGTACGCGCGTTCGGTTTTTTTTAGCGCAAAATGTATCGCGCTTGTAAGCCCATACGAGCTTATACGCGCAAAAAACCGAATTCTGCAACCGCCCTTATAGCCGTGTTATAAATTGTCATAAATACACACAAAAAAAGGCAGATAGCTACCGAGGACTTCATATTTAAAATTATCACACTAAATTCACTGTCAATCAAGTCTGTCGTCATCCCTATTGTTTGTAATGTGATTGCTATGTGTACGCGCAGGACCCGGCGTGCGTGATGTTCTTCGAGCCCATGCTGACGGCGCCGCTGCCGCGCGCCGAGCCCTTCACCCTGCAGCAGCTGACGCGCGCTGTCATCGTCTCCCACACCAGCTACGACGGTGAGACAACCCTCCTCCCCCCTACTCTCCCTGCAGCCGGGGCTGACTTACAGCTGACATACAGGCTGGTACACAACCGAGGTACAATTTATACAGGTTAAAACAGAAAGGGTATACTTTTTGTCCAAAACATAATTTTGTTGTTCTAAAACTATCAGCTTTGGAGGAAACTTGAAAAACAAAAGGTGTTATAGCTATACAGTTGTTGACAGATTTCATAAGTCTACAAAACCTTTATTACTTCAACTGTCCCACAAAGCCGATAGTTTTAGATTTATAAAGTAAAGTTGCAAAAGAAATAGTATACCCTTTTTGTTTCACCTAGTATAACTGAGTTTCGTATGAGTGCGAAACCTGAAAATTGTTTAGATTTCCTAAGACATGCAGGTTTCCTCACGATGTTTTCCTTCACCGTAAGCGAGTGATGGTCATATTATTGAAATTATGATTTGCACATAGACTTGGTGCTCGCAAGACGCGTGCTTAACCAATCGGCTATCACTGCTATTTACCAATATTAGAAGAATAAATAACTATCGCCAGACGAACACACCAACTGTACGGTCCCAAACTAAGCGACGCTTGTACTATGGGTACCGTACAATGGACTGGGGGCGATCCCGGTGACACCCAGACCGGGGTAAATTACGAAAAAGCCATTTCTGTAATTTACCCTGACAGGAATCGAACCCGCATCCACCGCTGGGCCAAGCGGTCGTCAAAAGCAAGCATAAATAAATAGTTTTAAAAGATTAAATGGCTCCTTCTCTGCTCAAAGGTGTCGAGAAGCTACCGCTGCCGGCCCGGCTGAGACTCTACCTGAAGGAATACCACTACAGGCAGCGCGTGCGCGTGCGCCGGCTCGAGCCCGACCTGTACGACCAGCACCACTGCTAGCCTCCCCTCCCACCACACTGGTGGGAGTAGTCAGTACCAGTATACTGTTAGACACCCGAACACTTAAGGTACCAACCTGCCTGGGCTAGAATGGGACACTTAACAGTGTTTGACAACAATGGAAGCAGGTTGCCAAGACCAGCTTACGATTATATGCTCGAACACTTGAGGTACCAGCCTGGCAACGACAAAACTGAGCACCAACAGTGGTACACAGCAACGGAAGCAGGTTGCCAAGGTACCAGCGCACGATTATATGCTCGAACACTTTAGGTACCAGCCTGGCAACGACAAAACTGAGCAACAACAGTGTTAGACAGTCATAGAAGCGGGTTGCCCTGGTACTAGCTCATTGTTAGACCCCAAAACACTTGAGGTATCCGTCTGGCTAGGACAGAACAGGGTAACAACAGTGTCAGGCAGCAAATGGAAGCAGGGTTATGGGTACCAACTCAGTGTTAGACGCCGCAACACTTGAGGTACTGCCTTGACAGTGGCGCCATCGGACTAAAAGAAAATCAGAGACAGCTAATATAACGCAATAATTCTTAATGGCGTGATAATAAATATTCATTTTATAAGGACTTGCAAACTATGTGAAGAAGAATATGAGGTTTGATTCTGTAATTTCGTCCAATGGGAGGTCTGAAACTCGTCGAACCTACCATTGGATGAACGACAAGCCGCCATTGTTGTTTATATAATTTACATGTCCTATTAAGGTGAAGGCGCCTGTCTAGCCCGCGAAATTCAAAATTTTCGAGTATTTTTATAGTTTATCCAAAATCTGAAAACATTTAAGACAACATTTTGTGTTTTGCGAAAAACAGTATGCAGTGCGTTTATTAATACATTTATTTTACTCTAAATATTATCACGGTGGATATGATACTAGTAAATCACTAAATATACAAAAATTGCCAGATTATCTGGATAGCTGTCGTTCTTGAAATGTTTTAGAGTAAGTTTGATATATTAATAAATGCATTGCACACGGTCTTTTTCGCGAATTACAAAATGTGCCTTTTATTATTGTCAGATTTTGAAAAATTTCTAAAAAACCTCAAAAAATTTGAACTTCGCGGGCTAGATGGGCGCTTTAGCCTTAAATGTGATTTTAACTCACAAGTGCCCGCTTTATAGTGGAAACAATTATTAGTTTTTATGTTAATAATAATAATAATATTGTTTTGGTATAGTTTTCTGTCTACTTATCAATTGTGTAATATTTATTATCGATATACAATGAAATCACACAAGTCCTATTGGGCACGAGCCTCCCCCCTGAACGGGAGGGGGTGGCCCATAATATTTTTACAATTTTACGTTTTTATTTATAAGATAATATGTACAATGTTTATATTCGGGAAGCGGGATGTTTTGACACATTACACGATGGTCAAGTACCGTTATAATAAACATTAAATAATCCTGCTAATATTATAAATGCGAAAGTTTGTGAGTGTGGATGTATGTTTGTTACTCCTTCACGCAAAAACTACTGAACGGATTTGGATGAAATTTGGAACACAGATAGTTTATAACCGCGATTAACACATATGATACTTTTTATCCCGATAATCCCGAAATGTTTGTTAAGTTAAATACGTCGTGAGCAGCAACTAGTATTATATATTAATTGCGGAGTCGCCCGTCGATAATAACAAAATAAATACATAAATATCGCCAGACTGGCACCAACTGTATGGTCCCAAACTAAGCAACGCTTGTACTATGGGTACCGTACAATGGACCGGGGGCGATCCCGGTGACACCCAGACCGGGGCGAATTACGAAAATACCATTTCCAAATTTACCCTGTCGGGAATCGAGCCCGCAACCACCATGTGCAGTGAGCCGAGCGGCCTGCGCTCGAACCACTGCGCCAAGCGGTCGTCAAATAACTTGATATGCGTGTAAGGTGTCAAAATATAACAAATTCTCGTCTCTAGTGATATGAAAATTATTATGAGTTGTACAGTTATGTAATATAGAAAGTAAATATAAAAGTTTATTTAAGAGGGTCTCCGTCGAACGCTGTTGGGACTGGCTATCGAGACTTGCTATTTCAATTGATTTGGTCATCACTCTGTGGGTTTATATAACTCAAATTGTTGAATTAGACATAACATATGTCAATGTTTTTTTGTACTTTGTGCGGAATCATGAATATTATTATTATAATAATAATTTAGCCCTTTTCGACGTCCCACACCTGGGCACGTGCCTCCCCTCACTACGAGGGGGGTTCAGGCCGTAATCCACCACGCTGGCCCGGTGCGAGTTGGCGGATTTCACATGTCTTTCGAAAATTGGTTAATCTTCTAAGACATGCATAATATTATTAAAAATGTCATAATTAACAAACCCCGGCTCGCACCTCTGGGTTTTTCGAAATCTATGTGCGAAATAACTTATATATGATTATCACATCAACATCGCGAGGGAACCTGCATGTCTTAGAAATTCTAATCAATTTTCGAAGGACATGTGAAATCCGCCAACCCGCACTGGGTCTGTGGTCCCCTCCCCGCATTGAGGGGAGGTCCATGCCCAGGAGTGAGACATTGAAATAGCTATTTTATTAATGATGAATATTATGACTTTTGTCTAGTTGTAAAAATTTGGTTATATAACTGAAATAGCAATTGCGATCGGTTGCTATTCGATGGCTCGTCTCAATCGTCTACGCAATTGTTTTACAATTACCTATGACAAATTGTATTATTGTGCCCCGCGGGGCGTACAAAGTTAATGGAGGTATGAAGAAAAAATATATTTTAAAGTATTAATTAGTGTGTTTCAATTGGTTATTGAAATGTTTTTTGGATATGGCATACATGAGAAGGGATACAAAAATGAATTATTATTTTATTTACGGTTTCCGTTAAAAATTGTCGCACTGTCGGCGAGCCCGGCGCTGACCGGCTTGAACATTATTAAGTTACCATTTCGTATCGCTTCCCGTAGACCGTGGTTGTAGTTTCAACTGATAGATCTCGAGCCCCTATTAATAAAAAACTACCTCAAGCAAGATCTTCAAGTCTCGGAGCGATTTTGGATATGTTAAAAGCATACTTAAGAACGCTCTCAAATTTGAGATCGAAATTAATACGGCCCCTAGATAACGATTTGTCAGTCATGACAGTCATGACTTTTTATTTGCTTACAAATACCAATTCGAAATTACAAAAGAGGGCAATTATGAATATTATTTGTATATAATTATGGAACCAGCTGACCCGACAGACGTTGTCCTGTCTGAACTTTGAATATTGAATTCGAATTGTTCCGCTCAACTTTCTTATTTTTTTCATTCATAAGAACCTTCTCCTGAAAATAATAAACACAACAAAAAAAAACAGTGCCGTCTAGGGACGCCCGAAAGAAGCGAAGCTTTATATAGTAGACTAGCGGCCCGCCCCGGCTTCGCACGGGTACATTATTCGAGTTTTAGTAAAGATCCCAAATTTTTTTGAAAATATATTATAGCCTATATCACCCAGGGACAGTGTAGCTTCCCAACAGTGAAATAATTTTTCAAATCGGTTCAGTAGTTTCGGAGCCTATTCATTACAATCAAACAAACAAAGTTTTCCTCTTTATAATATTAGTATGATAATTGTTTATTAATCAGTATATAGTTATCTTATATTACGTAAGATGGTGCTTTCCACGAAACAAGTGGTATTTTATTTGGAAATTTTCTAAAATAATATTCAAAGCAACAATAAGTTGGTAATTTTGTGAAGGTAAGATTTGACATTTATGCAGTTGTATATCGTTGTACCTTTATCGTAATTTTCTTTGGTAAATTAAACCTTTATCCGTTCAATTAATTACCTATATTTAAATTAATAAAATATATAGATTGTTCATGTTGTCGTAAAAGTGTAAGTGGCGTGCAGTTGGTAGTGCCATCTCGCGTCAGCAGCTCGCGGCGCCGAAGGAAACAGAATTACTAGTTATTGGAAATAGTACATGCTATGAGCCGCTGACGACAGATGGCGCTTACTAAACAGCAGTATTAGGCCCAGCGCACACCGCTAGAAGCGCGGCGGAGCGCAATTGAAGACCACAATTGAATATAAACCTTAACTGCCTTAACATACGGTATGTATAAGCAATCATGCATATGCTCTTGTAGTAGCTTGAGGGCGCTCCGAGCAAATTTATTCAAGCGACCGTATGTCAAGGTAGTTAAGGTTTATATTAAATTATGGTCTTTAATTGCGCTCCGCCGCGCTTCCAGCTGTGTGCGTTGGGCCTAAAAAGTACTAAAGTAAAGTAGAGCCATTGTAAAAGTTCCCTTTAAATATCTTAGATGGCGCTGTTTTAGAGCTGAGAGGTTCCGGGTTCGATCCCCATCCTGGCCACTAAACTATTGACGTGAGCTCACTCCTAACAAGCATTAGCTTAGCTGGAGAGGCTAAAGGGAATACTAGTAATGTGATAAACGTGCAATGCAAGTGCGACTAAACTCTTTAAAAATAACTGAGAATGTTGAGCGACATTATTATGGCTTGACTTTGAAACACTGTGTACATATGGAAAGTGTGTATTATATGTCGCAGTGTGATCCAGTACTGCCCGAAGGCGGAGCCCCTGAAGCCGTCGGAGAAGCCCTGCATGGACTACTGCGACACCTGCCACGAAGTCATCTGCCCGGAGCACCAGGATACTAGGCGATACAAAATGGGTATACTATTTTTTTTGCAACTTAACTTTGTAAATCTCAAACTATCGGCTTGGTGGGACAGTTGAAGTACTAAAGGTGACTTGAGACTTGTGAAATCGGTCAACAGCTGTATTCCTATAACACCTTTTGTTTTTCAAGTTCCCTCCAAAGCTGATGGTTTTAGAATTACAAAGTTAAGTTTTGAAAAAACAAGTATACCCATTATGTGTCACCTTGTATATGAATGAACCAACCGCTAAGATAAGGGCCGCTTGGCGCCACATGGTGGTTGCGGGTTCGATTCCCGCCGGGGCAAATTTCGGAAATTGTATTTTCGTTATTTGCCCCAGGTCTGGGTGCCACTGGGATCGCAATCCATAGTACAAGGGTTGCTTAGTTTGGAACAATGCAGATGGTGTGTCAGTCTGGCGATATTATATGATAGTTCGGTCATTTCACCAAGACGCGTGCTGTGACCCTTATATCAATGGAATATGGGTCAATTTGCAATAATTCACGCGTCTTCGTGAAATTAAATCACAATAAATATTAATGATAACTAATTTTACTGAAAGGAAATCTTGTAAAACTGTATGATAGCTGAACGGTTAAGCACGCGCCTCAAGTCCTAGGTTCAAACCTGAGTTTTTTTGTAATCTATGTGCGAATCATAATTACAATTTGACTATCACTTGCTTACGATGAATGAAAATCGCCGTGTCTTAGTTTCTTGCCGGATCTTCTCAGTCGAGGTCGCGTTCCGATCCGGTGGTAGATTTACCCTCGCCACCTCTCCTGGCAGCTGCCCAAGCCGAGGTCGTGTCCCTTGTGGCGCCCTTGAGCTAGCTGCCCCCCTGCCCCTCTGGCTGGGCCCTCTGTCCGGGTGAAGTTGTTATGGCCACTCTGGCCAACAACATTTAGTCAATTAAAAAAAAAACGAAAATGCTTGACATAGGTCAACAATTTCAAAAGTGAATGTAAAAGAATGAAATCGCATTTATCTCGTAAACGACAGGTCTGAGGTCAAAAATAACCAAATTTTGCCCCCCCTTTAGTAAGCCCCCTGTCAAAACAAACATAGAAGAATTTAGAAAAAAACCGGCCAAGTGCATGTCGGGCCATATCAATGAAGGGTTCCGTAGCAATTTCAATAGCGAACATTTATCGTATCTTGTTTTGAAGTTGAAATACAAGAAACCAAAGTTGTATTTGCAGTTTATTATTGACTCTCAATATTGTTTGGTCAGAAACGACGGGAAATTGGTCGGCTGTAGGCATTTTAGGCTGATCTTGTGAACTTATAAGTGTCGTGATCGACGACCGCTTGGCGCAGTGGTTCGAGCGTAGGCCGCTCGGCTCACTGCACATGGTGGCTGCGGGTTCGATTCCCGCCGGAGCAAATTTCGGTATTAGCCTTTTCGTAAATTGCCTAGGTCTCGGTGTCACTGGGATCGCCCCCAGTCCATTGTACGGTACCCATCCATAGTAAAAGCTTTGCTTAATTTGGGACCATACAGTTGGTGTGTCAGTCTGGCGATATAATATAATAATAAAAGCTTGAAGATAGCTCCGCTGAAGGCGGGCTAACATATATCGTTTTTACCCCCCGCTGTACCTGCCATCTGCGCTGTGTCATGCGACCCCAGACGATTTAACCACGGCTCCCGCGATATTAACTCCCTCATGTACACCACGCTAGCCACGCACGTGTGCGCACCGAGAAAAATTAGCCTAGGCCAGGGGTCGGCAACCTTTTGAGTCTGAAGAGTCAAAAATTACAATTTACTGTATTTCAAAGTTTTTAAAGTGCCACAAGAAATTTTCTTGCCAACAATATAGTTAAATATAGTTTTTTGATAAAAAGAACTACTATATTTATTCATAAGGAAATTATCTATGACGAGCGAGTACAAGTGGCTGAGAGATAGAAATGGTGCCTAATCATCGTTAATCAATTCAGAACGATTTTTTAAGTTTTTTTTTGTTAAATAAATAATATTTGCGTATGGAACTAAAGAGCCGCAACATCACCTCCTAAGAGCGGTGGATGTGGCTCGCGAGCCGCAGGTTGCCGACCCCTGGCGTAGGCCCTAGGTTGTTGTTACGCTGCCTACCGAAAGATGGTTGAACGTGTTTTCATACTTTATCGGGTACTTCTCACGTCCAGTGGTTAAATTGTCAGCCTGCGACGCAGAGGAGCAGCTTTCAAACGCGACGTATGCTTTTCTATTGCGTTTTAATTTTAAGTAGCTAACGTGGTAAGGGCCCAGTTTGTTTGGCCCATTTAGAGTCCGCTCGTGTGGAAGCCCGCTGGTGGGTCCTCGGGTGAGTGGACAGCATTCCCGTAACCCCACCACTAAGCGGAAATTAGACCGCTGTGCGGTTGTAGCCGGCAGGCCGCAAGGAGTTCGACATAATCCACGGGGATTTCCCCACATTCAATACGAAACACAGTTAGACACGAAAATGCTTACCAGACACCGACCTCGCCGGCGAGGTCGACGTACCCCCGCTTCCGCTAGAAGGTGCGTCTACTTACCTAGACGCACCTTGGCACCCGACAAGCCCGCTGAGTTTCTTGCCGGATCTTCTCAGTCGAGGTCGCGTTCCGATCCGGTGGTAGATTGACCCTCGCCACCTCTTCTGGCAGCGGCCCAAGCCGAGGTCGTGTCCCTTGTGGCGCCCTTGAGCTAGCTGCCCCCCTGCCCCTCTGGCTGGGCCCTCTGTCCGGGTGAAGTTGTTATGGCCACTCTGGCCAACAACATTTAGTCAATTAAAAAAAAAACGAAAATGCTTGACATAGGTCAACAATTTCAAAAGTGAATGTAAAAAAATTAAATCGCATTTATCTCGTAAACGACACGTCTGAGGTCAAAAATAACCAAATTTTGACCCCCTTTAGTAAGCCCCCTGTCAAAAAACATAGAAGAATTTAGAAAAAAACCGGCCAAGTGCATGTCGGGCCATATCAATGAAGGGTTCCGTAGCAATTTCAATAGCGAACATTTATCGTATCTTGTTTTGAAGTTGAAATACAAGAAACCAAAGTTGTATTTGCAGTTTATTATTGACTCTCAATATTGTTTGTTCAGAAACGACGGGAAATTCGTCGGCTGTAAGCAATTGTAGGCTGATCTTGTGAACTTATAAGTGTCGTGATCGACGACCGCTTGGCGCAGTGGTTCGAGCGTAGGCCGCTCGGCTCACTGCACATGGTGGCTGCGGGTTCGATTCCCGCCGGAGCAAATTTCGGTATTAGCCTTTTCGTAAATTGCCTAGGTCTCGGTGTCACTGGGATCGCCCCCAGTCCATTGTGCGGTACCCATAGTACAAGCTTTCCTTAATTTGGGACCATACAGTTGGTGTGTCAGTCTGGCGATATAATATAGCTACTAATTATTTGCCCCCGCTATGCCTACCATCTGCACCGTGACATGCGACCTCGGACGATTTAAATAAATAAACATTTAGACAAGAAAATGCTTGACCTAGGTAAACAATTACAAAAGTTAATGTAAAAAAATTAAATCGCATTTATCTCGTAAACGACACGTCGGAGGTCAAAAATAACCAAATTTTGGCCCCCCTTTAGTAAGCCCCCGTCTAATGATCTTGTGAACTCATAAGTATCGTGATAATTTTCAGCCTTTTCGTACTAAGTGCAGTGCCTACTTGTACAGTGGTATACGATCGAGATCTTGAACCTCAAAATAAGTTTACTAAGGAAAGCTTGATGGAAAAATAAAACAAATAAAAAATAAGGAAATACATTTTAATACGTAGCATCGAGTATAAAAGGTCTACAAAAATATATTTGTTTTGTATGCATAACAACAATTTGGTGCATACCCAAAAGTACCGTGTAACGCTACTGACGCCATTGTGTAACGCTACTGACGTCGTCGTGTAATGCTAATGACGCCACGGCGTAACGCTACTGACGTCGCCGTGTAACGGTACTGACGTCACGGTGTAACGCTACTGACGTTATCGTGTAACGCTACTGACGAGCTGTTTCGGAGGAGTATGGTAACTAACATTGTGACACGAGAATTTTATATATAAGACTACCTGCCCGCGACTTCGTCCGCGTGGAATTTAATTGACAAAGTTTCATACATACTTTCATCCCCCATTTTATCCCCTTGGGGTAGAATTAATCAAAATCCTTTCTTAGCAGATGCCTACGTCATAACATCTACCTGCATGCCAAATTTCAGCCCGATCCGTCCAGTGTGGTTTGGGCTGTGCGTTGATAGATCACTATGTCAGTCAGTCAGTCAGTCACCTTTGAGTTATATATATATATATAGATAGATTAAAAGTAGTTCCACTACAAGTCTAGTAGGCGTCTAGCGGGATGGTGCGGGTCCTGAATCAAACCCAGGGCTGCCAGCCCCGCCGCGTGACGCTCAGTATCCGCTGGTCAGTGCAGTGCTGCAGGAGACATGATATCTGAAACATTCATTTTGTGTGTGTCAACAGTGTGACAACGGTGACATCTAGAAGGGCTAACTGTAGCTAAGACAGGGTGCTTATGTTCCTAAGAGAGCGAGATCTTTTAATCCTACTAATATTATAAATGCGAAAGTTTGTGAGTGTGGATGTATGTATGTATGTATGTATGTATGTATGTATGTATGTATGTTTGTTACTCCTTCACGCAAAAACTACTGAACGGATTTGGATGAAATTTGGAACACAGATAGATTATAACCGGGATTAACATATAGGATACTTTTTAACCCAATAATCCAATACTACGCGGATGAAGTCGCGGGGCACAGCTAGTCGCAATATAAAATCTTTAAGATATATCGCCAGACGAACACGCCATCTGTACGGGCCCAAACTAAGCAACGCTTGTACTATGGGTACTGTACAATGGTCTGGGGGCGATCCCGGTGACACCCAGACTTGGGAAAATTACGAAAAGGCCATTTCCAAAATTAACCCTGACGGGAATCGAACCCGCAACCACCATGTGCAGTAGCGGCCTACGCTCGAACCACTGCAGCAAGCGGTCGTCAAAATCTTTACCTATTGTTTGTATACAAGGCGTCAATAGTCTAGTGGTCAGAGGGGTGGCCCTCGTAGCCGAGAGGTCCCGGGTTCGATCCCCATCCTGGCCATTATACTATTGACTCCTAACTAACACAAGGATTAGTTTAGGTGGAGGGGCTAACAGGAATACTATTAATATGATAAACTCACATTGCTAGTAATGTTTAATTTTTTTAAAAAAACGTTGGTAACGAGCGTACTCCGCGCCTGATGTTAAGCAGTATTCGTAACCTATAGATACTTGCAATACCAAAGGCGTTGATAGCATGACGCCGACTTAAAGGGGGGAGGGACTGAGGAGGAGGGGGACGGTTGGAATTCCGGCTATCTCACTCGTAGTACGAAACGCAGCTATAATAGTTACTTTACGCCGAATGTTCTGTGAGAGGATGGTACTACTACGGTCCACTGCTGTCAATTGGCCTGGCTCTACCGATGAAAAAAATATTTGTAATATTCCGCCAACAGAGCAGGGTGGTTGTGGGTTCGATTCTCGCCGGGGAAAATTTCAGAAATTGTCTTTTCGTAATTTGCCCAGGTCTGGGTGTCACCGGGATCGCCCCCAGTCCATTGTACGGTACCCATAGTACAAGCGTTGCTTAGTTTGGGACCGCACAGTTGGTGTGTCAGTCTGGCAATATTTATTATTATTATTATGAGAACTCACCTGTTCCTCGACGGTGTATGAATCTTTATGTTCGTATTTCTCGAAAACTTGATCCAACAGCTGTATATACTTGTCCTTGTCTGGTTTCTTCGACTTGTGCAGCGTGTCTCTGGTCACAAAGCAGGCGAGAGTTGTGCCCTCCAGTGTGTCTTTAATGTAACGGAACTGGAAACAATATTATTACAGCGAAATAAAATAACGAAGATTATACTAAATTAGCGACCGGCCCCGGCTTCGCAAGGTTATTTTTATCAGTGTTTCTCTACTATATTATGCATGTATTATACATGTAAACCTTCCTCTTGAATCACTCGTATCTATTTTAATAAAAACCGCATCAAACTCCGTTGCGTAGTTTTAAAGATCTAAGCATACATAGGGACAGACAGACAGCGGGAAGCGACTTTGTTTTATACTATGTAGTGATTAATTTATATTTTTGAACTTATGTTTTAAATGTCGACTTATTATGGAACGCACCGGAAGTGCGTTAGGGACGGGAGTGTGTGGAAGAGAAAGAATAGGAAGAATGATTATGAACGGTGGCTTTTTGTTTTTTTGTATTATTAAGAGATACGATTGAAAACGAAACGATGTACCTACGGTGAAAAATTAAGAGAACTTTTAAAATAGACCTGGTTAAAATAAAACAAACAATGCCGTCTAGGAACGCCCGAAAGAAGCTAAGCTTTATAGTATAAAGCGTAGCGCGCCGCAGCTGCCACTCTGTATACCTATATATATCGTGTAACGCTACTGACTCTTAGCACGGATAGAGTGGCCGCGCGGCGAGCGCCCCAAACGTCCGTACAGAAGCTTCGCTACAAACAAGAATGACCACAAAACGGTGTTACCCAGACCCATATTACTATTATCACGATCCTGTGGTGCTACTCTTAGCATCGATCTATACAAATAAATAAAATTGGAGTGTCTGTTTGTAATATCAAAATAACACCTTTTCACTAAATGCATATGAAAGTACATACGACACCTATAACAAAAACGCGATTTAAATTTTTTTTGTCTGTCTGTTTGTCTGTGTGTTTGTTCCGGGTAATCTCCAAAACGGCTGGACCGATTTTGACGGGACTTTCACTGGCAGATAGCTGATGTTTTAAGGAGTAACTTAGGCTACTTTAATTTTAGAAAAACAATTAGGGTTCCGCGTAAAAAAATAAAAACACATGAAATCAAAGAGTATCTCCGAAACGGCTGGACCGATTTTGACGGGACTTTCACTGGTAGACAGCTGTTGTTATAAGCAGTAACTTAGGCCACTTTTATTTAAGAAAAACAAAATTTTTAAAAATGGGTCCTGTCGCGCGGGTTCAGAACGCGCGAGCGGGCTTTTTTGTTAAGTTTAATTCCACGCGGACGAAGTCGCGGGCTCAGCTAGTAGTCAATATATCGTGACATTTTTAGTATCGACTCCCCACTCTAAATTACACCTTTGAGTGAGAGGGGGGTAGTCACTTGACTACAGCTTGGAGCCACCTAAGAGGGAGTACCGTGCCTGTTGTTAATTTAACTTAATACTCTGGGGCCCGTATTAATCAACCCAACTCAAGTCTGAGAGCGGTTTTGAGTACGCTTTTGTCAATTAATTTTGTATTGGTATGACACAAGAATGTCATTTTCAAGGCCTACATAAAAATACCCCCAAGCAGTGACAGCCAATAGGTTAAGGCACGCGTCTTGCGGACACCATTTCCTGGGTTCAAACCCCGGCTCGCACATCTGGCTTTTACGAAATTCATGTGCGAATCAGAATTACTATATGATTATCACTCGCTTACGGTGAAGGAAAACATCGTGAGACAACCTGCATGTCTTAGGAAATCTAAACAATTTTCGAAAGACATGTGAAATCCGCCAACCCGCACTGGGCCAGCGTGGTGGAATATGGCCTCAATCCCCCTCGTAGTGAGGGGAGGCCCGTGTCCAGGAGTGGGACGACAAAAGGGCTGATTTATTATTTTTTACATAAAAATGTGTCGGTACCTTATCATGGAACTCTTCCCCCATCCACATGAAGGATTGCCTGATGAAGGGGAGGAGCATCTTGCTGGACTCCCTGACGCTCAGCAGCAGCTCCTGGAGGCGGCTCTCGAGCACTGGACACACGGAACATACTGTAGCGACCGCACATTCACAACGCTGGCGAATAGATGGCGCTGGATGCGACGCCTCAATACAACGCGCGATTCTTGATAGAAAACTGAATCGCGCTATCAAAGTTCGCGAGCATCGTGTCGTGACTATAGACTCTATAGTCACTCTATAGTGAGTTCCATCCGCTAAAGTATAGAGGGGGGAGTTTTTAACCTCATCTAGAGGGAAAGTACTCTAAATACTGGAGATAGCAAATTTTACCCAAAGGCACACTTTCCTTTATTTTTAAGATATAAAACGGCATTCATAGATTTTTTGTAAATACGCTTGCCATAGCCCGCGAATTGAACCGGCTCAAATAAATTAATAACACGTAATTATAGACTTCATTTGATTACTATTAACTTATTTAGTAACAATGGTGTCTGCCTGCTCACATTCTGTTGCTGTTCCTGAGAATATACACCATCTTTTATTATATTGTAAACAGTAACCATTCAGTTTCTCGGCGGCTCTTCTCAGTGGAAGCGGCATTCCGAGCCGGCGGTAGATTCTGACTGTTCATAAGTGCTTTGTTGGCGTAGATGAATAATAGTACATTGTTATTCTAGGGATGAAATACGCTCGGGCGCCAATAGTTCGAGGGACAAAATAAGTCTTTCACCCGAGGTAAACACTGTGCTTTTCATTACGAATAGAAAAGTAAAAATAAAAACAGGAATTGGCTAAAGAAAAAATGAGTGAAACACGAAGTATGAACAATACTCTACAACTCGAAAAAACTAATTAATATCGGATTGCTGCCTATTTTGTTTTTTTTGGCCAGCCTGGTTCAATAGAAATGTGAAAATAGAACACGTTTATTTTTAATAATTTGCCAGCTGTCAGTTGAAACCGATTATCCCTAGGGCTGAAAAGTATTACTTTCTACCCGCTCCTCAGGCAACTTCAGTCCTACTTTCCGAGTATGAGTAATGAAAAAACGATGTTGTGTTTGTGTGATATGTGTGTGTGTACCTGTAACGTCGAGCACGGCCAGCAGGCAGCGCGTGAGGCGGGCGGGCGGCAGCTCGGCGCCGCCCGGCAGCAGCGCGCCGCAGTCCACGCCGCACACGCCGCCCGAGTGGACGCTGTACATTATGTTGGCCAGGTGCCGGTCGCCCACGCCTGCCAATGGAAATTCAAATTGTTTTTGTTTAGGCCTACGGGTGCACTTACAAATTGTCATTTTTTTTCATATTTTTCTCAAGTCTACCACCGGATTGGAACGAGACCTAATACACCGATCTGTTTTATTCACCATTGAGGAGAGATTCAGAAGTTCCTTGTAATAACCGCGCAATTTGTTTTTCGTTTTTAACAGACTTCAAAAAAAAGAGAAGGTTCTATGTTCGTCTGTTTGTTCTTTGTGTTATTTATATATGTTCACCGATTTCTTGAACCTCTTGTTTGAAAGCACATACTCTCTAGGTGGTCCCATATAAATTTCATCAAAATCGTTTCAGTAGTTCGAGAGATATTTATTTATTTTTATTTATTTATTTATGATATTGGACAATTGACGGTCACAAGCAATTTAATATTTAGTTTAACACTACAAATATTTTAATAAAAAATAAAACCGGCTTCTAGAAAACCTGTATGCACTAGTGATGTAACGAATGTTGGATTTTTGACATTCGCGAATGCGAATGCGAATGCGAATATTTGGCTTCAACATTCGCGAATGCGAATGCGAATGCGAATGTTGACTTACAAATAAGAAACCCTAAATTGAAAATTAAAAAACATTTTAATAAAAAAAAAATACGACTTTTTAAATTACAAAACGGCTGATAATTTTCAAACGGTTGAACCGATGTTCGTGAAACATAGCTAAGAACACTCTCTATCAGAACACCTTTCTAAAAAAGAAACAAAATTAAAATCGGTTCATTTGTTTGGGCGCTACGATGCCACAGACAGACACACAAATTCACAAATGTTAAACTTATAACACGCCTATTTCTCGGAGGTTAATAAAGAGCGCGCAAAATGTTAGACTGGATTGACATTTCGTGTCGGCCGAACATAGCCGAACCCATAGGAAAGAACGAAGTTAGTCACATAAGATTAATTCGAAGAGATTTGTTTTGATTTTAGGGTAGTTTAGTATTATTTCATTATACAAATTTATTTTATATTCAAATTTTATTGAGTTAATATTTTAATTAGACTAACAAGAGCAATAGAGAGAGATCCTATTTATAATTTACATACCTCAAGACAGTATTTTTTTTTTAATTAAAATAAAAGTAAATAAGTGCATTTTGTGCAAGTGAGCTAAGTTACGATCGAGGCTGGTTTGCAGCCAGAGACTAACGCGAGGGCTGTGCTGTGATGGAGCCAAGGTGTGTAATTAACAATGCTCACGCATTTCAAACGACATTTTACAACTTACTTGCGCGTAAAAAATATTTAGAAATTGACAATCTTAATTGAAAAAAATCACAATTCACGATTTTTTTAAGACCTAGAGAATTGCAGGATGAATGAAAAATAAAACAATATGGCGCGCCGTATGTTTTTAGGGTTCCGTAGTGAAACTCGGAACCCTTATAGTTTCGGCACGTTCGTCTGCAATCACAGTAATTTTATACAGAGACTATTAGGGCTAAAATACTGCAAACTAGCCAAAAAATTGAGTTTATGTACCGCTAAAAAACTGTTTTTAAATTTTGAAAGCAAAGTTATTCCGTTGTACATTCCGTACTTAAGAAAGGGGAATCAAAAAAATTTTTCATTACTCATACACTGAAAGTAGGTCTGAAGTTGCCTGAGGAGCGGGTTGAAAGTAATACTTTTCTGGCCCGGGAGAATCACTTTCAACTGACAGCTGTCAAATTATAAAAAAAAAACTAGTTCTATTTCTATGGAACCATGTTCAAACTTTTTCTACAGTCACTCAATTACAGCACGATGTAAAATTGAAATAACATAAAGTTGAGTATTAAATAAAGAATATATACTTTTAAATGACTTAATTATAATTTAGTTTCAACAATTTCTTTAAAATAACATAGATTTGGTCAAAATATTTAAAAATGCAAATTAAAAATACTGGCTAAATAATGAAGTTGGCCGGCCAACGAAAAAAAACAAAATAGGCGGCAATCCGATCTTTTTTTTTTTCGAGTTATAGAGTATTGTTCATGCTTCCTTGTATTATTTCTTTAGCCAATTCCTGTTTTTATTTTTATTTTCCTTGTATTCGTAATGAAAAGCACAGTGTTTACCTCGGGTGAAAGACTTATTTTGTCCCTCGAACTATTAGCGCCCTCGCTACGCTCGGGCGCCAAACCCCGTCTCGGGAAAAATAAGTCACTTTCACCACTCGTGTAACAATGTACTATTACACACCGCCTCGATTGAGGTATTGTTCAGTAAGTATTTCAAAATTATTTGAAGGTTTCTTTGACAGTTTTTCAATATTAATTCCCATTTACCAAATATTGAGCTTCATTGTGGCCTTTTTTTACTTAAGTAGCAAGATTCATCCTTTAAATTAGATCCACATTATAAATGGTTTATTATAGGCAATAAATAGTTATTTACTATTCAAAATCAATATAATTAATTTAAAAATAAATAAAATAAAAATCTAAATTGAGTCTCAAACCACGCACCACTAATTGTGCACCTGGGTGCACAATTAGTGGTGCGTGATTAGACTGGTCTAATAACAACTTAATTATTTGAATTAAAAATCCTTATAAGAATTTTCATCAGTACCAAAAAGAAAATAAAAGTTTATGCCACTTTTGCTGAAGATGTCTACGATGCCGGTTTAATAAATTTAGTAACAGAACTTCTTACTATTTTATCTAAAAAGGTAACTAATAGTTAATTAATTTCGCAAAAAATAATAGGTTACGTGAGCCGCCGTATCCGATGTTTCATATCAATAAAAAAAACATCACTTTTATTTTATGAGTTCCGTAGTATCGAAAAGTGGCGGGATGTCTACGGAACTCTAGAGTATGCGTAGTCCGACATGCATTTGGCTGGTTATATTTATCTATGGGTCTGGCAAAGCCCGTAACAATTATTATATTATTTTAAATAAATCAAATGTTTATAATATGTTTTATTTACAATGAAATTGAACGTGAAAGAAATTTATTTAAATAGTTAATGTATTTATATATAATATTTTTATAAACATCGTTTATTTATTGTTTTAAATATTTACTATTTTTAGGATAACTCTTTACTAAGATTTAAAAATGTAAAGTCAATAGCACAAGTGCGTAATAAGCTGCTTTATGAACCTAAAAGCAGTGCGATATGGGCCACCCTATGAGCAAGTGTGTTTAAATAATTTATAATTCTTACTAGTTGTTAAAATTCCATATCCGTCTATAGATTATTTCCTTTTTGTTTTTCAAAAACATTCGCCAAACATTCGCATAGATTCTTGCGAATGCGAATGCGAATGCGAATGTCAAAAAATATGCGAATATTCGCGAATGCGAATGCGAATGCGAATATTCGTTACATCACTAGTATGCACTAAAAAGCTAGAAATAACTAGAGACCTTGTAATTCCTTTCATTTGGAGTCGGCGCCACCATCTTTACACTACGTTAGGACTACTTCTTAGGTATCTACCTACCCCCTACTTACTTGAATTGTCACCGACTCCAAATGAAAGAAATACTAAGATTGCTGACATAATTTAAGAATCCCATTTACTATAATAATAATACTATAATATCGCCAGACTGACACACTAACTGTACGGTCCCAAACTAAGCAACGCTTGTACTATGGGTACCATACAATAGACTGGGGGCGATCCCAGTGACACCCAGATCTGGGCAAATTACGAAAAGGCCATTTCCAAAATTTGCCCCGGCGGGAATCGAACCGCGCAACCACCATGTGCAGTGAGCCGAGCGGCCTACGTTCGAACCACTGCGCTAAGCGGTCGTCGAATTTGAAAGAGAATTCGGATTTATGCTCACCGAATATCCAGTTGACAATCGTCATAGAGCTGAGGGTGTTTAAAAAGTTACGTTTCTTGGCTATGAAGTCTTCGACGCATGCGCTGTGCTGCTCGATCGCCGACCTGGACGGGACCAGAACAAACTTGGAACTTACCACAAACAATTATAATAAAATTATTACGTGACAATTATTTCATTATTAAATACTTGTATGTAACTTAGATTACGGCCTGAATCCCCCTAGTTGTGAGGGGAGGCCCATGCCCAGGAGTGAGACGTCAAAAGGGCTAAACTATAAAACTATATTGTATGTAATACACACCATATTTTTAGAAAATAAATAATATAATTTCATTTCATTGCATTCGAGATCAAATATAATAAATTATTCCTCTTTATGTACATAACAAACTCGTCAACGATCCCCCTGATGTTAAGCAGGCACCGAAACTTATAGATGCTTGCGATACCAAAGGCATTGTTCGCACGCTGTCGACCTGATGGCGACTGGGACAGAGGGACGAGAAGTGCTTGCGGTACTGGCTCTCTCAAATATCGTAACGAAACACAGCAATAATCACTACTTTACGGCGATCTTCTGTGACAGGGCGGTTCTACCCCGATCAATCCCGCCTGTATGAGCAGTAGTAGACAACGGCCTCGTATCACACCCAGCAAGGAATATGTCGAGTTACCATTTACCTCAGTTTAAAACATAACTAGTTTACGCCCGCGACTTCGTCCGCGTAGACTTATGTAAAGTATTCTTGTGTTAATCCAGGTTATGAACTATCTGCGTTCCAAATTCCATCCAAATCCGTTCAGTAGTTTTTCCGTGAAAGAGTAACAAACATACATCCTCACTCACAAACTTTCGCATTTATAATATTATTATATAAGTAGGATATACAGGGTGTAAGGGGTATCGTAACGAAAACTGATACCATGGATTCAACACATGATTCTGGACCTCCCAGAGTTGGAATTTTCTATCGATATTTTCATGAATTATGCTAAAAAATTGCAGCATTTCCAAATTGATTTTATCATGAAAGGCATGCTCAAGCGTATCGAGCATTAATTCACATAGCAGTTTATGTTTAGAATAGTAATTATTGATTGATTTACGTAAAATCACTAGATATCCGTTTGTATAACGATTTAATGCTAAAGTCAATTTAACAACGCTGTAAAAATATAGCTTAAGGCTAAAGCGCCCATCTAGCCCGCGAAATTCAAATTTTTTGAGTTCTTTTAGAATTTTTTCAAAAACTGACTATAATAAAAGACAAATTTTGTAATTCGCGAAAAAGACCGTGTGCAGTGCCTTTATTAATATATCCAACTTACTCTAAACATTTCAAGAACGACAGCTATCCAGATAATCTGGCAATTTTTGTATATTTTGTGATTTACTAGTATCATTTTATTGTCTGATTTTGAAAAATTTCTAAAAGAACTCAAAAAATTTGAACTTCGCGGGCTAGAGAGGCGCCTTCACCTTAATTCATGCAACTATCGTCGGAAAATTCCAACTCTGGTGGGTCCAGAATCATGAGTTGAGTCCATGGTATCAGTTTTCGTTACGACGCCCCTTACACCCTATACTAGGTGAAACAGAATGGGTATACTATATTTTTTGGCAACTTTACTTAAAGGTTTTGTAGACTTGTGAAATCTGTCAACAGCTGTATCCCTGTAACACCTTTTGTTTTCCCTCCAAAGCTGATAGTATTAGAACTGCAAAGTTAAGTTTTGAAAAAAAAGTATACCCTTTCTGTTTCAACCTGTATAAATACCTGAGTACATAGCTGGGTATCTTGGAACATATCTGTCGGTAGGTGAGCAGCGACTGCGCCGGGGACAGGATCAGGTGGGCGTCGCTAGCACGGGACACGCCCTCTGACACAACACATTTAATTTCACATCAAAAATCTTTTCACTCATGTTAACCGACAAAGCACTTACGAACAGTCAGAATCTACTGATGACCGATTTGGTCCAACAATTTAGGAAGTGTTCTGTGACAAACACTCGTACAGTATAATTATTATATAACTAGCTGAGCCCGCGACTTCGTCCGCGTGGAATTTAACTTAACAAAAAAGCCCGATCCCGCATTCTGAGCCCGCACGACAGGACCCATTTTTTAATTTTTTTTAATTTTGTTTTTCTAAAATAAAAGTATCCTTAAGTACTGGTTATAACATCAGCTATCTACCAGTGAAAGTCCCGTCAAAATCTGTCCACCCGTTTCGGAGATACTCTTTGATTTCATGTGTTTTAATTTTTTACGCGGAACCCTAATAGTTTTTCTCAAATTAAAGTAGCCTAAGTTACTCCCTGTAACATCAGCTATCTGCCAGTGAAAGTCCCGTCAAAATCGGTCCAGACGTTTCGGAGATTACCCGGAACAAACACACAGACAGACAGACAGACAAAAAAATTTTTAATCGTGTATGCTATAGGTGTCGTATGTACTTTCATATGCATTTAGTGAAAAGGTGTTATTTTGATATTACAAACAGACACTCCAATTTTATTTATTTGTATAGATATTGTATAGATATAAATATAGATACTAAGAGCAGGTGATTTGGTACACAGACCAATAAGAAAGACACCGCTTACCTCCACCTAGTATGAGAATGCAATCGTCAAGCTCGAGCCGAGAATGGACCAATCAAAATGTCAGACACATGCAGTGGCAATGCATATGTCATGTGTATTGCTTATTGGACTTTGTTTTATTATTACTAGTCTTACTTACCATCCAGGTTGTGTACAGTTTGTATCAGGGTCAGAAGCCGTTCGTGGTCTTCGAGGAACTCAATGATACCGCAGTCCTCGCTCAGAGGGGTCACCTGCCAACAGAATATACAGGTTCTTTTAAAAGACCCTCATAATACTGGCCGTCAATAGTCAGTGCCGGATTTACAAATTTCCTAAATAGCCTATACCTTGGCTGTAAAGTTTTTGGCGCCCTTGCCTCTACAATTGTCATGTCATTGTAAACTGAATGTACAATGACACGTGAGAGGGGAAAGTCATCGGCAGAATTTGTTGTAGAGTTCTATCTGTAAAACATCAGAAAACCGTTATACAGAAATCTTTTAATTTCTATGAGGGAGCAAAGAAGTATAATAATTCGTTCGCCAAATTTTCCGCCCTAGGCTCCAGCCTACTCAGCCTGCTGGTAAATCCGCCACTGTCAATAGTTTAATGTCCAGGACGGGGATCGAACTCTCTTCTAGCTTCTTATAGCTGAGTGGTGCCGCCGCCAGCTGCCGTAGAGCGCCCCCTCTAACCACTAGGCTATTGCCGTCGCCTCTAACTTATTTTCTGTTCTATATTATATAAACAAAGTTGGGTTAGTTGAACTATTTATAACTCAAAAACGGCTGGACCGATTTTTATGATCTTTGATTTGTTGAATCTGTGGAATAACTATTAAAAAATAGGAAAAAGATAAAACACAAGATAATTAAATTCTGACGCGGTTCGACGTTCATCAGATTAGCTAGTAAAATCAAACTCAAAATTGTTTTATTCATGTAAGCCAACAAAGCATTTATGAACAGTCAGAATCTACCACCGGCTCGGAATGCCGCTTCCACTGAGAAGAACCGGCGAGAAATTCAATGGTTACTCTTTTGAATGTAATAAGTAGTAAGTAGAGGAGGGTGTTGTACTGACGCTGTAGCCCTGGTGGGCGGGCGCCAGCGCGTGGGCGGCGCGCTGTAGGGCGGCGGCGGCGCGCAGGCTCTCCCCGCCCTTGCGCAGACGCCGCGTAGAGAATATAATAAGTAGTAGAGGAGGGTGTTGTACTGACGCTGTAGCCCTGGTGGGCGGGCGCCAGCGCATGGGCGGCGCGCTGTAGGGCGGCGGCGGCGCGCAGGCTCTCCCCGCCCTTGCGCAGACGCCGCGTAGAGAATATAATAAGTAGTAGAGGAGGGTGTTGTACTGACGCTGTAGCCCTGGTGGGCGGGCGCCAGCGCATGGGCGGCGCGCTGTAGGGCGGCGGCGGCGCGCAGGCTCTCCCCGCCCTTGCGCAGACGCCGCGTAGAGAATATAATAAGTAGTAGAGGAGGGTGTTGTACTGACGCTGTAGCCCTGGTGGGCGGGCGCCAGCGCGTGGGCGGCGCGCTGTAGGGCGGCGGCGGCGCGCAGGCTCTCCCCGCCCTTGCGCAGACGCCGCGTAGAGAATATAATAAGTAGTAGAGGAGGGTGTTGTACTGACGCTGTAGCCCTGGTGGGCGGGCGCCAGCGCGTGGGCGGCGCGCTGTAGGGCGGCGGCGGCGCGCAGGCTCTCCCCGCCCTTGCGCAGACGCCGCGTAGAGAATATAATAAGTAGTAGAGGAGGGTGTTGTACTGACGCTGTAGCCCTGGTGGGCGGGCGCCAGCGCATGGGCGGCGCGCTGTAGGGCGGCGGCGGCGCGCAGGCTCTCCCCGCCCTTGCGCAGACGCCGCGTAGAGAATATAATAAGTAGTAGAGGAGGGTGTTGTACTGACGCTGTAGCCCTGGTGGGCGGGCGCCAGCGCATGGGCGGCGCGCTGTAGGGCGGCGGCGGCGCGCAGGCTCTCCCCGCCCTTGCGCAGACGCCGCGTAGAGAATATAATAAGTAGTAGAGGAGGGTGTTGTACTGACGCTGTAGCCCTGGTGGGCGGGCGCCAGCGCGTGGGCGGCGCGCTGTAGGGCGGCGGCGGCGCGCAGGCTCTCCCCGCCCTTGCGCAGACGCCGCGTAGAGAATATAATAAGTAGTAGAGGAGGGTGTTGTACTGACGCTGTAGCCCTGGTGGGCGGGCGCCAGCGCGTGGGCGGCGCGCTGTAGGGCGGCGGCGGCGCGCAGGCTCTCCCCGCCCTTGCGCAGACGCCGCGTAGAGAATATAATAAGTAGTAGAGGAGGGTGTTGTACTGACGCTGTAGCCCTGGTGGGCGGGCGCCAGCGCATGGGCGGCGCGCTGTAGGGCGGCGGCGGCGCGCAGGCTCTCCCCGCCCTTGCGCAGACGCCGCGTAGAGAATATAATAAGTAGTAGAGGAGGGTGTTGTACTGACGCTGTAGCCCTGGTGGGCGGGCGCCAGCGCGTGGGCGGCGCGCTGTAGGGCGGCGGCGGCGCGCAGGCTCTCCCCGCCCTTGCGCAGACGCCGCGTAGAGAATATAATAAGTAGTAGAGGAGGGTGTTGTACTGACGCTGTAGCCCTGGTGGGCGGGCGCCAGCGCGTGGGCGGCGCGCTGTAGGGCGGCGGCGGCGCGCAGGCTCTCCCCGCCCTTGCGCAGACGCCGCGTAGAGAATATAATAAGTAGTAGAGGAGGGTGTTGTACTGACGCTGTAGCCCTGGTGGGCGGGCGCCAGCGCGTGGGCGGCGCGCTGTAGGGCGGCGGCGGCGCGCAGGCTCTCCCCGCCCTTGCGCAGACGCCGCGTAGAGAATATAATAAGTAGTAGAGGAGGGTGTTGTACTGACGCTGTAGCCCTGGTGGGCGGGCGCCAGCGCGTGGGCGGCGCGCTGTAGGGCGGCGGCGGCGCGCAGGCTCTCCCCGCCCTTGCGCAGACGCCGCGTAGAGAATATAATAAGTAGTAGAGGAGGGTGTTGTACTGACGCTGTAGCCCTGGTGGGCGGGCGCCAGCGCGTGGGCGGCGCGCTGTAGGGCGGCGGCGGCGCGCAGGCTCTCCCCGCCCTTGCGCAGACGCCGCGTAGAGAATATAATAAGTAGTAGAGGAGGGTGTTGTACTGACGCTGTAGCCCTGGTGGGCGGGCGCCAGCGCGTGGGCGGCGCGCTGTAGGGCGGCGGCGGCGCGCAGGCTCTCCCCGCCCTTGCGCAGACGCCGCGTAGAGAATATAATAAGTAGTAGAGGAGGGTGTTGTACTGACGCTGTAGCCCTGGTGGGCGGGCGCCAGCGCGTGGGCGGCGCGCTGTAGGGCGGCGGCGGCGCGCAGGCTCTCCCCGCCCTTGCGCAGACGCCGCGTAGAGAATATAATAAGTAGTAGAGGAGGGTGTTGTACTGACGCTGTAGCCCTGGTGGGCGGGCGCCAGCGCGTGGGCGGCGCGCTGTAGGGCGGCGGCGGCGCGCAGGCTCTCCCCGCCCTTGCGCAGACGCCGCGTAGAGAATATAATAAGTAGTAGAGGAGGGTGTTGTACTGACGCTGTAGCCCTGGTGGGCGGGCGCCAGCGCGTGGGCGGCGCGCTGTAGGGCGGCGGCGGCGCGCAGGCTCTCCCCGCCCTTGCGCAGACGCCGCGTAGAGAATATAATAAGTAGTAGA
Source organism: Notodonta dromedarius (assembly GCA_905147325.1). Lineage (NCBI taxonomy): Eukaryota > Metazoa > Arthropoda > Insecta > Lepidoptera > Notodontidae > Notodonta > Notodonta dromedarius. Next base: position 5,557,813 of record LR990188.1, read on the forward strand.
GGAGGGTGTTGTACTGACGCTGTAGCCCTGGTGGGCGGGCGCCAGCGCGTGGGCGGCGCGCTGTAGGGCGGCGGCGGCGCGCAGGCTCTCCCCGCCCTTGCGCAGACGCCGCGTAGAGAATATAATAAGTAGTAGAGGAGGGTGTTGTACTGACGCTGTAGCCCTGGTGGGCGGGCGCCAGCGCGTGGGCGGCGCGCTGTAGGGCGGCGGCGGCGCGCAGGCTCTCCCCGCCCTTGCGCAGACGCCGCGCCGCGCGCCCGTCCGACAGCCGCAGCCGCGCCAGGCACGGCCGCCGCGCCGCGTCCGCGAACACACACACCTGACACAACATTTGTCACAGGGTGCCCACTACTATGGGACCGTACCCATACTACGTGACCCGGTCAGGGTGGGAGGTCTTCAGAATACCGCACTTGGTCATATGGACGGGGCGGGGGGGGCTTAGGTTTTTGTCACGTGTAGTCAATATCCTCTAGGGAAATCTCGCGCTTTTATGGATTACTAGCTGTGCCCCGCGACTTCATCCGCGTAGTATTGGATTATTGTGTTAAAAAGTATCCTATATGTTAATCCCGGTTATAATCTATCTGTGTTCCAAATTTCATCCAAATCCGTTCAGTAGTTTTTGCGTGAAGGAGTAACAAACAAACATACATACATACATACATACATACATACATACATACATACATCCACACTCACAAACTTTCGCATTTATAATATTAGTAGGACTACATGAAAACTAGTGGGGGAGATCTTGGTATACACTACTGATGGTCACCAAGGGGGGAGGGTGAGTGGGTAAGAAATTGAAAAAAATGGGTCACGTAGTATGGGTACGTTGCCTAATTTTTGTTTTTTTTTTTTGAATGGACTATATGTTGTTGGCCAGAGTGGCCATAACAACTTCACCCGGACAGAGGGCGGGGCCAGGCGGGCAGCTAGCTCAAGGGCGCCACAAGGGACACGACCTCGGCTTGGGCCGCTGCCAGGAGAGGTGGCGAGGGTCAATCTACCACCGGATCGGAACGCGACGTTGCCTAATGTATTGGTTGTATCACTACGTAGTTAAATAGCGATGTGGTCACACGTACACTTAAGCCCGTATAAATAAAATCTATCTCGAGTCTGAGAGCGGAAAGAAAAAAGTAATTTTGGAAAAGAAAAAGGCAATTTTTGGAAAAGAAAAAGAAAATTCTGGGAAAACAAAAAGGTTTTTTTTTTTTTGAAAAGATAAATGAAATTTTTCACGTTAACAAAAATATTAGTTTTAGGAGGATAAGTACTATTATTTTTTCTTAATTTTGTTTTTGACCTCGACTGAGAAGATCCGGCAAGAAACACAGCTGGCTTGTCTTACATAGAGTATTATTATTTTTTTCAATCACCAGTTGCTTGCTTGACGCAATTGTTGTTGCTTTGTCATGCTTATGTCATAAGTAGGAACTAGGAACCACACTGGATTATTGGGTTATTATGTAAGACCAGTTGTTATATTAATAACTAGCGGCCCGCCCGGCTTCGCACGGGTACATTGCGGTTACATTATTCGAGTTCTAGTAAGGATCCCTATTTTTTAAATATATTATAGCCTATGTCACCCGGGGATAGTATAGCTTTCCAACAGTGAAAGAATTTTTCAAATCGGTTCAGTAGTTTCGGAGCCTATTCATTACAATCAAACAAACAAATTTCCTCTTTATAATATTAGTATGATATTTTAGCTCTTTTAACGCCCCTCTCCTAAGCACGCGCCTCCCCTCACTACAAGGGGGATTCAGGCCGTAACCGACCACGCTGACCCAGTGCGGGTTGGCGGATTTCACATGTCTTTAGAAAATTGTTTAGATTTCCTAAGACATGCAGGTTTCCTCACGATGTTTTCCTTGTGATAAATCATAAAGAAACTATGATTCACACATGGATTTCTAAAAACCCAGAGGTGTGTGCTTAACCAATCGGCTATCACTACTTTTATTATTGTTAAATAATAAATAAACTATACAAAGTCGTTTCCACTGACCTCATCGTCGAACTTGACTATAGAGACAGTGTCGGGTATCGCGAGCAGTCTCCGGAGCGCTCTCTCGTGCTCTCTCAGAGTGTCGGTAGAGCAGAGAGCGGGGCACAGCTGTGAGAGTCGGAGTGTAGAGCGTACCGGCTTGGCGGCCAGCTCGCTCTTGATATCCATCAGTGTACGAGACGTGTGAGCCGTGTTATCTAGAACAATTGACAGGCTGACTCGTCGGGCTAGTATCACACAGAAGAAGCAGCTAACATAGCTGAGTTTCGTGTGATGTGTAAGATAGCCGGAATATCGACCCCCTCTCCTCAACTCAAACTCAAAATTGTTTTTATTCATGTGCGCCAACAAAGCATTTATGAACAGTCAGAATCTACCGTCGGCTCGGAATGCCGCTTCCACTGAGAAGAGCCGCCGAGAAACTCAATGGTTACTGTTTACAATAGAATAAAAGATGGTGTACATTTTCAGGAACAGCAACAGAATGTGAGCAGGCGACACCATTGTCACAAAATAAGTAAATAGTAATCAAAACTCACTAAGATTTAGAAATTTAAATTAGAAAGCTAGTTTAGTGAGGTGTGCATACCTACTCACACTTTACATTCATTTTAATGTTTACAAACCAAAATAAGCACTACATAGTATAAAACAAAGTCGCTTCCCGCTGTCTGTCTGTCTCTATGTATGCTTAGATCTTTAAAACTACGCAACGGATTTTGATGCGGTTTTTTAATAGACAGTGATTCAAGAGGGGTTTATACGTATAATACATGCATAGTATAGTAGAGAGACACTGATAAAAACAACCCGTGCGAAGCCGGGCCGGGTCTCTAGTCTATACAAATAAATAAAATTGGAGTGTCTGTTTGTAATATCAAAATAACACGTTTTCACTAAATGCATATGAAAGTACATACGACACATATAACAAAAACGCGATTTAAAAATTTTTTGTCTGTCTGTCTGTCTGTCTGTCTATCTGTCTGTCTGTCTGTCTGTCTGTCTGTCTGTCTGTCTGTCTGTCTGTCTGTGTGTTCGTTCCGGGTAATCTCCGAAACGGCTGGACGGATTTTTACGGGACTTTCACTGGCAGATAGCTGATGTTTTAAGGAGTAACTTAGGCTACTTTAAATTTAGAAAAACAATTAGGGTTCCGCGTAAAAAAATAAAAACACATGAAATCAAAGAGTATCTCGGAAACGGCTGGACCGATTTTGACGGGACTTTCAGTGGTAGATAGCTGGTGTTTTAAGCAGTAACTTAGGCTACTTTTATTTTAGAAAAACAAAATTTAAAAAATGGGTCCTGTCGCGCGGGCTCAGATCGCGGGAGCGGGCTTTTTTGTTAAGTTAAATTCCACGCGGATGAAGTCGCGGGCTCAGCTAGTTATAAATAAGACAGGTGGATAAGAAGTTAATTGCTTTGGTGTGATGCCTTCCATGCTAAATAAGTGTGTTTGTTGACTTCTATCCCACTCCCCTTAAGGTGAGAAACGTGTGGGAATTTACTGAATAGGCTGATTGCACAGACCAATAAGACAAGACACCGCTTACCTCCACTATTGTATGAGAATACATTCGGGGGAGACAGCGGATTTTGATTGGTCCGTTCAAGGCCGACCCGTGAATTGACCAATCAAAATGTCAGACATATACACAAAATGTACTAGGTGAAACAGAAAGGGTATACTATTTTCTTGCAACTTAACTTTGTAAATCTCAAACTATCGGCTTTGTGGGACAGTTGAAGTACTAAAGGTTTTGTAGACTTGTGAAATCTGTCAACAGCTGTATCCCTGTAACACCTTTTGTTTTTTAAGTTTCCTCCAAAGCTGATAGTTTTAGAATTACAAAGTTAAGTTTTGAAAACAAAGGTATACTCTTTCTGTTTTAACCTGTATATGCAGTGGTATAAGTCGCGCCAATAAAGAAGCGAATCTAAAATGGCGGCACTGGTAGTTCTCTCTCGCTTGCACACTATTGCTATCTTTACTCACACACCGCCGTACTGCATACAAAAAAATCTGTCGGGATTGTTGTTCTCACGCTCGTCTTGACGCGCTCGGTTCTTTCAAGTTATTATTTAAATTTTGTTAAGTATACAGATATTTATTGTTATTATTATTTTCTCGTTTTTGTTAATTGTCGTTACTGTTACTATTTTATTATGAGTGGATATTCCAACAAATTGCTTTTTTGTTGACCTTGCCATCTGTCACAGCAAGTATATAGACGCCATTTTAAATTCGTTTCTTTATTGGCGCGGGTTATAATACGTATGTTAGGCGAGCGAGGGTGCCCAGCTGTGCGGCGTCTATGGCTGATTTCCACAGAAGCAAGCTTTCTTTAGACTCGTATTAATAAATTGATCTCAAGTCTGAGACTGATTCTGGAAATGACATTGTCCAGTACAACATGACATGTCAAAAGCGTACTCAAGATCGTTCTCAGACTTGAGATCGATTTATTATTACGGCCTTTAGTTTAGTTTAGTTTTGATGACTCACTGTACTCGTAGAGCGCGTATAGTTTCGTCTTATATTTCGTTAACAATTTATAATCGGACCCCGCGTATGGGTTCTCAAAGATCTTCGCTTTCATCGTGTCGAAGGTGGTCTTCCAAGCAACCGCATCTGAAAAGGTACAGTAATATTTAGAAGAATTAATTACATAAGGTAGATAAGTATGTTTTATATTAATGTCAAATTCACAGGGTTGCCAACATCGAGGCTGTGATTTGAAGGATGTAAAATATAACATGTTACAATGTTATAAACATATACGAACATGCCGCTCCTCCAGATCCGTTCACACGTCAGTAAGTTATACGACAGTGTTACAGAACAATGTTGTATAACATGTTATGTAACAATGTTATCCCTAGTCTCAAGTGGAGTGTCACTATTTTATGGACACTAAATCACGTAATCATGTACACGTTTTCTTTTCCTCTTGCGGTGCCTCTCCCTCCACTAATACCATGTTTCCCCAGTGCAAACTCACGATTGCATAACCATGTAAAACAACATGTTGTATGACAAAGTTTCACTGCATGTTGTATAACAAAGTTGCACAACATGTTGTGTAACAAAGTTACACAAGAAGTTGTAAAACAATGTAGTACAACAAGTTGTATAACAATGTTCGACAAAATATTGCATAACAAAGTTGCACAACATGTTGTATAACAAAGTTGCACAACATATAAACAGGTCAGTCACCGTTGGCTTTGACCGCCCTGTGCAACATCTCGACGTAATGCCAGAGGGTGTAGCCGGCGTCGGCGATCAGTTGCAGCTGCAGCCGCGCCGCGCCCTCCGCGCCCCCCGCGCCCCCCGCCGGCGGGGGCTGCCGCGCCGGGAACGAACCCAGGACCCGCTGGACGTGCTCCAAGGTGAACGAGTCCAACTTGTCCATGGTGCGTTCGAGCTAAAACGCAAAAAAAATATTTGCAAATACATTTAGTTAAAACTGCCAAGCGACAATTAAATAAATATCGCCAGACGAACAAACCAACTGTATGGTCCCAAACTAAGCAACGCTTGTACTATGGGTACCGTACAATGGACTGGGGGCGATCCCAGTGACACCCAAACCAGGGCGAATTACGAAAAGGCCATTTCCGAAATTTGCGTGAGTTGAATCAATGGTATCAGTTTTCGTTACGATGCCCCTTACACCCTGTATACATATAATAACTAAAATTGAAAATTTTAAAACCCCGATGGGACTTTTTAAACTACAAAAGAGCTGATAATCTTCAAACGGCTGAACCGATTTACATGAAACATAGCTAAGAACACTCTTGATCAGAAGACCTTTCTAACAAAGAAAACAAAATTAAAATCGGTTCATCCGCTTCGGCGCTACGATGCCACAGACAGACACAGATACACATGTTAAACATATAACACCCCTCTTTTTTCGTCGGGGGTTAAAAATGTTACCTTGTCGAGGAGATTTCTCGCCGTGACGTCACTCAGCATCCCACCCAGAGACTCCAATCTGTTCAGTACTATCGAGAACAGCATGTCATAGTTATCCGTCAAATTGTATTCTATCTGGTAGCCTATAATTTCCACCATTTTGGATATTATCACATCTTTGTCATCTGAAAATAGAACGGATGCCGGATTATTTGGATAATAAATGGATATACATAAATAAATAAGTCTTTTTGACGTCCCACTCCTGGGCACGAGCCTCTCCCCAATACGAGGGGGATTCAGGCCGTAATCCACCACGCTGGCCCAGTGCGGGTTGGCGGATTTCACATGACCTTCGAAAATTGGTTACGATTTTCTGCGGGTTCGATTCCAGTCGGGGTAAATTATGGAAATGGTATTTTCATATTTGTCACCGGGATCGCCCCCATCGTCGGGATCGTCGCTTAAGTTAGAACTATACAATTAGGCCCCTATTAAAAAAACAATCTCAAGTCTGAGAGCGATCTTGGAAATGTCATTCTTATGTCAAAGCGTACTCAAGATCGCTCTCAGACTTGAGATCGATTTATTAATACGGGCCTTAGTGTCTAGGGATCTTTATATTATACTAGCTGACCCGATAGACGTTGTCCTGTCTTAACTTTGAATATTGAATTCGAATTGTTCCGCTCAACTTTATAATTTTTTTATTTCATAAGACCCTTCTCCTGAGAATAATAAACACAACGCGTGATGCGATGACCAAGGAAATAGAGATTCAATTTTTATATACAGGTTGAAACAGAAAGGGTTATACTTTTTTTTCAAAACTTAACTTTGTTAATCTAAAACTATCGGCTTTGTGGGACAGCTGAAGTACTAAAGGTTTTGTAGACTTGTGAAATCTGTCAACAGCTGTATCCCTGTAACACCTTTTGTTTTACAAGTTTCCTCCAAAGCTGATAGTTTTAGAATTACAAAGAAATAAATATTGAAATAAAGTATACCCTTTCTGTTTCAACCTGTATATATAGATTATTATTTATATTAGTAATTTTTTTGTAACATACCCGCGTCGCCCGCGCACATCTCGTCGTAGTGGACGAGAGCTAGATCATAGAAGGACTTGAGCACTGATGCGTTGCCGCGCGGCCCCGGCCCCGCCCAGCCGCGGCACTCGCTGTTGCACGAGGACACCTCGCGCATTATATCGTCCAGCTTCGATGTCGGTAATGCTATAATATGAAACATTATGGTGAAGGCGCCTGTCTAGCCCACGAAATTCAAAATTTTCGAGTATTTTTATAGATTATCCAAAATCTGAAAACATTTAAGACAACATTTTGTGATTTGCGACAAACACAGTATGCAGTGCGTTTATTAATACATTTATTTTACTCTAAATATTATCACGGTGGATATGATACTAGTAAATCACTAAATATACAAAAATTGCCAGATTATCTGGATAGCTGTCGTTCTTGAAATGTTTTAGAGTAAGTTGGATATATTAATAAATGCACTGCACAAGGTCTTTTTCGCGAATTACAAAATTTGCCTTTTATTATGGTCAGATTTTGAAAAATTTCTAAAAAACCTCAAAAAATTTGAACTTCGCGGGCTAGATGGGCGCTTTAGCCTTATAGAAAGTTAAACCGACTTCTAGACGATGAGTGAGAGAGTCGGAAGAACACCCCGACCCCTCCCCCTTCGTCTATTCCGCCACAAAAACGCGATTTAAAAAAAAAATGTCTGTCTGTCTGTGTGTGTGTTTGTTCCGGGTAATCTCCGATACTGCTGGACCGATTCTGACGGGACTTTCTCTGGTAGATAGCTGTTGTTATAAGCTGTAACTTAGGCTACTTTTATTTTAGAAAAAAAAAGTAAAAAAATGGGTCATGTCGCGCGGGCTCAGAACGCGGGAGCGGGCTTTTTTGTTAAGCTAAATTCCACGCGGACGAAGTCGCGGGCTCAGCTAGTAAGTTATAAAAAACGAAATCATTCATCTTTCTCACAAAACCTTAAACATACCAACAAAATCCTCGCCCATTTATCCCTTGAAAATATAAAAAAATATTGAACGCATAAACAAAATGCGTTGATTTTTATTATTTTTAGATTGCAAACAATTTTAGAACACAAAATTTTAACAATAAATAATTTTGGTCATATAACCTATTATGACACTTATTTATATACCAGGATAGAACCGGGATCCTCTCGGTTACAAAACCAGCTAACTACCAAACTATTGACGCTTACTTACATTTTAAGTCGTAGTTCAATTGTAGAATCAACTTCTCCATTCCAATGATGACTTCCGGCGAAGAGTACTCACTGAACATCGGTAGGTACTTCTCTGCAACAATGAAAGGCACATCACTTATTGACGATCGTGGGCGCGGGTTCGATTCCTGTCGGGACAATGGTGATGATGACTTTGTTGACTTTGTAATTATTGACTATATAAGCAACTGGCGATAAAAAAATTATAATAAATGTAAAAAGACAAGTCCGCTGAGTTTCTCGCCGGATCTTCTCAGTCGAGGTCGCGTTCCGATCCGGTTGTAGATATAAGAAAAAAAAATTGACAATTTGTAAGTGCCCCCGTAGGCCTAAACAAAATAAACGATTTTAATTTGAATATTGCATTATTTTATTTGTTGTGATTTATAATTACGACTAGTGAAATAATTGGCAAAATAAACTTTGTTACACAGACCTTGTGGAGAGGGACAAGGGGTGGTTGCGGTTCGATTCCCGTCGGGGTAAATTTCTGAAAAGGCCTTTTCGTAATTCGCCCTGGTCTGGGTGTCACCGGGATCGCCCCCAGACCATTGTATGGGACCCATAGTAAAGATTTTTAATCTCGCAAACGGAATATCTGATAATAATAATATATGTTGTATGGAGACACCATGTTATTTGAAAATAACTTTTCAAAGATGTTGAGGTTACTATTAAAAAAATCCACTTTTACCAAGTTCAGGGAGGTACCTCAAAGAAAAATGCCACATTTTATATTTTTTTTAAAGTGATAGGTATATCTGTACCAAATTACGTCAACTTCCGACAAAGGCTGTACAAGTTCTGGCACTGTGACAGACTGGGACGGACGGACGGACGGACTGGATGATCTTATAAGGGTTCCTCGTAGGGACTACGGTGTCCCAAAAAGGGCAGCCCTGCCAGCCCCTTCATAAAACAGAGATGATGGTTACCTGCGGTGTTCAGTGCGTTCTTCAAGATGCTGTCATCATTGGTCGTGATGGCCATCGCTCTCATGGCCAGAACTTTCTGTTGCAGCCAGGCCAACGTCTCGTTGTCACAGAGGTCGCTGCAAGTCAATGATTCATGTTCAAATAATGATCCAAATTGATTGGCTACAGCTTATACTAGGTGAAACAAAAAGGGTATACTATTTCTTTGCAACGTGATGTGTGTGTGTGATGTGTGTATGTATGTATGTGTGTGTGTGTGTGTGTGTGTGTGTGATGTGTGTGTGTGATGTGTGTATGTATGTGTGTGTGTGACGTGTGTATGTATGTGCATGTGTATGTGTGTGTATGTGTGTGTGCATGTGTGAGTGCTCACTCCTTGTTCCGCTGTATGCAGTGCAGCACGGCGCGGGGCAGCCCCGCGGCGTTGGCGGCGGCGCACCAGGCCAGCTCCTGCGCGCGCAGGGCGCCGCCCCCGCCCCCGCCCCCGCCCTGCGCCTGCTGCCACGACCTGCATGTACACACCCCATGTATTATATAAAAATATAATTATAAACATCCTAACTAACATTATTAATGCCAAAGTAAATTTGTCTGTCAGTTTGGTACGTTATTAAGTCTAAACCACTAAACCAATTTAAATGATATTTGGTATAGTGACAGATCGGACCTTGGAAAAAGACATTAAATTATATAATCGAAATGTTCGTATAAATACCTGGATATTACTGATATTAATATAAAATGAAGGATATAACGAGTACCTGATCATGAGCCGGGCGGCCCACTCCGCCAGGCAGGCGGCGCGGGGCGGGCGGGGCGGGCGGGGCGGGCGGGGCGGCGCCCCCGGCCCCCCGCCCTCCGCCCCCCACGACACCGCCTCCGTCACCTGACACACACAGTGTAATAATGCATCCTGTATAACCGTTATACGGAGTGACGCGTAACATATTTAAAAATAATATAATAATAATAATTTAGCCCTTCTGACGTCCCACTCCTGGGCACGGGCCTCCCCTCACTGTGAGGGAGAAGCAGGCCGTAAGTGCGGGTTGGCGGATTTCACATGACTGTCGAAAATTGGTTAGATTTTCTAAGACATGCAAGTTTTTCCTCACGATGTTTTCCTTCACCGGAAGCAAGTGATAATCATTTAGAAACTATTTAGTTTAAAAAAACCCAGAGGTGCGAGCCAGGCTTTGAACCCTGGACCTGGTGCCCGCAAGACGCGCTTAACCAATCGGCTATCAATGCTATCCTACTAATATTATAAATGCGAAAGTTTGTGAGTGTGGATGTATGTATGTATGTTTGTTACTCCTTCACGCAAAAACTACTGAACGGATTTGGATGAAATTTGGAACACAGATAGATTATAACCGGGATTAACATATAGGATACTTTTTAACCCAATAATCCTACGCGGATGAAGTCGCGGGGCACAGCTAGTTAAATAAAATACAATACATATTTTTCCCATAAAATCTAAGACCACCCCCTCCATTTCCGTCCCCTTTACCCACTCCCCCCAGGTCGGCGACTACCCCCCCCCCCCCTGATGTTGTGTACTCACCGCGGACACGTGGAAGGCGCGCCGCGGCCAGCGCTCTGTCTCGCTCAGCCAGCGCATGCTGTCCCGCTCGCACCTACCGCCCGCCCCGTCCCCCCCGCACGCCGCAGCCGCAGCCGCCATCTTGTCGAACCACGACATGTCTGCGCACAGACAACACTACTTACTGCGACAAGTTATCAGAAAGCGAAATCTTTATAAGTATATAAAATGTATGTATTAGTGATGTAACGAATATTCGCATTCGCATTCGCGAATATTCGCATATTTTTTGACATTCGCATTCGCATTCGCAAGAATCTATGCGAATGTTTGGCGAATGTTTTTGAAAAACAAAAAGGAAGTTATCTATAGACGATAATGGAATGTTAACAACTAGTAAGAATTATACTCGTATATTATTTAAACAAACTTCCTTATAGGGTGGCCCTTATTGCACCGCTTTTAGGTTCATAAAGCAGCTTATTACGCACTATTGACTTTACATTTTTTAAATCTTAGTAAAGAGTTATCCTAAAAATAATAATTTAGCCCTTTTGACGTCCCACTGCTGGGCACGGGCCTCCCCTCAACATGAAGGGGATTCAGGCTATAATCCACCACGCTGGCCCAGTGCGGGTTGGCGGATTTCACATGTCTTTCGAAAATTGGTTAGATCTTCTAAGACATGCAGGTTGCCTCACGATGTTTTCCTTCACCGTAAGCAAGTGATAATCATATAGAAATTATGATTCGCACATAGATTTCGAAAAATCCAGAGGTGCGAGCCGGGATTTGAACCCAATACCTGGTGCCCGCAAGACGCGTGCTTTAACCAATCGGCTATCACTGCTAAAAATAGTAAACATTTAAAACAATAAATAAAGGATGTTTATTAAAATACATCAATACATTAACTATTTAAATAAATTTCTTTAACTTTCAATTTCATTGTAAATAAAACATATGATAAACATTCGATTTATTATATTTCAATTATTATATTTCAAATATGTAATATAATAATTGACACCGGCTTTGCCAGACCCATAGATAAATATAACCAACCAAATGCATGTCGGACTACGCATACTCTAGAGTTCCGCATATATCCTGCCACTTTTCGATACTACGGAACTCGTAAAATAAAATTGTAGTTTTTTTTATTGATATGAAACATCGAATACGGCGGCGCACGTAACCTATTAATTTCTGCGAAATTAATTAACTATTAGTTACCTTTTTAAATAAAATAGTAAGAAATTCTGTTACTAAATGTATCATAGACATCTTCAGCAAAAGTGACAAAAACTTTTATTTTCTTTTTGGACTGATGAAAATTCTTATAAGGATTTTTAATTCAAATAATTAAGTTGTGAGAAATAGGCGGTGAGAATTAACCTCCGAGAAATAGGCGTGTTATAAGTTTAACATTTGTATTTGTGTGTCTGTCTGTGGCGCCCAAACAAATGATACGATTTCAATTTTGATTTTTTTTAGAAAGGTGTTCTGATCCAGAGTTTTCTTAGTTATGTTTCACGAAAATCGATGCAACCGTTTGAAAATTATCAGCTGTTTTGTAATTTAAAAAGTCGTAGAATTTTTATTTTTTTTATTATTTTTGAAGTATATTAAAGTTTTTTAATTTTCAATTTAGGCTTTTTTATTTGAAAGTCAACATTCGCATTCGCATTCGCATTCGCGAATATTAAAGCCAAATATTCGCATTCGCATTCGCGAATGTCAAAAATCCAACATTCGTTACATCACTAGTATGTATGCGTGTGTTCATAATACTCCTCCTAAACGGCTTGACCGATTTCGATGAGGTTCGTTTTGGAACGTTCCCATATCATTTTTTTTCTAAATTGATGTGGGAATGAACGTTTCAACCTCGATTTTGGATGGGCGTCCTTATATTGAATAAGCCATCTTAATATATTATTTAATGTATATTTCTCCGCCTGTATATGCCTCGCGCTCTTTGATATGTGATTTAAAATGGTGGTACGATTGTTGTAAGACAATTTAATAAAAAAAAAAAAATCGACTCTTTTATTTATGCATCAAACGTCCCGCGCCAGCTCTGTTATTTATTTAATCTGGAAGATATGGTAATATAAGTGTAGCGTGACCGAGCGACCTGTAGTGATCTTCTCAGTCGAGGTCGCGTTCCGATCCGGTGGTAGATTGACCCTCGCCACCTCTCCTGGCAGCGGCCCAAGCCGAGGTCGTGTCCCTTGTGGCGCCCTTGAGCTAGCTGCCCCCCTGCCCCTCTGGCCCCGCCCTCTGTCCGGGTGAAGTTGTTATGGCCACTCTGGCCAACAACATATAGTCCATTAAAAAAAAAAAAAAAAACACCTGTAGTGAGATCCGCGGCGGTGCCGCGCGCCTGCAGGCAGCGCGCGAAGTCCCCGGCGCGGCTCCACAGCGGCGGCAGCGCGGCGCGGACGCGGCTCCTGTGCTGCGCCCTGAGCGACTCCCAGTCCGACAGCTTACCGAACGCCGCTATCAAATCTAAAACATCCATCATTACCACTGAGCTTACTCCGCAATCAAGCGTCCGACGCTCCCATGTTAAGCAGTCACCGTAACCGTAGATGCTTGCAATAACAAAGACTCCACTCGCCCGTTGCCGACCCGAGGGGAAGTAGGTGGGAAGGGGGGGTTGGGTCTTCTGATTTTCTCACTCATCGCACGAAACGTATCTATACAAATAAATAAAATTGGAGTGTCTGTTTGTAATATCAAAATTACACCTTTTCACTAAATGCATATGAAAGTACATACGACACCTATTGCAAAAACGCGATTAAAAATTTTTTGTCTGTCTGTCTGTCTGTCTATCTGTCTGTCTGTCTGTATGTTTGTTCCGGGTAATCTCCGGAACGGCTGGACCGATTTTGACGGGACTTTCACTGCCAGATAGCTGATGTTATAAGAAGTAACTTAGGCTACTTTAATTTTAAGAAAACATATTGTTTTCTTATATTTACGCGAATACTACACATTGAAATAAAACTATTTTTCGGATTTCGTTCGGAAACGTCGGGAACATAAAGTTAATAAACGCGATAAAATCCGAAAAATCGTTTTATTTCAATGTTTAGGAAAACAATTAGGGTTCCGCGTAAAAAAATAAAAACACATGAAATAAAAAAGTATCTCCGAAACGGCTGCACCGATTTTGACGGGACTTTCACTGGTAGATAGCTGATGTTATAAGCAGTAACTTAGGCTACTTTTATTTTAGAAAAACAAAAAATATGGGTCCTGCCGCGCGGGCTCAGAACGCGGGAGCGGGATTTTTTTGTTAAGTTAAATTCCACGCGGACGAAGTCGCGGGCTCAGCTAGTCTATGTATAATAGTGTTGCGACCTTGAACTCAAACTCTATTTTTTTATTATACGGCGGGAACTTCTAAGTGATTTGGAACTCTGTGTTTGTGGAGAGCGTATATAAACCTTTTTACACCTAAACGGCATTTTGTACCTCGTCTACGTAACAATAGCTACGCTGATCTTCTGTAAGAGGGAGTCTCCATCGATTGACATCTTCAATACCAACGTTCATTAGTCGATGACGTAGTCTTGGGCCCGTTCACGTGACGTAGCTATCACGGGCAGTCAGTAGTATTGTTGTAGGTACCATGTTGGGACTGAAACACCGCTAACTACCCTCTCAAGGAACAAATGAGAATTACCTTCCAAATTGAACTCCTCGTTAGTCATCTCAACATCACAGGTTTCCTCCTTAGAAATCCTAAAAAAATAAGAAATAAAATCAAAATCGTCAAACCAAGACTCGTATTAATAAATCGAACTGAAGTATTGAGAGCGATCTTGGAAATGTCATTCCTATGTCGTGCCAGTACAAAATGGCACGTCAAAAGCGTACTCAAGATCGCTCTCGGACTTGAGATCGATTTATTAAAGCAGGCTCAACACACTAACTGTACGGTCCCGAACTAAGCAACACTTCCTACTAATATTATAAATGCGAAAGTTTGTGAGTGTGGATGTATGTATGTATTAGTGATGTAACGAATGTTGGATTTTTGACATTCGCGAATGCGAATATTTAGCTTCAACATTCGCGAATGCGAATGCGAATGTTGACTTTCAAATAAGAAACCCTAAAATGAAAATTAAAAAAAACCCCGATGCGAATACTTTTTAAATTACAAAAGAACTGATAATTTTTAAACGGTTGAATCGATTTTCGTGAAACATAGCTGAGAACACTCTCGATCAGAATACCTTTCTAAAAAGGAAACAAAATTAAAATCGGATCACCTGTTTGAGCGCTACGATGCCACAGACAGACACACAAATACACATGTTTAACTTATAACACGCCTATTTCTCGGGGGTTAATAAAGAGCGCGCAAAATATTATATTGGATTGACATTTCGTGTCGGCCGAACATAGGTTGAAAGAACGAAGTTAGTCACATAAAGTTAATTCGAAGAGATTTGTTTTGATTTGAGGGTAGTTTAGTGTTATTTCACTAATCAAATTTATTTTATATTAAAATTTTATTGAGTTAATATTTTAATCAGACTAACAAAAGCAATAGAGAAATATCCTATTTATAATTTAGTTGTCTACTTACTCAAGACACTTATTTTTTTTAATTTCAAATATAAGTAAATTAGTGCATTATGTGCAAGTGAGTTAAGTTACGATCGAGGCTGGTTTGAAGCTAGAGACTAACACGAGGGCTGTGCTGTGATGGAGCCAAGTGTGTAATTAACAATGCTCACGCATTTCATACGACATTTTACAACTTAATTTCGAGTAAAAAATATTTAGAGTACAATCTTAATTGAAAAAAAATCGCAATTCACGATTTTTTTTTAAGACCTACAGAATTGCAGGATGAATGAAAAATAAAACAACATGGCGCGCCGTAAGTCTTGAGGGTTGGTACTACGCAGGTGAAGTTGCGGGGCACAGCTAGTGTACAATAATCTTGCAAAATATCTCACCCTAGCTCAAACATTTCAGGACCATTGCATCTTAGCATCACCTCCTCATACAATAAGGTCGTTATTCCTATACCCTCGCTGCCTTTGGTATATTCCTTCAATGATTCCACTGATTCCTTGAATCTGTAACATACATAAGAAATATATGACTAAAAATGAATGGTTCCAAACTAAGCAACGCTTGTACTATGGGCACCGTACAATGGACTGGGGGTGATCCTAGTGACATCCAGACCGGGGTAAATTACAAAAAGGCCATTTCCGAAATTTAACCCAGCGGGAATCGAGCCCGCAACCACTAGGTGCAGTGAGTCCAGCGGCCTACGCTCGAACCACTGCGCCAAACGGTCGTCACGTAAAAGTGACAATTTGTGAGTGCCCCCGTAGGCCTAAACGAAATAAACGCTTTGACTTTGACATGATTCGTTTGATGTCTATGTTTTATTGCATAATCCAAACAAATATGATAAATGCGAAAGTAACTCTGTCTGTCTGTTTGCTACCGTTTCACGCCTAAACCGCTGTAGCAATTTCGATGAATTTTGGTATAGACATAGATTGGACGTCGGATAAGGACATAGGCCACTTATTGTCGCGATAATAAAACTTAAAGGGGTGTAATAGGATATGGAAGTTTGGTTAAAGCTAGTGACTCTATAAATAAAATAACTAAAATTGACAATTTAAAAAACCCCCGATGCGACTTCTTTTTGAACTATAAAAGAGCTGATAATTTTGAAACGTCTGAACTGATTTTCATGAAACATAGCTAAGAACCCTCTCGAACAGAATACCTTTCTTACAAAACAAAAACAAAATTAAAATCGGTTCATCCGCTTGGGCGCTGCGATGCTACAGACAGACTCACAGATACACATGTTAAACTTATAATACCCCTCTTTTTTTCGTTGGGGGTTAAAAATACAGATGTCTGGAATTCTAATTACGATCCGTGGTGCCTTGCAACTGGTCTTCAATCAGCTGTAACAGTCTTGTGTCTATGGCAATCAGCCCATACCAGCTATTTTTGTCTCCCGCTTTGCACCGGAGGGAAGTGGAAATTTTGTCTTCCAACTCCTCCTATTATTTCTTTCGATTAAACTCGTGCGGGTTCCAAGACAATTTAACTTTTCCCCGGGACTCGTCGAGGGTCAAACCTCGACGTCATTATTGGTCACCATCGTCGATCCTGGCTCACAGGAGTTACAGTGGTGGGAGTGTGTGGCGGGACTAGTCCCTATAAAAAAAATGTCTGAAAGCTATTATAAATAAAAACTTTAGAAATAGATGGCTGTGACGTCACCGCGAGTGTGACAGAGAAGGTCATAATACTCTCTCACTTACCCACTTATCTTGGATACGCCATCGATGAACACTCTACACAACTCCACTATTAATGGTGTCAAGTTGTTCGGCTTCCTCGTTAACAAATGCGCAAGGTACTCAGAAATGGTCGGCTCGAGATCGAACCCGCGACCGTCGGCTCTCAAACCCTTCGCCACTTCAACGCATAGCGTCTTACACGCGTCCGGATTCGTCTGAAAATGTGAGCACGTCGGCGAGGTCGAAATTTGGATGGGTTTTGTTTTTAAACAAAGTTCCTTTACGCGGCTTGCGATAGGTGTTACACGGTGGAAATCTCTACGCTTGAAAAGCGTTCTGCCACCTCCAGGTACTTTAATAAGTGCTAAAGATAATATGTCTAAACAATAATAGAGCCCTTTTGACGTCCCACTCCTGGGCACGGGCCTCCCCTCACTTCGAGGGAGATTCAGGCCGTAATCCACCACGCTGACCAATGGCGGGTTGACGGATTTCACATGTCTTTCGAAAATTGGTTAGATTTTCTAATATGTATATGCAGGTTTCCTCACGATGTTTTCATTTACCGTAAGCAAGTGATAATTATATAGAAATTACAATTCGCACATTGATTTCGTAAAACCCAGAGGTACAAGCCGGGGCTTGAACCCAAGACCTGGTGCCCGCAAGACGCGCGCTTAACCAATCGGCTATCACTGCTTAATGTGGCTATCACGAAATAACAATCTGTTTGGTTTCTTTTTAAGCTAAACTGTGATTTTTTTAACAACCATCAGAAAATATTTATGCCATTAGATTATTCCATTTGCGGTCAGTACATCAATTGTATCATTTAGAATAGAAGTATAGAATATGGGTTATTAAAAAAAAAAAACTTCACAAAACCTGGATGCACTAAAAAGCTAGTAATAACTAGGGACCTTGTAATTTCATTCATTTGTAGTCGGTGCCACTATCTTTACACTACGTTAGGACTACTTCTTAGGTACCTACCTACCCTTACTTCCTTAAAATGGCACCGACTCCAAAACACGGTTAAAAATGAGAACTTAAATAAAAATGTAACTTACCTTGGAAAAATCTAATAATGAATTTAAAATATCTATATTCGACATTTTAAAATCATCTTCATCTGTATTTACTGTGCCTGTAAACAAATAATAAATAATAATAATAAATATCGCCAGACTGACACACCAACTGTATGGTCCCAAACTAAGCAACGCTTGTACAATGGGTACCGTACAATGGACTGGGGGCGATCCCGGTGACACCCAGACCGGGGCGAATTATGAAAGTGCCATTTCCGAAATTTGCCCCGACGGGAATCGAACCCGCAACCACCCGGCGCAGTGAGCCCAACGGCCTATGTTCAAACCACTGCGTCAAGCGGTCGTGAAATAACATATAATTTTATTATGAGCCGATTTCATCATACTAATATTATAAAGACGAAAACTTTGTTTGTTTGATTGTAATGAATAGGCTCCGAAACTACTGAACCGATTTGAAAAATTATTTCACTGTCGGGAAGCTACACTATCCCCGGGTGACATAGGCTTTAATATATTTTCAAAAAAATTAGGGATCCTTACTAAAACTCGAATAACGTAACCGCAATGTACCCGGGCGAAGCCGGGGCGGGCCGCTAGTTGAATGTATACTTACATCAGATGAAAGGAATAACATTGACGGAAAGTAAAACTTAATAGCGTCAATACAGATTCTATTTTAACATTAGCGTCTAATAATATACAGGGTGTAAGGGGCATCGCAACGAAAACTGATACCATGGATACAACTCACGATTCTGGACCCCCAGAGTTAGAATTTTCATGAATTATGCTGAAATTTTTCAGCTTTTTAAATACAATTTTATCATGAAATCATTATACAAATCTATCTTAACGTGATCTTTCATTAATAAATTAATAAGTCATAAAAAACTGCAATATAAATTGAATTCAACACGCGCCGTCTACTCTATTATCTTCGTTTGAGTTGCTTACCTGCAACACTGGGCACTGTTAGTCTGTTTGTGCTCAAACTCATAGATGCTCCCTGGTAAGTACTCGCTTTCGGAACTGCTTTTGACGAGCTGGCTTCACCACTGAAATTAGATTTTATTTCATAGCGCGTCCCACTTCGAGACAAAGATCTGTGTGGGACGGCCATGTAAGTATGAGCAGGTATGCACATCACACTAAACTAGCTTTCTCATTTTATTTACAGTATTACATATATGATTATTATTTACTATTAGCTATTTAGTGGCAATGGTGTTGCCTGCTCATATTATTTTTTTATGCTGTTCCTGAGAATGTACACCTTCTTTCATTCATTGAAAAGAGTAACCACTGAGTTTCTTGCCGGCTCTTCTCAGTGGAAGCAGCATTCCGGACCGGTTGTAGATTCTGACTATTCATAAATGCTTTGTTGGCTTACGTGAATAAAAACAATTTTGATTTTGAATTTGAATTTTGACATGGGTCCACATAAAATAAAATAAGGTTTTATTGGCGAGGCACAATCACTTCTTATTTGTATATTAATTTGGCACACACAATTACACGTCCTGCCGGTACGGTGTTGGTGGAGGAGACAGAGAGAGTTGCTACTCTTATAACTAAAAACTACCATAATATAATTAAATAAATAAATAAATAAATAATAAATATCGCCAGACTGACACACCAACTGCACGGTCCCAAACTAAGCAAAGCTTGTACTATGGGTTACCGTACAATGGACTGGGGGCGATCCCAGTGACACCCAGACCCGGGCAAATTACGAAAAGGCCATTTCCGAAATTTGCCCCGGCGGGAATCGATCCCGCAACCACCATGGGCAGTGAGCCGAGCGGCCTACGCTCGAACCACTGCGCCAAGCGGTCGTCAATGCTGCAATTGCTGGCAATGTTGCCAACAGACCTCCCCTATGTAATTCTTCTCTACACATATCTGTTCTGGTCTATTTCTTCCCACAATCCCCCCAACCCCCCCCTCCGCCGAAAAGGTGTTAAACTCATCGCACCATCTCTTCTTTAGCCACCCCCCTTTTTATAGAACAAGTCTGTAAGCAAGCGTATAATCTGCCTGGTGTTAAGCGGATGCCCATATACAAGGTGACACATAATGGGTATACTATTTTTTTCAAAACTTAACATTGTAATTCTAAAACCAGCTTTCAGCTAAAATCAGCTTTGGAGGGAACTTGAAAAACAAAAGGTGTTATAGGAATACAGCTGTTGACCGATTTCACAAGTCTACAAAACCTTTAGTACTTCAACTGTCCCACAAAGCCGATAGTTTGAGATTTACAAAGTTAAGTTGCAAAAAAATAGTATACCCATTTTGTATCACCTAGTATATGCTTGCAATGCAATACCAAAGGCATTGCTCGCACGTTTCCCCCCTGACGAGGGAAATAGAGGGAAGGAAAAGTAGGGAGGGGTTGGTCTTATGTCTCTCTCGCTTATCATACGAAAGGCAGCTATAATAAGCTACTAAGGGTGGTAACGTTTTAATTTAGTGTCGCCAGTACCGCGCACCCTCACTGCATTTAACGAGCTCCTGGATTCCAACGCGTGCATGGATTTATTTGCGGATGAATGGGCGAAGATTTTGTTGGTATGTTTGAGATTTTGTGAGAAAGATGAATGATTTTAATAACTTGTAATGTATCTATAGTTAGGTTATTACTGTAATTGGCTTCTGGCCGTTCTATTTTAACTATAAATAAAAAAATGAGTACAAAGTTATGTTAGTTACATTTTATTAATAAGCAGCACTTTTTTTTTTAAAGGACTAGTCCCGCCACACACTCCCACCACTGTAACTCCTGTAAACCAGGATCGAAGATGGTGACCAATAATGACGTCGAGGTTTGACCCTCGACGAGTCCCGGGGAAAAGTTAAATTGTCTTGGAACCCGCACGAATTTAATCGAAAGAAATAATAGGAGGAGTTGGAAGAAAATATTTCCACTTCCCTCCGGTGCAAAGCGGGAGACAATATATATGTAGTTGGTATGGGCTAATTGCCATAGAAACAAGACTGTTACAGCTGATTGAAGACCAGTTGTAAGGCACCACGGATCGTAATATGACTAATTGGACCTAAACTCGTGAGCTGATTATACTTGATTCCAATAATAGGTATGGCAAAAGCGCTTGAACGCACGGAAATTGTCCCTGGTTTCCACAAGGTCTGTGTAATAAACTACTCCAGATGTCACTTGCAGGCTATTTAGCATAGTAGTCCATTCGATGTGCCAGAGACTGCACTCCCACAGGATGTGATGTACAGATTGTTCATGATTGTTTTGCGGCGTCGAGCATTGACAGAAAGGTGAAGGAACTAACGTGAAGTAGAATTATTTGCTCCTAAACAGCACTTACCTATCTGTGTCTCCTTGATCATGTTTGGTGTTGAACAATAGGTCGAGTAGTACCGCCCCACACACGGTCAGGTCCCAACTGTCACCGGACACTGCAGGCACGTATATGGTCATATAAAAACACTCCACGAATCTGTAACAAGAAAAAGTTAGAATTAAATAAACATCGCCAGACTGACACACCAACTGTACGGTCCCAAACTAAGCAAAGCTTGTACTAGGGGAAACCGTACTATGGACTGGGGGCGATCCCAGTGACACCCAGACCTGGGCAAATTACGAAAAGGCCACTTCCGAAATTTGCCCCGGGCGGGAATCGAACCCGCAACCACCATGTGCAGTGAGCCAGCGGCCTACGCTCGAACCACTGCGCCAAGCGGTCGTCAAAAATAAATAACTACAGGTCAGATTGTGTTTGGAACCCACGCACTGTTGAATGTCGACGCAGTCCATTAACCACTGGGCCGCTTTAACATACATACATAACATAATGGTGAAATTATCAACTGCTTGGCACAGTCGCCGAGCATAATCGATCTTGAGATCATACTTGAGTCTGAGAGCGATCTCGGAAATGCCATTCCTATGTCACACCAGTACAAAATTACATGTCAAAAACGTACTCAAGATCGTTCTCAGATTTGAGATCGATTGTATCCACATCATACATCAATATAGTGCACTGACCTCGTGGAGAGCTGGTGGTGCAGCCGGCCCCGCAGCGCGCCCCCCTCCCCCTCCCCCCGCAGCGCGGCGCGGCTGACCCCGGCCAGCACGCAGCTCGCCAGCTGGTCCCCGCGCGCGGCCGCCGCCAGCAATATAGTGCACTGACCTCGTGGAGAGCTGGTGGTGCAGCCGGCCCCGCAGCGCGCCCCCCTCCCCCTCACCCCGCAGCGCGGCGCGGCTGACCCCGGCCAGCACGCAGCTCGCCAGCTGGTCCCCGCGCGCGGCCGCCGCCAGCAATATAGTGCACTGACCTCGTGGAGAGCTGGTGGTGCAGCCGGCCCCGCAGCGCGCCCCCCTCCCCCTCCCCCCGCAGCGCGGCGCGGCTGACCCCGGCCAGCACGCAGCTCGCCAGCTGGTCCCCGCGCGCGGCCGCCGCCAGCAATATAGTGCACTGACCTCGTGGAGAGCTGGTGGTGCAGCCGGCCCCGCAGCGCGCCCCCCTCCCCCTCCCCCCGCAGCGCGGCGCGGCTGACCCCGGCCAGCACGCAGCTCGCCAGCTGGTCCCCGCGCGCGGCCGCCGCCAGCAATGGGGACGGTGCTGTCCTGGCCTTCTTCGCGGGAGGACACTCGGACTGGCCCGGGGCCAGCTCGTCCCGATCCGATTGGAATAACCCTGGAAAACCGTCAGTTACTAAATCGACGATATTTTCTTCGAAAAACACTAAATTGAAAATTTCTAAAACCCCCGATGCGACTACGCATTGTTCAAATTTATATATTTTTCATTACTCATACTCTGAAAGTAGGTCTGAAGTTGCCTGAGGAGCGGGTTGAAAATAATACTTTTCTGGCCCGGGAGAATGGCTTTTGACTGACAGCTGTCAAATTATAAAAAAAAATTAGGCCATTTTCACATTTCTATGGAACCATGTTCAAACTTTTTCTACAGTCACTCAATTACAGCACGATGTAAAATTGAAATAACATAAAGTTAAGTATTCATTAAGGAATATATATTTTTAAATGACTTAATTATAATTTAGTATCAACATTTTTTTTAAATAACATAGATTTGGGAAAAATATTAAAAGATGAAAATGAAAAATAATGGCTAAATAATGAAGTTGGCCAGCCAACGAAAAAAAATCAAAAAAGGCGGCAATCCGATCTTTTTATTTATTTGGAGTTGTAGAGTATTTTTCATACTTCCTTGTATTATTTCTTTAGCCAATTCCTGTTTTTATTATTACTTTCCTTGTATTCGTAATGAAAAGCACAGTGTTTACCTCGGGTGAAAGACTTATTTTGTCTGTCTAAATAACTCACTTTCACCACTCGTGTAACAATGTACTATTACCTATCACTAATGGACACGCTGCTATCGACAGTTTTTTATCCATTACGATCTGTTATAACTCAGAAATTCGGGAGTTAGTGCATTTTATTTTTATATTCTTTTCTGGAATAAAGTAGTGTGGTGTTGTTGGCGGACATCCTACTCCCGCGTACGGGCCTCCCCTCAATACGAGGGGGACATTAACTCCCACAATATTACCGTTTCGTGTCGCTTCTCACTGGATTTAACATTACCTTCGAAAGCCTGTGCGATGACCTTAAAGGCAGCGGCGCTGTCATCCCCGGCGGCCGCCAGCACCGCCCGGCGCCGCTCCCGCCCGCCCAGGTGAGGCAGCGCGGCGGCCAGCAGCGCCAGCACCGCGCCCCCCGCCGCCCCGCCCACCAGCTCGGCCGGCGCCGCCGCCAGCATGTCGCCCACCAGCTGCGGGGGGGGCGGCTGCCAGCACAGCCGGGAGGACAGGATGGACAGGCATTTGGCTTGCTCGATCTTAGGCGCCAAGTCGGATATTATTCTGTCAAATTACCATATCCAACTAATATTATAAATGCGAAAGTTTGTGAGTGTGGATGTATGTATGTATGTATGTTTGTTACTCCTTCACGCAAAAACTACTGAACGGATTTGGATGAAATTTGGAACACAGATAGATTATAACCTGGATTAACATATAGGATACTTTTTAACCCAATAATCCAATACTACGCGGATGAAGTCGCGGGGCACAGCTAGTAAAAAATAAATAAGAAAAAAAAACCAACTCGCTATATCACTAAGCGTCTATACTACTGTTGTTGTCTGTTATATCATCCTATTATAAATGTGAAACCTTGTATGTTTATTATTATCACTCAAGACAACCATAATACTGAGTTATCCAAGTATTAGGAAATAAACCTACAGCTCGCTTCAATTTTGAAAGAAAAATAAATATTGGCTCTGATTTTGTTGAGGTAGCACCAGCCTCTCACTGAAGATCGGCATAATTTATTTATACTAATAATAGTATAGATAATATAACGTAACAGACATGATGATCCTTGTCTATTATGACATCCTACTAATGTTATAAATGATTTTTTTTTATGTATGTTACTCAATCACGCTAAAACGTCTGAACAGATTTGGATGAAATTTGGCACACAGATAGATTACTACGTGGATTAACACATAACTTACTTCACTAAAGTCCACGCGGACAAAGTCACGGACGGATGTTATTTTTTTTCATTTTTATTTATTATTTTGTGTGCTCGCGTCAATAGTTAAATTACCAGGATGGGGATCGAACCCGGAACCTCTCAGCTACGAGAGCGGCCCCACTAACCACTAGGCTATTGACGCTTAAAATAGCTGAGTAATTAAACAAATCAATAATTTACCAATACTCACTTGAAATGTCTATCATCGCAGATTTCATTACAATGTTTCTGAACACTATACAAGACTTTGATATAGTCGCCATCGTTGAAACCGCGTATCTTGTCCAAAACACCGCGGAATGAGTACAGGAACCCATCCTTTTCCCGGCCGGGGCACGCGTTGACTGCCATGCCGAACGCCTCGGCCAACCTCGGCGTGGCGCGCCAATGTTTGGCGTCGAACGTGGCCAACAAAGTCGGCAGTAGCTCGGGTATGTGGATATTATGTTTGAGTATATATTGCAATATTTGTAGATAGTGGGACGGGTCTGTCGGTACGTCTGCGGAGGATAATATCGATACTATTATTTTTGACGAGCGCTCGGCTCACTGCACATGGTGATTGCGGGTTCGATTCCCGGCGGGGCAAATTTCGGAAATGGCCTTTTCGTAATTTGCCCAGGTCTGGGTGTCACTGGTATCGCCCCCAGTCCATTGTACGTAAATATTAAACCGAATTCAAAAAATCTGGGTGCACAAAAAAGCTAGAAATAACTAGGGACCTTGTGATTTCTTTCATTTGGTGTCGGTGCCAATTCAAGTCAGTAGGGGTCGTAAGGTACCTAAGAAGTTGTCCTAATGTAGTGTAAAGATAGTGGCGCCGACTACAAATGAAAGAAATTACAAACAAAAAGAGAATTTTCAAAATGGCCGTGGATCGGTAGCTTAGATCTTCCTCAATGTTACATTTGGGTGACAATGATATTCATAAACTTAATAATAATAATAATTTAGCCTCCCCTCCCCTCACTGCGAGGGGGATTCAGGCCGTAATCCACCACGCTGGACCAGTGCGGGTTGGTTTAAATTGGTAAGATTTTCTAAGACATGCAGGTGAATGTCTTAGAAAATCTAACCTAACCTAACCAATTTAAACCACGATGTTTACCTTCACCGTAAGAAACTGATAATCATATAGAAATTATGATTCGCACATAGATTTCGAAAAACCCAGAGGTCCGAGCAGGGGTTTGAACCCAGGACCTGGTG
Organism: Notodonta dromedarius; assembly: GCA_905147325.1. Classification (NCBI taxonomy): domain Eukaryota; kingdom Metazoa; phylum Arthropoda; class Insecta; order Lepidoptera; family Notodontidae; genus Notodonta; species Notodonta dromedarius. Next base: position 5,583,674 of record LR990188.1, read on the forward strand.
CCCGCAAGACGCGTGCTCAACCAATCGGCTATCACCTCTTAATACTAATATTATTTAAATTTTATTGACACTACCTTTAAAATATTTCTCGAAAACTGTCCACGGTACTGTGACGAGGCTACCATAGAGTACCAGCAGCCTGTCGAGACATGCCAGCAGCGTCCTGTACATCGCGTTCCATTGTCTATGGTGGATGCAGGTCGCTATCAAATGTTCTATGGTAGCATTTAAAAACGTTCTATCTGAAATCTCTGGGCGTTCGTTCCATTTCGTTATTGTGGTAATCTGAAAATATTAAACTGTGGCTATGGCTATGACCCTCAAATACGGGCGCAGGTTCGATTCCTTCTGCGTAGTTCTGGGTGTTACTGACACTCGAGTGTTGACACCTAACACTCATATTACCACACACTCAAACAGCAAGTGAAAACACTCGAGAGCCTACACCTGACACTAGCCTCGACACTGAAACAACAAGTGATGACACTCGGCCCGACACTCAAACACCAAGAGTTGACACGCGAGTGCCCTCCCCTGACACTCGACTCGACACTCAGACACCAAGTGGTGACACTCGTCACGACACTCAGACACCAAGTGGTGACACTCGAGGGCCCCCTCTGACACTAGTCTCGACACTCAAACAAAAAGTGGTGACACTCGTCTCGACACTCAAACAACAATGAAGACCTTCGGCTCGACACTCAAACACCAAGTCCTGATACCAGTTTAAAAATACACATGCTTACCACGTCTAAATGTAGTCCGTTGAGCAGTACTACGTCACCGCTGACGTCACCAGTGTCGGCGACCAATCGGAGCAGAGCGGGGACGAGCTCGGCGCTGTACGGCTTCAGGGCCGCCTCCGCATTGCATATGGCCTGGAACCAAGACAAAAACATCGCCAGGACAATAAGTAAGCACTTGGGGTCGGATGGCAGTTACTTGGGGTCGGATGGTCAGTATTAGGGATCGGATATGGTACAAACCTGAGCGAGTAGCCACTTGGCATTCTTGTGCAGAGAGCCCACTAGAGCGGCGCTAAGGGCCACCGTCCACTGCTGGTGGTCGAGCGCGGCGACGTGCGCGAGCAGAGCGGCGAGCGTCGCCGAACATTCGTGCGCGTTCAGCTCGCTGTCCGACAGTTGGAGCTCCTGATGTACAGTCTGAAACAAGAATATTAATTTAATTGAAATTTATCTTATCTAATCTAATCCAGTCCAATCCAGTCCAGTCCAGACCAGTCCAGTCCAATCCAATCCAATCCAATCCAATCCAATCCAATCCAATCGAATTGATTGCCATCTCATCTCAGCGTCCCATTTCAGCATCTCATCTCATCTCAGCATCCCATCTCAGAATCTCATCTCATCTCATCTCAGCATGCCAGCTCATCTCAGCATCCCATCTCATCTCAGCATCCCATCTCATCTTAGCATCCCATCTCATCTCAGCATCCCATCTCATTTCAGAATCTCATCTCATCTCAGCATGCCATCTCATCTCAGCATCTCATCTTATCTCATCTCAGCATCCCATCTCATCTCAGCATCCTATCTCATCTCAGCATCCCATCCCATCTCATCTCAGCATTCCATCTCATCTCAGCATCCCATCTCATCTCATCTCATCTCAGCATCCCATCTCATCTCAGCATCCCATCTCATCTCAGCATCCCATCCCAAATCATCTCAGCATCCCATCTCATCTCATCTCATCTCAGCATCCCATCTCATCTCAGCATCCCATCCCAAATCATCTCAGCATCCCATCTCATCCCATCTCATCTCAGCATCCCATCTCATCTCAGCATCCCATCTCATCTCAGCATCCCATCCCAAATCATCTCAGCATCCCATCCCATCTCATCTCCAGGACTGATACCAATGTCTGATAAAGGGATTGTTTCGATTGCTTTACTTCTCCTTTAGCCATTTTGATTTGAACCAACTGGCGTAAGTACCCTTCAGTATCCTCCACTTCTGTCTCTTTTACGACTTGCGCCGCTTAGTTCGCTCCCACGGTCGTCGTATTTCAATGGTGCTGGAGGTCTCCTATCAGTTTTTTTCCAATATTCACCAGGCACTATTCGAGTAGCGGTAAGATCCCGCCTTCTAGTGACATGACCAACCCTTTGCAATATGACGAAAGCTACTCATTTGATGACATCGCTGAATTTGCCTTGCTCTTGAACGGCCAATGGTCCACCTTATGTATACGCTTAGGAATGCCGATGTCACCGCCGATCAATGTTTTTCTTTTATTTATGTTCGAGCATCTTGGGAAAATGGCTGATCCGATTTCAACGGGGGTTTCACTTTAAGATAGCCAGTGGTTAAACTTAAAACATACGAGTACATAATCTCACCCTTTTACCTTTAGGAGTAGAGCTGCTGAATAAAATCTACATTTTACACTAGCTTGTTGGAAAAGTAGTTTTTCGATAGTATATTTTTTTTAATTGATATTATTTTTGTTGCTTTAATGAAAATTACCCTAAAACGTTATTTTAATATTTTGTTTAGATTTTACAATGATATTTCATGTCAAAATCACATTTACCAAAATGTTGTATTAATTTCGAAATTTCGAAACTGATAATATACGAAACTGCACGTCCTAGTCCGTATTCGCTATGCCTGTGGTGACTTCGGTTATAACGAAAGTCGAAATGGTATGGATGTCGCAGCCAAATAGCTTAATCCGCCGTTCAATTAACAGCCTAGGCACTTTACTAAACAGCGCCGTTCAACTAACGGCCTAAATGATATTCAGCCATTTGATCAAACAGCTAGGCAAATGACTTGGATCGATGACGTTTAACTACTTGCCTAGCCGTTTAATTACCTGCCTAGACTGTTCATTTCTATTTAGTTTTACTTTCTGCCACCTAGCGCCGAAACTCACCAAACTGTCAATATCTCTATATTCTATATTCTCTATGGTCAATATGGCGTCGGAACAAAACAACTTTGATGGAATCATTTTATTAGGTACTTAGGTTTTTTACGTTTTTTTTTAGATCCACCGAATCTATTTGCCGGGTGGGGTTTCTGTGGGGTCATAAAAAAAATAACCCTAACCTAAACCCATCCAGGTCGTTCTGCTTGGGTAGTATTTTGAAAAAGTTTTGTAGTACTTAAATTTCAACCAGTTGCCTAAGCATTAGCCAGCCAATTTATTAAATGTTGTAATAGACTATACGGCTGAATATCATTTAGGCCGTTAGTTGAACGGCGCTGTTTAGTAAAGTGCCTAGGCTGTTAATTGAACGGCGGATTAAGCCAGTTGGCGGCGACATGGATATTTGAAAATATTAGTTTTGAAATTATTAAGTACCGAAAGTACCGAAATTCCCGGGAATTCTTTTCAGTACCGGTACTAGATAGAAGGAGGAAAATACCGGGAATTCCCGGGAAAAACCAGTACCGGGAATTCCCGGGAGCAATCCTTAGTCCTGACCTGCTAGTCTATTCATCAAATTATTAGCTACTTTCACGATGTCGTCACTTCATCATGTTGGTGGTTTGCTTCCAGCTAGGGTATCTTTACCATTTTGATTATTTTGTCAAATCGCCCGCTGCAGACGTACTGCCTAATTTTGCTTTATGATCAGCAAATAGGATCTTCTACCGTACTTCAAAAGCAGATATATGAGAAACAGGACCAGGAGAGAGATGCAGAACATTCGTGCCTCGATGATTTTGTTGAGGCGTCTACTTGTGCGTCGAAGTTTCGGCTTCATTCGTAATGATTGATGACTTACATTATCCATCATCAGCCAATTACTTTTTAACGACGCCTCTCGCAATATAACGCACTGAAGTCATTTCAACTCCCTGCTTCTAGTTCCTGGTGTCCACTCCAAATGGCCGCTAAGCCGCATCTTAGGTTCGAAATTTCGAAATTAACATGCCGCTGCCGATTGAAAAACGGTCCGAAATTTCGAAATTAATTTCGGATTCGTTCACTAAATAAGTAAAATACTTAATATACATGTAAATAATTACATTTTGATTAATAGGAGTACAAATTAGCCTGTTAAGTATGTTTTTTAAATAACTATTCAACGTTTGTATTGGGTACCGAATTTCCCGAAATTCCCGGTATTTCCCGGTACTGGCTTATGCCTGGTACCGGGAATTGCCTAGCTCTCCTCAGTACCGGTACTGCAATCCCTAATCTCAGCATCCCATCCCATCTCATCTCATCTCAGCATCCCATCTCATCTCAGCATTCCAGCTCATCTCAGCATCCCATCTCATCTCAGAATCTCATCTCAGCATCCCATCTCATCTCAGAATCTCATCTCACCTCAGAACCTCATCTCATCTCAGCATCCCATCCCATCTCAGCATCCCATCACATCTCAGCATCTCATCTCATTTCATCCCATCTCATCTCAGCATCCCATCCCATCTCATCTCAGCATCTCACCTCAGAATCTCATCTCATCTCAGCATCTCATCTCATCCCATCTCATCTTATCTCAGCATCCCATCACATCTCAGCATCTCATCTCATCTCATCTCATCTCAGCATCCCATCCCATCTCATCTCAGCATCCCATCTCATCTAAGAATCTCATCTCATCTCAGCATCCCATCTCATCTCAGCATCTCACCTCAGAATCTCATCTCATCTCATCTCAGCATCTCATCTCATCCCATCTCAGCATCCCATCACATCGCAGCATCTCATCTCATCTCAGCATCCCATCTCATCTCAGCATCCCATCCCAAATCATCTCAGCATCCCATCTCATCTCATCTCAGCATCCCATCCCATCTCATCTCAGCATCCCATCTCATCTCATCTCAGCATCCCATCTCATCTCATCTCAGCATCTCATCCCATCTCATCTCATCTCAGCATCCCATCCCATCTCAGCATCCCATCACATCTCAGCATCTCATCTCAGAATCACATCTCATCTCATCTCATCTCAGCATCCCATCCCATCTCATCTCAGCATTCCATCTCATCTCAGCATCCCATCCCATCTCATCTCATCTCAGCATCCCATCTCATCTCAGCATTCCATCTCATCTCAGCATTCCATCTCATCTCATCTCATCTCAGCATCCCATCCCAAATCATCTCAGCATCCCATCTCATCTCAGCATCCCATCTCATCTCAGCATTCCATCTCATCTCAGCATCCCATCCCATCTCATTTCATCTCAGCATCCCATCTCATCTCAGCATTCCATCTCATCTCATCCCATCTCAGCATCCCATCTCATCTCATCTCAGCATCCCATCCCATCTCAGCATCCCATCTCATCTCAGCATTCCATCTCATCTCATCCCATCTCAGCATCCCATCCCATTCCATCTCAGCATCTCATCTCATCTCAGCATCCCATCCCATCTCAGCATCCCATCCCATCTCAGCATCCCATCCCATCTCATCTCAGCATCCCATCTCATCTCATCTCATCCCATCTCAGCATCCCATCACATCTCAGCATCTCATCTCAGAATCACATCTCATCTCATCTCATCTCAGCATCACATCTCATCTCATCCCATCTCAGCAACCCATCTCAGCATCCCATCTCATCTCAGAATCTCATCTCATCTCATCTCAGCATCCCATCCCATCTCATCTCAGCATCCCATCTCATCTCATCTCAGCATCCCATCCCATCTCATCTCAGCATCCCATCTCATCTCATCTCAGCATCCCATCTCATCTCATCTCAGCATCTCATCCCATCTCATCTCATCTCAGCATCCCATCCCATCTCAGCATCCCATCACATCTCAGCATCTCATCTCAGAATCACATCTCATCTCATCTCATCTCAGCATCCCATCCCATCTCATCTCAGCATTCCATCTCATCTCAGCATCCCATCCCATCTCATCTCAGCATCCCATCTCATCTCAGCATTCCATCTCATCTCAGCATTCCATCTCATCTCATCTCATCTCAGCATCCCATCCCAAATCATCTCAGCATCCCATCTCATCTCAGCATCCCATCTCATCTCAGCATTCCATCTCATCTCAGCATCCCATCCCATCTCATTTCATCTCAGCATCCCATCTCATCTCAGCATTCCATCTCATCTCATCCCATCTCATCATCCCATCTCATCTCATCTCAGCATCCCATCCCATCTCAGCATCCCATCTCATCTCAGCATTCCATCTCATCTCATCCCATCTCAGCATCCCATCCCATTCCATCTCAGCATCTCATCTCATCTCAGCATCCCATCCCATCTCAGCATCCCATCCCATCTCAGCATCCCATCCCATCTCATCTCAGCATCCCATCTCATCTCATCTCATCCCATCTCAGCATCCCATCACATCTCAGCATCTCATCTCAGAATCACATCTCATCTCATCTCATCTCAGCATCACATCTCATCTCATCCCATCTCAGCAACCCATCTCAGCATCCCATCTCATCTCAGAATCTCATCTCATCTCATCTCAGCATCCCATCCCATCTCATCTCAGCATCCCATCTCATCTCAGCATTCCATCTCATCTCATCCCATCTCAGCATCCCATCCCATTCCATCTCAGCATCCCATCTCATCTCAGCATCCCATCCCATCTCATCTCAGCATCTCATCTCAGAATCTCATCTCAGCATCCCATCTCATCTCATCTCAGCATCTCATCTCATCTCATCCCATCTCATGTCATCTCAGCATCCCATCCCATCTCAGCATCCCATCTCATCTCAGCATCCCATCACATCTCAGCATCTCATCTCAGAATCACATCTCATCTCATCTCATCTCAGCATCCCATCCCATCTCATCTCATCTCATCTCATCTCATCTCCTCCCATCTCATCTCAGCATCCCATCCCATCTCATCTCAGCATCCCATCTCATCTCAGCATTCCATCTCATCTCAGCATCCCATCTCATCTCAGCATCCCATCCCATCTCATCTCAGCATCCCATCTCATCTCAGCATTCCATCTCATCTCAGCATCCCATCTCATCTCAGCATTCCATCTCATCTCAGCATCCCATCCCATCTCATCTCAGCATCTCATCTCATCTCATCCCATCTCATCTCATCTCAGCATCCCATCTCATCTCATCTCATCTCATCCCATCTCATCTCATCTCAGCATCCCATCCCATCTCATCTCAGCATCCCATCCCAAATCATCTCAGCATCCCATCCCATCTCAGCATCCCATCTCATCTCAGCATCTCATCTCATCTCAGCATCTCATCTCATCTCAGCATCTCATCTCATCTCATCTCATCTCAGCATCCCATCCCATCTCATCTCAGCATCTCATCTCATCTCATCCCATCTCAGCATCCCATCTCATCTCAGCATCCCATCTCATCTCAGAATCTCATCTCATCTCATCCCATCTCAGCATCCCATCCCATCCCATCTCAGTATCCCATCTCATCTCAGCATCCCATCCCATCTCATCTCATCTCATCTCAGCATCACATCTCATCTCATCTCATCCCATCTCAGCATCCCATCTCATCTCAGCATCTCATCTCAGAATCTCATCTCATCTAATCTCAGCATCCCATCTCATCTCATCTCATCCCATCTCATCACAGCATTCCATCCCATCTCATCTCGGAATCTCATCTCATCTCATCCCATCTCAGCATCCCATCTCATCTCAGCATCCCATCTCATCTCAGCATCCCATCCCATCTCAGAATCTCATCTCATCTCATCTCATCCCATCCCATCTCAGCATCCCATCCCATCTCATCTCAGCATCCCATCTCATCTCATCTCAGCATCTCATCTCATCTCATCCCATCTCATCTCATCTCAGCATCTCATCTCATTTCATCTCATCCCATCTCATCTCAGCATCCCATCCCATCTCATCTCCGCATCTCATCTCATCCCATCTCAGCATCCCATCACATCTCAGCATCCCATCTCATCTCAGCATCCCATCTCATCTCATCTCAGCATCCCATCTCATCTCAGAATCTCATCTCATCTCATCTCATCTCAGCATCCCATCCCATCTCATCTCATCTCATCCCATCCCATCTCATCTCAGAATCGCATCTCATCCCATCTCATCTCAGAATCTCATCTCATCTCATCTCAGCATCCCATCCCATCTCATCTCAGCATCCCATCTCATCTCATCCCATCTCAGCATCACATCTCATCTCATCCCATCTCAGCAACCCATCTCAGCATCCCATCTCATCTCAGAATCTCATCTCATCTCATCTCAGCATCCCATCCCATCTCATCTCAGCATCCCATCTCATCTCATCTCAGCATCCCATCTCATCTCAGCATCTCATCCCATCTCATCTCATCTCAGCATCCCATCCCATCTCAGCATCCCATCACATCTCAGCATCTCATCTCAGAATCACATCTCATCTCATCTCATCTCAGCATCCCATCCCATCTCATCTCAGCATCACATCTCATCTCAGCATTCCATCTCATCTCAGCATCCCATCCCATCTCATCTCATCTCAGCATCCCATCTCATCTCAGCATTCCATCTCATCTCAGCATTCCATCTCATCTCATCTCATCTCAGCATCCCATCCCAAATCATCTCAGCATCCCATCTCATCTCAGCATCCCATCTCATCTCAGCATTCCATCACATCTCAGCATCTCATCTCAGAATCACATCTCATCTCATCTCATCTCAGCATCACATCTCATCTCATCCCATCTCAGCAACCCATCTCAGCATCCCATCTCATCTCAGAATCTCATCTCATCTCATCTCAGCATCCCATCCCATCTCATCTCAGCATCCCATCTCATCTCATCTCAGCATCCCATCTCATCTCATCTCAGCATCTCATCCCATCTCATCTCATCTCAGCATCCCATCCCATCTCAGCATCCCATCACATCTCAGCATCTCATCTCAGAATCACATCTCATCTCATCTCATCTCAGCATCCCATCCCATCTCATCTCAGCATCACATCTCATCTCAGCATCCCATCCCATTCCATCTCAGCATCTCATCTCATCTCAGCATCCCATCCCATCTCAGCATCCCATCTCATCTCAGCATTCCATCTCATCTCATCCCATCTCATCTCATCTCAGCATCCCATCCCATCTCAGCATCCCATCCCATCTCAGCATCCCATCCCATCTCATCTCAGCATCCCATCTCATCTCATCTCATCCCATCTCAGCATCCCATCACATCTCAGCATCTCATCTCAGAATCACATCTCATCTCATCTCATCTCAGCATCACATCTCATCTCATCCCATCTCAGCAACCCATCTCAGCATCCCATCTCATCTCAGAATTAGGGATTGCAGTACCGGTACTGAGGAGAGCTAGGCAATTCCCGGTACCAGGCTTAAGCCAGTACCGGGAAATACCGGGAATTTCGGGAAATTCGGTACCCAATACAAACGTTGAATAGTTATTTAAAAAACACACTTAACAGGCTAATTTGTGCTTCTTTTAATCAACATTTAATGATTAACGTGTATATTAAGTATTTCACTGATATAGTGAACGAATCGGAAATTAATTTCGAAATTTCGAACCTAAGATTCGGCCTAGCAGCAATTTGTAGTGGATGTGGACTCCAGGAACTAGATGCAGGGAGTTGAAAATGACTTCAGTGCCTTATGTTGCGAGAGACGTCGTTAAAAAGTAATAGGCTGGTGATTGATAATGTAAGTCATCAGTCATTACGAATGAAGCCGAAACTTCGACGCACAAGTAGACGCCTCAACAATATCATCGAGACACTAATGTTTTGCATCTCTCTCCTGGTCCTGTTTCTCATTTATCTGATTTTGAAGTACAGTAGAAGATCTTAATTGCTGATCATAAAGCTAAATTAGCCAGACGTAAGTGGGCGATTTGACAAAATAACCAAAATGGTAAAGGTAGCCTATCTGGAAGCAAACCAAAAACATGATGAAGTGACGACATCGTGAAGGTAGCTAGTAATTTGATGAATAGACTAGCAGGTCAGGACTGAAACCAATGTCTGATAAAGGGAATGTTTTACTTCTCCTTTAACCATTTTGATTTGAACCAGCTGGCGTAGGTCCCCTTCAGTATCCTCCACTTCTGTCTCTTTTACGACTTGCACCATCTAGTTCGATCCCGCGGTCGTCGTCTTTTAATGGTGCTGGAGGTCCCCTATCGGTTTTTTTTCTAATGTTCACCAGGCGCTATTCCAGTAGTGATAAGATCCCGCCTTCTAGTGACATGACCAACCCTTTGCAATATGACGCAAGCTACTCATTTGATGACATCGTTGAATTTGCCTTGCTCTCGAACGGCCAATCGTCTACCTTATCTATACGCTTAGTTAGTTTCCTGTCAATTACACCGATCAGCCGAAGTCATCGCCGATCAATGTTTTTCTTTTATTTATTTATGTTTGACAATATTTGAAAAACGACTGAACCGATTTTAACGGGGGTTTCACTTTAAGTCACCCAATGGTTAAACTTATAACATAGAGTTCATGATCATCATCTTTTACCTTTAAGAGTCGAGCTGCTGAATGAAATCTACATTTTCCACTAGAGAAACTGTTGGGAAAGTAGTTTCTTGTTAGTATTTTTTTTAATTACAGAATTTTTGTTGCTTTAATAAAAATTACCGTTAAACGTTATTTTAATATTTTCTTCAGATTTTATAATGATATTCCATGTCAAAATCACATTTACCAAAATGTTGTATTAATTTCGAAATTTCGAAACTGAAGTACGAAACTGCACGTCCTAGTCCGTATTCGCTATCCCTGTGGTGACCTCGGTTATAACGAGAGTTGAAATGGTATGGAATATGGATAAGTATTTGAAAATATTAGTTATGAAATTATGAAGTCCCGAAAGTACCGAAATTCCCGGGAATTATTTTCAGTACCGGTACTAGATAGAAAGAGGAAAATACCGGGAATTCCCGGGAAAAACCAGTACCGGGAATTCCCGGGAGCAATCCCTACTCAGAATCTCATCTCATCTCATCTCAGCATCCCATCCCATCTCATCTCAGCATCCCATCTCATCTCATCTCAGCATCCCATCTCATCTCATCTCAGCATCTCATCCCATCTCATCTCATCTCAGCATCCCATCACATCTCAGCATCTCATCTCAGAATCACATCTCATCTCATCTCATCTCAGCATCCCATCCCATCTCATCTCAGCATCCCATCTCATCTCATCCCATCTCATCTCAGCATCCCATCCCATCTCATCTCAGCATTCCATCTCATCTCAGCATCCCATCCCATCTCATCTCATCTCAGCATCCCATCTCATCTCAGCATTCCATCTCATCTCAGCATTCCATCTCATCTCATCTCATCTCAGCATCCCATCCCAAATCATCTCAGCATCCCATCTCATCTCAGCACCCCATCTCATCTCAGCATTCCATCTCATCTCAGCATCCCATCTCATCTCAGCATTCCATCTCATCTCATCCCATCTCAGCATCCCATTCCATTCCATCTCAGCATCCCATCTCATCTCAGCATCCCATCCCATCTCATCTCAGCATCTCATCTCAGAATCTCATCTCATCTCATCCCATCTCAGCATCCCATCTCATCTCATCTCAGCATCTCATCTCATCTCATCCCATCTCATCTCATCTCAGCATCCCATCCCATCTCAGCATCCCATCTCATCTCAACATCCCATCACATCTCAGCATCTCATCTCAGAATCACATCTCATCTCATCTCATCCCATCTCGGCATCCCATCACATCTCAGCATCTCATCCCAGAATCACATCTCATCTCATCTCATCTCAGCATCACATCTCATCTCATCCCATCTCAGCAACCCATCTCAGCATCCCATCTCATCTCAGAATCTCATCTCATCTCATCTCAGCATCCCATCCCATCTCATCTCAGCATCCCATCTCATCTCATCTCAGCATCCCATCTCATCTCATCTCAGCATCTCATCCCATCTCATCTCATCTCAGCATCCCATCCCATCTCAGCATCCCATCACATCTCAGCATCTCATCTCAGAATCACATCTCATCTCATCTCATCTCAGCATCCCATCCCATCTCATCTCAGCATCCCATCTCATCTCATCCCATCTCATCTCAGCATCCCATCCCATCTCATCTCAGCATTCCATCTCATCTCAGCATCCCATCCCATCTCATCTCATCTCAGCATCCCATCTCATCTCAGCATTCCATCTCATCTCAGCATTCCATCTCATCTCATCTCATCTCAGCATCCCATCCCATCTCATCTCAGCATTCCATCTCATCTCATCTCATCTCAGCATCCCATCCCAAATCATCTCAGCATCCCATCTCATCTCAGCACCCCATCTCATCTCAGCATTCCATCTCATCTCAGCATCCCATCTCATCTCAGCATTCCATCTCATCTCATCCCATCTCAGCATCCCATTCCATTCCATCTCAGCATCTCATCTCATCTCAGCATCCCATCCCATCTCAGCATCCCATCTCAGCATCTCATCTCATCTCATCTCATCTCAGCATCCCATCCCATCTCAGCATCCCATCACATCTCAGCATCTCATCTCAGAATCACATCTCATCTCATCTCATCTCAGCATCCCATCCCATCTCATCTCATCTCATCTCATCTCATCTCCTCCCATCTCATCTCAGCATCCCATCCCATCTCATCTCAGCATCCCATCTCATCTCAGCATCCCATCCCATCTCATCTCAGCATCCCATCTCATCTCAGCATTCCATCTCATCTCAGCATTCCATCTCATCTCAGCATCCCATCCCATCTCATTTCATCTCAGCATCCCATCTCATCTCAGCATTCCATCTCATCTCATCCCATCTCAGCATCCCATCCCATTCCATCTCAGCATCCCATCTCATCTCAGCATCCCATCCCATCTCATCTCAGCATCTCATCTCAGAATCTCATCTCATCTCATCTCATCTCAGCATCCCATCCCATCTCAGCATCCCATCTCATCTCAGCATCCCATCACATCTCAGCATCTCATCTCAGAATCACATCTCATCTCATCTCATCTCAGCATCCCATCCCATCTCATCTCATCTCATCTCATCTCATCTCCTCCCATCTCATCTCAGCATCCCATCCCATCTCATCTCAGCATCTCATCTCATCTCAGCATCTCATCTCATCTCATCTCATCCCATCTCATCTCATCTCAGCATCCCATCCCATCTCAGCATCCCATCTCATCTCAGCATCCCATCACATCTCAGCATCTCATCTCAGAATCACATCTCATCTCATCTCATCTCAGCATCCCATCCCATCTCATGTCATCTCATCTCATCTCATCTCATCTCCTCCCATCTCATCTCAGCATCCCATCCCATCTCATCTCAGCATCCCATCTCATCTCAGCATTCCATCTCATCTCAGCATCCCATCTCATCTCATCTCAGCATCCCATCTCATCTCAGCATCCCATCCCATCTCATCTCAGCATCCCATCTCATCTCAGCATTCCATCTCATCTCAGCATCCCATCTCATCTCAGCATTCCATCTCATCTCAGCATCCCATCCCATCTCATCTCAGCATCTCATCTCATCTCAGCATTCCATCTCATCTCAGCATCCCATCTCATCTCATCTCAGCATCCCATCTCATCTCAGCATCCCATCCCATCTCATCTCAGCATCCCATCTCATCTCAGCATTCCATCTCATCTCAGCATCCCATCTCATCTCAGCATTCCATCTCATCTCAGCATCCCATCCCATCTCATCTCAGCATCTCATCTCATCTCAGCATTCCATCTCATCTCAGCATCCCATCCCATCTCATCTCAGCATCCCATCTCATCTCAGCATTCCATCTCATCTCAGCATCCCATCTCATCTCAGCATTCCATCTCATCTCAGCATCCCATCCCATCTCATCTCAGCATCTCATCTCATCTCAGCATTCCATCTCATCTCAGCATCCCATCTCATCTCATCCCATCTCAGCATCCCATCCCATCCCATCTCAGCATCCCATCTCATCTCAGCATCCCATCCCATCTCACCTCAGCATCGCATCTCCGAATCTCATCTCATCTCATCTCATCTCAGCATCCCATCTCAGCATCTCATCTCATCCCATCTCAGTCCAGTAGTCGTGATAGGCTCGCCCCTTACATTGGGACCGCAGAGACCAATGGCTAAGGGGGGGGGGGGGGGGGCCTGGCCACCCCTCCAGAGAAGAGGGGCGTGGTGTATGTGTACTGACCGGCTGATCCTCCTCGTCCTGGAGTATCATGTCGTACAGCAGCGGGTTCTCGGAGAGCGTGCGCAGGTACAGGCGCGTGCGCAGCGTGGCCGCCGTGGCCGCGCTGGCCGCCGCGGGGGGGGCGGCCGGGGCGGCCACGGGCGCCGCGTGCCGCGTGGTGGGGCGGCGCCAGGCGGCCCGCAGCGGCAGGGAGTACCGGGCGGCCTGGTCCGCGACGGCCGCCCACGCCTGCTCGTCGAATATGTACTTGTAGAACTTCTCGTCGGGCCGCCGCCGGCAGATGGCCGCCGTCAGACAGTTGTATATCGCGCACTGCAGCACTCTGGGGGTGCGAGCCAAATTGTCTATGGATCACGAGATACGCGCAAGTTCGGTAATCAAATTAACATACGGGCCGGTTCGACCGGGGCAGTACGTACCGTACTCTCACAGAATATCCGCGTAAAAGTAACTTTTACAACCGCGTTTCGTACGATATGTGTTTCATAATACATAATACTAATATTAACAATAATAGTCTTTACTCTTTTTCCATACCGACTTGTTAATAATTCAGTATAATGTTTACAAAACATAAATTAATGTTTCACTTCGCTTTCATTTCAGAACAGCACTCACTTTCGATTATTCTAAACAATGAGGTATTTCTTACCTTCCTTGCTAGCCCATTTATCAATCAAAAAATCTTTAAAATACATAGTTGAGGTAATTCCTAATCCCCCAGAGATGATCCCCTCCCCCTTCGCCTGTATATGTGGGTATTGTGCAGGCGGGGTGCTCACCTATAACTCTGAGTGAGCTCGTGCGAGGCGTGGGGCGGGCAGGCGGCGTGGTCGCGCAGCGCCAGACACGCCTTGCAGGCCTCGCTGACGCAGGCCCAGGGCTTCGCCACGCCCAGCCCGCCCTGCACCAGCGACCGGGCCGACTCCAGGCTCTCCACCGGCACCTAAGATCATCAGCTTCGGAATAGAACCGACACCATTACGCCTTGTTTAGCGGTTGTGTAGTTTAATCATGCTTCGTCTTTCGAATGTAAAATTACTGATGACATAACGAGATAATTCGGTGTGGAACTATTCACCCGATAAACCACGTTTATTATTAAGGGAAGTTAAGGTGTAGACAGGCACATTACTCATATGTCATCTTGATTCCAATGTAATAGGACCCGAATTTATTGTTATTATATCGGGCACACTCCCTCCTTAATATGATTGGGGATTCGGGGATTCCACCACTCCGATTATTATCACAGTAAGAAAATAAATTCGCACGTTAAAATAATACTAGGTGATCAGGATTTTTAAAAGATTCCTCTAGTAATCTGAGGTTACCACGTTTATTAGTCACTAGCTGAGCCCGCGACTTCGTCCGCGTGGAATTTAACTTAACAAAAAAGCCCGCTCCCGCGTTCTGAGGCCGCGCGACAGGACCCGTTTTTTTAAATTTAGTTTTTATAAAATAAAAGTAGCCTAAGTTACTGCTTATAACAACAGCTATCTACCAGTGAAAGTCCCGTCAAAATCGGTCCAGCCGTTTCGGAGATACTCTTTGATTTCATGTGTTTTTATTTTTTTACGTGGAACCCTAATTGGTTTTCTAAAATTAAAGTAGCCTAAGTTACTCCTTATAACATCAGCTACCTGCCAGTGAAAGTCCCGTCAAAATCGGTCCAGCCGTTTCGGAGATTACCCGGAACAAACACACAGACAGACAGACAAACAAATTTTAAATCGCGTTTTTGCTATAGGTGTCGTATGTACTTTTGATAGGATGATGATTTGAAAAGGTGTCATTTTGATATTACAAACAGACACTCCAATTTTATTTATTTGTATAGATCACGAAGTCCCTCGCAACGAGAGCGACTTCACATTCACGACGCCGGTGGATAGATGGCGCTGGGTGCGACGCCTCAATACAACGCGCGATTTTTATAGAAAACCTGAATCGCGATATTAAAGTTCGCGAGCGCCGTGACTATATACACAACAACTATTGGGATTGGGGATTGGGAATTGGGATTTGAATTGGTCATTGGTTCGGGATTGGTCTCAAACACCCAACCCAGATGACCACCAGTAGCCGTACCACCAGCCCACACAGATGTGGGGTCTAGGAGGGGGCGTGTGAAGAACCACACTAGAAACATGCACCTGGGGACAAACATACCTTCTCAAACACCAGCTGCAGTATCCTGAGCGCCTTGGTGTGTGTCACCAGGCACCTATGGTAGGCGTCTGATGCTGTGGGCTCGCGCTGCCCGCGCCGCAGCGTGCTGAACACGTCCGCGATGATGCTGGAGAGGAACTCCTCGCAGAACCGAGCCGAGGAGTACCTTGGGACCAACCAGCAAATAGTTGGTCATGACCACTCACAGACAAATAAGAAAAGACACCACTTACGTGCAGTATTGTATGATTTTGATTGGTCCATTGAAATCATTAGGTATACAAATATATCTCAAGTGATTTAACATCTATACAAATTAATAAAATTGGAGTGTCTGTTTGTAATATCAAAATAACAAATTTTCACTAAATATGCATATGAAAGTACATACGACACCTATAACAAAAACGCGATTTAAAATTTTTTTGTCTGCCTGTCTATCTGTCTGTGTGTTTGTTCCGGGTAATCTCCGAAACGGCTGGACCGATTTTGACGGGACTTTCACTGGCAGTTAGCTGATGTTATAAGCAGTAACTTTGGCGACTTTTATTTTAAAAAACAAAATATAAAAAATGGGTCCTGTCGCGCGGGCTCAGAACGCGGGAGCGGGCTTTTTTGTTAAGTTAATTTCCACGCGGACGAAGTCGCGGGCTCAGCTAGTAAATAAATATATAATTACCATTTTAGACTTCAACTGCAATGTAAATTAAAATTAAATACGCTCGAGCGCGCATTTAATGGTAAAATCAATTTAACAATGCAGAAAAATTTTAAGGTTAATTCATGAAAATAACGACGGAAAAATCCAAAGAAAGATAGACATAAGGTAAGAAAGCTGCATTTCCTACAGTGCGAGCTGTACCGAAAGGCATTGGCTCGGCATGTGCTGGAGGGGAACGAGATCTCCTCCAGCGCTGATTTTCAGCCAAACCCTCCTCCTACCCTGTCTTACATACAACTTAGGACCACTGTGGTCAACCATCCAAATGGATGGTTCTCACCGGAGCAGCGGCACCAGGACCCTGTCGCAGACGCCGAGGCTGGTCCCGTGCCAGCAGCGCTCGTACGCGAGCCGGCTCAGCGGCTGCGCGAGCGGCGGCTGCAGCGCCAGCGCGCCCATGCACGCCTCCAGCGCCTCGTCCCACCAGCCCCGAGTGTCGTCGCCTGCAGACACCCAATGAGACTTAAGCCCTAACTCAAATTCAAAATTGTTTTTCATTACTCATACTCGGAAAGTAGGTCTGAAGTTGCCTGAGGAATGGGTTGAAAGTAATACTTTTCAGCTCTAGGGAGAATCGCTTTCTGACAGCTGTCAAATTATATAAAATAATGGCAATCCGATCTTCATTTGTTTTTCGAGTTGTTCATACTTCCTTGTATTATTTCTTTAGCTAATTCCTATTTTTATTTTTACTTTCCTTGTATTCGTAAAGAAAAGCACAGTGTTTACCTCGGGTGAATGACTTGTTTTGTCCCTCGAACTATAGGCACCCTCGCTACGCTCGGGCCGTTACCTTCACCCCTTGGGTACTACAATGTACTATTATTCATGTAAGCCAACAAAGCATTTATGAATAGTCAGAATGTACCAGCGGCTCGGAATGCCGCTGTGAAGATCCAGCGAGAAACTCAATGGTTACACTTTTCAATGAATAAAACATGGTGTACATTCTCAGGAACAGCAACAGAATGTGAGCAGGCGACACCATTGTCACTAAATAAGTGAATAGTAATCAAATCTCACTCAGATTTATGTAGACTAGCTGTGCCCCGCGACTTCATCCGCGTAGTATTTTAACTTAGCAAAAATTTCGGGATTATCGGGTTAAAAAGTATCCTATATGTTAATCCCGGTTATAATCTATCTGTGTTCCAAATTTCATCCAAATCTGTTCAGTAGTTTTTGCGTGAAGGAGTAACAAACATACATACATCCACACTCACAAACTTTCGCATTTATAATATTAGTAGGACTTAAATAATATGAGAAAACTAGTTTAGTGGGGTGTGTCCGTATTAATAAATCGATCTCAAGTCTAAGACCGGTCTTGAGTCAATTGTAACAAGTCATTTTGTTCTGGTATGACATTAGAATGACATTTCCAAGGTCACTCTTAGACTTGAGATTGATTCATGAATACGGGCCCTAAAGTCTCAGAGCGATCTTGAGTACGCTTTCGACTTGACATTTTGTACTCGTATAGAATGCCATTTCCAAAATTGTCAGATCGAGTTCTTGATACTGGCCTTAATGACACAATGCAATCAGAAAACAATATAACAATAATATCGGCAGACTGACACACCAGCTGTGCGGTCCCAAACTACGCAACGCTTGTACTATGAGTACCGTACAATAGACTGGGGGCGGTCCCGGTGACACCCAGACCGGGGCAAATTACGAAAAGGCAATTTCCGAAATTTGCCCCGGCGGGAACCGAACCGGCAACCACCATGTGCAGTAAGTCGAGCGGCCTACGCTCAAACCACTGATTTGGGCTGGGTGTCACCGGGACCCCCCTCAGTCCATTGTACGGTACCCATAGTACAAGCGTTGCTTAGTTCGGGACCGTACAGTTGGTGCATCCCCCCCCTACCCCCTGGGACTCACCGGCGGCCAGTGTGAGCAGTATGTGCAGGAGCGCGCGGTCCCCGGAGCCCGCGGCGGCGTCCAGCAGCCCCCGCAGCAGGGCGCCGCGCTGCCCCTGCATCTCCGCCAGCCGCGTGGGCAGGCACGACGCGTAGCCGCGGTAACACGCGCTGGGGGGGCAGGGGGAACAATCACACAGGTCAATATTTCATAGTCAAAGCTTTTATTTTGTTTAGGCCCAACTCGAACTCGGCCAAACCTATATTTTTACATATTTATCTTATATCTGCAACCGGATCGGAACGCGAACTCTACTGAGAAGATCCGGCGAGAAACTTAGCGGGCTTCTCATTTTACATTGTGTAATATTTTTATTTTCTTTTAAATTGTTAGTTATAAATATAAATAGCTCCAGTGTGTTGCCTTTTCAGATTACCAAGAATTACATGAAGTAATTCGGACTAGTAGGGCAAGATACGCCACAGGTGTGTAGATGCCCAATTTCCAAATTATCAGGATCTTCTTGCATTTAGGCGCAATGTCGCTAGCATATATTTTATTGTCTGGTTGTCGACAACAGCGCCACCTGCCGGGTCCAACTGCAGCTCAGAACCGTTCAGATGACCATATAAGTGCAAAAAAACATCAAAATCGGAGATCCCAGCTCACCTGTACTCCTCGCCAGCCTGCAGCAGCCCGATCAGCCTGATCTTGTGGGCGGTGGGCGCCTCGCGCGCCCCCACCACGCCCACCGCCCACTGCACCGCCCCGCAGCGGGCGCCCCCCTCCGGGAGCCGCAACACGTGCTTCACGAGCGCCTGCTTCTGGCTGAAGCTTGCCTTCTCCTCGAATTTAGGCCACAGCTGGAAAATATAGCGCAAACATGTATTATACACCATTAATCTATGGTAAAGACAATCTATATTTATATTTACACTCGCTGTGCCCGCGACTTCGTCCGCGTGGAATAGTGTTTATTTATTTATATCGAATCAACAGCCTAAAAAATAAGTTTCAAGCTTCTAGATCTTAAAATGACGATACTTCCATACAACTTTTCATCCCCCCCTTTCAACCCTTTACAAACCTGTTTTCGCATTAAAACGTAGCCTATGCCCTTTCTCAGGCTCTAGACTACCTGTGTACCAAATTTAATTTAAATCGGTTCAGTAGTTTTGGCGTTAAAGCACGACAGACAGACAGAGTTACTTTCGCATTCATAATATTAGTAAGGATTTACCTCTTCAACCAACTCCAAGACTGTTCCACAGCTGTCGGCAGGACGCTTCCTCTTCAAACAACATTCAACAACGTCCAACAACAACAAACAACCGTCCCCGTCGACGTCCAACAACAGGAACGGTTTCTCAATCAACTTCTCAAAGTACACACTCATAAACGTTCTACAGAACTCCACACCGGCTTTGTTGGTGAAGAACATCGACTTTAAGACGGTCCGTGTCAGTAAGCCGACTGGCACCGACAAGATGTCGGTCAACACGGCCGCCTTCAGCTGCAGACCCCGGAAATAGTTGATTTTGAACAACTGCAGCATCGTTGCCGTCCATTTTTTCGTTTCGTACAACGGTACATTGAATATATCGTTAAATAATCTCAACGATTGTACTTTGACAGCTTGCTCGGGATTGTATAGTATCCTTTTAATATTGATATCTGTGACATTGAGCGTTCTGTACCATTCTTCGAACGCGTTCGTCAATACCGTGGGTAGTTTCTTCAAAACACTTTTGTATTCATTTATACACGCAGACAGTGTTTTATTTATCTGTATCAGTGATGTAGGTTTTATTTGTAATATTAAATCCGCTATGTACTGAAGAGTTTTCTGAAAATGTCAAAAAAATTGTTGGATATGCCATAATAAACCTTTTCATGATGAATCACAGTATTGCCATATCAAATCTGTGGTTATATTTGTTGAAGGAAAAACTATGAATCGTCTCCTTTCTTGTGTTGTGGTCGTTCTGTAGGACTTTATCATTGTCCCAACCACAGACAGACATGACGCGTGCTTAATCTATCGCCTATTAGTGCTTGCAGTTCATCTTATTTTGAAAAAATATATAAATAAAATACATCTCTTTACCTGATATTCTAACTCCAACAAAGTAACTGAAAATTCTTTCAGAAAGTTACATACAGCATCCAAGGCAGTCAAATCATTGCTCGCTTTGACTCCAAAGAGATAATTGACTATCACAGAATCATTGTGACCCAATATCTTTCCACACACATCCAGATCGAACTGAAAGACTTCCTTCAGGGACGCGAGCACCAATAAACTGTTGATTGTAATGTCAAAATTGTCCAGAACCAACTGTAATACTCTGTCAAGATCAGATACGGTTTTTAAAAACAATAACATCGATGTCAGGGTCACTTTATAAATATTTAGCGTTGTTATATTGGTTGTTAGGGCACTTTTTATTAAATCCTCAACTGTTTTGTTAAGTGCATCCGTACTAAATAGTCCCAAATCTTCGGTGAACGCTTCTGTAGCCAATTTGAAGATGGTTTGCGAATGGTTCGTGTGTATTTTGGTTGTGACAACCAGTATTTTGGGTAGATACTCTTGCGTCAGTTCGTTGTTCCCTTTCAGAGCGGTGATCAATGTTTGGGATATGTCTAGGCCAGCTCTGACTGTCGTGGCTGGAAATAAAACATTTCATTAGTTCTTTAGATTAAATGAAAACACGTTTAAAAACCTCCCACCATCTCCAGGCTAGCACCTCAGGGTTTTTCGAAATCTATGTGCGAATCATAATTCAAGCCAGTTTCAAGGCGTTTGTGGTTAGAGTCCCCTCAGACAGGCTGTCAACTTTCATGCAGGAAGACTACTGGCCGAAGGGTGTGGTGTTCAGGCGCTTTCGGGGGAGATTGCCGCCGTCACTACCCACAGTTTAGTTTAGTTTTAATAATATGTATGTTAGTTTATAAGGTATGTATCTATGGGCCTGCGATGCCTGATCATAAATAAATAAATAAAATAAATAATTTATATATGACCGCGACTCCGTCCGCGTTCTGTTGAAATTTTTCCTGAATTTTCTTTGCTATAAACCTCACGGAGCCCGAGACCTTTCCAACGAATGCAAAACCGTGGAAATAGGTTCGTGCGATCTGGAGTTATAGCGTCAGGAAGGAAAACCCGACTTATTTTTATATAGTAGACTAGCTGTGCCCCGCGACTCCGTCCGCGTTCTGCTGAAATTTTTCCTGAATTTTCTTTGCTATAAACCTCACGGAGCCCGAGATCTTTCCAACGAATGCAAAACCGTGGAAATCGGTTCGCGCGTTCTGGAGTTATAGCGTCAGGAAGGAAAACCCGACTTATTTTTATATAGTAGATTATCACTCGCTTACGGTGAACGTAAACATCGTGAGGAAACCTGCATGTCTTAGGGAATTTAACCAATTTTAGAAAGACATGTGAAATCCGCCAACCTGCTCTGGGCCAGCGTGGTGGATTATGGCCTGAATCGTCCTCGTGTTTAGGGAATTCCCGTGCTTAGGAGTGGGACGTTAAAAGGGGTAAACTATTATTACTATAAAACGACTAAGCAGAATTATGTTCTGTTAGTTTCACGAATTTAATTCAAGATCGCTGGAATACAGTACAAAATAGTTTTTCTATCGCTTGGTATATTTTATATTGTACTTAATTTATAATTATGAACACATAATTTTCTCCTCTTTCATTCGAAATACCGATCGAACCAACAGAAAAAAAATTCAGGGTCCCCCAGTTTTTTTTAATGACGCCACATTCATATTGTTCATTTAAAGCCTATGTCATCCGGAGTATAATAAAGAACCCTTTGACACCTCATTCATAAAAATCGGACGAGTAGTTTAGGCGCTACGGTGCAACACAAAAACGATACATGCATACATACATAGAATGCTAAAACATAACCCTTCCTTTTGCCCATGCCTCAGCCGGGTAAAAATAATAATTTATATTACAAAGTCGTTAAAAAATTACCCGCGATTAGGAGTGTTGTAAGTTTCTCCAACAGGTAGCTTATCCAAAATCTTAGAATGCAGTTTTAACGACTCTGTCCCTGTTCCGTTTAGGTAGTCAACGAGCGAGCAATGCCTTTGGTATTGCTCGCATCTATAGGCTTTGACGCTTAACATCAGGCGGATGGGGAATCAAACTAATGGCGTTGGAACTGTACTTTAACCTCTCCCCCCACTGGTGGTGGTGCAAGTGGTACTCACGGTCAGAGCTGGCCATCATGGCGCCGGCCCGCTCCGCCGCCGCGGCCACTAGCCCGGCGGCCGGCTCCGCCAGCAGCTGCGCCAGGTAGCCGCGCAGCCCCACCGGTGGTGGTGCAAGTGGTACTCACGGTCAGAGCTGGCCATCATGGCGCCGGCCCGCTCCGCCGCCGCGGCCACTAGCCCGGCGGCCGGCTCCGCCAGCAGCTGCGCCAGGTAGCCGCGCAGCCCCACTGGTGGTGGTGCAAGTGGTACTCACGGTCAGAGCTGGCCATCATGGCGCCGGCCCGCTCCGCCGCCGCGGCCACTAGCCCGGCGGCCGGCTCCGCCAGCAGCTGCGCCAGGTAGCCGCGCAGCCCCACTGGTGGTGGTGCAAGTGGTACTCACGGTCAGAGCTGGCCATCATGGCGCCGGCCCGCTCCGCCGCCGCGGCCACTAGCCCGGCGGCCGGCTCCGCCAGCAGCTGCGCCAGGTAGCCGCGCAGCCCCACTGGTGGTGGTGCAAGTGGTACTCACGGTCAGAGCTGGCCATCATGGCGCCGGCCCGCTCCGCCGCCGCGGCCACTAGCCCGGCGGCCGGCTCCGCCAGCAGCTGCGCCAGGTAGCCGCGCAGCCCCACTGGTGGTGGTGCAAGTGGTACTCACGGTCAGAGCTGGCCATCATGGCGCCGGCCCGCTCCGCCGCCGCGGCCACTAGCCCGGCGGCCGGCTCCGCCAGCAGCTGCGCCAGGTAGCCGCGCAGCCCCACTGGTGGTGGTGCAAGTGGTACTCACGGTCAGAGCTGGCCATCATGGCGCCGGCCCGCTCCGCCGCCGCGGCCACTAGCCCGGCGGCCGGCTCCGCCAGCAGCTGCGCCAGGTAGCCGCGCAGCCCCACTGGTGGTGGTGCAAGTGGTACTCACGGTCAGAGCTGGCCATCATGGCGCCGGCCCGCTCCGCCGCCGCGGCCACTAGCCCGGCGGCCGGCTCCGCCAGCAGCTGCGCCAGGTAGCCGCGCAGCATCCCGCGGACCCCCGGGGACACCTCGCGGCTCATACACTGCAGTTTACACAGGTATGCAAGATGGATAATGTAATGCAATACGTTTAGCCTTTATGGCGGACAAAATTAATAGTACATTGTTACCCTAGGGGTGAAAGTAACTTATTTAGTCCCGAGACGGGGTTTGGCACCCGAGCGTAGCGAGGGTGTCAATAGTTCGAGGGACATAAGAAGTCTTTCACTCGAGGTAAACACTGTGCTTTTCATTACGAATACAAGGAAAGTAAAAATAAAATCAGGAATTGGCTAAAGAAATAATACAAGGAAGTATGAACTCTACAACTCTACAACACGAAAAAAAAAATAAAGATCGGATTGCTGCCTATTTTGTTTTTGTTTCGTTGGCCGGCCAACTTTATTATTTAGCCATTGTTTTTCATTTTCATCTTATAATATTTTGCCCAAATCTATGTTATTTTAAAGAAATTGTTGAAACTAAATTATATTTAATTCATTTAAAAATATATATTCTTTAATTAATACTTAACTTTATGTTATGTCAATTTTAGATCGCGCATTTCGATTGAGTGACTGTAGAAAAAGTTTGAACATGGTTCCATAGAAATGTGAAAATGGAACTAGTTTTTTTTTTTATAATTTGCCAGCTGTCGGTTGAAAGCGATTATCCCTAGGGCGGAAAAGTATTACTTTCAATCCGCTCCTCAGGCAACTTCTGACCTACTTTTCGAGTATGAGTAATGAAAAATATTTTATGTACTTTTTAATGTGAATTGTTAAATTATTATAATTAACAGTTACAAGTTTTTATAAGTGGTAGAGGCTCAAATAATCTGTTACTATCATAATATTCTTTGCTAGTTTTTTTATATATATATTAGTAGGATTGTACTGACCGCAATGATTTCCAGCACGGCGGGCTCGGAGAGGCTGCGGAGGGCGGCGGGGGCGGGTGCGGCGGCGGGTGCGGCGCGGCGCAGCGCGTGCAGCGCGCGCAGCAGCAGCGCGGCCGCTGCGTCCGGACGCACGCCGGACGCCTCCACTGCTCCACACAAACACCACCTTTAGGCGCTGCGGTAACTACACTTTTGTGTCTTACCAGTTATTTACCAGTTCATATAACCAACTAGCTGTGCCCGCGACTTCGTCCGCGGGGAATTTAACTTAACGAAAATTTAATTTACCAAAAAATGATCGTTCAATTCGCAGTTTACGAAAAGTTTGTTTTTCTAAAATAGAAGTAGCCAAGCTACTGCTTATCACATCAGCTATCTGCCAGTGATAATCCCGTCATACTCTTAGCTTTTATGTGTTTTTATGGTTTTATGCGGAACCCTAATTGTTATTCAAAAATTAAAGTAGCCTAAGTTACTCCTTATAACATCAGCTATATGCTAGTCCCGTCAAAATCGATCCAGCCGTTACGGAGATTACCCGGAACAAACATACAGAAAGACAGACAGACAAATAAAAAAAAACAATCGCGTTTTTGTTATAAGTACCGTATGTACTTTCATGTGCAGTTAGTGAAAACGTGTTATTTTGATATTACAAACAGACACTCCAATTGTATTTATTTGTATAGAGATGATATCAACCAGTCCTCCCCGCGCAGGCGTTAACACTATTGGTGTGCAGTTGCTTCCACTTAACACATACACACGTTTTTTTAAAATGTATATCCATGTCCACCAATTGGATGTAGTTTTGCAAAATAGAATCAACCCACACACACTTCTGCAAACTGAAACCAACCTAGAAGCACTAGCACAAGGTTGGTTTTAGTCTACAGCAGTCAGTACATGTGAGATTTTCAGTTCTGCAAAACGATATCCAATTTCTCAATCGTGTGGAACGGTTTGTAAAGAAAATCTCTACTATCTTTACACTACTTTAAGACAACTTCTTAACTACATACCCCTACTAACTTGAATTGGCTCCAACTCCAAATGAAAGAAATTATAAGGTCCCTAGTTATGTCTAGCTTTATAGTTACACCCAGGTTTTCTAAAGTCGATTTACTTTATTTTAATGTTAAAGAACACCAATATTAAGTTACAAAATGGTACGGACAGTTGTGGAGCATGCCGGCGAGCAGCGCCCGCAGCGCGCGCGGCTGCTCGTGCGAGACGGCCAGCTCGCACAGACCTTGCACATTCAACTGGAACAATAGAACACATTCTAACTTTTAACGATCCCTTGGCGCAGTGGTTCGAGCGCAGGCCGCTCGGCTCACTGCACATGGTGGTTGCGGGCTCGATTCCCGCCGGGGCAAATTTCGGAAATGGCCTTTTTGTAATTTGCCCAGGGCCTTAACCAGGCTAGCTACTCAAATCGTAATAGAAAAGCAAACGCTCGCGATTACGTTTCAAACGCTCCGCTTTTGACGTTTTGCTGACACCATACCATATCAATGTCAGTAGAAATCGTGAAGCTCGGCAAAACGTCAAAAGCGGAGCGTTTGAAACGTAATCGCGAGCGTTTGCTGTTCTATTACGATTTGAGTGGCTACCGTGGTTAGGGCCCAGGTCTGGGTATCACTGGTCTCTCCCCCAGGGTCCATTGTACGGTACCCATAGTACAAGCGTCGCTTAGTTTGGGACCGTACAGTTGGTGTGTCAGTTTGGCGATATTTATTATTAATATTCATAGATAGACCGCTAATAACATAACCCTTTCTTTTGGCTTTGCCGTGGTCGGGTAAAAGTGGACCTACCCACATGCACTACTGTAGACCAAAACCAACCTTGTGTTAGTGGTGCTAAGGTGGTTTCAGTTTGCAGAAGTGTGTGTGGGTTGGTTCCATTTTGCAATAGTAGGTCCAAGTATGAAGGGTTATCTACCTTCCAGCCTTCACCCGCGCGGGGCAGGCTGAACACCAGCAGGTCTTTCATCTTCAGCACCGACATGTCTTCTGTGCATTGTTCTATGTACTCTTCGTTGCCATATTTACCTGGAAATTGAACAGGCACTATTATCGGTCGTCCCACTCCCACACGTATGACATTCGCTTCATTTAAATAAATATAATAATTATTTATAATAATATAATGTCCCACTCCTGGGCACGGGCCTCCCCTCAACATGACGGGGATTCAGGCCATAATCCACCACGCTGGCCCAGTGCGGGTTGGCGGATTTCACATGTCTTTCGAAAATTGGTTAGATCTTCTAAGACATGCAGGTTTCCTCACGATGTTTTCCTTCACCGTAAGCGAGGAATAATCACATATAAATTATGATTCGCACATAGATTTCGATAAATCCAGGGGTGGGAGCCGGGGTTTGAACCCAAGACCTGGTGCCCGCAAGACGCGTGCTTTAACCAATCGGCTATCACAGCTTCTCATTTAAATAATCTGGGGAAAATTGAACGCTCCTATTGCTCGCAGCGAGCGCGCTAGCTAGCCCAGTCATCATAAGGGTGACCATCTATCTACATTTCGCGTCCAGTCGTAATTAATAAAGTTTAAGTCTGAGAGCGAGCTTAAGAACGCATTTGAAAAGTCATTTTGTACTGGTATGACATAAGGATGACATTTCCAAGATCGCTGTCAGACTTGAGATCGATTTATGAATACGGGCCCTGGGTGGCCACACTGTAAGCCGACTCACCGAGAAATAAGATGACTTCTCTGTGCAGAATCCTCGCATCTTTACTGCTTGTGTCTCTACGAGTCCTTAGTTTATCTATTTTA
Source organism: Notodonta dromedarius (assembly GCA_905147325.1). Taxonomy (NCBI): domain Eukaryota; kingdom Metazoa; phylum Arthropoda; class Insecta; order Lepidoptera; family Notodontidae; genus Notodonta; species Notodonta dromedarius. The sequence goes on from LR990188.1 coordinate 5,611,577, forward strand.
TTTATAATCTGCAATAGAAACATGTCTTTATAATGTTCTAGTTTATGCCCGCGACTTCATCCGCGTAGTATTTTAACTTAGCAAAAAATTCGGGATTATCGGGATAAAAAGTATCCTATGTGTTAATCCCGGTTATAAACTATCTGTGTTCCAAATTTCATCCAAATCCGTTCTGTAGTTTTTGCGTGAAGGAGTAACAAACATACATCCACACTCACAAACTTTCGCATTTATAATATTAGTAGGATGTTGCCTTGGCAACACAACACACGACAATTTAAAAGTTGGTAGATTCAAGCTTAAGGTGATGGCGCCTGTCTAGCCCGCGAAATTCAAAATTTTCGAGAATTTTTAATGTTTATCCAAAATCTGAAAACATTTAAGACAACATTTTGTGATTTGCGACAAACACAGTATGCAGTGCGTTTATTAATACATTTATTTTACTCTAAATATTATAATCACGGTCGATATGATACTAGTAAATCACTAAATATACAAAAATTGCCAGATTATCTGGATAGCTGTCGTTCTTGAAATGTTTTAGAGTGAGTTGGATATATTAATAAATGCACTGCACACGGTCTTTTTCGCGAATTACAAAATGTGCCTTTTATTATTATCAGATTTTGTAAAATTTCTAAAAAACCTAAAAAAATTAAGAATACAATAAGGGCATAACAAAAACAGGCCAGAAATGGTGTAAAAAATATATAATTTCGTTATTGAAATGGCTATGAAACCCGACATTGTGCGTGACACGACATGCACTTGGCCACTTTTTATTTATTTTAATAAACGAATGTACTCACATCAATTACTTGTGGATTATCCATATCGTCCATCTCCTTTAATAAACTCTCAAATTTGATCAAACCTTGAGATAATAATTTTGGATCCACATTGTTTCTTGAAAATACTATCTGGAATATTATAAATATTAAATGACCAACCCCTAGGCACGGGCCTCCCCTCACTACAAGGGGGATTCAGGCCTTAATCCACCAAGCTGGCCCAGTGCGGATTTCACATGTCTTTCGAAAATTGGTTAGATTTTCTAAGACATGCAGGTTTCCTCACGATTTCTTCCTTGTGTGTGATTATTCACAACATTAAAATTCACTAGCGCCGTTGCTACATATACAGGGTTATTGGTAAAACACTAACAACTAACCTTATAAGACATTTATTACATACATCGACGACCGCTTGGCACAGTGGTTCGGGCGTAGGTCGTTCGGCTCACTACATTCGCTTGCGGGTTCGATTCCCGTCAAGGTAAATTTCGGAAATGGTCTTTTCGTAATTTGCCCTGGTCTGGGTGTCACTAGGATCGCCCCCAGTCCATTGTACGGTACCCATAGTACAAGCGTTGCTTAGTTTGGCACCAAACAGTTGATGTGTTCGTTTGGCGATGTTTGTTTATTTATTAATTATCATAAACAAAATAAAACATACAAAAATTTCGTTGTTCTATTTAACAAATTACAATCATTTACGTCTGCACTACCAAATATTGCTACAAGGACACGTGTGACGCGATGCGGGCGCAGAGCTCGTAACACTTACATAATTAAATATATGTTTTTTTTATATGAACGTACCATAAATATTTTAAAAAGTCATAAATAAAATTGTATGATGTTAGTAAAACATACCTGGGAGGTTGTTGGTGTTTTACCAGTTACCTTGTACATACAAAACCACGGGAACACCCATTAATTTCGAAGGTCATAGGTACCTGTATAGCTTGTAGAACCTCTCCAGCATCACCGATCCCATCTGGAGCCAGGACCAATATCTGACAAGTCTCCCATAGGCTCGCTTCGTCAACACAATTGTTTATGTTAATAATCTGTAACAAATATCGATATATTTAATCACGGATCAGTAATGGTTCCAAAAGACTCTGGGTACCGTACTATGGACTGGAGCCGGTCCCAGTGTCACCCAGACCGGGGTGAATACTTACACTCAAACCATTAAGGCTCGTATTAATAAATCGATCTCAAGTCTGAGAGCGGTCTTGGAAAAGTCACTCCTGTCTTTTTTTTTTTTTGATATGACTATATGTTGTTGTCCAGAGTGGCCATAACAACTTCACCCGGACAGAGGGCGGGGCCCTCTGGGCAGGGGGGCAGCTAGCTCAAGGGCGCCACAAGGGACACGACCTCGGCTTGGGCCGCTGCCAGGAGAGGTGGCGAGGGTCAATCTACCACCGGATCGGAACGCGACCTCGACTGAGAAGATCTCTCCTATGTCATACTAGTACAAAATGCTCAGACAAAATGTCATGTCGAAAGCGTACTCAAGACGTATTAATACGGGCCATAAATAAAGAAACATCATCAGGGTGACACACCAACTGTACGGCCCCAAACTAAGCAACGCTTGCACTATGGGCACCGTACAATGGACTGGGGGCGATCCCAGTGACACCCAGACCTGGGCAAATTACGAAAAGGCCACTTCCGAAATGTACCCCGGCGGGAATCGAGCCCGCAACCACCATGTGCAGTGAGCCGAGCGGCCTGCGCTCGAACCACTGCGCCAAGAGGTCGTCAATAAAACTCTTACACCATCTAATCTGACGTCACACGCTGGTAGGTGCTGCACGCTGGCTCTGACGACCGCTAGCAGCGCGGCGCTGGTGTCGCTAGTGACGCTAGTGACGCTAACGGCCACCACTAGCGGCAGAAGCACCGCACACGCCGCTTCAGCAGCGAATTCCGAGTGCATGGACAGTATATGAGATGTTAGGTATAGAAGAGATGGAAGGTTTGTTGGCGCCTGTAATGAAAAAATAATAGTAATTAGTATTTTTTTATATTAAACGTCATTAAGTTTTTATTGTCCACTAGCTGAGCCCGCGACTTCGTCCGCGTGGAATTTAACTTAACAAAAAAGCCCGCTCCCGCGTTCTGAGCCCGCGCGACAGGACCCGGTTTTCTTAATTTCATTTTTCTAAAATAAAAGTAGCCTAAGTTACTGCTTATAACATCAGCTATCTACCAGTGAAAGTCCCGTCAAAATCGGTCCAGCCGTTTCAGAGATTACCCGGAACAAACAACAGACAGACAGACAGAAAGACGACAAAAAATTTAAAAAAATATATATCGCGTTTGTGTTATAGGTGTCGTACGTACTTTCATATACATTTAGTGAAAAGGTGTTATTTTGATATTACAAACAGACACTCCAATTTTATTTATTTGTATAGAAGACTATTTGATACTGGCACGCAGAATGCACTATGGAAGTCCCGCCCTCCGAAAACTGTCACCGTTTGTCAGTCAGACAGTCAGTCGGTGTGGAGGTTACAAATGTGTGTGTGCCAATTCATGGTAGTGTGTGAAATGTTTTATTTATTGATTTTAATGTATTCCTAAGTATTATAATATAAAAATATTAGCATCCTGCACTCCTTCTCTATATAAATAAAATATAAGTGTGCCAAACTTCATACTCCTCCGTCCGCGCAATTTTCGTATTAAGCGTTTGAAAGTTTTTCCTTCAGGTATTAATATATGGATTAAGCCCTTTTAACGTCTGACTCCGTCTGATTCAGGCCATGAACCACCACGCTGGCCCGGTGCGGGTTGACGGATTGAGCACGTCTTTGGAAAATAGTTTAGTTTATAATAATTCAAATAGATGTCGCTGTGCTGAAAATAAACGCGCAAGTGAAGATGTTTGTACGAGGTCTTGAGTACCAGCTTGTGTTGGCGGATTGCGTTGCAACTTAATTGGCTACAAGATAGCACATACACGAATGTGTTAATTTTTTTAGATCATAATATGGTATCACAAATACCAGTGAACTGTATCATGATTATTGTAACAACAATCTTTATAAATAATACCAAATAGACATGCGCAGAATGTATCACTGAGCTGAACTGATATATATGTCGCAGCCAAATAGCTTAATTCGCCGTTCAATTAACAGCCTAGGCACTTTACTAAACAGCGCCACACTAAAACACTTTACTAAATATCATTCAGCCCACTAGTTGAACGGCGCTGTTTAGTTAAGTGCCTAGGCTGTTAATTGAACGGCGAATTAAGCTATTTGGCTGCGACATATATATCGGTTCAGCTCAGTGATACATTCTGCGCATGTCTATAACCCGCGCCAATAAAGAAACGAATTTAAAATGGCGTCTATATACTTGCTGTGACAGATGGTAAGGTCAACAAAAGAGCAATGTGTTGGAATATCCACTCATAATAATATAGTAACAGTAACGACGATTAACAAAAACGAGAAAATAATAATAACAAGAAAATAATAAAGACAACAAATATCTGTATACTTAACAAAATTTAAATAATAACTTGAAAGAACCGAGCGCGTCAAGACAAGCGTGAGTACAACAATGCCGACAGATTTTTTTTGTATGCAGTACGGCGGTGTGTGAGTAAAGATAGCAAGAGTGTGCAAGCGAGAGAGAATTACCAGTGCCGCCATTTTAGATTCGCTTCTTTATTGGCGCAAGTTATATTTGGTTTTATTTATAAAGATTGTTGCTAGAATAATCATAATACAGTTCACTGGTATTTGTGATACCATATTATGATCTAAAAAAATTAACACATTTGTGTAATTGCCAATTAAGTTACATCGCAATCCGCCAACACAAGCTGGTACTCAACACTTCGTGCAAACAACTTGACTTGCGCGCTTATTTTAAGCACAGCGACATCTGGTTGAAATATTATAAACTAAACTATTTTCCAAATAACTTTCGCATTTATAATATTATACTAGGTGATACAAAAAGGGTATACTATTTTTTTTGCAACTTAACTTTGTAAATCTCAAACTATCGGCTTTGTGGGACAGTTGAAGTACTAAAGGTTTTGTAGACTTGTGAAATCGGTCAACAGCTGTATTCCTATAACACCTTTTGTTTTTCAAGTTCCCTCCAAAGCTGATGGTTTTAGAATTACAAAGTTAAGTTTTGAAAAAAAAAAGTATACCCATTATGTGTCACCTTGTATATAAACTAGATGAAAACCCGGCTTCGCTCGGGTGAAATGTGGCTCATAATACAGCAATCTTTTACAAAATGAATGTACATATTTTTGTAGTTATCGGTTTTCAAGGAATATTAGGCAAGGTATAGATTCGTATAGCATTGTTCATTGTGTTTAATAAATAATACATTAAAGCTGCAATAGTACATTGTTACACAAGGGGTGAAAATGATTTATTTAGTCCCGAGACGGGGTACCCGAGGTAAACACTGTGCTTTTCATTCGCTTTAAGGGTACCGTACAATGGACGGCAAAATAGGCGGCAATCTGATTTTCATTTGTTTCGAGTTGTAGAGTATTATGAAACGGAGTCGTAGATCCGGGCGGCGTTCCGATGATATTTCCTTAAAAGTCTTGATTGAAAGGCGGGTAGCAGATCGGCAGCAAACAAACGTGTGATTTAGGTACGTCTTTATTCCACAAGAGCCAACGAAGAAGAGGCCTAGTCAGTCAGTCGTGGTTCTTCTCGCGCCCCCCTAGGGGGAAGCGGGGATACTGTTACAGGGCTGTGCCCTTTTTCAGTGGTTTCTTCACGCCACCCACATCTGTGGGCGGGTCATTGGTTAACGGCAAGTGCCGTGTTTTTATTTTATTTCTCCGTTTGGGAGTTTGTGTGGTTCCGGTGGTGTCGGCGGTGTTGTGTTCGCTAGTTTAAGCGATGAGGCTTCTGGCGAACGGGCAGAGTGCGCCGTCTGGCGGGCGGGTATGTAGCGGTGCTATTCCCCTGAGGTGGTGGTGTAGCGACGCGTCGGCCCTCTGGAACATTTTTGTAGCTAGTCTCGGAGGCCTAGTCACAATATTACCTCCCTTTTTATACTAAAATTATAATGGTGTGGCCCTAACGAAATTATATGTTTAAATGAAAATAAATAGTCGATAAATTGATAAAATGGTAATTCACATTAGTTGCATGAATAATCATCTCCTAATTAAATAATTATAATAGTTCGCCCGTGTCTATTTGTTGCTGGCGGGAGCCGGAAGTTGTAACAATTGTTCATACTTCATATTTCTGTTTTTATGTTTACCTCGGGTGAAAGACTTATTTTGTCCCTCGAACTATTGGCACCCTACTATTCAACGATACCCCACACGATGGGGTAACTAAAAAAAATATATCCCCTCTTTCGATGTTCGGGGAGGTACATGAAAAAAAGTAATTTTGTTACATTTTATATTTTTGAAAGTGAGATCTACTCTTAAAGTATTTTTGTACCAAATAACATCAACTTCCGTCAGAAACTGTAGAAGTTATGACCCTGTGACAGGCCGGGATAGACAGACGGACGGAAGGATTGACGGACGGACGGACTGGATGATCTTATAAGGATTCCTCGTAGGGACTACGGAACCCTAAAAAACATGAAGACTGAATTTGTTTGTTCTGAAAGCTCAATCTTATTCTTCTTTCTTTAAACATATGGCCCACCCAGTTTAATAGGTACTTCGAATAAATACTCATTCACACACTGAGAACACTGACACTAACTGACAGGGATTCGTTCATAGAAAATATAGCGGTACTGTGCCAAACTTGACGGAACTGCCAATATGGCGAAAGATTGCCTTTTGCACCGTTAGAATTTAACAAAATACTCGACATTCCGAATTTTGCGGATATATGTTGTCGACTCGAAATCATTATTTATTTATGTTTTATTATTCTGGTAAGGTTTCAATCGAGTCTACCGTACCCCTGAACGGGATTATTAATATAGATAAAATATATATATATTATATTATATAGCAGGGTAGGCAAAACATCCGTTTGTGTTTATAATATCTCAACTAGATGTCGCTGTGCCGAAAATGATCACGCAAGTGAAGTTGTTTGTACAAAGTCACGAATGCTAAATGATGCTAACACATCTTCGACTGCGCCATATACATCATTAATAATTTTTGCAATCATAATATAGTATCACAAATTCCAGTGTACAATATGATGATCAATTACAACATTATCGGATCGGACCGCAAACAACAACTTAATATGAGGGTACCCAGTTATTAACTACGACATCAGGACGTCTAACACCTCAGTCATGCATTTGCGTTATCTATGTAAATCTATATCTGTGGTTATGACACTGATTTAAGGTGAAGGCGCCTGTCTAGCCCGCGAAGTTCAAATTTTTTGAGTTCTTTTAGAAATTTTTCAAAATCTGACAATAATAAAAGACAAAATTTGGAATTCGCGAAAAATACCGTGTGCAGTGCATTTATTAATACATTTATTTCACTCTAAATATTATCACGGTGGATATGATACTAGTAAATCACTAAATATACAAAAATTGCCAGATTATCTGGATAGCTGTCGTTCTTGAAATTTTGTAGAGTAAGTTGGATATATTAATAAATGCACTGCACACGGTCTTTTTCGCGAATTACAAAATTTGTCTTTTATTATTGTCAGATTTAGAAAAAACTCTAAAAGAACTCAAAAAATTTGAACTTCGCGGGCTACATGGGCGCTTTAGCCTTAAGTGCAGTGACTGATTACGTCACCCCAGTCCAATCAAGCGACATCTGGTGGACCAAACATTTATTTTCCCCCACAGTAATAAATCGTTCTCAAGCCTGAGAGCAGTCTTTACTACTCTAATAACATGTATTTTGTACTGGTATGACATAGGAATGACATTTCTAAGATGGCTCTCAGACTTCAGATCGATTTATTAATACGGGCCAAATTTGATTATAATTAACTATTACTTATTTAGTGACAATGGTGTATATTTTTTATGCTGTTCCTGAGACTGTACACCATCTTTAATTAATTGAAAAGAGTAACCATTGAGTTTGTCACCGAATCTTCTCAGTGGAAGCGGCATTCCGAGCCGGAGGTAGATCCTGACAGTTCATAAATGCTTTGTTGGCTTATGTGAATAAAAACAATGTTGAGTTTTGAGACTCCTCACCTCGCCGTCATCTTGTGTGATCTCGGTGAGTCTGTCGACGAGATGTCCGGCGGCGTCCTGCAGCAGGCGCTCCCCGCGGTCCAGCGCAGCCTCCCCGCCCCCCCCGGCCCCCCCGCCGCGCGCCAGCTCCCCCCACAGCGGCAGGTGCCTCTCCAGGCTACTCGCGTCTTGGATCGACTGGTTTATCAGGAACGTGACGGTCGCCTACAATTTAAGGAATTATTAGACGACCGCTTGGCGCAGTGGTTCGAGCGTAGGCCGCTCAGCTCCCTGCATCGGGTGGTTGCGGGTTCGATTCCCGTCAGGGTTAATTTCGGAAATGGCCTTTTCGTAATTTTCCCTGGTCTGGGTGTCACTGGGATCGCCCCCAGTCCATTGTACGGTACACATAGTACAAGCTTTGCTTAGTTTGGGACCATGCAGTTGGTGTGTCAGTCTGGCGATATTTTATTATCCTACTAATATTATAAATGTGAAAGTTTGTGAGTGTGGATGTATGTATGTATGTATGTATGTATGTATGTTTGTTACTCCTTCACGCAAAAACTACTGAACGGATTTGGATGAAATTTGGAACACAGATAGATTATAACCGGGATTAACATATAGGATACTTTTTAACCCGATAATCCCGAAATTTTTGCTAAGTTAAAATACTACGCGGATGAAGTCGCGGGGCACAGCTAGTATTACATAAATGCTGCGAAAACACAATTTTATGGGTGTACAACAATGCACCCAACACCTAGATATTATTATTAGTGCACCAGCCCTGTCAAGCGATACTCACCCTTCTGACGTCGTCCGGAGCGTTCAATATGCCTTTAACGAGGATGTCGCTTCGTTTGGCGCCCGGCAAATTGTCACTGAACAAGATAGCCGCTTGTAAGAGGCGGTCACTGTCGCTCACGTTAGATTCTACGCACCAGGATATCTGAAACATAGTTATAATAATTACTAGCTGTGCCCGCGACTTCGTTCGCGTGGAATTTAAATGGTTAATTACAGTGGCGCCTAGGGCGGCAAATTAGGGAACGTTTTTTTACCAGTAGGCTGAGTAGGCTGGAGCCTAGGGCGGCAGATTATTGGGGCGGCAAATTAGGGAACCGTTATTTTACCAGTAGGGTGAGTAGGCTGGAGCCTAGGGCGGCAGATTATTGGGGCGGCAAATTAGGGAACCGTTATTTTACCAGTAGGGTGAGTAGGCTGGAGCCTAGGGCGGCAGATTTTTGGGGCGGCAAATTAAGGAACCGTTTTTTTACCAGTAGGCTGAGTAGGCTGGAGCCTAGGGCGGCAGATTTTTGGGGCGGCAAATTAGGGAACCGTTTTTTACCAGTAGGCTGAGTAGGCTGGAGCCTAGAGCGGCAGACTTTTGGGGCGGCAAATTAGGGAACCGTTTTTTACCAGTAGGCTGAGTAGGCTGGAGCCTAGGGCGGCAGATTATTGGGGTTGCAAATTAGGGAACCGTTTTTTTACCAGTAGGCTGAGTAGGCTGTAGCCTAGGGTGGCAGATTTTTGGGGCGGCAAATTAAGGAACCGTTTTTTTACCAGTAGGCTGAGTAGGCTGGAGCCTAGGGCGGCAGATTTTTGGGGCGGCAAATTAGGGAACCGTTTTTTACCAGTAGGCTGAGTAGGCTGGAGCCTAGAGCGGCAGACTTTTGGGGCGGCAAATTAGGGAACCGTTTTTTACCAGTAGGCTGAGTAGGCTGGAGCCTAGGGCGGCAGACTTTTGGGGCGGCAAATTAGGGAACCGTTTTTTTTTGCTACCTCATAGTAATCAATAGCAATACAGATTATTTATTCACGTTTACATTATTGTGTAAGTAGTATACATTACCCCGCCTTTATTATTTGTACATTGAGTTTTGATTAGCTCAAAAATACACCCAAAAAATATTTGATGTGCCATTTCAACGAAATCTTTGGATTGTAAAAATAATGTAAGACATGACAATTGTAGAGGCAAGGGCGGCAATCACTTTACAGCCTATACCTTGGAAATTTGTAAATCCACCGCTGGTTAATTAAGAGAAAATCCCGTCAAAATCGGTCCCGCCGTTTCAGAGATACTCTTGGATTTCGTGTTTTTATATTTTTACGCGGAACCCTAATTGTTTTTCTAAAATTAAAGTAGCCTGAGTTACTCCTCATTACATCAACTACTTGTCAGTGATAGTCCCGTCAAATTCGGTCCAGCCGTTTCGGAGATTACCCGGAACATACATACAGACAGACAGACAGACAGACAAAAACAAATTAAATTACGTTTTTGCTATAGGTGTCGTATGTACTTTCATATGCATTTAGTGAAAAGGTGTTATTTTGATATTACAAACAGACACTCCAATTTTATTTATTTGTATAGATGTACAACTATCAGGCATGAGCCTCCCCTTACTGCAAGGGGGATTTTTTGGTACTATTAGGCTCTGTCCGCGAACACCTTAGTAGCTGAGAGGTTCCGGGTTCGTTCCCCATCCTGGCCATTAAACTATTGACGTGAGCCCACTCCTAGCACAAGCATTAGCTTAGCTGGAGGGGCTAACGGGAATACTAGTAATGTGATAAACTCACATTGCTAGTAATCTTTAAAACACAGTGCCGTCTAGGGACGCCCGGAAGAAGCGAAGCTTTATAGTATAAAGCGTAGGGCGGCGCCGCTGCCGCTCTGTATACCTATATGTATTGTGTAACGCTACTGACGTCATGGTGTAACGCTATTGGCGTCATCGTGCAACGCTACTGACGTCATGGTGTAACGCTGTTGGCGTCATCGTGTAACGCTACTGACGTCATCATGTAACGCTACTGACGTCACGGTGTAACGCTACTGACGTCATCGTGTAACGCTACTGGCGTCATCGTGCAACGCTACTGACGTCACGGTATAACGCTACTGACGTAATCGTGTAATGCTACTGACGTCATGGTGTAACGCTAATGGCGTTATCGTGCAACGCAACTGACGTCACGGTGTAACGCTACTGACGTAATCGTGTAATGCTAGTGCTACTAACGTCATGGTGTAACGCTATTGGCGTCGTCGTGTAACGCTACTGACTTCGTCGTGTAATGATACTGACGTCAAGGCGTAAAGCTACTGGCGTCGTCGCGTAACGGTACTGATGTCATCGTGTAATGCTACTGACGTCATCGTGTAACGCTACTGGCGTCATCGTGCAACGCTACTGACGTCACGGTGTAACGCTACTGACGTAATCGTGTAATGCTACTGACGTCACGGCGTAAAGCTACTGGCGTCGTCGCGTAACGGTACTGACGTCATCGTGTAATGCTACTGACGTCATCGTGTAACGCTAGTGACGTCACGGTGTAACGCTAATGAAGCTTAGCACTCACGGCCTCGGCGACCTCGTACGAGACGGTCCCGGCGCGCAGCTCCAGCTCGAGGCAGTGCGGCTCCGGCGCGGCGCGTGCAGCGCGTGCAGCACGTGCAGCGCGTGCAGCACGTGCCGCGCCGCTCAGCGCGCGCAGCGCCGTGTACTTCACGAGGGTGCGATTGGACTCCGTGCGCGGAATAATCTCTGTGTTTATTGTTTCCTGTGGACAAATATATATAATTATATTTGATGATCAAACGAACTTACCTTACATGAAGTTCGATCATAATGTATGAACGTGGAAATGGTAGTGACTAGGCGTTACTACATGGTGTTCTATAATACTACTGCGGTTACTAATATTTACGGACGAGGCTCAAGGATAAATATATCTACATCTATCTATATATAAATCTATCTATCTATCTATACTAGGTGAAACAAAAAGGGTATACTATTTTTTTTGCAACTTAAGTTTGTAAATCTCAAACTATCGGCTTTGTGGGACAGTTGAAGTACTAAAGGTTTTGTAGACTTCTGAAGTCTGTCAACAGCTGTATTCCTATAACACCTTTTCTTTTTCAAGTTTCCTCCAAAGCTGATAGTTTTAGATTTACAAAGTTAAGATTTGAAAAAAAAAGTATACCCAGTATGTTTCACCTTGTATATCTACAGATTGAAACTGAACTATCAGCGTTGGAGGAACTTGTAAAACAAAAGGTGTTACAGGGATACAGCTGTTGACAGATTTCATAAGTCTACAAAACCTTTAGTACTTCAACTGTCCCACAAAGCTTATTGTTTTAGATTTACAAAGTTGCAATAAAAACTTTGCCAGGAAAGATTTAGTCTATGGATATCGGCAAACGCGCCACCTACCGGCTCCAAATATAGCTAAGCATGGTGACACCATAAGTACAAAATGAAACACATCAAAATCGGTGAAGCCGTTTAGAAGAAAAATTACGAACACACACACATACACACCAAAATGTTCATACAATATACAAAGAAAAAGAAAGATGATTTTGAATAAATCATTCATTCATTCATGATTTATTATTGTATCCACAAACAATACTTGTCTAAGTAAAGGACCAATATTATAAAATGTCTGACATTTCTCAATAGGCTGTGCGTTCGCGGGCACTGTGCGACCTCATAGTATTATAAGTATAATGACGACCGCTCGGTGCAGTGGTTCGAGCGTAGGCCGCTCGGCTCACTACATCGGGTGGTTGCGGGTTCGATTCCCGTCAGGTTAAATTACGGAAAAGGCCTTTTCGTAATTTGCCCTGGTCTGGGTGTCACTGGGATCACCCCAGTCCATTGCACGGACCCATAGTACAAGCGTTGCTTAGTTTGGGACCATACAGTTGGTGTGTTCGTCTGGCGATACAAAAAAAAATGTTAGGAACCCAAATCAACGAATCACATTGATTACCTCCATCTTGCTCTGATCCATGACAGTGAATATGGTATCGTAGACACTCTTCAGCGCGCTAGCGGCGTCCTTGTCTGTTTTCTGTGTGATTATATCCCATATGTACTCCCTGAGCGGCCTGTCGGCGGCCAGCCTCTCCTTGAACAGGTTTCCATGGTTTTTTAATATGGAGAATACCACTGCAACAACATTAACAAACTAAAAATTGATTTTAACAAACAAGCGTAGTGGATGATGGGGCCTATGTACCGAGATGTTCCGGGTTCGAGCCCCGTCCTGGCCGTTAAACTATGAGCGTGAGTATACTCATAGTCCTGGGCCTGGTAGGTCCTGGGTTCAAACCTCTGGGTTTCTTGAAATCTATGCGCGAATCATAATTTCAATAACAATATGATTATCACTTGCTTACGGTGAAGGGAAACATCGTGAGGAAACCTGCATGCCTTAGATAATCTAAACGATTTTCGAAAGACGTGTGAAATCCGCCACCCCGCGACGGGCCCGCGTGGTGGATTATAGCCCGAATCCCCCTCGTAGTGAGGGGAGGCTCGTGCCCAGGAGTGGTACATAAAAATGCCTAGAAGTATTATTATAAGGTCAAAGTCGGAAAACAAGCGTACGAAATGCATGATTTTAAACTGTCACCGTAGCCTATAGATTCTAGCAATTTGTGTTTGTCACATTACTAGTATTCCCTTTAGCCCTACCAGCTAAGCTAATGCTTGTGTTAGGAGTGGGCTCACGTCAATAGTTGAATGGCCAGGATGGGGATCGAACCCGGAACCTCTCAGCTACGAAGACTGCCCTCTAACCACCAGGCTATGGACGCTTTAAAATTTCGCAAGTTGATGGCAAGTGACATGCTGTACCTGTCTCGCACCGCGGCGTGTGCAGGTACTCCGTGGACAGCGCCTGGTAGAAGCTGTTGAGCTGGTCCACCGGCAGCTCGCCCCCCAACTTGGAGAACAGCCCCAGCAGACCCTGCAGCACCGCCGTCAGGATCGATACCTGGAGATAGATCCTGGAGTTTTAAACTTTATTTAAAATTACTCAATCATCTGTTTTATTATAATAGTTGACGGCTTGGCGCAGTGGCTCGAGCGCAGGCCGCTCGGCTTACTGCACACAGTGGTTGCGGGCTCGATTCCCGCCGGGGTACATTTCGGAAATGGCCTTTTCGTAAGTTGCCTAGGTCTGGGTGTCACCAGGATCGCCCCCAGTCCATTGCACAGTACCCATAGTACAAGCGTTGCTTAGTTTGGGACCGTACAGTGGTGTGTCAGTCTGGCGATATTTAATTGTTTATTTATTTAAAAAAAAACGACAAAACAGCTTAATGTTAAGCAGTTACCGTAGCCTATATATGCTTGCAATACCAAAGGCATTGCTCGCACGTGTTGACTTGAAGCAGAGTGAGCAGGGGTTAGGTTACCGTGCTCTCTCACTCATCGTACGCAACGCGACTATAAATGGCTGCTACACGCCGATATTCCGTGAGTGGATAGTGCTACCTCAGTCGACCCAGCCCGCATACGCTAGCTTGCCTCTACCACCACTAATATGAATAGTTATATGACTTATCTTTATAGTTACTTTTTATCTTTATGCCAGACTTCAAACTTGTTTTGGGTGGAAATTTGTCTAAATTGATCACATGGCCGGGTGGTCCGAGGGCCCCCGTTTTCCCGGGGCCCCGGGGGCCCAAGCGGAACAGCCAACTAACTGGATCCTACCGTGTTCTTGTTGGATCCCAACATGTTCAGGTATATCCTCCATATCGTCTGGACCTCTCCACCCACATCTCCATCGTGGTATTCACATATTGTACCTGGACATAAGAACACACAGTAAGATGTAATACTTACTGTATCAAACAGAGAGAGACATATATACTTGTACAGATGGTGCAATGAGCCTAGCGGCCTTCACTCACACCACTAGAGAGTAGATATTTACCAAAAACTACTAGAGACCAGGCAGTTACCAAAACCACTAGAGATCAGGCGGTTACCAAAACCACTAGAGATCAGGCGGTTAAGAAAAACACTAGAGACCAGGCGGTTACAAAAAACACTAGAGATCAGGCGGTTACAAAAAAGCACTAGAGACCAGACAGTTACCAAAACCACTAGAGACCAGACAGTTACCTAAAACCACTAGAGAGTAGACAGTTACCAAAACTAATAGAGACCAGGCGGTTACCAAAACCACTAGAGACCAGGCGGTTACCAAAAACCACTAGAGACCAGGCGGTTACCAAAAACCACTAGAGACCAGGCGGTTACCAAAAACCACTAGAGACCAGGCGGTTACCAAAAACCACTAGAGACCAGGCGGTTACCAAAAACTGATGCTACTTACCAACAAGTAGAGCCAGTGGTGCTTTGCAAGTGGTAGCCTCTTCCAGAGCGTTGATGTGTCTCGTGACGTCACCGTACACGGCGGGCGCTCGCTTCAGCACGCATATCATGCACTGGATCGCCTGCTTGCGCGTGTGCGCGTCGTAGGGGAGCAGGCAGAGCTGTGGGAGGGAGGGAGGGGGTCTACTGTCAACCATTGTGGCATTTTAATGTCAATGTCATGTGTAGTGGCCTTTTCGTAATCTAACCTGGTTTGGGTCTCACTGGGATCGCCCCCAGCCCATAGTACAAGCGTTGTTAAATTAGGGACCATATACAGTTCGTGTTTGTCTGTCGATATTTATTTATTATTTCTAAGGATTATTTACTTTGGATGTTTAGAATGAGTTTGGAAGTAAAACTGATAGTTTGAAATGTAGTATGTCTGAGTTTGAATTAATTTTTTACAGCTTCTGTGTTTATGAAACTTTGAGTATGGGGGAAACACAGGTATAGATCATTGAGGTAAAAATTCTGGCAGTTTGATTAATATAATGAAAATTTCAACCAAATATAGATCTTTTGATTTTATTTTAACAGAGGATTGATGATTATTTTCACCTTCATAATATCTTCATAGTAATTGTGTACGAAACTCCAATGGCTGTTGACCAGCTCGGCCAGGACCTTGAAGGCATCCCCTATAGTTTTCCACCAGACTTCATCAGGTCTCTTTGAGGATATAGTCTCCAGGAGACACACTGGTTTGAACAGCAGAGTTTCTGTTATCCATTCTGGAAGATAAAAGGCAATGTACCTGTGAAATACCTGTTTAACTGGTGGTAGACCCAAGCTGTAGTCACTTGTGAGGGCTGTATACTCCTATGTGTACCTATATATAGTTCCCACAGTAGATCAGCATAAAGTAGGTATTATAGGCTGATTCATACGATGAGTGAGAGAGTCGGAAACACAACTCCCCTCCCTTCCCTTCCCACTATCTGACTCCCCTTCAGATTGCCAACATGCGAGTAATGCATATAATATTATAATAATAATTTAGGCCTTTTGACGTCCCACTCCTCACTATGGACGGGAATTCGGGTCATAATCCACCACGCTGGCCTAGTGCGAGTTGGCGGATGACACATGTCTTTCGAAAATTGATTTGATTTCAATGACATGCAGGTTTCCTCACAATGTTTTCCTTCACTGTAAGCAAGTGATAATCATATAGAAACTATGATTCACGCACAGATTTTGAAAAACCCTGGAAGGGACCGGAGCTTTGAAACCAGGACCTGCAAGAAGCATGCTTAACCATTTGGCGGTAATTGGGAATAACTTTATAATATTATAAATTAATAAAGATGATGGTGACTCAATCCATGAAGCATTCATGAGGTCTTGTCTCAGCCCGCATGCTGGCTAGCAGCTGTGCTGCCATCAGTGTTGGTTTCAAACTGGTTCTCAGGAGTGTCACAGATGTTGGTATACTTACCTATTTCAAATGGTGCCAGATCCTCTTTGAGTACTTTCTCAGCTGCTTTCAGCACTTTGCCATAGAACCTAAAGTCCTGGGACGAGGAGCAGGTCTGCAGTATACTCTCCCAGTGCTCCATGATGATGCTGAGGTGATGTTGTTAGGATTCCATTGGTTCTGTCTCTAAAAACGAGGAACCAAAAGATTTAGTTTTTTTTTCCTTAATTTTTAAAGATTACTTTTATAACATGACTAGTAGATGTATTAGGCTAAAGCTCCCATCTAGCCTTCGAAGTTCAAATTTTTTGAGGTTTTTAGTTTTTTTTTCAAAGTCTGCCAATAGTAAGGCACATTTTGTAATTCGCAACAAAGACAGTGCATTTATTAATATATTCAACTTTCTCTAAAACATTTCAAGAACGACAGCTATCCAGATAATCTGGCAATTTTTGTATATTTAGTGATTTACTAGTATCATATCCACCGTGATAATATTTAGAGTAAAATAAATGTATTAATAAACACACTGCATACTGTGTTTGTCGCAAATCACAAAATGTTGTCTTAAATGTTTTCAGATTTTGGATAAACTATAAAAATACTCGAAAATTTTGAATTTCGCGGGCTAGACAGGAGCCTTCACCTTAAGCTAAATACTTGTGCCAGGTGTAGGTTTACAGCAATAGCTATGCCAGGAATCGAACCCGGACCCAATGCCTTACTATTGCAATTCTTCTAACCAGATTATTGACTCTATGTGTGAAGAATAACATTAACAAGGCTCTGTTGCACAAATAAAACATTTTATAGTATTTCTAGGTACTTGTCGATCTGGAACAACTTAGGTTTTCAAGAGAATATTTAAAAAAATGTAAATATTGTTTAAGTACCTAAATTATAGGTGTTTCATTTTGGATAGCTATATTTTACAGTCGCGAGCCAAATTAAGAATAATAGCTATTAATACGTACCAACTTATTATTTATATTAAAAAACTTAAGAGGGTAGATAACGTCACTCGTTGAACAGAATAGCTGGAATAACTATTTAGATAATTAGAAAAGAACCTCATGAATCAATTTGAGTTTGCAAAATACGGATATTTTTCAGAAAAAAAGGCACAAAATAACTAACAAACTTGAATATTTTCCGATTCCCGGTAATCCGGTAACTTTAGTAGGTACTACGACAAGTTTCAGCAAGTTTGACAGTTAAAAATAGATCTCTGAGTAGTGAGTAGTCTTGTTGAAAAAGTATCAATGTATCGATATTTTTAATTTCATATATCGATACAAAATAACCAATATCGAAATTGTATCAAAAACGATATATTTTGTTTATTTATCTAAATAAAGCCCCTAGAATCCAAAACCGTATAGGATAGGAACGAACAGAACAAAAGTAACTGTATTGGGAACTGACCAATTAGGTCATGCAATCTGGCGGTTGAAATGTTAACTATTAATAGCTTACAAATCTATCGTCTTTGTATTTGGGATCACTAATACTATTTCATATGCTTATGTAGCCGGCTGACAGCGGAGCATGAAAAGAGTAGAGTTTTTTTACTTTCGCTGCCGGACGAATACTGGTTTGTCTGATACAACAAAATATTTGTTAGAAAATAGCTTAAAAAGCTAAACGTTTTTGATATTTTTGTAATTATTTCCTGATAAAAAGGAATCCTGATACAAATTTCTCCATTTTTATTGAGATTTTTGTAGTATTTGTATACACATTACTAATAACTAAACTACTTACTACAAATAACTAAACATTTTGAGCTAAATACACTATTATATTAAAAACGCAAAATCTTTTGAATATGACCGATATATCGATGTTTTTCTTCGATATATGGACGTCGATATTGATATTTTAATAAATATCGATACATCGATTTTTTTTTCACTTCCGATTCCCTATCTCTGAGAACTGTCAACAACGCCACAATTATGTATTTAGCCAATATCAAGCTAATATTCTAAGAAAGGATTAGCCATAATATGTATTATATTTAAGTATATGGGAAAACGAGTCATATGTAACTTGCATAACCCAACGGTCGTTGTAGGCTGTGCTTCGCTTCGCTTGCTTGACTCGCTAGCTCAGAGCTTGGCCCAGACCCCTGGCAGAGTTCATGGTATTGCACGATAATTAATAGGTACTCACCTAGAGTCCTTAAGAACCATTTTTCTTTTAATTTCCACTCCGTCGTTGATGCCATGGTACTAGCTCATATTATTATTTTACATCTAACCAGGAATTGAGCCCAAAATCTCACAATCAGTGGGCAGTGGGCTGCCCTTTTGGAAATGAAATAAGCTCAAAAGTTCATAATAAAATAACATGTTTATTGTTCATATAAAAACGGCCTTCAGTTAGATCGTAGTAGGCTTTAAAAGACGATTTATCAAAGGTGCTCAAGAATCCATCATAATAATCGGCCATCACAGATAATGATAATCGGTTGGGATAATCTATTACTAATCATAATCATTAGAAACTTCGCAACCGATTCCTTGTAATAATCGAAACAACGCATCACTTCGGCATTTCATTCGCAGAAAGGGATAACGGAAGCAACGAACTATCGTTCATCCCTGCGAACCCTTATTAGATGACCCATTTTGGCTGGGTGCACTAAAAATTATTCACGCGCCGTTGTGACGGCTGTGGACCTTTAGAATCCAGCACTTTCGTGATCCTTTCAGCCCTGGGGTCATTCGGCTCAAGCAACTCCAAATACTTACTCGTAGTGAGAATAGTACTACCTGGAGCGAAGTCCATTATCCTCGCGTCTTTCACAAAAAATACTGGATGTGTGTCAAGATCCAGGGCGTCGAAGACTTCGGTCTCCTTATCCCACACCTTCAGGACCAGTTCTCTGCCCAACTGATCTACAAGCGTCACCTCCCTCATAACTTTGCAGAGACTTTCAACTGGTTCAGAGTCTGTGAAACTTTTGCAAAGTCCGAAAGCCTGATAATATTCGGTATTATCTTGAGCGTGGACCACAGTTAGAGGCGACAGAGGCCAGTCAACTTTGGGGGCGTTCCCACATATTTTGACTTCACTGTCGTGCTTAAGCAATAACAACTTCTGATGCGGAATACTTGTGCCGCGTTTATCAGAGTTGGCAAGTGAGAAAGCAGTAATGCTGTAAGTCTTGTTCTTCTCAATAAAACTGTGGAATTTCACGCAAGCTTCGTCGAAGGCGACTGCGGCAATTTCTCCAGAGTCATCACGTAAGTCCATGTGGAAGAACGCGCGTTCGTTCTTGCCATGTCTCATTGATTTTATAATCACAGTCGCTATAACAGTTACGGTGTCCAGATTGGGAATGTCTTTCGATAGATCGGATATTTTTACGTAGCTCCGATTCTTTTTGGTGTAGTTAGAGGGTGTGCAGTATGGGTATGGGTCGCGCTGCTGTACCGTCCCGATCCGTACGATTGCTTGGCTTGTGTTCAGATTGGAATTTACGTTGGAATTTCCCTGAAAATTATAAAGTAATTCGTTATTTATTTAACAACAAAATAGTGGTAACCGTCTTTGGGATTTTCAGATTTCATATGATCATATTATTAGGTACATGCTCTAACTCTCAATGGGCAAGGATGGTGGACCGCCGCACGTATTAGGTAGAGCTTGCCGGTTACAATGGCAATAGCCTGGTCCTATTAGTGGTAGTACCACACGTTCACAGAAGATCAGAATAAAGTAGATTATAGCTGCGTTTCGTATAATGAGTGAAAGAGCCGGAACCTCAAACCCCATCCCTTCCTTTCCCTGTGTCCCACATCCCTTCAGGGCGGGGACGTAAGTATTAGACACATAGAAGGAAAATAGTATCAAAGTAATATGGGTACGCTAGGTAGGTAAGATGCATGACAAAGTAATTTTGTACCTGCAGCAAAACTTTTCTGATCTTAGCAGCCCTGGGATCATCTGGGTCCAGCAGCTGGAGGTACCTGGAGGTCGTCAGACTTGTGGTGCCTCGATACTTATAGATCCTGGCGTCTTTGACGAAGAGCACTGGATGGAAATTGAGGTCCAGCTCGTCGAAGAGCAAAGTCTCCTGGTTCCACACGTTCAGGACCACTTCACTGCGGGCCTCGTCCACCAGGGTCACCTTCCTCGTAATTTCACCGAGAACTATTCCTGTCTCCGTCACTTTTGTGCATAATCCGATGATATTGAACAATTTCGGTGTTTCTTGATCGTAAACCTCATTCAAAGGAGTCAGAGGCCATTCAACTTTAGGAGCATTACCGCACAATTTAACAACACTCTCTTCGTTCAAAACTATCTCCTTCTCATTCGGGATACTCGTGTAGCGTTTGTTAGAGTTTGCCATCGAAAAAATGGTGATCATATAAGTTCTGTTGTGTTGTATGATGTGCAGTTGATCGTCGCCGGGCTCGTTGTGGGTGTAGGCGACGGCGGTGATGTCCCCGGAGTCGTCGCGCAGGTCCATGTAGAAGTGCGCGTGTCTACTGTTGCCGTGTCTGAGGGATCTGATCGACACTGACGCTTTGATGGTCACATTTTCCAATTCAGAGTTGCTGTAGTCAGATAGATCAGCGATGCTGACGATGTTCTGTGTCATGTTGGAGACTTGTCGCGCACTGCTCGCGTCAGGTGGAGTCGGTGTTGAGATATCGTGTGAGGTTCGCTAGTTGATATCGTTAACTGATAATGATTATCAATAAAAGATAACGATATATTAGATAAGTGTATCGTTAATTGATACTTATACTAAAGTTATGTAGTTTACCTTGACTGTATGTAATGTATTGTACTCAACATACAACATCAATGTTTATCTTACCGAAAAGAGTGCAAAAAATTTGGCTTATTCCTTATAAGCACCTAGGTACTATGTAAGGCGAAAAAGTTCCACGTAAGGACATCTTCTGCGAACTGTTGTCCTGGTGGTTCTGCAGTCAGCGTACTAACCCTGGAGTCATCTAGGTCCAGCCACTATCCAGTATTCTTCGTGAAAGACAGTGTAGACAGTCGTGTCTTTCACGAAGAAAACTCGGTTGTAACTGGGGTAAGGACGTCGATGAGCGATATCTGATTCCAGCACACGTCCAAAGGAATTGATTTGTATGTGATTTTTCAACGTTTGGTAGTTTGGGGTGCAATTTAAAGTTCAAGCCATATTTAATCTAATTGCGGTTGAACCAGAGACACCGTTTGGCCTCTCCGTAATACTAGTAGTACTTGCAACCCTAAACTTACAAGGTGATCGCTGTTCATTATGGAGCACCGTTGAATAGGTATTTTAAAATCATTTTGTGGTCGCTTTGTCAGTTTTTCAAAATTATATCCCGTTTAGAAATATTGAGGTCTAAAGTAGCCTTTTTACGTGGGTTGCTCGATTAATTCTCTAACGCCTGAACCCTTTGACTAAGTAGGTATACATATCGCGTGAACCACATTAATAATTAATAAAATGAACTATTACATTTTATTATTGTAAAGCGGCGATATGTCTAGGAACCCCATTATATGCGTGGTCCGACACGCGCTTAACCAGTTTTTTAGAGTTTTAGAATTGTATTGGTGTCAGTAGTGAAAAGAGCGTAATTTCAGTGAGTATCCAGAATACTAAAAACATCCTTCCTTGAAGTCTAGAATACTGACATTTATTACAAAAAGTAACTTTCACTGGATTTCCTGACTAGTTTCGACCCCTGACGACTGCTGAGTAGAATATGGGATATTTATCGACATAAATCTTGACATAAATGTGTAAACATCGGCGAGAGAGTACATCAGTGCTCTCTTGCCGAGGCGAGGTCTCCATTTGCCCCGGCCACCATCTGTACCAGGTACTTAGATTCTGACCATAAACACATATAATATCACACAATTATGGTTGGTAACACATATATTTTTAATCTCCAAGTCTACGTAATAGGAAAAAAAAAATGATTTCAAATTTTATATCTAACATCTTTTATTACGACAAATAAATTATAAAGTTTATAGACAATATTTTTTTATATAATAAAAAGCGCATGCGTTGCCATCTCGCGGCTCAGTAAGCAACACATTTTAATAGGTACATTTAGCTTAACCTACTCAAAAAATCTACCAAAAACCAGTTTGTTGTGAGAAATCTTTTGCATGGCAACATTAGAATATGGCAGTGAATTGCTGCTGTTTTTTCGGTAGATGTTTTGTTACCTATAATTATTTTGTTAATTTAATACTGATATCATTATTTAGGTCGTAAATGCGTTGATTAGTGTTACAATTGTATCAAATTTTCTACCTTTATGGTAGGAAATAAATAAGGAATGCTTGTTTAAATTACATTTTCTTAACATTACGTTATTTTATAATCATGTTGCTGTATTGTAGCTATTAACAAAATTTGAGGTAAATAAATATAGCCAGAATAACACCAACTGTATGGTCCCAAACTGAGCAACACTTGTACATTGAGTACCATACAGTGGACTGGGGAGGTCCCAGTGACACCCAGACCGGGATGAATGGGGAGAGCACTAATATTCAATTTGTGACCACCCGACCCAGTCAGCCGAGCACTCTACGTTCAGACTATAGACCGCGCGGTCGCATCTATAAAAGAGTTCCGACACCTCTGCCCGCCTTGCAATTAATGTGGATTAGGTATTATTACATTATAAAGTATATTTATTTTAAGAACTATACTTTTGACACAATAAAAAATGTTGCACCCACTCTCACACCTTAGCAACACAAGAAGGACGGCAATATATCCAATGTTTCCACAACACAGCAACACAAAAACTATTTAAAATCTACAATTTACAAGCATTAGCAACGGAAATTATAAATTATTAAAACTAGTTTTTTACAAAAGGACTTAAAGTAAGATATGAGGCCGAGGCCTGGAGTTTCTCAGGACTCGCCTAGGGGTCATCGAACTTAGGGGGGATTGATAGCTACAGCTGTGACACGTTATTTTGATGCAGGAGATGCCTCAGATCTTCCAGGCCAGGCTTAAAGCTAAATCTACATACAATAAGTATAACTACTATTTTTTCAGGCAAGATAAGTAGACTGATCTACTGGAACATGACCCAACTCTCATTCACACATGATCTAGTGTTGGAACATTTCACAGGTAGCGTGTGAAAAATCATATTGTATGAAATAAGTTAAATAGAGACTGTTAAAGTTAAAAATTAATTGCTATTAAATCGCAAACCGTTCCAAGTGTTGTTTCGCAATGAAGAAGAAACTAGGATGCTTTATTCCAACAGGAGAGATCACTGTTGCGCAAATAACAATATGAGTGTGAGGTTCCTGGTGGGACTGCATCTCTTCCACTTGGGTGTTCGCGGGGAATGGAGGGGTAATAAAGTTCAAATTGCTTATAAACTTTCAGTACTTATTTAAAAGACTTATTGTGGGCTAGGGCCATGTTACAATAGATATCTTATAAAAAACTAACAAAATTACATGAGTTAGAAGATGTATCCTCAGAAAGTTATTTCATCAATAATTACAGTACAAAAATTATGCGCCTCGAGAATCTCCATAAAAGGCAAATTTGTAAATAAAGACTGCCCAGGCTCACAATAGATACGTAATGATAATTAAAAATATTATAATCAATAATTATACAAATATAATAAATAGTTTTAATTACATTGAAATGAACACATAATGTCTAAACTCGTGACAAATCCTAATGAGAGATCTGAACAGAACATTATTAGGGAGGAGTATAAAATTATTTTTATTTACTTGTATCTCACTATTTGCTTCTTTGAAAACAAAGAATACTGGGTTGAATTTATTTAAATATGTTGAATATTCTAAATAATGTAGCCCTTTTACCATGCCACTCCTGGGCATGGGCCTCCCCTTAATACGAGCGGGATTCAGGCCATAATCCACCAAAACCAACCACAGTTTAAGTGACAGTAGATTGGTTTTTGTTTGCAGAAGTGTTTAAAGGTTGGTTCGGTTCTGAAAAACTATGTCCAATATTTTTATTGTCTGCGAAAATTGTATGATCTAAGCAAGACATCCTATTCTGATGTCACGAGCCGATGCCGCGAGTCACAATTTCGTTTTGTAAAATGCAATTTAGTCTTATTTATCCACTATATAGCGACTTTTATAGGATTACCAAACCCAAGTTCAATATCGAATCTCTCCACACATCAATATTAAAATGAAGCAATCTTAAATATGAGTTACGTTTGAGTAAGCGGTGGTGACGTATAGAAAGATTTGATATTCAAACATTGATTTTCGATGCATTAAAACAATTTAAGCCCCCAAACTTCATAGAATATGAACGCCGTAAGCAAGAGCGAATAAATTCATAATTATTTTACATTTTAGCTGCTGCATGCGTTAACTAAGTATAATAATTACTAATTCATTATAAATTGGGTATAATTTCTAAAAAGTACGTACCAAAATGTAGTCTTCCATAAAAGTGAGGTTATATCATAAACTTTTGCGTGAACTGTCATGATGACATAACGAAATTGCGGTAGATCTTTTTATACACTGACAGTTTATCGCATTATGCCAATACAGACCAAACAAGTGAACCACAAATTCAGCTTAAAAAAAAACTATAAGATACAGCAACAGCTGAAATTCAAAAACAAAGGGGAGGGGAGATGTTAGGTAAAATATTTTTTAGATACACACCTATGGGCGCATGTGAATGTTTGTGGTTCATTTGCTTGGTCCGTAAAATACATTATTTAGGTATATAAAACTATGTCTAGTTCATATTTACTGATATAAATCATCTAAACTACACGTTTAGGCCGTTACTACTCCTTATGGGGATAAATTCGTTAAAATTATCATTTTACAAATATACCTGCCTGATCTGATCCTTTTGGAGAATACAGGCTTAATGGTACCTTTATTACACGAGGAACAAGTGGCTTTGAACCTCACCTCATGTTCGTATTGTGGGGAGAATAGCTTTTTTGCTTAGATTAAGTTGCTGTCAAATATTTTGACAACTGCGGAAACGAGAGACACGCATTTGGGCCTAGTTTTGCAAAATGGAACCAACCTACACACACTTCTGTAAACTAAAACCAACCTAGAACCACTAGCATAAGGTAAGTTTTGGTCTACAGCAGTGCATGTGGGTTGACACCGTTCTACCTTGGCCTCAGAGTAAACGAGACACATTAAGGTGAAGGCGCCTGTCTAGCCCGCGAAATTCCAAATTTTCGAGTATTTTTATAGTTTATCCAAAATCTGAAAACATTTAAGACAACATTTTGTGATTTGCGAAAAACACAGTATGCAGTGCGTTTATTAATACATTTATTTTACTCTAAATATTATCACGGTGGATATGATACTAGTAAATCACTAAATATACAAAAATTGCCAGATTATCTGGATAGCTGTCGTTCTTGAAATGTTTTAGAGTAAGTTGGATATATTAATAAATGCACTGCACACGGTATTTTTCGCGAATTACAAAATGTGCCTTTTATTATTGTCAGATTTTGAAAAAAATCTAAAAAACCTCAAAAAATTTGAACTTCGCGCGCTAGATGGGCGCTTTAGCCTTATAGTATATTTTACCTTACGCGGCATATTGGTACTTTGTTCAAATGGTATCAAAAATCTGTACCAGACAGAATTAGTTTCAACGATTGTGGCAAATTATTTTAGTAACAGTAAATAGAGGAACATCTTTGATTGTTGTAAAAGTGGATAAAACACATCCCCTTTTTTAATAAACGCGGTTAAGTGGTTGTACAGTTACACGTTGAGTTGAGAATGTACACCATCTTTCATTCATTGAAAAGAGTAACCATTGTGTTTCTTGCCGGCTCTTCTCAGTGGAAGCGACATTCCGAGCCGGGGGCAGATTCTGACTGTTCATAAATGCTTTGTTGGCGCACATCAAGAACTTTATGTGGTATTCTAAACTTCTTGGCGCACATGAATAAAAACAATTTTGAATTTTGACACAATACTTTGTCTTCTTCTTTCGAATGTCAAATTACTGATGACAGAAGGTGACAATTCGGTGTGTAACTAAGTAACTATTCGCTCGCTATACCACGTTTATTATAAGGGGGACAGTTATAAGTTAATTTACTATGAGAAGTCTGTGATAAGACACTATTTTATTGGCTTTAAATAATATATCTGTGTGCTGGCTTACTCAGTTGCTGTCCCTTGTACGCATCCCGCCATTTCTATTTGTCCTTGATTAAATTCATTTGATGCTTATGTATAAATTTTACAAAATTGTACGAAACGGTATTCCTTCTATTCAAATACCTATTTAAAAAGCGTATCTTATTGTCTATTGCTGGGTATGAGCTCGGTCGGTTTATTGTAAAAAACCTCATATTTGAGTACCTACTACCATGAGTAACGACGGCTGGAGTCGGTAGTCGCTATCGTCTACGTAAAACACAACGGTATAATTTTGGGGGTACTAGATAATATTATCGAAGGTCACCATGACCCCTTATAATTAATTTAGACGTCAATGCCCTCTTAATATTAAATGGGGGTCTTTATGATCCCCACTTAATTCGCCGGTAGGTCATTATGACACCCATCTAATATAAAAGAGGGTAGTTATCAACAAATTTATAATAATGCCGATGTTTACGACCCCCCTCTGAAATAATCGTAGGGTCGTACTGTTCTTCACATGTGGGGCCATTATAGCCCCACGTCATGTGACCAGGGGGTCATTCTGACCCCTCGGGGGTCACCTCAGTGCAGGAACGGCGAGTTTCGCGAGCACTTCTTGCCGCATGCGCACTTCCTCACGATTTCTATGTCTTTGGTGTACCGCGTGCCGTCGGAACAGATGAGTCTTATCTGGAAATAAAAATATTTTGTTGTCTGAAGATGTGTTACATCACGCCCACGGGGCAGGTGGACTACAACCTGAATCCTCGCATTGAGGGGGAGTGTTCCAGTGTAATGGCAACACACTCGCCCCTATTGCATTGGGACCTTAATACTTTCGTCGAAATGTTATCCCTGAAGTCCGCCTCTTGGTGTCCGCTGGGAAAGGATTTACATTGCGCGCGCGCAGCCCCGAGGAACAGCCAGTTATTATCAGGACTCTTCGGGGGTCAAACCTCGGTCTTCGCGAGACTCCACTGTCGATCCTGGCTTACAGGAGTTGTCCTATGAGTACTGTCCATACCTTCCGTTTCTTGGTCTTCCTGGGCGCGCAGCAGTGTCCCTTGGCGCAGCCCCCGGCGCCCCCTCCGCCCCCGGCGCCCCCCCCGCGGCCCGCGCAGCGCGCCCCCCGCACCGCGCGGCGGCTGCGGCAGGACCCCTCCGTGATGAACTCTCGCGTCGGCTCCTGACACAAGCCATACATAAAC
Source organism: Notodonta dromedarius (assembly GCA_905147325.1). Lineage (NCBI taxonomy): Eukaryota > Metazoa > Arthropoda > Insecta > Lepidoptera > Notodontidae > Notodonta > Notodonta dromedarius. The sequence continues at coordinate 5,639,514 of LR990188.1, forward strand.
ATTAAATATAAAGGAATTAATAAACTTTACATGATACATAATTCCACAGACCAATAAGACTCGACATTGAACGGACCAATCAAAATTCGCCGTCTCTTAAACTTTTGACTATTGCATTCTAATACGTAAACTGTGCCTAGTCCTATTGGTCTGTGCATGCTGCTCAACGACAGGCCTTAAAGGAATTATTGATAGAGTAAGAAACAGTGTTTTTTATAGATAACTAGCTGTGCCCGCGACTTCGTCCGCGTGGAATAGTGTCACACCCTTGAGGGTAAAACTTTTACAATATTGAATGTCATATTTATATCGAATCAACAGCCTAAAAAATAAGTTTCAAGCTTCTATCTCTAAAAATGACGAACAGACGCAACAGACAGACAGAGTTACTTTCGCATTTATAAAATTAGTAAGGATAATAATTATCTGGTGATGCCGACATTTGGTCATTGTGGTAGCTGTCAAATTATTAATAAGAAATTAGTTCTATTTTGACATTTCTATTGCACCAGGCCAACGGAAAAAAAACTAGGCGACAAATGGCAATCCCACCTTCATTCGTTTTTTCGACCTTGTAGAATATTGTTCATACTTCCTTGTATTATTTCTTTAGCTAATTCCTGTTTTTATTTTTACTTTCCTTGTATTCGTAATGAAAAGCACAGTGTGTATCTCGGGTGAATTACCTAATGAGTTACCTTCACCCCTTGGGTAACAATGTATTATTGTTTAACACTGCAACTTACTTTCCTGCAGGCGGCGGTGGACGCGGTGGGCGGCACCGGCGCATGCTCCGACGGCATCTGTTGCTTGTGCGACGGAGCGGCTGTCAAACAGAATGCTTCATAAATTCCCACGAAATAATATATTATTATGTGCGCATGCCACGTAAACTGAGCTCTCCCATCTGAGTTCGTCATTCAAAACTCAAAAAAATATCTAAAAATTGCATTTATTCATGTCAGCCAACAAAGCATTTATGAACAGTCAGTATCTACCGCCGGCTCGGAATGCCGCTTTCACTGAGAAGAGCCGGCGAGAAACTCAATGGTTACTCTTTTCAATGAATAAAATATGGTGTACAGTCTCAGGAACAGCATAAAAAAATGAGCAGGCGACACCATTGTCACTAAATAAGTAATAGTAAAAAATAATCAAATCTCACTCAGATTAAGGTATTTAAATAATATGAGAAAGCTAGTTTAGAGGGGTGTGCATACCTACTCATACTTACATCAAATGAAACGTTTACGAACCAAAATAATAATTAATAACACAGAGGTGGATAATAAGATAATTGCTTTGGTGTGATGCCTTCCATTCTTCCATTCAAAGGGCACGTTAAGCCGTCAGTCCCGGCTATCAGCCGGGTTGTCCAGAGTTCATACGATATAGGCCCGTATTAATAAACTTTTTCAAATTCAAATTCAAATTCAAAGCGTTTATTTTGTTTAGGCCTACGGGGGCACTTACAAATTGTCTCAACAATTGTGTCAACTGATCTCAAGTATAAGATCGATCTTGGAAATCTCATGACATAAGCCATTCCAGTACAAAATTACACGTCAAAAGCGTACTCAAAACCGCTGTCAGACTTGAGATCGATATATTATTACAGGCTTTAGGAAGAACAAGGATGGAAAGTACTTAGTACTATAATATAACTCTAAATTGAAAATTTAAAAACCCCCGATGCGACGACTATTTCATCAAATGTATACAATAATGAACAGAAACTCTGCGTAAAAGTAGTCATTATTTTATGACATTATAATAATTGACATTAGAATAGACAACGAATCTAAATATTGATGCCACGGAGGTTTAATTCCTAGTAAAATATTATCAATTATGATTAAATTTCTTGTAATAACTCTGGTTGAGGTGGATGGGAGCAGCCCAGGGGAAGAATTTTCAATAACGCTAAAATTATTTTAAATTAGATTTGTTTTTTTATATTTTTTCTCAATGGCGGAGCAGCGCCCTCTAGTATTATTATAACGTAATATTCCATGACCATTAACAAAACAGACAAAGTTTAACGCATGCGCGTATCCCTCATTTGACACGTGACTTATGGAACGTCTTTAGTTCATACACAAATCTCATATAAAAATTGATAAAATATCATTTTTTTCCAGAATTAGGGAAACTTTTCATATTTATAATATTGTAAAAAGCCAGTTCAGACTATTACGATCATTTAAAAATATAATAAATCTAAATCCAATAATCTCAAATTTCGATTGGATTCGAGCCGTGGAAGTTGGTTTTGGCCGTGAATGTGGCTTTTTAACCTACAAAAGAGCTGATGATCTTCAAACGGCTGAACCGATTTTCATGAAACATAGCTAAGAACACTCTCGATCAGAATACCTATCTAACAAAAGAAACACAATTGAAATCGGTTCATCAGCTTGGGCGCTACGTTGCCACAGACAGACACACAGATACACAGATACACAGATACACAGATACACAGATACACAGATACACAGACACACAGATACACAGATACACATGTTAAACTTATAACACCCCTCTTTTTTCGTCGGGGGTTAAAAATAATAATAGGTTGCCCTTTAGACGTCCCATTCCTGGGAACGGGCCTCCCCTCACTACGAGGGGGATTCAGGCTTAACCAATCGGCTATCACTGCTATTACTTCATTCGATTAAATCCGTGCGGGTTCCAAGACAATTTAACTTGTCCCCGGGACTCGTCGAGGGTCAAACCTCGGTCAAACCATTGGTCACCATTGTCGATCCTGGCTTTCAGGAGTTACAGTGGTGGGAGTGTGTGGCGGGACTAACACTGCTATCGGTATACGGTACTTAGTACTAAGGTCTTAATAGTGTCTCGGTGATACCTGGCGACGCTTGAACGTTGTTGATGGGCGGCTGCTTGCGGGGCGGAGTCTTGCCTTGAGCGATGACCGGGGCGCCCCCTGCACACAACAATTGGAACAATTTATTAAATATTGTCAGTAGGTATATAAGAAAAATATCCACCTGTGTGTGTCATAGAATATTGACAGTACTACTTAAATGAAATTAAAATAAATGGAAGTGCTTTTTATTAAAGTTATGGCTCAACGTGGAATTGGAAATAAAAAACTGGCGAAATGCGTGTCGTGGCACGCACAATGTAGGGTTCCGCAGCCATTTCAATTAGGAAATCATGTTTTTGGCTAACTAGTTATGTCGATCATCATTAAAAAGTACGAAGTTTCGGAATTAATTGCGTGAATTTCTGATAATAAAATGTTTTGCTATGATGGAAACAACATTTCATTTCAAAATATTTTTTCAATGATACCCAACATTATGGGGTACCTAAAAAAAAACCCTTTTCCATGGTCGGAGAGGTACCTCAAAAAAGTAATTTTACCACATTTTATATTTTTGAAAGTGAGATCTATTCTTAAGGTCCTATCTGTACCAAATTTCGTTAACTTACCACAAAAACTGTAAAAGTTATGGTACTGTGACAGACTAGGACGGACGGACGGACTGGATGATCTTATAAGGGTTCTTCGCAGGGACTACAGAACCCTAATTACTTAAATATTGCCTGTATGTAAAAAGTATTCGGCTGCGTCTGTCACAGAATATTTACAGTACGAAATCAAGTTTAATGAAGGGAAGTACTTTATGATTGGTTTATTGAGAAATTGGAAATAAAAACTGTGTGTGATATGTGTGTGTGTACGTGCGTGTATGTCAGTGTGTGTGTGTGTGTGTCTATGTGTGTGTGCGTGTGTGTGTATGTCTGTCTGTGTTTGCGTGCGGTACCTATGGAGGCGCGGCGCTCGCACTGCGGCCCCGCGGTGCCGGCGCGGCAGCGGCACGAGTAGTCGGAGGGGGAGCCCTCCTCGCGCGCGCACGGGTTCGTGCGGGTGTGTCTATGTGTGTGTGCGTGTGTGTGTATGTCTGTCTGTGTGTGCGTGCGGTACCTATGGAGGCGCGGCGCTCGCACTGCGGCCCCGCGGTGCCGGCGCGGCAGCGGCACGAGTAGTCGGAGGGGGAGCCCTCCTCGCGCGCGCACGGGTTCGTGCGGGTGTGTCTATGTGTGTGTGCGTGTGTGTGTATGTCTGTCTGTGTGTGCGTGTGTGTGTATGTCTGTCTGTGTGTGCGTGCGGTACCTATGGAGGCGCGGCGCTCGCACTGCGGCCCCGCGGTGCCGGCGCGGCAGCGGCACGAGTAGTCGGAGGGGGAGCCCTCCTCGCGCGCGCACGGGTTCGTGCGGGTGTGTCTATGTGTGTGTGCGTGTGTGTGTATGTCTGTCTGTGTGTGCGTGCGGTACCTATGGAGGCGCGGCGCTCGCACTGCGGCCCCGCGGTGCCGGCGCGGCAGCGGCACGAGTAGTCGGAGGGGGAGCCCTCCTCGCGCGCGCACGGGTTCGTGCGGGTGTGTCTATGTGTGTGTGCGTGTGTGTGTATGTCTGTCTGTGTGTGCGTGCGGTACCTATGGAGGCGCGGCGCTCGCACTGCGGCCCCGCGGTGCCGGCGCGGCAGCGGCACGAGTAGTCGGAGGGGGAGCCCTCCTCGCGCGCGCACGGGTTCGTGCGGGTGTGTCTATGTGTGTGTGCGTGTGTGTGTATGTCTGTCTGTGTGTGCGTGCGGTACCTATGGAGGCGCGGCGCTCGCACTGCGGCCCCGCGGTGCCGGCGCGGCAGCGGCACGAGTAGTCGGAGGGGGAGCCCTCCTCGCGCGCGCACGGGTTCGTGCGGGTGTGTCTATGTGTGTGTGCGTGTGTGTGTATGTCTGTCTGTGTGTGCGTGCGGTACCTATGGAGGCGCGGCGCTCGCACTGCGGCCCCGCGGTGCCGGCGCGGCAGCGGCACGAGTAGTCGGAGGGGGAGCCCTCCTCGCGCGCGCACGGGTTCGTGCGGGTGTGTCTATGTGTGTGTGCGTGTGTGTGTATGTCTGTCTGTGTGTGCGTGCGGTACCTATGGAGGCGCGGCGCTCGCACTGCGGCCCCGCGGTGCCGGCGCGGCAGCGGCACGAGTAGTCGGAGGGGGAGCCCTCCTCGCGCGCGCACGGGTTCGTGCGGGTGTGTCTATGTGTGTGTGCGTGTGTGTGTATGTCTGTCTGTGTGTGCGTGCGGTACCTATGGAGGCGCGGCGCTCGCACTGCGGCCCCGCGGTGCCGGCGCGGCAGCGGCACGAGTAGTCGGAGGGGGAGCCCTCCTCGCGCGCGCACGGGTTCGTGCGGGTGTGTCTATGTGTGTGTGCGTGTGTGTGTATGTCTGTCTGTGTGTGCGTGCGGTACCTATGGAGGCGCGGCGCTCGCACTGCGGCCCCGCGGTGCCGGCGCGGCAGCGGCACGAGTAGTCGGAGGGGGAGCCCTCCTCGCGCGCGCACGGGTTCGTGCGGGTGTGTCTATGTGTGTGTGCGTGTGTGTGTATGTCTGTCTGTGTGTGCGTGCGGTACCTATGGAGGCGCGGCGCTCGCACTGCGGCCCCGCGGTGCCGGCGCGGCAGCGGCACGAGTAATCGGAGGGGGAGCCCTCCTCGCGCGCGCACGGGTTCGTGCGGGTGTGTCTATGTGTGTGTGCGTGTGTGTGTATGTCTGTCTGTGTGTGCGTGCGGTACCTATGGAGGCGCGGCGCTCGCACTGCGGCCCCGCGGTGCCGGCGCGGCAGCGGCACGAGTAGTCGGAGGGGGAGCCCTCCTCGCGCGCGCACGGGTTCGTGCGGGTGTGTCTATGTGTGTGTGCGTGTGTGTGTATGTCTGTCTGTGTGTGCGTGCGGTACCTATGGAGGCGCGGCGCTCGCACTGCGGCCCCGCGGTGCCGGCGCGGCAGCGGCACGAGTAGTCGGAGGGGGAGCCCTCCTCGCGCGCGCACGGGTTCGTGCGGGTGTGTCTATGTGTGTGTGCGTGTGTGTGTATGTCTGTCTGTGTGTGCGTGCGGTACCTATGGAGGCGCGGCGCTCGCACTGCGGCCCCGCGGTGCCGGCGCGGCAGCGGCACGAGTAGTCGGAGGGGGAGCCCTCCTCGCGCGCGCACGGGTTCGTGCGGGTGTGTCTATGTGTGTGTGCGTGTGTGTGTATGTCTGTCTGTGTGTGCGTGCGGTACCTATGGAGGCGCGGCGCTCGCACTGCGGCCCCGCGGTGCCGGCGCGGCAGCGGCACGAGTAGTCGGAGGGGGAGCCCTCCTCGCGCACGCAGCGCCCGCCGCGCGCGCACGGGTTCGGCACGCAGGGGTCCTGGGGGGAGGGGGGGGGGTCAGACGAGCTGCACACGGACTGCGCAGTCCAGGGGTGCTACTCTTAACACCGATAATCGATACATCGTGATCGTGACATTCGTACTGTCGAATCCTACTGTAAATTCCATATTTTTACCGTCGTATATCGTATTCTGAACGAACAATAATTTTGTATTATTCGTTCAGTAATCGATGCGACGGCAAAAGAGATGGAATTTAGAGTAGGATTCGACGATACGAATGTAATGATATATCGATGATCACTGCTAAGAGTAGCACCTCTAATGCAGCTCATGTATTTTTGCGGTCTGTTGAGACTGTAAGTGAAAACTACTACGCGTGCGCTGAGCAGTACAACTTCGTTTTACTAATATTTTAATCCTAATGTAGCAAGGCGAAGTTTTCACAATATTTTCCTGCTTTACCGTTCAGCATACTTAATTAACATTGTCTTTATATACTACTAGCTGTGCCCCGCGACTTCGTCCGCGTAGTATTTAACTTAACAAAAATGTCGGGATTATCGGGATAAAAAGTATCCTATGAGTTAATCCCGGTTATAAACTATCTGTGTTCCCAATTTCATCCAAATTTGTTCAATAGTTTTTGCGTGATGGAGTAACAAACATACATCCACACTGACAAACTTTCGCATTTATAATATTAGTAGGATGTAGGTATCAGGCGCGAATATGGGGGGGGGGGGGGGGGGAGATAATACACAATTATTGAAACCCCCAAACTTTCATGAAATTTTGTGTGCTAAATGTTAAGGTGAAGGCGCCTGTCTAGCCCGCGAAATTCAAAATTTTCGAGTATTTTTATAGATTATCCAAAATCTGAAAACATTTAAGACAACATTTTGTGATTTGCGAAAAACACAGTATGCAGTGGGTTTATTAATACATTTATTTTACTCTAAATATTATCACGGTGGATATGATACTAGTAAATCACTAAAATAAATAAAATAAAAATAAGAAAACCTTTTATTTCCTACAAATAACCTACTTTACATTGTTTTTGAGTTAAGTACTGGTTTATAATATGCTTATCTAGTTGTTTTTCCATTTCTGCTTTACTTATTATAACTAATCATTTTAAATAACATAATAATATAACCTATCATAATTTAGTTTTTTATAGCTATTTCTGTAGGAACCCCTATTGGGTGAAGGCCTCCTCCAAAGATGTCCATTTATCTCTGTCCTGTGCGGTCTGTTTCCAGTTTGAGCCGGCTGTCCTTACAATTTCTTCATCCCAACGTGTCAGTGGTCTTCCTCTGCTCCTTTTACCTGGAGGACCTTTCCAAAATGTCGCTTTTAGGGTCCATCTCTGATCCTTAAGCCTTGCGACATGCCCCGCCCATTTCCATTTGAGTTTTTGTGCATGATTCAATGCGTTTGTTGCTTTGGTTATTGACCTTATTTTTGTGTGTCGTATTTTATATAATTTCTTTATGTTAAGCATGCTGCGCTCTAGTCCTCGTTGGCAGGTTGTAATTTTGTGTTTTAGTTTTGAGGTGAACTTCCACGTTTGGCAGCCGTACGTCAAGCATGGTAAAAGACTGGAGTTCATAACTTTCGTTTTGATGGTTATAGGGAGGTTACTTTTAAAGATTTCCTTTAAACTCCAGTATTTTTTCCATGTTAGTTGTATTCTTCTTTCGACTTCAAGTTCGTTATTTTTTCTGTCAATACTAATTTGCTTCCCTAGATAGATGTACTTATCTGTATATTCAAGTGGCTCTCCATTAATTGTTATTAATCTTCTCCTTTTATTCGTCATTGCCATAGTTTTAGTGAGATTCATTTGCAAACCCACTTTGACACTGGCTAGATGTAAAGTTTCGATCATGAGCTGTATCTGGGAGCTGGACTCCGATAACAACACCAGGTCGTCTGCGAATCTCAAGTGACTTAGGTAATCGCCTTTTATACACAATCCTGTCTTGCTCCAATCTAACTTGCTGATTATACCCTCCAGGATAGCTATAAATAATCTTGGTGATAACGGGTCGCCCTGCCTTACGCCTCTTTCTATAGGAAAACTAGGTCCGAGAGTTTCTAGCTTAATTTTACCCTTATTGTTGTTATATATGCTTTTGATCGCTTTTATATATACGTCTTCTACTCCCTGCTGTTTCAAGTTTTCCCATATACTTACGTGTGTTACCGTGTCAAAAGCTTTTTGATAGTCGATAAACGCTATGTATAGTGGTCTCTGTTGTTCTTGATACTTTTCTATAATCAATTCAAGTGTGTGGATATGGTCAACAGTAGAGAATCCTTTTCTGAAGCCTGCTTGCTCTACCGGTTGCTTTGCTTCCAATGTACTACTGATTCTTTTGTTTATAATGGTAGAGAAGAGTTTGTAGAGGCTTGGTAGCAAGCTTATGGGTCTGTAGTTGCCAACATCCTTGGGGTCGCCCTTTTTGTAAAGAAGTATGATATTTGATTCAGACCATTGCAAGGGTGTTTCAGAGTTTTTCAGTATTAAGTTGAATAGTTCCGCTAATGGTTTGGCTAATGTTACGTGTGCTGCTTTCAATAATTCATTTGTGATGTTGTCGGAGCCCGGGCTCTTTTCTAATTTCAAACTGTTAATTGTTTCTGTGATTTCAATTTCGTCGACTGGTTTAATTGTTGGTTCGTTAACGCTTTCATTGCTAGTAATTGAGATGTTAGTCTTTTGGGTCTTATCGCTGTACAATTTCCTATAGAAGTCTGATGCCGCCTTAATAATGTCTGTTCGTTTGCACAAAGATCTGACTTGTTGGTCTAGCCCCTCTATCCAAGTCTTGCTTGTTCGGAGTTCTTTAAAGGCCCTCTTTGTGCTTCCTGTGCATTGTAAATGTCTTTCTATGGTATCTTGTCTATATTTAGTATAATCCCTTTTTATGTATTTATTTGTTATTTTGTAAAGAGCGGAGAGTTCATTTTTCATAGACCGAGTTTTATTTTTAGTTCCTTGTAGTTCTTTTCTCCTTCTTAATAACATAGTTGTGCGATCTGATAATATTTTGTGATGTTTTTGTGTATTGCTCGCATATTCTCTAGCTTTTTTCAAGCTCTGATTGATAGCGTCCGTTATTTTATCATAGTAGGTTTGTACTGAGGTATTTTGTAAGTTGATGGTTGGATAGAGTAGCATTGAACTTAGGTTTTTATTATATCTTGTTACTTCTTCTTTGTTGTTTAGTTGGATTGCTTTTTTATTTGTAAATTTAATTCTGCTTTGTTTTTGTTTGGTAATTTGTACTGTTGCTCTAATTAGTCTATGGTCTGACGGATAGTTTATATTTATGACTTCAAAATTTTGGAATAGTTTTTGTTGGTTGGATAGAATATAGTCGATCTCGTTTTTGTGTTTTCCATTTGGGGATCGCCAGGTCCACCTTCTGTTATGGTTTTTCATGAAGCATGTGTTGATGATGGTTAGATTATTTTCAAGTGCGTAGTCTACAAGTCTCTGTCCTCTGTCGTTTCTTTCGCCATATCCATGCTGCTGCACTGTTAAGTACTCACCTTCCTTAGGAGCACCAACCTTCGCGTTTAAGTCGCCCATTAATATAATGTTTTTATATATTGTTTCCATCGCTTTGTCTATGGTCCTATAAAATTCTTCTATTTCTTCCTCTCTTGCTGCTTCGGTCGGTGCATATACTTGAATAATGGATATCATACACCCTTGTAAGCTTAAGTTTAGCGTTGCTACACGATCTGATAATCCAATAAAGCTCTCTATGTTGTTTTTAAGAGACTTATTGATAATGAAGCCTACTCCATATTTGCCCGGTATACATCCTATGTGGCAAAGTATAAAATTTTCATATTCCTCAATTCTGTTACCAAGTCGTCTCATTTCTGAAATACCCACTATGTCTTAATTAATTTCCTGTATTGCTTCTGCTAGTTCCAGTAGGCGTTCGTATGACGATAAGGTCCTGACGTTATAAGTTGCGATTTTTAATTGAGTTGATCGTTTATTTTTCCTGTTATCCGTCTGTTTAGTTTCTTTTGGAGGGTTGTGGTCATAATCTTCCACGGTGACCAGCCGGGTTGGAAGATGTTTCGTGTTTCTGGTTTTAATAGTTTCTTTTTTGTTTAGATCTATGTAGGAGGAGGGGATTCGTTGCTATATATTTGTATCGTTTATATCATGGGTGTTATTTGTCTTACTTGTATTTTTATTTACTAAAAAGTTTAAGATGCCAGGTTTTATTTTTACTCCTTCTGAAATGCTGTTTGATCTCTGGGCTGTTGAGCCTTGTTTCTGTAGCTTATTCTTTTTATTGGCTTGAGTGGTTTTAATTTGTTTCGGCACGGTGCTGTTTTCGGGTGATAAAGAGAGTTTTCTTTTACGCATGCTGTCGGTGATGATCAGTTTGTCATATTTGATTGTGGCTATGTTTCCCTTTTCTCTCTCTACTTTTAGCTGTTCTTTTAATTCCTTCCTCTTTTCTAGAACGTGTTTTGGATAGTCCGCTTGAATGTAATATGAAGTATCTTTCAGTATCTGTTTTTGCTTAAGAATTTTTATTTTTATTCCTAGCGTTGAAAAAGTCACAACTATTGGCCGTGGTCTATCGCTTTTCTTTCCTAGTCTTCTTGCTTCTTGTATATCTAAGTAGTGTAATTTAATAGATAGGTATTGCTCTATCCATTTGATAATGTTGTTTTCCAGGTTTTCATATGACGATTCTGTTTCTTCGATACCGAAAAGGACTACGTTTCTCTGCCTAGCCTGTTTTTCCATGAAGTGGATTCTTTTCTCCTGGTTTTCCACTAATTATTTTAATTTTTCGTGCTTTTCGTCCCATGTAGAAAATTTTTCTTCTAACATAATATTGATATTCTGTGTAACTTGATCAGTCACCTTTTCTCCACTTTCCCGGATTGTTGTTTTCTGCACATCCAATTCCTTTTGTATTTGTTTTAGTACATTCAGAACCTCCTCCATGATGGTGAAATTTGTATACCTGTTCTTTGTCTATGTACTCGTGTCACCCTCTGGTGGCGCACCTTCGTATTATTAAGAGCACTTAGTAACTGATCGATATGATGGAATAATACTCCGGGCGAAGCAATACTATTCCTTTTTACTAGATGGCGTTATAGGTCACTCGAATCTTGAGTTACATTTGCAAGTCATTTTGGAGTTTAAGCTTTAAGGTTATGTTTGATTTGTAATTTTCGTAAGTTATTAGTCCGCACTTGAATTTATTCATTTCACTTTCGTACCAAATGGGAAGGAGTCCGGCTTAAGTTCTATCAATTGTTTGCACGAAAAGAGTTCACAGAACAGTAACACTGATGTTTGTTTGCACTTTATATGTTTACCGTTTTTATATATTTATACGTGTCCAATATCACATTATCTTCTCTGCCTTCTTGAAATCACTTAATAGTTCAGCACTAATTGCGTTTTTTGTACAGAAATACACTGTTTTTCTATTTTTATACGGGTGTTTTTTACGGAGTTGATGTTTACTATACTACCCTCAGACTACGCAAAAAACAAGTCCAGTAAATCACTAAATATACAAAAATTGCCAGATTATCTGGATAGCTGTCGTTCTTGAAATGTTTTAGAGTAAGTTGGATATATTAATAAATGCACTGCACACGGTCTTTTTCGCGAATTACAAAATGTGCCTTTTATTATTGTCAGATTTTGAAAAAAATCTAAAAAACCCCAAAAAATTTGAACTTCGCGGGCTAGATGGGCGCTTTAGACTTAAGGGTGGTCCACCACTTCATTCGAATTCAATATTCAAAGTTTAGAAAGGACAACGTCTGTCGGATCAGCTAGAATTTCTATATTTTTTTAAATCACCAGTTTAAATTTTTTTTTTTTAATCTGCAATCGGCTCTTCTAGCCATAATCAGATTGTATGTTGAGATACAGATCTTTTTATGAGAGGTATTCCATTGAATACTCTCTCTTTCTTCAAAAGAGTGATTTTTAGTCTCTCTGATCTAATTTTAATATTTTCCAGCGTTTCAGCCTTGTGATATGATCTTCATTCTTTAGTATTTCCCTGGCTAGTTCGTTTATGTGGTTTTTAAGGCTTTATGTTTTCTACCATTTTTAAAATGCATAGTTTTTAATTACAAAGGGTAGTAGATATTAATATAAATGTCGTCAGTCCTCACCTGGTTGTGTCTCCCGGCGTCCTCCTGCACGAACACGGCGGCACTCATGGAGGGGGAGGGCTCGTCCTCCCCGCACCCCGCGGAGGTCCTCTGCACCCTCACGGCGTTCACGTAGTCCACGCGCTTGTGGTTCACCCACGCCTCTTTCATACAACCTGGAGACAATTGATGATTATACTTATACCAGCAGTGGTAGACGATTGGTTAAGCACGCGTCTTGCGGACACCAGGTCCCGGGTTCAATTTCTATATGATTATCACTCGCTTAAGGTGAAGGGAGACATCGTGAGGAAACTTACATGTCGTTGAAAATCTAAACAAATTTCGAAAGACATGTGTAATCACTACATAGTATAAAACAAAGTCGCTTCCCGCTGTCTGTCTGTCCCTATGTATGCTTAGATCTTTAAAACTACGCAACGGATTTTGATGCGGTTTTTTTAATAGTTACAGTGATTCAAGAGGAAGGTTTATTATGTATAATACATGCATAGTATAGTAGAGAAACACTGATAAAATACCCGAGCGAAGCCGGGACCGGTCGCTATTAATAAATAAAACACAGGTGGATAAGAAGATAATTGCTTTGGTGTTGCCTTCCATGCTAAGTAAATGAATAGTATTTAAGGTGAAGGCGCCTGTCTAGCCCGCGAAATTCAAAATTTTCGTGTATTTTATCGTTTATCCAAAATCTGAAAACATTTAAGACAACATTTTGTGATTTGCGACAAACACAGTATGCAGTGCGTTTATTAATACATTTATTTTACTCTAAATATTATCACGGTGGATATGATACTAGTAAATCACTAAATATACACAAATTGCCAGTTTTTCTGGTTATCTGTCGTTCTTGAAATGTTTTAGAGTAAGTTGGATATATTAATAAATGCATTGCATACGGTCTTTGTCGCCAATTACAAAATGTTGTCTTAAATGTTTTCAGATTTTGGATAAACTATAAAAATACTCGAAAATTTTGAATTTCGCGGGCTAGATGGGCACTTTAGCCTTAACGATAATGTTGTTAAGAGGAAAGTGAGTGGACCAATCCCCGCAAGCAGACCATTTTCCATTAAAACCATTACCGTTTAAGTTAAGTAGTGGTAATTACTCTTACCTTTAAAACTGGTGATGTTCCTCAAATGCCATTTGTTGAAGGCGTCTCGAGCAATGTCCTCGGGCACTCCTCCGAGGTACATCGGCCTCTCCAGACGTAGGTACTCTTTGGTGCCTGTCAAAGTCAAAACGTTTATTGTGTTTAGGCCTACGGGGTCACTTACAAATTGTAATTTTTACATTATTTTTCTTATTTCTTCAACCGGGTCGGAACGCGACTTTTTACATTTTGTAATATTACTTATTATTTTTTCAAAATCGCCAGTTGCTTATAAAATTAATAATTACAAAGAGTAATTACGAGGGAAATAAAAGTATAGCGGCTTTTGGCCAGGCGGGCCACATGGGTATCGCAGCTCGCTAGATAGATAGTTCTCTTCAAATAATGGTGTAACTAAAGTCATTTATGTTTCTTACATAATTTCATTAAACTACATACATTTATGGACACAACATCTAGTAGTAGGCCCTACAAATCTATAAAATTAAAGCGTCTGTTTATAATATTAGAATAACAGATTTTTACTCAATGCATATTATTATTTTTTCTTTCTGCTTGTTTATTCCGGCTAATCTCCGAAACAGCTGGATATATTTGGACGGGACTTTCACTGGCAGATAGCTGATTTTATAAGGAGTAACTTAGGTTCCTTTTATCGAAGTACCACGCGGGTGGAGCCGCGGGCTACAGCTAGTTCTGTATCAAATTCCGGTGTGCGTGTGTTCGTGATTCTCCTGCTCCTAAACGGCTTGACCGATTTTGATGTATTTTTTTGTAACTACGGGGTCACCTGAAAGGTTCTTAACTATTGTTGGAACCGGCAGGTGGCTGTGTTGTTGACATACAGAAATAACGCTTGCAAAACAGCCAGCAAAAGTAACTAGCTTTTTCTCACTGCTACCAAAGATCTTAGAAATGTCCGCTGCGCCAAATCAATGGTTAGTAGTAATATAAATGAGTTTGGTTTACCTTCGTTGATGATGGACCGCGCCGGCCCGTCGTCCACTCGCAGCGTGAAGTTCTTCTTGATGGCTATCAGCTCTGCCTTGTGATAGTTTCCGTCGGACACCATTTCGAAACTATAATAATAATAATATTCAATAGATGTATACAGGTTGAAACAGAAAGTGTATACTTTTTTCCAAAACTTAACGTTGTAATTCTAAAACGATCAGCTTAGGAGGAACTTTGAAAAACAAAAAGTGTTACAGGGATACAGCTGTTGACAGATTTTATGTGTATAAAACCTTTACAACTTCAACTATCCCACAAAGCCGTAGTATAGTATACCCTTTCTGTTTCACCTAGTATATTCGCAATAGTTCCTGCACCTGTTAGGATCAGGCCGCTCTATATGTGTTACTAGCTGTGCCCCGCGACTTCATGCGCGTAGTATTGGATTATTGGGTTAAAAAGTATCCTATATGTTAATCCCGGTTATAATCTATCTGTGTTCCAAATTTCATCCAAATCCGTTCAGTAGTTTTTGCGTGAAGGAGTAACAAACATACATACATACATACATACATACATACATACATACATACATACATACATACATACATCCACACTCACAAACTTTCGCATTTATAATATTAGTAGGATTTGCAGCGGTTGACATCAACATGTGCCTTACATGATAATACAATTCTCACAAAGGGCCTCTACGTTGTATGTTGGACCCATGTCCCCATGCAAGCCTTCCAAAGGACCGGGCAGAGCCCGTGATACAGATAGACATAATACAATAATTGCGCCAGACTAACGCATCAATTTTACGGTCCCAAACTAAGCAACGCTTGTACTAGGTGATACAAAAAGGGTATACTATTTTTTTATCAACTTAACTTTGTAAATCTCAAACTATCGGCTTTGTGGGACAGTTGAAGTACTAAAGGTTTTGTAGACTTGTGAAATCGGTCAACAGCTGTATTCCTATAACACCTTTTGTCTTTCAAGTTCCCTCCAAAGCTGATGGTTTTAGAATTACAAAGTTAAGTTTTGAAAAAAAAGTATACCCATTATGTGTCACCTTGTATAATGGATTGGGGCGATCCCAGTGACACCTAGACCTGGGAAAATTACAAAAGGGCATTGCCGAATGCAAGTAGGTTTGCAAAATGGAATCAACCCCGCATGCACTGTTGTAGACCAAAATCAACCATGTGTCAGTGGTGCTACGTTAGTTTTAGTTTGCAGAAATGTGTGTGGTTTGGTTCCATTGTAACATACCTGTACATAGTAGATGTTGGGTGGTTGCCTACATCGTAACTGATGCGAATCCTCCCGTTGAACAGCTCTACAGCGAGATGCTCGTTCTCGCCGAAGTACATCAGGACACCGTGCTGTTGTTTTGTGCTGAACACTGAAATAACATTAAATCAATATTATATACAAATTGAATCTCTATTTCCTTGGTCATCGCATCACGCGTGAACGGATGGAACGATTTCGCTAATTATTTTTGTGTTGTGTTTATTATTGTCAGGAGAAGGTTCTTATGAAAGAAAAAAATAAGAAAGTTGAGCGGAACAATTCGAATTCAATATTCAAAGTTAAGACAGGACAACGACTGTCGGGTCAGCTTGTATAAGTATGAATATTAATATCGCTAGACGAACACACCGACTGCAAGGTCCCAAACTAAGTAAACATATATATAAGGTCCCGGTGACACCAAGACCGAGGGGTTTTTCACAATCGGCGGAAAGTTTTCCGATGTCCTTCTTTAACGATTGATTTAGAATAAGAATGAAAGCTGTCGTTTCCGACACGGAAATTGAAATTTTCCGTTGATTGTGAATAACTAAATCTAAATATATATAACTCAAAGGTGACTGACTGACTGACTGACATAGTGATCTATCAACGCACAGCCCAAACCACTGGACGGATCGGGCTGAAATTTGGCATGCAGGTAGATGTTATGACGTAGGCATCCGCTAAGAAAGGATTTTGATTAATTCTACCCCCAAAGGGATAAAATAGGGGATGAAAATGTATGAAACTTTGTCAATTTTAAACCGATCGGGCTGAGACTTTGCATGCATAAAGCTACTATGACGTAGACATCCCCTAAGAAAGGATCAAAATTCCACGCGGACGAAGTCGCGGGCTCAGCTAGTTAATAATAAAATTGCTAAAGTCTACTTACTTATAAGTTGTGTAAGTGTATCGTTCAGTAATTTCTTACCTACCTAGAGTGACGTTGGCCTGCGGGGCCGTGCGGAGCGGCTCCAGCTCCACCAGGGAGTCGTTGTGGACGAAGGTCAGGGAGGTCAGGTACTCGCAGAGACGACCTGGGAGGGAATACATAAATAAATATCGCCAGACGAACACACCAACTGTACGGTCCCATACTAAGCGACGCTAGTACTGTGGGTACCGTACAATGGACTGGGGGCGAGCCCGGTGACACTCAGCCTAGACCAAGGCAAATTACGAAAAGGCCATTTCCGAAATTTACGCTGACGGGAATCGAACCCCGCAAACAGCATGTGCAGTGAGCCGAGCGGCCTACGCTTGAACCGCTGCACCAAGCAATCGTCAAATGGAATAGACAAGGATTTGTTAATATATTGGCACAAAAGGCATCACACCGACACAAATATTTTTCCTATCTTTACGTTTTTTCTAAACTTAACTTTGTAAAATACCGCTCTTGGACTTGAGATCGATTTATTAAGGACTTTAAAGTAGGAAGGCGCTCACCCGAGTATCCCGGCGCACATTTGCAGAGGTAATCATTGGCTGTGTTCAGCAGGGGCCGCTCCATGATGATGTCATCCTGAAATAAGAATACAAACAGAGACTTATTGACTGAAAGCTTACCCGCAAGGAAGTTATCGGATAAACTTTGTGTGATGAAGAAAGACCAGTAGCATCCTCTATCTGCACGGTAAATATCAACCAAGCTTCTTGTCAAGTTATCTGGCAAATGCCAGCTAAGTGTCAGTGTAGTTCCTTGCCAAATGCCAGCTAAGTGTCAGTGTAGTACCTGCCAAATGCCAGCTAAGTGTCAGGGTAGTTCCCTGCCAAATGCAAGCTAAGTGTGAGTGTAGTACCTGCAGGGGGCGCTGCTGCTGCTGCTGCTGCTGCTGCGGCAGGTAGCAGACGCCGTGCACGCAGTCGTGGTGCGCGCAGGGCGAGGTGCCGAGCGCGGCGTGCGGCGCCGCCTCGCAGTAGCGGCCCGCGTAGTAAGTGTGAGTGTAGTACCTGCAGGGGGCGCTGCTGCTGCTGCTGCTGCTGCTGCGGCAGGTAGCAGACGCCGTGCACGCAGTCGTGGTGCGCGCAGGGCGAGGTGCCGAGCGCGGCGTGCGGCGCCGCCTCGCAGTAGCGGCCCGCGTAGTAAGTGTGAGTGTAGTACCTGCAGGGGGCGCTGCTGCTGCTGCTGCTGCTGCTGCGGCAGGTAGCAGACGCCGTGCACGCAGTCGTGGTGCGCGCAGGGCGAGGTGCCGAGCGCGGCGTGCGGCGCCGCCTCGCAGTAGCGGCCCGCGTAGTAAGTGTGAGTGTAGTACCTGCAGGGGGCGCTGCTGCTGCTGCTGCTGCTGCTGCGGCAGGTAGCAGACGCCGTGCACGCAGTCGTGGTGCGCGCAGGGCGAGGTGCCGAGCGCGGCGTGCGGCGCCGCCTCGCAGTAGCGGCCCGCGTAGTAAGTGTGAGTGTAGTACCTGCAGGGGGCGCTGCTGCTGCTGCTGCTGCTGCTGCGGCAGGTAGCAGACGCCGTGCACGCAGTCGTGGTGCGCGCAGGGCGAGGTGCCGAGCGCGGCGTGCGGCGCCGCCTCGCAGTAGCGGCCCGCGTAGTAAGTGTGAGTGTAGTACCTGCAGGGGGCGCTGCTGCTGCTGCTGCTGCTGCTGCGGCAGGTAGCAGACGCCGTGCACGCAGTCGTGGTGCGCGCAGGGCGAGGTGCCGAGCGCGGCGTGCGGCGCCGCCTCGCAGTAGCGGCCCGCGTAGTAAGTGTGAGTGTAGTACCTGCAGGGGGCGCTGCTGCTGCTGCTGCTGCTGCTGCGGCAGGTAGCAGACGCCGTGCACGCAGTCGTGGTGCGCGCAGGGCGAGGTGCCGAGCGCGGCGTGCGGCGCCGCCTCGCAGTAGCGGCCCGCGTAGTAAGTGTGAGTGTAGTACCTGCAGGGGGCGCTGCTGCTGCTGCTGCTGCTGCTGCGGCAGGTAGCAGACGCCGTGCACGCAGTCGTGGTGCGCGCAGGGCGAGGTGCCGAGCGCGGCGTGCGGCGCCGCCTCGCAGTAGCGGCCCGCGTAGTAAGTGTGAGTGTAGTACCTGCAGGGGGCGCTGCTGCTGCTGCTGCTGCTGCTGCGGCAGGTAGCAGACGCCGTGCACGCAGTCGTGGTGCGCGCAGGGCGAGGTGCCGAGCGCGGCGTGCGGCGCCGCCTCGCAGTAGCGGCCCGCGTAGTAAGTGTGAGTGTAGTACCTGCAGGGGGCGCTGCTGCTGCTGCTGCTGCTGCTGCGGCAGGTAGCAGACGCCGTGCACGCAGTCGTGGTGCGCGCAGGGCGAGGTGCCGAGCGCGGCGTGCGGCGCCGCCTCGCAGTAGCGGCCCGCGTAGCCGGCTGCGCACGCGCACCGGTACTCCTCCAGCCCGTCCACGCACGTAGCGCCGTTCTGGAGTTACATTCAACACAATTTCCTTATGGAGCTGATTCTCTCTGGCTTCACTACACCTAGCCCTTGCCTAATTCTCCTTCCCCCCTCCCCTGATTACAAATTCCCTTAATTAATACGGGGTTGCTAATAATTCAATGTATTTTCATTACTCATACTCTGAAAGTAGGCCTGAAGTTGCCTGAGGAGCGGGTTGAAAGTAATACTTTTCCGGCCCGGGAGAATCGCTTTCAACTGACAGCTGTCAAATTATAAAAAAAAAACTAGTTCCATTTTCACATTTCTATGGAACCATGTTCAAACTTTTTCTACAGTCACTCAATTACAGCACGATGTAAAATTGAAATAACATAAAGTTAAGTATTATACCCTGTACAAGTTAGCTTGATCTTTTTGACAGACGGCCTAGTGACGGGAAACCGAAAATATGTAGTAGTCCAAAAAATAACGTTTCAAAATACTTGTAACTGTGACGAGATGGTGTGGGTGTACGAGGGATGCCTTTTAAGTTTTGTCGTTTGAAGAAAAAAACACAACTAGAACCTTATAGTACTTTTTATTGTTTTTCAAAGTATTCACCACGTAGCTTAATACACTTTTCCATTCGCTCAAACCAGTTATTATAACATTTATTCCACTCTAAAGTGGGGGTGTTCAAAATGGCTGACTTGAAAGCGTCGACTGCTTCTTCACTGGACTGGAACCTTTGACCACGAAGACTTTTCTTAATTTTAGGAAATGTAAAAAAATCGTTAGGGCTTAGGTCAGGACTGTATGGAGGATGGTCAAGAATTTCTACTTTTTCCTGCTTCAAATACTCAATCGTTTGACGAGCGCTGTGTGAACTTGCATTGTCGTGGTGCAGGATGATGCGTCGCTTTGAGTTAGATTTTCGAAGTTCGGCGATGACTTGTGGTAAACAAACTGTGGTATACCACTCTGCGTTAACCGTTCTACGATCATCAAGTGCAATAGTCGCAACATGGCCGGTTTTTCTAACGAACGTGGCCACCATCTTCTTTGAAGTGCTTCGAGAACGAACAACTTTAGTCGGCTTTGGCTCGTCTTGAAAGACCCAGATTGTAGATTGTTGTTTGGAATCAGGATCGTAGGCATAGATCCAAGATTCGTCACCACTGATGATGTCGTAGACGTGATTTGACTCTCCTCGGTTGAACCTTTGCAGAGTTTTCTTACACCATCTGACGCGGGCCGCCTTGTGATCGTCGGAAAGCAGATGCGGTATCCAACGGCAAACTAGCTTTCTTACACCAAGCGCTTCATGCAAGATCTTCTGAATGGTTGTCCCTGAGATGCCTAATAGAGCCTCTATCTCTCGATACGTCACATGACGATCTTCGAGAATTAGTTGTCTCACTCCAATGATGTTATCTTCAGTGAATGCAGATTTTGGGCGACCTTCGCGAGATTTGTCACTAACACTAGTATGTCCACGCTGGAATTCTAAATACCAGCGTTCGACAGTCCGCAGACATGGGGCTTCATCCCTGAACACAGATATTAGCTCTTCAAAACACTGAAGCCGTGTCAGGCCTCTTCTAAAGTTGTAGAAAATTATTGCACGAACATTTTCCTTAGAAAGATTCATTTTCGTACGTAACCTGACAGATTCTAATCGACGCTGTGACTAAACAATAACATTAATCCTAATACATTCAACTGTTTTGAGATTCGAAATTTAAACACATTCGAATATAGAACAGTTCCAAATTCAAAATTGCCGGGAATTATGGAAACGACAGAACTTAAAAGGCATGCCTCGTATTATGTGTGAAATTCTTTATTGCACTAGACATATAAAACATTGGGTAGATAACCGACGGTGGGTCAATATTCATAATAAGTACCTATTTAATATTACAGGGTTATTTTGGACCTTCCGCCAAATTTAAATAGGTGGTTCAGACCATGAAAGTAAACAACTTTAGCAAAGAAACACGGGTCGAAAATTGAAAAAAAAATTCTGACCTTCCATACGAAATCGACCTTTTTACCTTATTTTTCTTAAAAGAGTTATACCAGCTAAAGAGACCCCAACCACTAGCCAAAGAGACCCCAACCAAAAGGACCCCCGTTCGTAACAATAACCATTAACACTGATCTTTAATAATGTTTTTTTGTAATCGATATTTGTAACAGTTACTGCTTGTTATTCGTGTCCCTTCCATCCGACCGATGTAACATTGTACAAGCGTCTATTATTTTCAGTGTTCCTATTTAAATTTTACTTTGAAGCAATAAAAAGTCTTAAAATTTTCGGATAACGCTTAAATCTTTAGGAACTTTTGTGTTATATGTATTTTTTGAATTTTTTTACAATTTTAATAGCATTAAATTATGAAAATAATATGTTCGTCATTACAAAGTTATGTCGATCAGAAAAAATTACAACTGTCAAAAAGATCATGCTAACTTGTACAGATAATAATTAAAGAATATATATTTTTAAATGACTTAATTATAATTTAGTTTCAACAATTTCTTTAAAATAACATGGATTTGGGCAAAATATTTAAAGATGAAAATGAAAAATAATGGCTAAATAATGAACCTGGCCGGCCAACGAAAAAAAATCAAAATAGGCGGCAATCCGATCTTTTTTTTATTTCGAGTTGTAGAGTATTGTTTCATACTTCCTTGTATTATTTCTTTAGACAATTCCTGTTTTTATTTTTACTTTCCAAATATTCGTAATGAAAAGCACAGTGTTTACCTCGGGTGAAAGACTTATTTTGTCACTTTCACCACTCGTGTAACAATGTACTATTGTTGTAGAGTGTGATTAAGGAACTAAAATGCAACAACTTTTAATCCACGCCGTTGTTACACAATAGTACATTGTTACACGAGTGGTGAAAGTGACTTATTTAGTCCCGAGACGGGGTTTGGCGCCCGAGCGTAGCGAGGGCGCTAATAGTTCGAGGGACAAAATAAGTCTTTCACCCGAGGTAAACACTGTGTTTTTCATTACGAATACAAGGAAAGTAAAAATAAAAACAGGAATTGGCTAAAGAAATAATACAAGGAAGTGTGAACATTACTCTACAACTCGAAAAAAAAAAGATCGGATTGCCGCCTATTTTGTTTTTTTTTCGTTGGCCGGCCAACTTCATTATTTAGCCATTATTTTTCATTTTCATCTTTAAATATTTTGCCCAAATCTGTGTTATTTTAAAGAAATTCTTGAAACTAAATTATAATTAAGTCATTTAATCTTTAATCTTTAATAATCTTTATTGCCAAACACAAGAATTATTCTTAATCCTAGAATATGGTGCCACCCAAACTAGGCAAATGCCTGTATCTTGGGTGTCAACTTTAATTTATAATGTTAAAAGATAAAGGTATTGTTAAAAGATTACTACAATTGAAGAAAAACTAAAACATAAACTTCTACAAATAAGAAAAAGACGTATTAAAATAAAATTTGAATGTGTGTGTGTGCAGGGTGTATTTTGTGAATGGGTGTGTGTGTGTGTGAGGGGTGTGTTTATGTGAGTATTTGTGTGATTTTGCGCTAATATAAAAGTTAATAATTTAACTAAAGTGATGTAATAGGAACTATATTAAGCTTTCTGTGTCGTTGTATGATAGATCATAGAGCCAGTTTTTAACTAATTTTGAGCAGATGAAGTTGTTACAATTCTTTATTGGTATTCGTTTGATTACTTGATTATAAGTATGTGATAAAGAGAAAGATGGACTTCGCCGGGCGATTTCAGAGATAGTTCTGGGAAGAGGAATATTATAGGATCTCTTAGCTATAAGATCTTGGTAGTCTGGCCGCAATTTTACCTGCCTGTGCGTTTTGATCGTTGCATTTAGAATGAATAATTGACGGACACGCAGAACCTTAAATTCTTTGTATAGGTCGTCAGTGGGGAATCTAAAAGGTTTTCTTAGTGTGACTTTTAAGAGGGCACGTTGGGCTCTTTCAATTTGCATGAAATAACTTTTTCCCGCACTACCCCACACCGTAATACAATATTGTATTATGGATTGGCACAGAGAGATGTAGACAAGCCTTAGGATCTCAACAGGAGTGCAGTCGCGAAGCTTTTTCATCACGTATATGAGTTTTCTTACTCTTGCTGACAAGTCAATGACATGTTGTTTATAGTTTAAATTTGCGTCAATTGTTACGCCTAAGTATTTTATTGTCTGAGAATGTTGTATTAGATCGCAGTTGCAGACAGAAATGTTATTAATGCCTAGTGTGCAGCAGTGGAATTTGATGTTCAAGTTAGAAGGCGGATTGGAAACAGCAGTCTTTGTGAAGGTAATAAATTTTGATTTTTTGGTGTTAAGTGTTAGAAGGTTTTTGTGTAGAGCTTCACCGATCAATGACAGTCCTGCCTCAGCATGCGTTCTTGCTTCATCCCAGTTTCTACCGTAAAACAAAACTGCCGTATCATCGGCATAAGCTATAGTATCAGAGTTTTGTAGAGGAAGTTTAATAATATCATTTAGGTACAGTATGAACAACGTTGGGCCTAGCACACTGCCTTGAGGCACCCCAAATTCAATTTGAAGTTCAGAACTAAGGTGGTTGTCAATTTTTATGAGCTGTTTTCGGTTAGTGAGGTAACTTTTAAACCATTCTAGTGAAATGCCTCTGATGCCGAATGAATTTAGCTTCCTTAAGAGCAGGCCCACCGATATAGTATCGAATGCCTTTGCTAAATCGAGAAAGGTACCAATACATCGCTCTCCATTTTCAATACGGCTGGAAACGAGATTGGCAAGGAGCGAGACTGCATCTTCGGTCGACTTACCCCGTCTAAAGCCAAATTGATTGGCTGAGACAAGGCTATTTTTTTCTATAAAAGAAACTAAACGGTAGTTTACAATTTTTTCGAGTGCTTTGGCTAGTATACTGAGTAGAGCAATAGGTCTATAATTATCAGGGGATTTTTTAAGGCCACTTTTAAATATTGGGGTTATGACTGCTACTTTCCAACAATTTGGGAAAACCCCTGTTTCGAGACTTTTATTAAAAATATGGTTTATAGGAGTGAGAAGACAGGGAAGGGCTTTTTTAAGTAAGGGAACTGTTACATTATCTAAGCCAGGGGAGCTGTCATTTTTCATGTTTAGTATAACTCTGCGTATTTCTATTGGGTCTGTAGGAGATAGAAAAAAGGAGTGTGCTGAGTTGTCAAGAGGTCTGTAGTTTTTTATTAATGCTTCTTCAGATTGCTGAAGATTATTAAGAATTTTGCTGGAGAGCGATTTGCCTATTGTAGTAAAATGAGTATTGCAGAAATTAAGGGAGCTATCAATGCTATGTCTAGATTTTAATAATTCCAAAGGTGCACTATTTCGAGTAGATGTTTGGCTTATGTTTTTAATTGTTTTCCATAATTTTTTTGGGTCTCTTTTGTTGTCCTCTATCAAGTTGTTATTGTATTGTAGTTTGAGTTTGCGGAGAAGCGTACAACAAAAATTTCTATATCTGGTGTAAATTTTACGACGAACAATATCGATTGGATGGGATTTGGAATCACGGTGTAGCTTATCACGGTGTCGCAGGCATCTTATTAATCCGGGAGTAATCCAAGGCTTTAAGATTAGGTGTTTACGGCTAATTGTTTGTGTTGTTGTATATTTTTGGACAGTATTAGTCAAGATTTCATTAAATAAAGAAGTTGCTCTATTAACATTCTGTTCGTTTGTAATTGGTGTCCAGTCAACAAGATTAAGGTTGTTTACTGCAGATTCAGTATCAAGTTTAGTTCGTGTTCGAGATCGACATAAGCTATCTTTTATTAAAGGTATTCCAGCTATCACAACGTCATGATCAGTAATGGATAAGTGGCACACAGCCCCAATGGGCTTCGTGTTTGACTTTATAAAAATGTGGTCAAGACATGCCATTCCTCTTGTAGCTTTTGTGATGGCAGGTAGAAAACTATGTGAAGCCATAATACAAAGGTATTCTGATAGTTGGTGGTTAGTAGGTTTACAGAGATCAATGTTCAAATCACCAGCTGTTACAGCCATCGTCTTACTATTTAAAGTGTTTAAAAGGGCATCTAATGAAGTAAGAAAGGGTTCAATTAATGTGACAGACGGGGACCGGTAGAGACCAAGAACAGCAATGTTGTTATTGATGTATACTAAAAGACTATCAGCATCATGTAAGTCTGATTCCTGTATAATCGTTTCGTAGGTTTCTTTGACATACATAACAACGCCACCACATTTGTTGACTTGTTTTACAGAGCGATACGTATTATAGCCAGGGATGTGGATTCTTTAATTAATACTTAACTTTATGTTATTTCAATTTTACATCGTGCTGTAATTGAGTGACTGTAGAAAAAGTTTGAACATGGTTCCATAGAAATGTGAAAATGGAACTAGTTTTTTTTTAATAATTTGACAGCTGTCAGTTGAAAGCGATTCTCCCGGGCCGGAAAAGTATTACTTTCAACCCGCTCCTCAGGGACTTCAGACCTACTTTCAGAGTATGAGTAATGAAAAATTTAGTATTTTTATAGATATGTTCAAAATTGATCACCAGTTTATGTTCAAAATTGTTACACAAGGGGTGAATGTAAAATATCATTCAGGTCACAAGTTGAACGGCGCTGTTTAGTAAAGTGGCTAGGCGGTTGATTGAACGGCGAATTAAGCTAGTTGGCTGCGACATGTACAAGACCCCGAGAATAACCAGCGGGGCATAGCGGCCGCTCCGCCAGGTTTAACACCCGCCTGGCTAGAAGATCTTCCCTTATCTGCTGTCAGGAGTTCGGTAAGCGGCCCGGAGCCCCTGTCCTGGATGTATCCTCACCTGGCACATGTGGTTGACGCAGTCGTCGGCGTTGTCGGTGCAGTTCTCCCCGGAGTAGCCGCGCGGGCAGGCGCACGAGTAGCGGCTGCCGTGGTCGGTGCACGCGGCGCCGTTCGCGCACGGGTTGAACTCCGCCGAGCAGAAGGGAATCTTCTTCTCGCAGAACTCACCTGAAGGAAGGGGGATCACAATGAGGACATGCTAGGTTGGCGGCCTCGCGATAATCTATCTTCTATATCTATACAAATAAATAAAATTGAAGTGTCTGTTTGTAATATACAAATAACACCTTTTCACTTAATGCATATGAAAGTCCATACGCTACTTATGACAAAAATGCGATTTTAAAAATGTTTGTCTGTCTGTCTGTCTGTGTGTTTGTTCCGGGTAATCTCCGAAACGGCTGGACCGATTTTGACGGGACTTTTACTGCCAGATAGCTGATGTTTTAAGGAGTAAGTTGGGCTACTTTTATTTTAGAAAAACAAAATTAAAAAATGGGTCCTGTCGCGCGGGCTCAGAACGCGGGAGCGGGCTTTTTTGTTAAGTTAAATTCCACGCGGACGAAGTCGCGGGCTCAGCTAGTCTATTATAAAAATGAATCTCTATTTCCTTGGACATCGCATCACGCGTGAACGGATGGAGCGATTTCGCTAATTCTTTTGTTGTTGTGTTTATTTTTGTCAGGAGACGGTTCTTATGAATGAAAAAAATAAGAAAGTTGAGCGGAACAATTCGAATTCAATATTCAAAGTTAATACAGGACAACGTCTGTCGGGTCAGCTAGTTAATTATACACCAAAGTCTGTAGATGCTTGCATTAACGTCGATAATTATTTATTTTGATTAAACTCGTGCGGGTTCCAAGACAATTTAACTTGTCCCCGGGACTCGTCGAGGGTCAAACCTCGGCGTCATTATTGGTCACCATTGTCGATCCTGCCTTACAGGAGTTACAGTGGTGGGACTGTGTGGCGGGCCTACTCCCCCAAAAAAGGGGGGGTTTCGGCTTCCCGCTCTCACACACATCGTACAAAACACAGCTGTAATAGTTACTTTACGCCGATCTTTACGTTAGAGCTCTTAAGCTGGCAAGTGCTCGGTGACCTTACCCATGAAGCCGGGGCTGCACTGGCACGAGTACCCCTCGAGGCGGTCGAGGCACGTGGCGTTGTTGCGGCAGCGGTGCGCCTCGCAGTCGTCGATGTCCGCCTCGCAGCGCACGCCCGTGTAGCCCGCCGCGCACGCGCACCTGCACCAGCCGGCGCTTCAGTACGGTGTGCAAGATACCAACACAAATGTGGTGATAGTATACCAACACAAAAGTGGTCACATGATTTCTGGAGTACTCTCAAGAGGTCTGGTAATTTGTCAGTAAAGTATCCATCACTTTTAGAGCCTCATTCATATATACGGTGTGATCCGTCGCTACGATCGATCTCAAGACAATCGTAACGATCCATTGCTTCAATATGTTGCTTACATACACGAAGTGACCGAGCGATAAAGACTGGTAATAAGACGTGGCATCATAGAATCGATATAATTGCATGACCTCGTAGTCCGACTGAGACAAAACTCGAATCGTAGTTCACAAAGAGCCCTACAAAGTCGATTTATCGTTACGATTCAAGATTGCATGGGTTAGTTGCGACCCCTGTCGTTTTCGGTGAAGTAAATCATTAATGATATTGTCACACACTATTGATTCGTCGTTTCAATCAGTTTAGAATGACGGCTCGCACCGTATATAGAGTCCTTTTGGTGAGGGTTCAGCGGGGTAGAGGCTTGGCCGAGGGTCAATTAAACTTGATAATAAATAAATATCACCAGACTGACACACCAACTGTATGGCCCCAAACTAAGCGACACTTGTACTATAGGCACAATAGATCGGTACAATGGACGACACCAAGACCTGGGCAAATTACAAAAAGGCCCATTTCCGAAATTGCAGTGTGAGGTGAGCGGCCTACGCTCGAACCACTGCGCCAAGCGGTCGTCAAATTAAAAATAATGTATCTATAAAAGTGAAGAGAAATAGATGTAGGTACGAACCGGAAGCGGCCTTCCTCGAGCACGTGGCAGCGGCCGTGCGCGCAGGGCTCCCCGTAGCACGCGTCGATCTGGAACTGGCACGCGTCGCCGTGGAAGCCGCGCGCGCAGCGGCACGCGTGCCCGCCCGCGCCGCGCGCCACGCACGCGCCGCCGTGCTGGCACGGCGCGCTCAGGCACACGTCGCACTTCGCCGCCACCGCCGCCGGCACCGGCCCTGGGGGGGGGGAGATCTGTCAACAGCTGTATCCCGGTAACACCTATTGTTTTTCAAGTTTCCTCCAAAGCTGATAGTTTTAGAAATACAAACGTTAAGTTTTGAAAAGAAAAGTATACCCTTTCTGTTTCAACCTGCATCTGTATACAGAGTGGCAGCTGCGGCGCCCTACGCTTTATACTTTAAAGCTTCGCTTCTTTCGGGCGTCCCTAGATGGCACTGTTTTTTCTTTTCGATGTTGTGACAGGCAAAAAAATATTTAAGGGCCCCCACATTTTTGCATGTAACCTCCGTCGTATTGATTGTGTTCGTATAAATAACATGTAACCCATATCATATCACCTGGAGCATAATAACGAATCCATTGACACCTCATTCATCAAAATCGGATTAGTAGTTTACATACAAATATAGATAGCTACAAACATCACCCTTCCTTGTGGCTTTGACGTAGTCGGATAAAATAGTACATTGTTACACGAGTGGTGAAAGTGACTTATTTAGTCCCGAGACGGGGTTTGGCGCCCGAGCGTAGCGAGGGCGCTAATAGTTCGAGGGACAAAATAAGTCTTTCACCCGAGGTAAACACTGTGCTTTTCATTACGAATACAAAGAAAGTAAAAATAAAAACAGGAATTGGCTAAATAAATAATACAAGGAAGTATGAACAATACTCTACAACACGAAAAAAAAAAGATCGGATTGCCGCCTATTTTGTTTTTTTTTTTTTTCGTTAGCCGGCCAACTTCATTATTTAGCCATTATTTTTCATTTTCATCTTTAAATATTTTGCCCAAATCTGTGTTATTTTAAAGAAATTGTGGAAACTAAATTATAATGAAGTCATTTAAAAATATATATTCTTTAATTAATACTTAACTTTATGTTATTTCAATTTTACATCGTGATGTAATTGAGTGACTGTAGAAAAGTTTGAACATGGTTCCATAGAAATGTGAAAATGGAACTATTTTTTTTTTATAATTTGACAGCTGTCAGTTGAAAGCGATTCTCCCGGGCCGGAAAAGTATTACTTTCAACCCGCTCCTCAGGCAACTTCAGACCTACTTTCAGAGTATGAGTAATGAAAAATACATATTAATTTAACACCATAACTCTATATTGAAAATCAAAAAACCCCAGATGCGGATACTCTTTAAAGGGATGAACCCATCGGTTCATGAAACAAAGCTAAGAACACTCCCGATCAAAATAGCTTTCTAACGAAAAAAAACAAAATTAAAATCGGTTCATCCGCTTAACCACTACCATGCCACAGACAGACACACAGATATACATGTCAAACTTATAACACCTCTCTTTTTTCGTCAGAGGTTAAAAAGACGCAGGCACAGAACATTCGCGCAAAAGTACCAGGACACCATAAAAGGGCAGATGTAGATGCTTTAGTTTCCACGTACCGTTGCACACGAACGCGTTCGATTGCGTGCTCAGTATGAGCTTGTCGCGCATGGGCGGCGGGTCGGCGCAGCGAGCGATGCCGGGCTCCACGTATTCCCCGGCGCTCTTCACCCACTCGGACAGCCAGCGCGCGCTGCAGTCGCAGTACAGCGGGTTCGAACCCAGGGCCCTGCACAACGGACCCATATGTAGGAAGCTGATCTCTCGGACACGGTTCAACTGGGACTAGAACCCATCTCTCCCCAAAATTATAAAACTGCACAGTACAGCTCATATACCAGCTGGTCAAACCGGGGTAGCACCACACTCTCACAGAAGATCAGCACAAAGTAGCAATTATAGCTGTGTATCGTACGATGGGTTAGTCTCTCTGTCCCACATCCCTTTATATGGGCAACGTGCGAGCAATGCCTTTGGTATTGCAAGCATTTTTAGGCTACGGTAACTGCTTAACATCAGGCGAGATGTACGCTGATTGCCGACTTTGTTCCATGAAAAAAGTCCAATAATACCAAACACCGTTGGTCAAGATTTTGACTGTTATTTTTATTAATGAAATGTTTACGGGACCCTACATTTTTTGTGGCCCAACACGCCCTTGACCGGTTGTTTTACTTACACATGGGATATGGACTCCAAGTCCCTGAAGACTCCGTCAGCCAGGATTGATATGTTGTTTCCATGCAGAGACAGCACTCTGAGCTGAGTCAGACCTTTTAGGGCGTCGCGCTGAAAACAATCGAGGTAATTCTATAAATTGTATTTATTCTCTGACCTTGAATAGAATTGCGCAAATATAATCCTCGTCTTGCAGAAGACTAGTCCTAGCTTTGTGGAGATGTTGACGGGCCTCCCCTCTCTACAAGGGGGATTCAGACCGTAATCCACCACGCTGGCCAAGTGCGAGTTGACGGATTTCACATGTCTTTCGAAAATTGTTTAGGTTTTCTAAGACATGCAGGTTTCCTCACGATGTTTTCCTTCACCGTAAGCGAGTGATAATCATTTATAGAAATTATGAATCGCACATAGATTTTGAAAAACCCAGAGATGCGACTCAGTGTTTGAACCCAGGACCTGGTGCCTGCAAGACGAGTGCTTAACCAATTTCAATATCAAAAAGTTAAGTCAGGACAACGTCGGTCGGGTCAGCTGGTAAACAATTAAAAACCTAGAGTTACTTAAATTTAAACCTGAAATAGCGCCAGTTAGATTCTAGACTCAAGTTGTAGACATAATTTCTTACCTGAACACATCTCAGCTTGTTATAACTGACAATAAGTGTTGAAAGCTTCGTCAACCCCTCGAAAGTGTTGTTGGCAATGACACTAATCTTGTTATTGGACACGTCCAGTCGGGTCAGCTGGGTCAGGTGCCTGATCTGCTCAGGGAGGATGCCAGTTATCTCATTGGACTCCAGATATCTGGGACAAGAACAAAAATAGGCACGGTTACACTTAATTTGTCACATCTTAAAGTATTTCTTAGTACAAGCTTAGCATAGTTTAGCACCATATAGTTGGTGTGTGTGTCAGTCTGGCCATATTTATTTATTATGATTTGCTCAAAGTGGCATGGCAATACAGTTGACTTAGGCCCGTATTCATAAATCGATATCAAGTCTGAGAGCGGTCTTGAGTACACTTTTGACATTTAATTTTGTATTGTTATGACATAAGAATGACATTTCCAAGATCGCTCTCAGACTTGAGATCGATTTATTAATACGGGACTTAACTGTACGGTCCCAAACTAAGTAACGCTTGTACTATTATGGGCACCGCACAATGGAATAACTCCCAGTGACACCCAGACCTTTACGAAAAGGCCATTTCCGAAATATGCTCCAACGGGAATCGAGCTCGCAACCATCAGCCTGCGCTCAAACCACTGCGTCAAGCGGTCGTCAATACAGGTTCAAACAGAAAGGCTATACTTTTTTTTTCAAAATTTAACTTATTAATTCTAAATCTACATTTAATTATTATTTGTGTTACAACCTGTATATATGAGTGTTGAATGCTTACAGTTCCGTGGTCTGCTTGGGTATATTGTGCGGCAACGCAGTGAGCTGCGCGCGGGAGCAGCGCACCACGGTCCCTGCGCACGCGCACGCCGCCGGGCAGTAGTCCGCCGCCAGACAACCCTTGTCCTCGGCTGGAACATTATCATTATGTACATGGTAACATAATCATTATAACAACTTTGACTATAGTCTTAATTTGGTGAGGTATAGGCAACTTTGGGTGACGGATGAACAAGATTGGGTGACGGTTAGGCAACATTGGGTGACGAATGGGAATCATTGGGTGACGAATAGGCAACACTGGGTGACGAATGGGAATCATTGGGTGACGAATAGGCAACACTGGGTGACGAATGGGAATCATTGGGTGACGAATAGGCAACACTGGGTGACGAATGGGAATCATTGGGTGACGAATAGGCAACACTGGGTGACGAATGGGAATCATTGGGTGACGAATAGGCAACACTGGGTGACGAATGGGAAACATTGGGCGATGAATTGGAACCATTGGGTGACGGATAGGCAATATTCACACGGATAAGCAACACAAGACTGTTTTCTACACTGCGGTGCGGTGATTCTCTGTGTAAAGAGTTCGTAACCACTTACCAGTGCATTTAAAGTCCGAGGCTTCTAAATGGTGGAGGTTGGCGTCGCGCAGGGCGGGGGGCGCGCGGCAGGTGGCGGAGGGGGACAGGCGGCGCGCGCGCAGCCAGTTGGGCAGCCACGACACGTGGCACGTGCACTCCAGCGGGTTCGACTCCAGGTTCCTGGCCGGGAACCAATAGGACGACGGTGAATTCCACCAATGCATAGTCAATTTCTACGTATTTGTACTATATCAGGAGAGGGGGGGAGGGGAATCGTAGGTGGGGGGAATGGGTGCAGTTTGATTCCAAACTAGAAATACTAACAACAACAACTACTACTAATACTTGTATTAATATAATTCTGGAAACGTATGAATGTATAATAAATAATAAATAATTTAGCCCTTTTGACGTCCCACTCCTGGGCACGGGCCTCCCCTCAACACGAGGGGGAATCAGGCCATAATCCACCACGCTGGCCCAGGGCGGGTTGGCGGATTTCACATGTCTTTCGAAAATGGGTAGATCTTCTAAGACATGCTGGTTTCCTCACGGTGTTTTCCTTCACCGTAAGCAAGTGATAATCATATAGGAATTATGATTCGCACATAGATTTCGAAAAATCCAGATGTGCGAGCCGGGGTTCGAACTCAAGACCTGGTGCCCGCAAGACGCGTGCTTAACCAATCGGCTACCACTGCTTGTATAACGTGTGAAAAATAATACTCATTAATTACGATTTCATACGTAGCACCTGCTACCGACATAGGCGGGGACTGTTAAAAATAATTACAATGAAATCGCAAATCGTTAGGTATTGCCCCGGTCTTTGTGGTAAATCATCGACATTTGACTTCATAGGATTAATTGTTTTAATTAAACTTCACTGTGAATAAAATCATTGAATGTGAAAAATCACAGTGAAAGAAAAACATAACTTCACGTAATGATAATGAATTGAAAGTAACAATAATTTCTATACCTAGTATGAAGACATTATTGAATACTTTTAAAACTCGCACTAAACCCCCTTAGGTTGAAGTAATACTCACAGCGTAGACAACATGGTGAGGTGATCGAATGCGCCGGGAGTGATGCACTTTATTTTATTATCCGTAAGAGACCTGGAACCAGACAAAATACACATAAACTTTTTATTAATTTAAGCCAGCAAAGCATTTATGAACAGTCAGAATCTACCGCCGGCTCGGAATGCCGCTTCCACTGAGAAGAGCCGCCGAGAAACACAATGGTTACACTTTTCAATGAATAAAAGATGGTGTACAGTCTCAGGAACAGCAACAGAATGTGAGCAGGCGACACCATTGTAACTAAATAAGTAAATAGTAATCAAATCTCACTCAAATGCAGGTATTTAAATTAACAGCTAGGTTGGCGAGGTGTGTATAACTACTCACACTTTACTTCAATTTCAATGTTTACAAACAAAATAAACAGGTACTTAGATAAGAAAAATAATTGCTTTGGTGTTATGCCTTCCATCATACTAATATTATAAAGAGGAAAACTTTGTTTGTTTGATTGTAATGAATAGGCTCCGAAACTACTGAACCGATTTGAAAAATCATTTCACTGTTGGGAAGCTACACTATCCCCGGGTGACATAGTCTATAATATATATAATTATAATATATTTATTTAGATTATTTGTAATTGTAATTCTAATGATAAATAACTTATTTTTTATGTAATAATACACCCATAATTTTAATAACCATATTTGTACGCCGGAAACGGCAGAATATTATGATCGTAATATATACTTCACAAAACAACTTTGTACAATATTCACACAAATAAATGATTCTATTCTATTCTATATTTTCAAAAAAAATAGGGATTCTTACTAGAACTCGAATAATGTAACCGCAATGTACCCGTGCGAAGCCGGGGCGGGCCGCTAGTCTATACAAATAAATAAAATTGGAGTGTCTGTTTGTAATATCAAAATAACACCTTTTCACTAAATTCATCTGAAAGTACATACGACACCTATAGCAAAAACGCGATTTAAAATTGTTTTGTCTGTCTGTCTGTCTGTCTGTCTGTCTGTGTGTTTGTTCCGGGTAATCTCCGAAACGGCTGGACCGATTTTGACGGGACTTTCACTGGCAGATAGCTGTTGTAATAGGGAGTAACTTAGGCTACTTTAATTTTTGAAAAACAATTAGGGTTCCGAGTAAAAAATTAAAAACACATGAAATCAAAGAGAGTATCTCCGAAACGGGTGGACCGATTTTGACGGGACTTTCACTGGTAGATAGCTGATGTTATAAGCAGTAACTTAGGCTACTTTTATTTTAGAAAAACAAAATTTTAAAAAATGAAAAAATGGCTTCTGTCGTGCGGGCTCAGAACGCGGGCTCAGCTAGTGTTAAATAAATGAATAGAGTTTAACAACAATGTCGTTAGGAGGAAAGTGAGTGGCATCTACAGGTCGTTTGATTGGTTGCCAAGTGTATTATATCAAAAAGGAAGAAATCCAAGCGACTCACAGCACACTTAAGCTGTGTAGTCCAAAGAACATCTTGTCCGTGACCGTCTGCAGCAGGTTGCCATCCAGAAGCAGCTCCTGGATGCTGGCGGCGCCGTCGAACGCGTTGTCTTCTATTAAAGTGATGCCTGCACACAAGAAATCAACATGTAAATATCGCCAGACTGACACACCAACTGTATGGTTCCAA
This sequence comes from Notodonta dromedarius, assembly GCA_905147325.1. NCBI lineage: Eukaryota > Metazoa > Arthropoda > Insecta > Lepidoptera > Notodontidae > Notodonta > Notodonta dromedarius. The sequence goes on from LR990188.1 coordinate 5,674,447, forward strand.
ACTAAGCAACGCTTGTACTATGGGTACCGTACAATGGACTGGGGACGATCCCGGTGACACCTAGACTGACTAAAGACACTTAGAATGTTCAGGGAAACCTAGATGGATCAGACAGAAATTAGCCCCGACAGGAATCCAACCCGCAACCACCCAGTGCAGTGAGCCCAGCGGCCTTAACTCGTACCACTGCGACAAGGGGTCATCAAATGACAATAATATCATATTCATATCTGATGAAAATGTGCGTATATGTCGTGTAGTGGGCTCGCTCACCATTATTTCTGAAGTCCAGCTTAATAAGGTCCGGTAGACGTCCGAAGAGGCCGTCGGATTTGATCTGTCCCAAGCTATTGTCAGACATTAACCTGAAACAATATTATAATAATTTTAAGCGACTTCGACCGATTCAAGACGTCGACGGATAGATGGCGCTGAATGCGACCTCAATACAATGCATAATTTATCATAGGAAACCTGAATCGCGATGTTAAAGTTTGGGAGGATCGTGATTATATATATGTCGCCGCCAACTGGCTTAATCCGCCGTTCAATTAACAGCCTAGGCATTTAACTAAACAGCGCCGTTCAACTAACGGCCTGAATGATATTCAGCCATTTGATCAAACAGCTAGGCAAATGACTTGGATCGATGACGTTTAACTACTTGCCTAGCCGTTTAATTAGCTGCCTAGCCTGTTCATTTCAATTTAGTTCAACTTTCTGCCACCTAGCGCCGAAACTCACCAAACTGTCAATATCTCTATATTCCATATTCTCTTTGGTCAATATGGCGTCGGAAAACAACAACTTTGATGGTATAATTTTATTAGGTACTTAGGTTTTTTAAGATTTTTTTTTAGATCCACCGAATCTATTTGCCGGGTGGGGTTTCTGTGGGGTCATAAAAAAAATAACCCTAACCTAAACCCATCCATGTCGTTCTGCTTGGGTAGTATTTTGAAAAAGTTTTGTAGTACTTAAATGTCAACCAGTTGCCTAAGCATTAGCCAGCCAGTTTATTAAATGTTGTAATAGACGATACGGCTGAATATCATTTAGGCCGTTAGTTGAACGGCGCCGTTTAGTTAAGTGGCTAGGCTGTTAATTGAACGGCGAATTAAGCCAGTTGGCGGCGACATATACAAGTCCCCGACAATGACCATTGGTTATGTCTGGGTGAAGTTGTTATGGCCACTCTGGGCGACATTTAGTCCAGATAAAAATAAAAAAAAATACCATTGGTTAATCACGCGTCTTGCTAGGTCCTGGATTCAAACACTGCCTCGCACGTCTGGGTTTTTCGAAATGTATATGCGAATCATAATTTAATATGATTGATTATCACTTGCTTACGGTGAAGGAAAACATCATGAGGAAACCTGTGACATGTCTTAGAAATTCTAAGCAATTTTCGCAGGACATGTGAAATTTGAAACCAGCCTGCACTGGGCCAGCGTGGTGGATCATGGCCTGACTCCCCCTCGCAGTGAGGGGAGGCCTGTGCCCTAGGAGTGGGACGTTAAAAGAGCTAAATTTGTTATTTATTTCCGAGTAAATATTCAAAAGTAAAGTGTATACTGACAGCGCGTGCGTGTTGAGCGGCAAGTCGCGCGGCACGTCTGCGAGCGCGGCGCGCGCGCACTGCACGCTGAGCGCGCGCGCGCCGTACTCGCACGCGCACGCCGCCGGGCACGCACCCGCCGCGCCGCACGCGCCGCCCGCCTCCGCGCCCGCTGCGGGGGGGGGACAGTCGTAGACAACAGACGTCGTACCACAAGCGGCGTAGACGTCGTAGCGAAATCGTAGCACAAGAAATAAAGCACTATTTTAGAGTTTCGTAGTCCCTCCGAGGTACCCTTATCATCCAGTCCGTCCGTCCGTCCGTCCGTCCGTCCGCGTGTCCGTCCGTCCGTCCTCTTCTGTCACAGTATCATAACTTCTACAGTTTAGTCGGAAGTTGATAAAATTTGGTACAGATATACCTTAACAATAGATCTCACTTGCTAAAATACAAAATTTAGATAAATTACTTTTTTGAGGTACCTCCCAAAACATGGAAAGAGGTGATTTTTTTTTTAGTTATCCCATCATGTGGAGGTCTTTGAAAAGGTAGTTTCAAATGAAATGATGTTTTCATACAACATTTAATTATCAGAAATTATTAACAGAAAAAATAATCAAAACTTTTGTACCTACCTAATTCCGACACTTCATAATTTTTTATGATACGAGTAATCGACAAATCTGGTAAGCCAAAAATATCATTTCGTTATTTCAAATTGTCACTGATCTAGGATCTAGTAGACTTTTGTTATTTTAATGATTTGTATCAAGATGAAGCGTGGAGCTATGAAAATTCTGTCATCTCCCTCATACTCACGTTTGCATTTGAAGTTCTCTTCTCTCAATGCATCTATCCTTTTCCTGCTCATGCGTTTTGGGGAGTCGCATTTCGCTCCTGAAGTCTCTATCGGGTTTTTTCGAAGGTACGCAGCGAGCCAGCGCAGGGAGCAGTCACAGGCGAACGGATTTCTACCTAAATGCCTGTGGAATAGGGTTTACATTAATAAAAACAGATTATTCAGCGGATAAAGCCTTCTTCGGTGGTCGAGGTGTCGGACTTTTTAGGCCGTGTGACAGCTGGGAGCGACAGCTTAACGTGCCTTCTGAAGCACGAACGGAAGTGTTCAGTTGTGAATAAAGAGAATTCAATACTACGTAAGATTGTGAACGCCACTAGCGGGCACACAGGAGTTTACCTCTTCGAGCGCATCTGTTATGAGAGTGTGATATGCACTCATAGAGTTTTTCGCTGTGTATTCATGTGTACATTATATTCTAGTAGTTCCTAGTGGCAATGGTGCCTGCTCTCATTCTGTTGCTGTTCCTGAGAATGTACAGCATCTTCTTTTCAATTGTAAACAGTAACCATTGAGTTTCTCGGCGGCTCTTCTCAGTGGAAGCGGCATTCCGAGCCGGCGGTAGATTCTGACTGTTCATAAGTGCTTTGTTGGCGCACATGAAGGAAAATGATCTTGTTTTAGGAAATATACTTACAATGTCTGAATGCCTGTGAGTGCATCGAAGGTCCCGTTTGGCAGTGATCTAATGTTGTTATCATACAAGGATCTGTAACAAGAAAATTGTATAAAAAAACTGAAGAAAATGGGTCTTGTACAAGTTGAAACAGCATCAAATACACATCGAGTTTAGCAGCGCCCCTAGCGGACGCGTGCAGCTTTACCGATGTGTGTATGGACACATTTTATAACTCCATCGGTATTGGAATATGTTCAAAACTCAAACTTACCCAACTGTGAAATAAAATAATCGATGGCCTCAGGCGCAAAATCCTACTAATATTATAAATGCGAAAGTTTGTGAGTGTGGATGTATGTATGTATGTATGTATGTATGTATGTATGTATGTATGTATGTATGTTTGTTACTCCTTCACGCAAAAACTACTGAACTGATTTGGATGAAATTTGGAACACAGATAGATTATAACCGGGATTAACATATAGGATACTTTTTAACCCAATAATCCAATACTACGCGGATGAAGTCGCGGGGCACAGCTAGTTAAAATTATAAAATGACTAGCTGTACCCTGCGCGCGTTGCTACGTTGTCAAAGATTGGTCGTACCAACTCAGAAACCTTTGTGGGCTCATGCACAACACTTTGCTGAAGATCATGACATGATCAAATGCATAGTTTACGATTCTATAAAGAACATGGTACAGACAAACATTCATTTTTATATATACAGATTACGAACAAGGACCCACCACTCGCTCTCAACTTGAAACATTTTAATCCAAATAACTTCTACTATTCTGAGGATGTCTCGTTCAGAAACATTATCTTTTTAGTTCCGTGGAAATTTACATATTATAACTAGCTGACCCGATGGACGTTCTCCTGTCTTTTAGGGGTATGAAAAATAGATAGTAGCCGATTCTCAGACCTACTGAATATGCATATAAAAGTTTTGGAAGAGTATGGTAACTAACATTGTGACACGAGAATTTTATATGGGTACTAGCTGAGCCCGCGACTTCGACCGCGTGGAATTTAACTTAACAAAAAAGCCCGCGTTCTGAGCCCGCGCGACAGGACCCATTTTTAAAATTTTGTTTTTCTAATATGAAAGTAGCCTAAGTTACTGCTTATAACATCAGCTATCTACCAGTGAAAGTCCCGTCAAAATCGGTCCAGCCGTTTCGGAGATACTCTTTGATTTCATGTGTTTTTATTTTTTACGCGGAACCCTAATTGGTTTTCTAAAATTAAAGTAGCCTAAGTTACTCCTTAAAACATCAGCTATCTGCCAGTGAAAGTCCCGTCAAAATCGGTCCAGCCGTTTCGGAGATTACCGGAATAAACACACTGACAGAAAATTTTATTTTAAATCGCGTTTTTGTTGTAGGTGTCGTATGTACTTTCATATGCATTTAATGAAAAGGTGTTATTTTGATATTACAAACAGACACTCCAATTTTATTTATTTGTATAGAATAGATAAGATTATGATCCCTGACAGTCATGACAGAGAGACTCGACAGCCGGAGTGAGGTCTTGTTGACCTCTTCTATTATCAATCATCTCATTTGGTTTATTGTTTTAATGGTCCGCAAGCCGAGGGGGAGTGGCGGGTTCTTCTCCCCAATCATTATATTGGTACATATTAAGCGCCATACTCACAATAATTTCAGATTCTGCAAATCTCTGAACGTGTCCTTTCTGACGCATGTGATCTCATTGGAGTTCAGTAATCTGAAAAATAAATAAATAATAAAGTAGCCACACTTAAGAAGCCAAGGGGTAAAGCTAGTAGTCAATAAGAGAAAACTCTTACAGCAGCTGTAGAGAGCCCAGGCCATGAAATATCCCTGAAGGCAGGTCCTTAATTTTGTTCCCGTACAGCACGCTGTGAACAACATAAATATTTATTATTATTTTACTCCCTAGAGTGTCGCGAGAAACTACGCCGGTGTATAAGATTGAATGCTCCAAGTGTCGCGTTCTCGCAATCAGAGGGAGTTTAAGCATACAGCTTATCGTACCAAACGCAACTATAATAGCTGCATAACGCAGATCTTCTATGAGGAATCCATTGATAGTTTGAAAACAGCCAAAAATGACCGTCCCCCACCTTTTTTGGATGTAACATCCGTGATATTGAGTTTATCCGTATATAATGTAGCCCATGTCACCCGGGACATAATAACGAATCCATTGACACCTCATTCATCAAAATCGGATGGGTAGTTCAGGCGCTACGGGGGAACATATAAATGATACATACATACAGACTGCTAAATCATAACCCTTCCTTTTGGCCAGTGGCGGATTTACCAGCAGGCTGAGTAGGCTGGAGCCTAGGGCGGCAGATTTTTTGGGCGGCTAATTTGGGGACCAATTTTTTTTTTGCTACCTCATAGAATACCAAAAGATTTCTGCATGACGGTTTTCTTTCTGTTTTTGTGTATGTAGCATACGTTACCCCGCCTTTATTAATCGTACATGATTGAGCTTTGATTAGCTCAAAAATAAACCAAAAAAATATTATGCGTGCAATTTCAATGAAATTTTTAGATTGTACAAATAATCTAGGACATGACAATTGTAGAGGCAAGGGCGGCAATCACTTTACAGCCTATACCTTGGACCACAGATATAGATTTACATAGATTACGCAAGTATCACGATTTGTATTGAAACCAAGCGTGCCGAATTGTGAACACCTACTGTGACGTCACAAGTGACGGGAAATCCAAACCGGTTCAAAGACACCGATGCCGCCGATGCCCCTCCGCCCGCTACGATTCTCTCGAGTGATTATCTCGCTCATACTCATATTGTTTATATCTGTAGTCGCGCGGACTGTAAGTTAGCGGCGACCAACCTTGACGCTTGGTCGGGGTTTCGTACACGCGAGGTACATGGATTTGCGTTATCTATGTAACTCTATATCTGTGCCTTGGACATTTGTAAATCCGCCACTGCTTTTGGCTTTGCCTTGGTGGGGTAAAATAGATGAAAAGCTTACAGTGAAGTGAGATGCACGAGCCCGCTGAACGCGTCCGCGGCTAGCTTCGTGATCTTGTTGTTGGACAGGTCGATGCGGGCGACTCGCTTGACAGCCGAAAACGCGCCGGCGGACACCTCCGTAATCTCGTTCTGTTCCAACCGTCTGTTACCAACCGACAATTATATACAACTAGCTGTGCCCCGCGACTTCATCCGCGTAGCATTGGATTATTGGGTTAAAAAGTATCCTATATGTTAATCCCGGTTATAATCTATCTGTGTTCCAAATTTCATCCAAATCCGTTCAGTAGTTTTTGCGTGAAGGAGTAACAAACATACATACATACATACATACATACATACATACATACATACATACATACATACATACATACATCCACACTCACAAACTTTTGCATTTATAATATTAGTAGGATACTAGCTGACCCGACAGACGTTGTCCTGTTTTAACTTTGAATTCGAATTGTTCCGCTCAGCTTTTTTATTTTTTTCTTTCATAAGAATCTTCTCCTGGCAGTAATTAGCACAACAAAAAAATAATTAGCGAAATCGTTCCATCCGTTCACGCGTGGTGCGATGACCAAGGAAATAGAGATTCATTATTATTTATTACTAGCTGAGCCCGCGACTTCGTCCGCGTGGAATTTAACTTAACAAAAAAGCCCGCTCCCGCGTTCTGAGCCCGCGCGACAAGACCCATTTTTTAAATGTTGTTTTTCTATATTAAAAGTAGCCTAAGTTACTCCTTAAGCCAGCGTCAGCTATTTGCCAGTGAAAGTCCCGTCAAAATCGGTCCAGCCTTTTCGGAGATTACCCGGAACAAACACACAGACAGACAGACAAAAAAATAATAATTGCGTTTTTGTTACAGGTGTCGTATGTACTTTCATATGCATTTAGTGAAAAGGTGTTATTTTGATATTACAAACAGACACTCCAATTTTATTTATTTGTATAGATTTAAGTACCTACAATGTATTTTGCCTTAAGATTCGGATTTAGTAAACAATCATAGCAAGTCTTTAAGTTTTAATGTAATTCGTCTTTCCAAATCTACTATATAAAAATAAGTCGGTTTTTCCTTCCTGACGCTATAACTCCAGAACGCACGAACCGATTTCCACGGTTTTGCATTCGTTGGAAAGGTCTCGGGCTCCGTGAGGTTTATAGCAAAGAAAATTCAGGAAAAATTTCAACAGAACGCGGACGGAGTCGCGGGGCACAGCTAGTTATTAATAAATGTTCTTATAATAATTTAACATAAGTATTAACATTTTGTAATCCAATACCATTTGGGAAACTAGTAATTCTATATTATGATCAGATATTGAAAAATGAAACATAAAGAGGCCAAGGATTGTTTACTAAATCCGCTCCCAAAGAAAAATACGTTTTAATTAAACATTAACAACATAACACAAATTAGTATCGCATACTCTAGCTGTGCTTACATCTCAGTAGCTCTGTGCGGTATGGTGGCTGGCAGCTCGGAGAGCAGTTTCTCTCGGCAGTCCACAGTACCCTCGGCGGTGCAGCGGCAAGGAGGGGGGCAGCGGGGCTCCGCCGAACACTCCACCGCCATCGCCGTCGTCGGACCTGGATGGCAGACCACATCAATAGCTACAAGAGATGGGTCTTAGTGTGGCAGAACGAAGCTGGCAACTGGCTTGCTCGATGGGGAAGTTCGACTCACTCAATGGTAGAAGCACAGATATAGATTTACATAGATAACGCAAATGCATTTACTTCGCGTGTACGAAACCCCGACCAAGCGTCAAGGTTGGTCGCCGCTAACTTACAGTCCGCGCGACTACAGACATAAACAATATGAGTATGAGCGAGATAATCACTCGAGAGAATCGTAGCGGGCGGAGGGGCATCGGCGGCATCGGTGTCTTGGAATCGGTTTGGATTTCCCGTCACTAAATTTCGGCTGTGACGTCACAGTAGGTGTTAAACATTCGGCACGCTTGGTTATCTATGTAAATCTATATCTGTGGGTAGAAGATTATCGTAAAATATCTATATTATGGATGCGTTTCGTATGATGAGTCAGAGAGCCGGAAGCCCAATCCCTCCTCCTTTCCCACCTCCCTTTTAGGTTGGCAACGTGCGAGCGTCGCTTTTGGTATTGCGAGTATCTATAGGCTCATTTGTAGCCCAACTTTCCTGAGGATGTCTCGTTCAGAGGCGAAACACGTGTCGAATTTTATTTTTAATTCGCTTTGTTCCGCGGAAAATTGCACATTATTAGGGTCCCTGACACTCATGACTGACAAACTCGACCGACGGAGTTAGGTTTTGTTAACCTCTTCCACTATCGATCAACCTATTTGATTTATAATTTTGGAGGTTAGCAAGCCAAGGGTGAGTGGTGGGTCCTTATCCTAAATTGTTTTACAATGGATTTCCGCCAAGTAACGCCTGAGTCAATCAATTATCTATAGGCTACGGTAATTGCTTAACATAAGGCGGGTCGTACCCTTGTTTGGCGACTTTAAATAACCGTCATAAGTTATATTTATGTGCTTACTCCGTAAGGGAATTGGTATGATGATGTCTACAGATTTACAGATTTACAAATATAAATGACTTCAATTCTGACTGAACGCTTCAACGCTGCCTGATTGCGGTGGCTTTGTGGAGCGGGTCCCCCTCTTCCCTCTATTATGGTTGAGGAGAGTGATGCCGCTTTTCAAGTCATGCTCGTGCGCGGGTGCTGCTTGCGGGGATTGGTCCACTCACTTTCCTCTTAACAACATTGTTGTTAAACTCTATTCATTTATTTAGCACTAGCTGAGCCCGCGACTTCGTCTGCGTGGAATTTAACTTAACAAAAAAGCCCGCTCCCGCGTTCTGAGCCCGCCCGACAGGACCCATTTTTAAAAATTTTGTTTTTCTAAAATAAAAGTAGCCTAAGTTACTGCTTATAACATCAGCTATCTACCAGTGAACGTCCCGTCAAAATCGGTCCAGCCGTTTCGGAGATACTCTTTGATTTCATGTGTTTTTATTTTTTTACGCGGAAACCTAATTGTTTTTCAAAAATTAAAGTAGCTTAAGTTACTCCTTATAACATCGGCTATCTGCCAGTGAAAGTCCCGTCAAAATCGGTCCAGCCATTTCGGAGATTACCCGGAATAAACACACAGACGGACAGACAGACAATTTTTTTTTAAATCGTGTTTTTGTTATAGGTGTCGTATGTACTTTCATATGCATTTAGTGAAAAGGTGTTATTTTTATATTACAAACAGACACTCCAGTTTTATTTATTTGTATGTAGTATGTATGTATGTATAAATATAGATGTATAGATGGAAGGCATCGGACCAATGCAATTATTTTCTTATCCACGTCAGTTTTATTATGATTCATTATTTTTTGGTTTATAAACATTGAAATTGATGTAAAAAGGGAGTAGGTGTATGCATGCACACCTCACTAAACTAGCTTTACTACTCATAATTCCCTATGTTCATTTATCACCAACAACAGATTATCACTCGCTGACCAGTGAAGGAAAAAGTTGTGAGAAAACTGCTTGTCCTTCGAAAGATAAGGCTCAAAGACATGTCTACTTACCACTGCATATTAGCTCGTGGCTTTCCAAATCTGTGAGTAAGGAGCCTCTGAGCGCGGCCGGAGCTTGACATCTGAAACACGTTTAATATAAATACACAGGTTGTCCATAATAGCAGCAGGATGTAAGTATCAAGCATATAGCATTTAATGGTGTTAGATAATTCTCCTACCCACATAACCTCACCGAGTGAAAAAGTATAAAACAGCGCGCAAAACGACAAGCGGGGCCTCGATTCGATCCAGAAGCACTTCAAAATAGCGTCCGAACGCTATTTCTTGAGGGCTTCTGAGCACACCAATCCCTTAATCGTCGCCGCCGCCGATTATGCACCTACACCCGCGCCAGATACATGCCGCCGCAGGCCGCGGCATGTGTTGCTGGACCCCCCCGACCCACTCACCGTTCTCCTAGACTCAGATGTCGAAGAGAACGACACACGCACACTCCCCACCAGACACCGACCTCGCCGGCGAGGTCGACGTACCCCCGCTTCCGCTAGAAGGTGCGTCTACTTACCTAGACGCACCTTGGCACCCGACAAGCCCGCTGAGTTTCTTGCCGGATCTTCTCAGTCGAGGTCGCGTTCCGATCCGGTGGTAGATTTATCCTCGCCACCTCTCCTGGCAGCGGCCCAAGCCGAGGTCGTGTCCCTTGTGGCGCCCTTGAGCTAGCTGCCCCCCTGCCCCTCTGGCTGGGCCCTCTGTCCGGGTGAAGTTGTTATGGCCACTTTGGCCAACAACATATAGTCAATTCAAAAAAAAAAAAAAAAACAAAAAAAAAACAAAAAAAAAAAAACAAGCGGGGCACTCTGCGCTTGGCTCTTCGACACGATGGACGTATTTGCAGTAATAGGAATGTTTCCTTATAACGCTGTCAGTTACATTTTTGAAGTAAAGAACATTGTTAAAATTAATTAAGAAATTACGCGAGTAGTTTCTAAGAATGGTGTAACAAATTGTCACATCTCGAGTACTAAGCAGACATTTTAAAAACGTATTCTTGTATATTTGTGACTGAGAAGGCTCCTATTAATAAATCGATCTCAAGTCTGAGACCAATCTTGGAAATGTCATCCTTATGACAAGCCAGTACAGAATGACTTTCCAAAAGCCTACTTAAGATCGCTCTTCAGACTTGAGATAGATTTATTAATGTGGATGTGATCTATGGCCGGACACAAAAGTTGTGACATATCTTCAACGTTTCGTAACTCAGGAATTATGATAGTATCGTAAATTATGTCTTCTCTAGGTATCTACATATCATCTCCCGTATATGCACCTAAATTACTATTTCAAACTTCTGTAGATTATGGCTCGCATTCCCCTCGAGATTGAGGGGGAATTGCAAGAGACTCACTAACTGAAATGGTTCGCCCACAAGCAAGGGTTTGCGGCCGCGCAAAACCTTTGTAAGTGCGTTTGAACGCGATATTTTTTAAGGTGAAAAAGATCATTATTAACAACGACTGACGTCGTTTAAATACATAAAATCTGAATTAAGACTCAATTAGCTTGCTAATATTGAATGACTAGTGTATTATTTCCAAGTACTTCCTAGTGACAATGGTGTTGCCTGCTCACATGCTGTTGCTGTTCGTGGGAATGTACACCATCTCCTATTCAATGAAAAGAGTAACCATTGAGTTTTTCGGCGGCTCTTTTTAATGGAAGCGGCATTCCAAGCCGGCAGCAAATTCTGACTGTTCATAAGTGCTTTTTTAATGAAACACCGTGGAATAACATATAATCTTTCAGATTCCATATGTCTTATAGTCCTTTTTGATTCCCGATGATTCGGAAACCAGTCTTGAGGGTTCTTACCTGGCTCCGACTCCTGGAATGCCGGCGGCGCGGACGGCTGTGGCCAGCCGTGCTACCCGGCAGTCACAAACCACTGGGTTGTCGGTCAGACGAAGGGTGCTGAGCCTCGTGATGCCGGCCGGCTCCAAGGACAGGTACGTCAGGTTATTGTTGTTCAAGGTCCTGGAATATGATGAAGTGCATCATCTCATAAGGCAACACACTGGAGCTATTATATTTACATTAATATCTACTACTCTTTGTGATTATTAATTATATAAGCAACTGGCGATTAGAAAAATAATTTAAAAGACAAGCCCGCCGAGTTTCATGCCGGATCTTATTCTCAGTCGAAGTCTCATCCCGATCCAGTTGTAGATATGTATAAGAAAAATGTGACATTTTGTAAGGGCCACCGTAGGCCTTAACGAAATAAGCGCTATGACTTTGACTTTGAAATCACTAGTAACGGCGGTGAAGCCAAGAGTGAGAGTGGCAGCGGCGCCCTACGCTTTGTACTATAAAGCTTCGCTTCTTTCGGGCGTCCCTAGGCGGCCCTGTTTTTTGTCCACTATCCGCTACCCGCTACTGGGAATAGAACCCACGACATTTGGAACACAAGTCGGGGCTTTACCCACTAGGCCACCACGAGCCTCGAGTAAAAACATGAAAACTTACAGCACTTCCAAACTCTTCAAGTTCTCCAGCGCCTTCTCGTCGATGCACTTCAGGTGGTTGCTATCCAGGTGCAGACTCTTCAGCGCAGTGAGTCCTCGGAAGGTCCTGCGGCTGATTGCCGTCAGCTCGTTGCGGCTCAGGTCCCTGGAAACCACAGATTATTGACCACCAAATCGAGACTCTATCTAGCTCTGAAATAAGGTTGGTTTCATCCATACACGAAGGCGTCCATTGCTGGACATAGGTCCCTCCAATGGCTTTCATAATAAGCTGTTGGCCAAAGACGCGCGGTTCTTACAATGGTCAGTGGAAACCATAGATATAGAAGAACATATATTATGCGCGAACAATTTTCAATATCTAGCTGTACAAAACGAAGTCTGACAAAAAAGGCGACGGCTAATAATCAGAGACAAGAAAAAAATATTGTTCAAGGTTTGTGAAGGCACATGAGGTGTAGTACGTACCTATATTACCATACAGTACAGGTTACACAATATAGGTAATATGAAAACATATGTAATCGTTAAATCGATAAACCATTAGGTACTATTTATAATTGAGGATTAAAGGGTTTAATTTACATTACTACTTACTGTACAATCTGTTGGAAAAAGTGTTATAATATGAATACTTCGAGGGATATAATAGAAGTCGTTGTTTAGTATAACAACGAAGTTTCGGATTTTGCAGTTCTATCTTTGGTGATTTAATTCTTGTCGATCCTGGATTTAGCTTTATACATTTATAGCCGTCTCCTTTGTAATTTAAAAGTTACTAGAAACAACAACCATTGAACATTATCTACAATCTTATTTTTAATCTGACACTAAAGCAATCTGAGTCTAAATACGTCTCCCTGTATGTCTTACTGTAACAATGGGATTCGAACCCTGTACGTGTCGCTGGACAGACCGTTACATATTTTGAATTATAAATTGGACATCTAAGCAATTGTCACTTATAAATTATACAAGTAAAAGTTAAGAAGCGGAGTGTTAAAAGTTGTACGATTCTGCCGACCCCAGTGGGTTAATAGCGCGATTCATGTTAGGGCGCCAGCGCGGCGGAGCTGAGCAAGCCTTAAGGGTCGCGTTTCGCACGCGACTCGAAAGTTATTAAATATTAATTATTAAAGAGAGCCAACCCTTGGAATTTCGATACGATAGGATAGCGTGGATAAGCTTTATTTATACTAAAAACTATGAGCTTGTTAAAAACACATTTATTTCTATTCGGAGCTTGAGTACACATTTGAGATGTAATTTTATTTAAACCATAACATGTTTAAGGCGTCAACAGTCTAGTGGTTAGAGGGGCCGCCCTCGTAGCTGAGAGGTCCCGGTTCGATCCCCATCCTGGCCAATAAACTATTGACGTGTGCTCACTCCTAACACAAGCAATTAGCTTAGCTAAAGGGTTAACGGTTATACTAGTAATGTGTTCCAAATAACATTGCTAGTATTTTAAAAAAAAACAATATACCTATATATTTATATTGATAAAAATGTTATGGTTCAGACTTGAGATCGCTGAGTACACCATTGACATATTATTGTCTACAGGTACCTATGATATAAAAATTTTATTTCCGATATCGCTCTCAGATCTGAGATCGATTTATTAATGACCTACCGACCAAGTGTCATAAAACTCTGTTGTTGGCAAAATTATCGACTACCTACGCGATGGAAGCCATAGTTTAAAAAGAAAAGTGAAGTAAATCACTTGATTTATGAATGGGACCAGAGTTATAAAAAACTAACGGCCCGCCCCGGCTTTGCACGGGTACATTACGGTTACATTATTGGAGTTTTAGTAAGGATCCCTAATTTTAAAAAAATATAGTATAGCCTATGTCACCCGGGGATAGTGTAGCTTCCCAACAGTGAAATAATTTTTCAAATCGGTTCAGTAGTTTCGGAGCCTATTCATTACAATCAAACAAACAAAGTTTTCCTCTTTATAATATTAGTATGATAAGGGACGTATCCATACTATGATGGCGTGTGATCCCAGGGCTTGTCCAAATTGTTCCCTATCTGTATCACCTGAATTATTGATATCACTCTCAAATTGGGTTGTTTGCTTCCCCCCATGAGCCGTGAACCAATTTTATATACAGGTTCGTCGTATTTCTTCGCAGCATGGGGATGATAGGCGCAAATAATATTAATAACTAGCTGACCCGACAGACGTTGTCCTGTCTTAACTTTAAATATTGAATTCGAATTGTTCCGCTCAACTTTTCTTAATTTTTTCTTTCATAAGAACCTTCTCCTGACAATAATAAACACAACAAAAAAATAATTGGCGAAATCGTTGCATCCGTTCACGCGTGATGCGATGGCCAAGGGAATAGGGATTTATTTTTATAGATATAGATCATTTGCAACAAATCTGAAGCAAAATAGTTTGTTTTTAACCATTGAGTTGATCGCCGGGATGTTCTCAGTGGAAGCGGGATTCCGAGCCGGTGGTAGATTCTGACTATTCATAAGTGCTTTGTTGGCTTACACGGATAAGGTTTAGAATGTCGCGGACGCTGGATACTGAATACTCATTGGTCCTGACAAGGTGACGACAATCCTGACACACACTCCAGGCATTGCTCCAGTGTTGCCAGACCGAACGATCATCTGGCCATCGGTACGATGTACGATAGCGGATATCAAAATTATGTTAAACGTGCGATAATTTTTTGCAATTGTCTGTGTCTCCCTCACTCGTGTTCATCCTATCCTTGGGGGGAGGGGGTAATTTTATTTTACGGTGACTCTTACATATAAGGATCTGGCAACACTGCATTGCCGACCTGAAGAACGACGCACGAATCGCTATAATAGCTACTTTATCCCAATCTTCTATGAGAGTGTCGTACTACCCCGATTGAGCCAGCTGTAGTCAACAGGCTACAGCTTGTTCTACTGCCGTCGTAATGGTATGGTAGTATGGTAGTAATGGTATGGTAGTATAGTAGTAATGGTATGGTAGTATGGTAGTAATGGTATGGTAGTATGGTAGTAATGGTATGGTAGTATGGTAGTAATGGTATGGTAGTATGGTAGTAATGGTATGGTAGATAGTAGTAATGGTAGTAATGGTATGGTAGTATGGTAGTAATGGTATGGTAGTAATGGTATGGTAGTAATGGTATGGTAGATGGTATCACAAAACTTTCGCCCTAAACTAGGTATTTAATAGATTATGAAGTCAATGGTGCATAGAGCTGACTCCTGTAAGACATCCATAGGAAGACCAAGACTTCTCTGGACTAAGTTTCCGTTACAATGAAACTGCACCCCTTTGAGCATGGTCTCGAGCGCTCATTAAGAAGTCGTCACTTCCGGGTGCGGGAATGGCGGGCCCACTTCCGGTGCAGTCCGCGTCTGAACTTCGTCCGGAACGGAAGCGTTTGAACATTGAAACTTTATTGCTTTTATATTGAAAATCCATCGTCAACTTACAAGGCTTTGTCCATTTCTTTATCTCGCTCTTAGACTCTTTAGGTCAGCAACGTGTGATCATTACTATTGGTGTTGCAAGCATCTATACGCTACGGTAACAGCTTAACATCACGCGAATCGTACGCCTGTTTGCCGACTTTATTATATATGTCGTAGCCACCTAGCTTAATTAGCCGTTCAATCAACAGCCTAGCCGCTTTACTAAACAACACGCAGGTATCCTCACGATGTTTTCCTTCACCGAAAGCGAGTGATAATCATTATGATATTATGATTCGCACATAGATCTCAGAAAACCCAGAGGTGCGAGCCGGGGTTTGAACCCAGGACCTTATGCCCGTAAGATGCGTGCTTAACCAATCGGTTATCACTGCCATAAATAGGAGTATTGAACATTTTTGAATTGGGACATTGAAATCAGCCGCCATTAAGAAGTAAATTAATAACCCATTACCCCGATCCATCATCGCCAAATAATTTAATCAGAACGGGCGCTCGATTAATTAATGAGCCATTGTCGACTTCCGGCCGCCATTCCGCGGCTGCACAAGATGGCGGCACTTCCGCCGAGCAATTAGACCGTCCCAGAAGGGTCTAATTAGTTAAATTAATTACTGTAGGATACTTAAAATGTTGGTTCTCGTTTATTATGTCACAAGAACTGTTGCTTTGTCGCAATAACGTCGTTTTAAAAACACACATTCGCATTTTCGAAGAAAGCTACTTAGTACATTCTTTATCATTATCTTATTGCTTCACAGAGAGCTTTCTTGTGTTCTGTGGGATATAAAAACAAATGGATGTAAGAAGGGTATTACCCCTGAAAGCGACAATTGGACTATAAATGATAATACTTGCTTTTTCATACGACTTCTGAATGGTGGATGTAAAAGTACCCTTAAAAGCTTGCTGTTATTATATAATATAATTTAGCCCTTTTTACGTCCCACTCCTGGGCACGGGTCTCCCCTCAACACGAGGGGGATTCAGGCCATAATCCACCACGCTGGCCCAGTGCGGGTTGGCAGATTTCACATGTCTTTCGAAAATCGGTTAGATCTTCTAGGACATGCAGGTTTCCTCACTATGTTTTCCTTCACCGTAAGCAAGTGATAATCATATAGAAATTATGATTCGCACATAGATTTCGAAAATTCCAGAGGTGCGAGCCGGGGTTTGAACCCAACACCTGGTGCCCGCAAGACGCGTGCTTTAACCAATCGGCTATCACAGCTTCTTGAAACACACTCACACAGCTCAAACTCTACATTTAATTATATTACACACACAATGGAGACGCTACCATTTCATCTAAGTATACACTTTTGACTTTTTTCAGTTTTCCGAACCGCCTGCGCCTATAGATTTTGGGCGGCTGTCTAGCCACGTTTATTTGAGGACTACCTTTGTTTTTTATCAAGCCTTAATCTCTGCTTACCCCGGGAGCACTCAATCGATACATCGCACAGTGTCAACCACTACAAAGCAGTGGTTTCTTTCATTCCCGGCTACTTGAAAACTCCATTACGTTGCATTGTTCAACGGCTTAGTGCCGCCATTTTGAGAGTGCAAGCACACTGCAAATGGCGGATTAGTAAATAATGGTTTTAAGAACAGATGACGCTCTCTGAAATTACTATTAAATAAATAGAGATTTTTTATCCGACGCAATAAAGTGCGATTCAGCTCGCACAGCGCTGATTGCGTAAAATTATATGTACCTACAAGGGTATCTCTTTCTATCGCGTAAGTTTTATCTTTTTTAGTGGTCCACCAAGGCGAAGCCGCCGATGTAGGTACTTTTAGCTTCTTACCTCAAATTCATTTTTTACGATGAGACTTGGAGAGGTATTCGCAATTGACAGAAAGTTTCCGATGTCGGAAAGGACACCTGCCATCCTTCTTATACTAATGAATTAGAAAAAGGATGAAAGCTGTGGTTTCCGACACGGAAACTTTTTAACTTCTTACATTTTTATGATAATCGCCAAAACTACCTAGTTAGCCAAAAATATAATTTGATTATTGAAATAGCTACGGTACCCTACATTCTGCGTGCCACGACACGCACTTGGCCAGTTTTACATAGGAGAGAAAGGAAAAAAACCGACGTTTCTCGCATAACACCCGGCTTGGTCTACTGTGGAGGTCTCACAGAAAGAAAGAAAACCTTTATTTACATTCATGAAACTGATAGTACCTACCGAAGTTCGAAGTTCCGTGGTAGGTACTATTCGATCATATCAAATGCATTCTCACCTTTTTACAAAGGATCTCTGGCTCGTATTCCCACGGGCATTGACTACAAACAGACGGGAAGACTCGATATATATAATTTATGAGGGTCGTTTAATTTTCTTCGAGGAACAGGGGCGGGCGGGCGAGCTAGGGTTGTCAATTTATAGTTCTCGAAATGTCAATATCCACAACATACAATTTCGGTGTGTGCGTGTTCGTATTTCTTCTCCTAAACGGCTTGACCGATTTTGATGGATTTTTTGTATATATAGTCATAGGTCACCAGACTCGTTTCCAGCTATAATTTGACCTAATAGGTGACGCTGTTGTGGACAACCCGAAACGTTAGCGAAGCATCGGGAAAAAGCTTGTATACATGGCTCTTTTTACCCGACTACGCCAAAACCAAAAGGAAAGGTTATGTTTTTAGCAGTCTATCTAAATATATATAACTCAAAAGTGACTGACTGACTGACTGGCTGACTGACTGACTGACATAGTGATCTATCAACGCACAGCCCAAACCACTGGACGGATTGGGCTGAAATTTGGCATGCAGGTAGATGTTATGACGTAGGCATCCGCTAAGAAAGGATTTTGATTAATTCTACCCCCGAGGGGATAAAATAGAAGCTTTGTCAATGAAATTCCACGCGGACGAAGTCGCGGGCACAGCTAGTTTATGTATAATTTTTATGTTCCACCATAGCGCTTGAACTACGCATCCGATTATAATGAATTATGTGTCCATCGATTTGTTATTACGGTCCGGGTGACGTAGAGTAAGTCAATTTTATACGAAAACCAATCAATAGGACGGTTATTACATCAAATACGGGGGCCCCTAATTTTTGGCAGTCGTATCGAGCGGGCTTTCTAATGTCTAATGAAAGAAGAAAAAAAACTGAGTTGAAATATATTACAATATAATATATGTTTACTAAGCGTCAGAAGAAACAATTCTATACTATACTAGCGGCCCGCCCCGGCTTCGCACGGGTACATTGCGGTTACATTATTCGAGTTTTAGAAAGGATCCCTAATTTTTGTTGAAAATATATTATAGCCTATGTCACCCGGGGATAGTGTAGCTTGCCAACAGTGAAAGAATTTTTCAAATCGGTTCAGTAGTTTCGGAGCCTATTCATTACAATCAAACAAACAAAGTTTTCCTCTTTATAATATTAGTATGATTTCAGCGTTTATGTATACTACTAGCGCTTTCTGTCGGCGGTTCTGTACATAATTTGTGTGATTCAGAAGTCGGGTTAGAGATTTTTTAAAGTTTTTACTTGTTGGATGGTACGATTCGCACCTATTTCAAAGCAATATCAGACGAGTCAATCCTCTCTCTTTTATACCATTACAACATGAAAAGATTATTTTTTAAAAATATATTTTATTCACTTCGACAACCCTACGGTCTGCAAGCGATAGTTCGCACCCCCTCATCCCTGAGGGGTTTCATTTTACGTTAAAAAGAGATGGATATAGTCGGGAAATTCCGGCAATAAAGTCCAATTTGCATACGTTTCAAAAAAACATATTTTCGAGAATTTATTTAGATTTCCCGTGTGGTGTGTCAAGAACCATGACGACCGCCTGGTCTGGGGGAAATAGGGTTTCGTAATCTGATCTGGGTTTCACTGGGACCGCACCGTCCATTGTACAGTACTCTTGGTACCAGTGTTCTTAGTTTGGGACCATACAGTTGGTATAGTCTGAACATCAGGGGTATCTTAAAAGTCCGCAATAATACTTTGGGGGTTTGGATGAAGATCGAGCATAGAAAATATAATAATATAATTTAGCCCTTTTGACGTCCCACTCCTGGGCACGGGCCATTCAGGCCATAATCCACCACGCTGGCCCAGTGCACGGGTTGGCGGATTTCACATGTCTTTCGAAAATTGGCGAGATTTTATAAGACACGCAGGTTTCCTCGCGATGTTTTCCTTCACCGTAGAAAAATGGCGAAAAAATTGGATCTAAATTCGAAGACTTTTCAATATTTCTTGCCGTCAATTTTGATAAAAGGCGGATATTTTGAAAATGTTAATTTCTGCTTCTCCTAGATGCAGTTTACAAGGATAAGGTCATTGGATGTGTTCTAGTGCCAGCAACAAGAAAAATATTTATAGGCCCTCAACTCGGATAATCTATATATATGTCGCAGCCAAATAGCTTAATCCGCCGTTCAATTAACAGCCTAGGCACTTTACTAAACAGCGCCGTTCAACTAACGGCCTAAATGATATTCAGCCATTTGATCAAACAGCTATCGATGACGTTTAACTACTTGCCTAGCCGTTTAATTACCTGCCTAGACTGTTCATTTCTATTTAGTTTTACTTTCTGCCACCTAGCGCCGAAACTCACCAAACTGTCAATATCTCTATATTCTATATTCTCTATGGTCAATATGGCGTCGGAAAAAAACAACTTTGATGGAATCATTTTATTAGGTACTTAGGTTTTTTACGTTTTTTTTTAGATCCACCGAATCTATTTGCCGGGTGGGGTTTCTGTGGGGTCATAAAAAAAATAACCCTAACCTAAACCCATCCAGGTCGTTCTGCTTGGGTAGTATTTTGAAAAAGTTTTGTAGTACTTAAATTTCAACCAGTTGCCTAAGCATTAGCCAGCCAATTTATTAAATGTTGTAATAGACTATACGGCTGAATATCATTTAGGCCGTTAGTTGAACGGCGCTGTTTAGTAAAGTGCCTAGGCTGTTAATTGAACGGCGGATTAAGCCAGTTGGCGGCGACATATATATAACTCAAAGGTGACTGACTGACTGACATAGTGATCTATCAATGCACAGCCCAAACCACTGGACGGAACGGGTTGAAATTTGCCATGCAGGTAGATGTTATGACGTAGGCATCCGCGAAGAAAGGATTTTGATTAATTCTACCCCCAAGGGGATAAAATTGGGGATGAAAGTTTGTATGAAACTTTGTCAATTAAATTGCACGCGGACGAAGTCGCGGGCACAGCTAGTTTATGATAGAAGCCTTACTCCTCACTAGACATCCACATAATATCAACTACTGTACGTATAAACTTTTGAGGCAACCTGTATTTATTAATAAAAAAAATAAAATAAAAAAAACGATTTATAAATAACCTGGTTACACTAAAAAGCTAGACAACACTAGGGACCTTGTAATTTCTTTAATTTAGAGTCGGTGCCACTATCTTTACATTACGTTAGAACTACTTTTTGGTACCTACCCCAACTTACTTTAATTGGCACCGATAACAAATTAAATAAATTATAATGTCCCTAGTTATTTCTAGCTTTTTAGTGCACACATGTTTTGTTAAGTCAGTTTATAAATGACGAAAATCACATCCAAATTGAGAATCTCCACCCTTTTTGGAGTCGGTTAAAAATACCCCAGACTTTATAGATACATATATCGTAATGAAGATATGAATTCCCACCCGACCCATTCACCGCTCTCCTAGACTCAGATGTCGAAGAGAACGACACACGCACACTCCCCACCAGACACCGACCTCGCCGGCGAGGTCGATGTACCCCCGCTTCCGCTAGAAGGTGCGTCTACTTACCTAGACGCACCTTGGCACCCGACAAGCCCGCTGAGTTTCTTGCCGGATCTTCTCAGTCGAGGTCGCGTTCCGATCCGGTGGTAGATTTACCCTGGCCACCTCTTCTGGCAGCGGCCCAAGACGAGGTCGTGTCCCTTGTGGCGCCCTTGAGCTAGCTGCCCCCCTGCCCCTCTGGCTGGAGCGCACTCGCGCTCGCCCTCTGTCCGGGTGAAGTTGTTATGGCCACTCTGGCCAACAACATATAGTCCATTCAAAAAAAAAAAAAAAAGATATGAATATCCAAAATGGCTGTAGATACAATGTTTTAAAAAGGTATTTACCTACTTAAGTAATAAGCTTTTAATTTATGCCAGGTCACACGAAGGACGTCCGCGGCATACAAATGCGATTTCACACTGTGGAAACACCGGAAGCCGCCATCTTGGGAACCGGAAGTGTAATTAGAGCGTGTAATGTTAGTGGCATATTATAAATATTTTTTAATTTTGGTATTTTAGACTTTCTACTTAATTAGTTTAGCGGTAAAGGTAGGAACTCCCAGCCAGGCTGCAGGCCATATTTAGTGTGTCATTATTTTACACAATATGATCCTTATCAGTGACACTATCGAATGGTAATGATTTTTTTCCAAAATCAACGGGTTCGATTCCCAGGACTAGGAACTAAATCTAATGATGCAGTTTTAGGTGTCATCAAAATCGGGCTCGAACCGTCTTTCACTATTTTTCAATATCATACTAATATTATAAAGAGGAAAACTTTGTTTGTTTGATTGTAATGAATAGGCTCCGAAACTACTGAACCGATTTGAAAAATTCTTTCACTGTTGGGAAGCTACACTATCCCCGGGTGACATAAGCTATATTATATTTTTAAAAAAAATAGGGATCCTTACTAAAACTCCAATAATGTAACCGTAATGTACCCGTGCGAAGCCGGGGCGGGCCGCTAGTTCCTTATACTCGTATAAGTAGTCCCGAATTTGCCCATCCAACTCACTTGAAAAATTCACCCTGTAGTGAGGATTCGAGCCATAGACCACCACGCCCCGCCGGCTCGGGGCGGGGAATACGTCACTTTGACAGTTTCCCTATTGAAAGCTGTCAAAACTGACGTATTAGGATTCGCGAAACGTCAGTTTTGACTATTGCGAGTCGATTCGAGCGAGTGTAACATGGCATAACGCTTAAGGCTGAAGCGCCCATCTAGCCCGCAGTTCAAATTTTTTGAGGTTTTTTAGATTTTTTTCAAAATCTGACAATATTAAAAGGCACATTTTGTAATTCGCGAGAAAGACCGTGTGCAGTGCATTTATTAATATATCCAACTTACTCTAAAACATTTCAAGAACGACAGCTATCCAGATAATCTGGCAATTTTTGTATATTTAGTGATTTACTAGTATCATATCCACCGTGATAATATTTAGAGTTAAATAAATATATTAATAAACGCACTGCATACTGTGTTTGTCGCAAATCACAAAATATTGTCTTAAATGTTTTCAGATTTTGGATAAACTATAAAAATACTCGATTTTTTTAATTTCGCAGGCTAGACAGGCGCCTTCACCTTAAGTAAGCTTGTGCTGTCCCACTCTCATGACAGAACTCAGAAATAAGAATGACAATGACAGCATGCGTTCTCGATGACGATACGATTACGTTAGGAAATCCTGCCAGCCACGCTGTTAATACCTGACGATGTTTAGCTTCATCGGTCTACGTGTGCCTTCCTAAGGGGGGAAATTCTATCGAAATCCAATGGAGTCGAATCCTTTCGTAGAACACGAGAACGCGAGCGTCTTGTAAGACAGTCTTAATTCAGTTCCAAAACGGTTTTATTGTTAGTATAGGTACCATTTTCCGCTTTGTTCGTGAAGGAAAGCATTTGCTGCCTTTGAGCTCAACCCACCCGTGTGCAATGGCGATAAAAGATTCAAGCGTACACTAGGGGACAACGAGAATGGCACACTTTTCAAAATCTTTATTTATATTATAAAATGTGAAAGTGTTTATTAGTTTTTATGTTTTTGTAAGTCGGATTGAGCACGCCAGTGTAGAGGTGAACGGATTTGAATTAAATTGTGTGGTTGCTACGGCCAGATCCGACCAGATCCGCACCACACTCGACACCTCCGTCTACGATGCCATGCAGGTCGTCGTCGATAGGAACAAATGGCGAGCCATCATAAAAGAAAAGGTAGTGGGAGGCGGTCACGACCCTCAGAATTTAGGAATACGACGCCAGGAGGAGGTTGCTACGAAATAACGTTAGGCTAGTTTTCACCATCAAAATTCAGGCGTGAAAATGCTATAAAGATTTTTTATTCAGAGCTCCAATACTACGCAAAAAATCACTAGTGATTACACAAATTAAGTTGGCCGTAGGAGTCAGTGGGCCAGAGAGGCGGCAATGAATATAGATGGAAAGTTTGACAAGCATACTGACCAGCGCTCTTAAAGAGTGTAATAATTGAAACCAAGAATACTCGTACTAGTGTAGTCACCTAGGCCCGCCCGCATTAATGTAATAAATCTGCACGACGTTTTGAGTACTCTGTTGACAAGTAATTTTTATTTTGAACTGGTATGACATAGGAATGATATTTACAAGATCACTCTCAGACTTGAGATAGATTTATTTTCTATTTATGTTCTAGCTCTAGTATAAATCTGAGTGTGTCTTCGAAATTAAACAAATCATTGGATTTGTTCAAAACATAGCCAAGATATCGGATGATTGTTTTGTATTGAACGTGGACTATATTTCCTGCCCTACAGTGTAACAGAACAAAGGTGGCCCAAGAAGCGGCGACGCGTATGTAAGGCTTCCCTCGCGTCACTCCCGATCTTACAGGGAAGTGGCTTCTTACAAAAGTATATTTTCATATCGGATATTTCTATGGACCAAGGCGAGTTATGCCCGCAACACCCATGCGTGTACTTGTGCAGAAGCACTTTAGCATTTTGTTCTTACATGCATAAGCAGTGATAGTCGATTGGTTAAGCACGCGGCCTGCGGGCTCAATATCCTGGGTTCAAACCCCGGCTCGCACTTCTAGGTTTTTCGAAATATATATGTGCGAATCATAATTTCAATCATTATTACTTGCTTACAGTGAGCGAGAAACATCGGAAATGTCTTGGAAAATCTAATAAATTTTCGAAAGATACGTGAAATCCCCTAACCCATTAGCCAGCGTGGTGGATTATCTCTGAATCCCCCTCGTAATGAGGGGAGGCCCGTGTCCGTATATTATACTCACATGAAAAAATAAAGACATACTTAAAACAGTATTTCCAAAATCGTGTTACATTCAGCAACCCGCGCTACGCAGGCTGGGTGGATTTTTTTTTGATATGACTATATGTTGTTGGCCAGAGTGGCCATAACAACTTCACCCGGACAGAGGGCGAGCGCAAGTGCGCTCCAGCCAGAGGGGCAGGGGGGCAGCTAGCTCAAGGGCGCCACAAGGGACACGACCTCGGCTTGGGCCGCTGCCAGGAGAGGTGCCGAGGGTAAATCTACCACCGGATCGGAACGCATCAGCTTGGTGGACTATGGCACGAATTCCCGCATTGAGGGGAGTCTTTGATTAAAGGGGGGAGGTGTGCCCGGTGTAATAGCAATTGTAAGCTCGCCCCCTGCTATAATGGGACCGAAATACCATCATCAAATGGGTTCATTGCAGTGAAACCCCTTCGGTTGTCTACTGCCGGGAAGAAGCGAAGCTTTATAGTATAATGCGTAGGTAGCTGCAGCTGCCACTCTGTATACGTGTAACGCTACTGACGCTTAGCACGGATATAGTGGCCGCGCGACGAGCGCCCCGATCATAAATTATGACAATATAATATGGGAACCTTGAATTAGTTTTAGTTAAGTTTAACTAATTTTGAGGCAACTAGAGCCAAAGGCCACAACACAATAGTTAGTCACGTTACTCTTCGTAGTTCAAAATAGGGCAATGTGTAATAAAATATACTTTAATAATTTCCGCTCCGTGGACTCACATGGGCATAAATCATTTGCTGTCATCAGCGAGGTGACAGGGCCAAGATTCGGTGCTCCGGTGCGCCAGTAGTGATGTGACACGATTCACGAGAAAACTATCGATATACTAGACTAGATTTATCAACATTTCCAAGACCGTCGCTACCGCCAACGCTTGGTCGCGTTCGGTTTACTGCATCGAGTGGTTTCTAAACACGCTGGACATTTATAATACAATATAAATCGTGTATGGTACAAACGAAATGGTTTGCAGTGGTAGTATCACCCTCTCACAGAAGATCGCCATAAAAAGTAGCTATTATAACTGCGTTTCGTACTATGATTGTGAGGACAAGAAGCTCAATCCCCTCGTTTCTTCTCCCTCTGTCCCACTTCCCTACAAGTCGGCGCCGTGCGAGCAATGCCTTTGGTATTGCAAGCATCTATAGGCTACGGTACCTGCTTAACATCAGGTAGGTCGTATAAGATTGTTTGCCGAATGAGTTCTATGAAAAAAGGAACTTTTAAACAAAAACCGAAACCGAAACCAATGCCTAATGATTGGCAGGCCAAACTAGTCTCCAGTAGACTAATTAATAAGGCAGTTAATTTAGCGGTAACTGGACCTCGCTATGGTTTGAATCTTAAGCCTATATTAATAAATCGAACTCAAGTCTCAGAGCGATCTTGGGAATGTAATACCCAGTTTAATAGATATTTCGCCAGTATCAAGTTTTTTTTTTTTATAATACTATGTGTTGTTGGCCAGAGTGGCCATAACAACTTCACCCGGACAGAGGGCGAGCGCAAGTGCGCTCCAGCCAGAGGGGCAGGGGGGCAGCTAGCTCAGGGGCGCCACAAGGGACACGACCTCGGCTTGGGCCGCTGCCAGGAGAAACTAACAAATAGCAATACATACACATTTAATAAGAATACAATACAAAATGTGACCGTTCACTTTGGAAAACCAAAATGGAGGCCACTCTTATGTAATTCCAGTACAAAATTATACGTCAAAAGCCTACTCAAGACCTCTCTCAGACTTGAGATCGATTTATTAATACGGATACTAAGTATCTACATAATATTATCTAAATTGTCCCTTAATATATTCACTGGGAGCTACGGCAGCTTCCAGAGGTCACGTTAGTAGGACTTGGACACTTCAAGTCCCTTAAAAAATCAATGTTGCCACACAAATAATAACAAAACATCTCCCATTCATTCGCTTCCCCAATAAATAACCATTCCAAATTCAATAGTAAATTCTATAACCCTTACAAATCAAACCCCATTCATGTTTTCGATAGTAATGTATCGACTAATCCCAGCACTAGTTGTCGGATCACGTTCGTTCAATAAGCGCTGGTTATTGTTGAGCTGTTAATCCTATTAGTGATGTGAAACGTCCGGGAGACGGAATAAGTACGCTAGGTAGGTCGCTCGAAGAGCGGCTTAATTTATAAAAGTTTTTAAAACAAAATTGAACCAAAGACAAATACGGTTCTCTGGTTGTTACTCATAACACATTTTCTCATACATCATTATAATTCAGTATGGTAGGTTATACTTTTTAATAATGATACCTGTATATAAAATAAAAAGTTTGGTAGAAAAATTATGGATTTAGCTTTTCAGGGTACAATGAAAGCGGTCTTGTTACAGGGATGGGTTAGCGGTTACCATGGTAACCTAGCTCGAAGCCCGAAGTCATAGGAATTAAGCTCTGTTCAGACATAGGCGGTATGCGCTCCAGTGTATCGAGCACAACGCTGTCGATACCGACCACTCTTGGATTGTAATACAAGTTTGACAGACAAAAACTAACTTCGATTTCAAATATTTCCATACACTTGACAGTGAGGCTACGAAAACAACGCGACGCTTCACGCTTTTAACGACAAGCGTCAAGCGTCAAGTTTTCGTGGCCACGCTGCTAGCGGAAAACGCTCTTTATGAAAAACGTTAGTAGATACCTTAGGTATGAGATACTTATTGAAATGACTAAGAAGTGGAGTTTTTTTTACAACGTCTGGTTAAAGCATTACTTAGTAATCCTATTAACCACTCCAACATAACTGAATGCCTGTACTCGCGTCAATAATTAAATGACCGGGGCAG
Source organism: Notodonta dromedarius (assembly GCA_905147325.1). Taxonomy (NCBI): domain Eukaryota; kingdom Metazoa; phylum Arthropoda; class Insecta; order Lepidoptera; family Notodontidae; genus Notodonta; species Notodonta dromedarius. The sequence goes on from LR990188.1 coordinate 5,701,976, forward strand.
GGATCGAACCCAGAACCTCTCGATTACGACAGCCGCGCCCTCTCTAACCACTTAACTATTGACGGTTAAACATATTATTTTTAATCTTGACGCTAGTCGCGCGGTCTGCTCAGCTACTCATAGAGAAAGACGAATCTATGAGAAAGAAAAAGATAGTTGCTCTGGGTGTAATTTTTATAGCTCTATCTATCTTTGTTGATCGGTTAAAACCTCCGTGAAGAAGCGATTTTCCCTATTTCCACTAGAAGCGTTAAATGTATGGCGACATTGGAAATCGATAAATACTTTTTGTGAGCTGCCAACACTGTACTAAGCCTTCTGAACAGGATTTGATGAGTACCTTCTAGACTGTTACAAGCCAGCTAGATTCGGGAGTAATTAGAGTAAATGAAGAACCCATGTAAGGCAGAAAAGCTGGGCGGGTCGGGGTATTGTGTGCTGTACTGTGACGTCACGTATTGTTATAATAATTTGTTACTTAGAGGCTCTTAGGTATGCCAAGTTGTTGTCAAAATGACATTTACATAGATAACTAATGTGTTTTGTTTTTCGCCACTAAAATATAAGTGCGATTTTTTAAACAAACACACGGATATTTTATTATTTTTATTAAAAAATATTATGCCTGTAATATTAAATCCAAACAGTGTCTAACAACGCATTTGACAGTTCCCAGATGTGAATCTAGTTCTATAAGTATATTTTTTTTAATACTTAGTGTAGTTTTTTATCTAGCAGATACAAAAGTCACACACAGCACACTTTCAAGCTATTAGAGGTAAGTGAACACCAAATACCGAATGGGGGGGGCGGGGGTAAGTACGGGGACCACACCATTGGCCAGGGGTCTAACCCAACCAACTACTCACAATCTTTGAAGATGCCTCAGTCTCAAAAATAGACCTTCAGCCAAGTGGCCCAGACGATTATTGTTCAGTCTCCTGTAACCGACAAAAAAAATAATCGAAACACGACGCTGCAAGGTCACTGCGCGCGAACTTAATCCGTCGTTAATTTTTATTGGCTCGTTTCGATTTCGAACGCGCTTTTTTTCTGCACGACGTGTCTTTGTAGTGTGGTGCAATTGAATTTTCTACTTACAGTCGTTCAAGCGTGTTCAGTTCAAGAAATGCGTCTCGTTCGATGGTGTGAATTAGGTTTTCTGATAATTGCCTGGAAAAGGAAAGATGTATTAATGGTTTTATTAAACTACTAGTTTATGCCCGCGACTTCGTCCGCGTAGTATTTAACATAACAAAAATTTCGGGATTATCGGGATAAAAAGTATCCTATGTGTTAATCCCGGTTATAAACTATCTGTGTTCCAAATTTCATCCAAATCCGTTCAGTAGTTTTTGCGTGAAGGAGTAACAAACATACATCTACACTCACAAACTTTCGCATTTATAATATTAGTAGGATTAGCATGGTTTTCAGTCGTTATGTACTTACAATGTCTTCAGCTCTTTCAAGTTCTGAAAGTCGCTCTGGAACACAATGCTTATGTTGTTGCCTTGCAGGTCTCTGAAACAAAAAAAGAAAAAAATTGTCATGATGAAAATTAAAACCCCTTAATGCATGTATCTTGGAAACGACTGTACCGATTTCCATGAAATACAGAGAACCACCTTGACAATACTATTCTTCAATCAAAAAAAAACCATCTCAAATCATTCGTTTCTTTTTGGAGCTATACGTATGGTGGATAGATGAACAATGGCATCACAACTCATAACACTATTCTTTACGAGAGAGAAAAACAAAGACAGCATACTATTATATCTATAGCTTTGTTAGGACTTATACCAAAACCATAATTACCTGCCGAATTATTAACAAAACTACTACGATTACAGACAAAACTCCTCTTTATTAAGGGTTTGTTGTTATAAATGTTGTGATTATAAATATTTACCATTATTTTTAGTTAACAAAAGCCAACGCAAGTCGCTCATTAAAGTATAAAGTAATTAAAACGGTTTACAATCAACACTTTAGTGTGTAATCAAAGTGAATCATTTTTATTTGGGGTAATATAAGTGTTAATAATAAAATATTTATATCCCTGTCCCTCTATACTGGGTTAGAATAGCACCACTCCCGTTTCCTGTGGATGTCGTAAATGAATAAATACTATGCATTTAACAGGAGCCTACACTGAGAAAAGACTAAAAAACAAATGAATCTTGTAGTTAAATACTCAGTTTAGCATTTTTACAGAATATTTTGTTATTACAGCAAATAATTTATGAGTACAAGGCATAACATATATCTATGCTTTAATTTCAAAACTCCATTTTTTTTTTCTTAATCTGCATAGTTCTTTGTAATTCTCTTTTTAACCCCCGACAAAAAAGGGGTGTTATAAGTTTAACATGTGTATCTGTGTGTCTGTCTGTGGCATCGTAGCGCCCAAGCGCATGAACAGATTTCAATTTTGTTTTTTATTGTTAGATAGGTATTCTGATCGAGAGTGTTCTTAGCTACGTTCCATGAAAATCGGTTCAGTCGTTTGAAAATTATCAATTCTTGTGTAGTTTAAAAAGTCGTCGCATCGGGGGTTTTCTAAATTTTCTACTTTTTATTCGAAGTTGCATGGTATTGATCATCGTCGCTAAGGGATCCTCAGATAGACCCAGAGTACAGCTATTCTAACATGACACTACAGGCCTAAACCTGTGTTAATGCGAGTAATTTTGAGGTCACACTTAAGTGCACTAAGTGCCAGGGAGCGCAAACCACGTCCCTAATATCTTAAGTGCTATGAGACCTCTATTTTAGGGTGGGAGGAGGCAAACTCATGTAATAATATAATTTAATTAGGTGACATGTGCCTATCAGCCTTCATCATGGCCATTGGGGTTGAACTAAGCAACGAAATGGGCACCGTACAATGAACTGGGGGCGAACCCAGTGGCACCCAGACCATGCAATTGCGCCGTACGGTCTAAACTTTGACTACCTAGTCTGTGGTGTTACTAGCGGCACTTTACATCCACATATAACCGATAGGTAAAAATTAAATCCAGCAATTATGAGAAGCCAATCGTTTCTTACATACCGAACGTCTCGATTACCGGTCAATTGCATCGATTACGATGTGAGAACTCGACGAATCGATTAATAAAATCGATTAACTAATTTTTATTGGTCTGGGAATGGTATAATTAAATTAAATCAGTGTTTAGGTAATTATTTATGAGACGTTATCGGCTAAATCATTGTTTTATTTGTTTGGAATATAACTTTGTTTTCCTTCGTTTTTGTAGTAATGCAGGATTGAATTAATGAACTATGTGAACTAATTCGGGTGAACAAATGAGAGTGTGTTAACAAAGTCATAACAATAAAACATAATTGGCCATCTAAAAATAAAACCTTACGCAAGCAATTACACCACGCATACAAACACACAGACGGACAGACAAACAGTAGTTCTAATCGAACTGGGCTTTACCCTGCCATCAAAAAAACATGACGCTTTACGTTACTAGCGACTAGCGTCAAGACGTTTCCCTTGATGTGGTCTCATAGAGGATTTTTTTAAACCCCGAAGAAAATGAGAGGTGTTATAAGTTTAACATGTGTATCTGTCTGTGGCATCGTAGTGCCCAAGTGAAACGATTTTAATTTTATTTTTTTTGGTAGAAAGGTATTCTGATCGAGAGTGTCCTTAGCTATGGTTCGTGAAAATCGGTTCAGCCCTTCGAAAATTATCAGCTCTTTTGCAGTTTAAAAATCGTCGCATCGTGGTTTTTTTTATATTTTCAATTTAGAGTTATTAATATTTCGTACTGAGATCAACTTTTAAGGTATCTGTGTAACCCTTTCTTCAATGTCCGCCTAAGGCTCGTATTCATAAATCGCTCTCAAGTCTAAGAGTAGTTTAAAGTACCCTTTAGCATGTCATTTTGTCCTGATATAACAAAAGGATGACATTTCCAAGATCGCTCTCAGACTTGAGACCTTGAGATTTATGAATACGAGCCTAAAAAAATAAATGTTATGCTACTGTGACAGACTGGGACAGACGGACGGACTGGGTTCCTTGTTGTAGGGACTTTTTTGGGACTAGTCCCGCCACACACTCCCACCACTGTAACTCCTGTAAGCCAGGATCGACAATGGTGACCGATAATGACGTCGAGGTTTGACCCTCGACGAGTCCCGGGGACAAGTTAAATTGTCGTAGGGACTACGGAACCCTAAAAATCGTCACGATATTAAGTGCTTGTGTGTCTTCATATGTAAGTAGTTGCCGTGGCTAACGAATTACTGCGCTGTCTGTTGTAGTGTGGGAATAATAATCATGAATGTACGTTGCGAAACGCTTACGAACAGTGGCGGCGAATTTTACGATGACTGGTTCGTCACGGTAAACAATAGTACCTACCTACAGTACTTACGATTTGTAGAAAGAGCTCAAAATCTAGACAACACGCGTCTAAGCGGCTCTGAAAGGTGATTGAAGGAATTAACACTATAGATTGTTGTGTTTAGGTCAAGTCTAGGTCTCTACTTTAGCGGCAAAGAGGAGATCATCCAGCCAGGCGGGTGCCCTAATGGTTGATGGCACGGTTATGTATATGTCGCAGCCAACTAGCTTAATTCGCCGTTCAATTAACAGCCTAGCCACTTTACTAAACAGCGCCGTTCAACTAGCGGCTTAAATGATATTCAGCCGTATCGTCTGTTACAACATTTAATAAACTGGCTGGCTAATGCTTAGGCAACTGGTTGACAATGAAGTACTACAAAACTTTTTCAAAATACTACCCAAGCAAAGCGACCCGGATGGGTTTAGGTTAGGGTAATTTTTTTTTTAGGCGCCACAGAAATCCCACCCGGCAAGTAGGTTCGGTGGATCTAAACAATTTCGTAAAATACCTAAGTACCTAATAAAATTATTCCATCAAAGTTGTTTTTTGCCGACGCCATATTGACAGTTTGGTGAGTTTCGGCGCTAGGTGGCAGGAAGTAGAACTAAATTGAAATGAACAGGCTAGGCAAGTAATTAAAAGGCTAGGGAAGTAATTAAACGGCTAGGCAAGTAATTAAACGTCATCGATCCAAGCCATTTGCCTAGCTGTTTGATCAAATGGCTGAATATCATTCAGGCCACTAGTTGAACGGCGCTGTTTAGTACAGTGGCTAGGCTGTTAATTGAACGACGAATTAAGCTAGTTGGCTGCGACTTATATATAGTCACGATGCTTGCGAATTCCAATATCGTGATTCAGGTTTCCTATGAATAACCGCACATAGTATTGAAGCGTCGCATTCAGCGCCATCTATGCGCCGGCATGATTAATGTAAGGTCGCTACAGTGTGATATCGCTGACGGGTATCGAATCTTTATTTTCCTTCATCAAAAGTCTAGCGTAGATATACAAGCTATGTTGTTACAAAGTACAAAACTACAGTGCGCAATTCATACGCCACATTGATTCTTATTTATGACTCCCCATTTGACGTATCGCTTTTGACTCTATAATCTTTGGCGGCATTGCACAAGCACGTTCTTAACTACATGTTCTCAGGGTTCCGTACTACGAAAGGAGAAAGCGGAATTTGCCAATAGGATAAACAATATTACGAGCAAATAGTTCAAAATGAATAAGTCAAGATTTGAGTGTCTAGCAGCCATTTATACGGTTAACATAGCTTTTAGCCATGTCCGTCTGTCTATCACAGCCATTTTATATGGATAATGTTAGGAGTTCAAGGTTTTTTTGTAGTTTTAATATTTTTGACATTCGTACATACATAAAAATCTATAAAAAAATCCAAGTCGAGGTTACCTCATCTGGTGAAGAACTAAAGCAATAATCCCATTAATTCAATGAGATACCATAAATAAACTCATAAGTATCTATCATAGACAAGCCACAGATTAAATATGATACATCTGGGTACTTTCAAACGTGGATTATTTTGATAACCACAGATTAATTATATGGAGAGTTATTGTAATAATAATGTCTATGCATGGATGCATTACGATATAAAAATCTAAATAATAAGTATACTACATTATTATATCACCATCATTTTTATGATAGCAAAGTTCCAAACTCACAGAGTAACAATTTATGCTATGCTAACTCAAAACATACCACCTCCAAATTTATTGTTAGTTACAACTTACAACCGGTGTCAAATGCTATTACTAAAGAACTATTTTCGGAAAAAATGATTGATAAATGTAGATACATGAGAAATTGGTTAAGGTTGACGCTAGATCTTTATGCTGTAACTAGCTGAGCCCGCGACTTCGTCCGCGTGGAATTTAACTTAACAAAAAAGCCCGCTGCCGCGTTCTGAGCCCGCACGACGGAACCGATTTTTTCATTTTTTGTAATTTTGTTTTTCTAAAATAAAAGTAGCCTAAGTTACTGCTTATAACATCAGCTATCTACCAGTGAAAGTACCGTCAAAATCGGTCCACCCGTTTCGGAGATACTCTTTGATATCATGTGTTTTTATTTTTTTACGCGGAACCCTAATTGTTTTTCTAAAATTGAAGTAGCCTAAGTTACTCCCTATTACATCAGCTATCTGCCAGTGAAAGTCTCGTCAAAATCGGTCCAGCCGTTTCGGAGATTATCCGGAACAAACACACAGACAGACAAAAAAAAATTAAATCGCGTTTTTGCTATAGGTGTCGTTTGTACTTTCATATGCATTTAGTGAAAAGGTGTTATTTTGATATTACAAACAGACACTCCAATTTTATTTATTTGTATAGATAACAATCGGAAATTGAACCTGCAGTCGCACATCATCATCATACTAATATTATAAAGAGGAAAACTTTGTTTGTTTGATTGTAATGAATAGGCTTCGAAACTACTGAACCGATTTGAAAAATTATTTCACTGTTGGCTACACTATCCCCGGGTGACATAGGCTATAATATATTTTCAAAAAAATTAGGGATCCTTACTAAAACTCGAATAATGTAACCGCAATGTACCCGTGCGAAGCCGGGGCGGGCCGCTAGTATAAGATAATGGTGAAAAAGCAGAGCTTGAACTAAACGACTGTAGCCCAAATACGGGCGGGCTCAACTGGGGTAGTACCACCCTCTCACAGAAGATCGGCGTAAAGCAGCTATTGGAGTTACGTTGAATGCGATGAGTGAGAACCGGAACGTACGAGCAATGCCTTTGGTATTGCAAGCATCTGTAGCCTACAGATAACGGTAACAGCTTAACATCAGGCAAATCGTACGCTTGTACGACTTTGTTGCATAAAAATAATCTTATATATCAAATTCTCGTGTCACAATGTTAGTTACCATACTCCTCCCAAAACGGCTCGACCGATTTTCATGAAATTTTGTGTGCATATCGGGTAGGTCTGAGAATCGGCTACTGTCTATTTTTCATACCCCTAAATGTTAAGGGTGGTCCACAATCCACGCGGACGGAGTCGTTGCACAGCTAGTATACGTATAAAATACTGTGGAACAACTAGTAAAGCACTTTGATGTAAGTTCAAAACTAAATTAAAATTAACATAAACTTCAATTATTTATTTTAACCGTCTACTAAGGTATAAGCGACAACAAAAGTGTATGCAGAACGAAATTGCATTTATTTTTTACTCATAACGAGTCTGGCCAAGTCTTATAACGGTCTGGAACAAGGCCGGTTAAATAGACCCATCTCAAATCTTATACTAAATTTATACTTTAGACATGAAATCTTGTACTGGAACGATAAGAATTAGATTTCTAAGTTCACTCTCAGACTTGACATCTGTTTATTAAACTGCTCTTAGCTTTATAGAGCAGTGAGAGACTTGATCCTTATCTGAAAACATCCTGAAAATTTGGAGAAAATCGGTTTATATCTCTCACCACCATTAGAATAGCCAGGATCGCAAGCTAACATGTCCAAAAGGTGCAGCAACCCATCCAAGTCTGCACCGGTCTACCGTGCCTTAACCCCTTAGCTTCCCCACCAAGAAACGGCAGAGAAACGTGCCTCTATAATGTAAGTAGCATATTTATTTACTTTAAAACAGTTTAAGCGAGTTTATATAACAATATGTTATAGTAATCTGATCTTCTGTTAACGGAAATGTAATAACAAATGTGTATTTAACTTAAATGGGCAATAACCTGTCCAGCTAATTATAAAGCTTAAACAGTGACGTGATGAATATTAAATATTATTAGATTTTGTCGAAAATCTATATGGATGATCTATATGTATATAAAAATGAATCCCTATTTCCTTGGTCATCGCATCACGCGTGAACGGATGGAACGACTTCGCTAAATCTTTTTTGGTGTGTTTATTATTGTCAGTAGAAGGTTCTTATGTAAGAAAAAATTAAGAAAGTTGAGCGGAATAATTCATATTTAACATTCAAAGTGAAGACAGGACGAGTGTCGGGTCAGCTAGTTACTTTTAAAATTGATTATTGTTCGTTTTACTTCGTGCATCTCGCAAACACACAAACAAAATATTCATAATTTGACTCAAACTATCGTTCTGTCAAGACGTCCGCGCTGATTCTTCGCTGTTACAGAAGTGAGCTGTAGAAGAGCTCAGTTCCGCGTCATTTTTCGCGACTAAAATCTATAGCGAATATAAAAACATGGCAAACACTTTTCTCTTTGTCTGTACATTCCAATGGGAATGCAAGTTTGTGAACTTGTTACAACTTTCCCTGATAGTTCATTTAATTAACAGTAGATTGCGCTTGTACTTGAACTATTTGCATTGTCTACCGTCATTCCTTCAGTCGCCTTTTACGACTTTTGCAGAAACATAGTGTTTTGTATGTGCTTTATAAATACAGCAATGGCAACAGTGATAGCCGATTGGTTAAGCACGCGTCTTGCGGGCACCAGGTCTTGGGTTCCAACACCGGCTCGCACGTCTGGGTTTTTTGAAATCTATGTGCGACTCATAATTTCAATATGATTATCGGTTGGTAACGGTGAAGGAAAAATCGCGAGGAAACCTGCATGTCTTATAAATTCTAACAAATTTTCGAAAGACATGTCAAATCCGCCAACCCGCCCTGGGCCAGTTTGGTGGATTACGGCCTGAATCCCCCTCGTAGTGAGGGGAGGCCCGTGTCCAGGAGTGGGACGTCAAAAGGGGCTAAATTATACGTATATACGTACATATATTTATATACGAGTATACATAGTTATTTTTTTCGGCTGGATAAAGTTTAATTTTTTTTTTTGTAGTTATGAGGTCACCTAGATGGTTCTTAGCTACACTTAGCCCCGCTAGGTGGCGCTGTGGTCGACATGTACATAAAATAAAAACTACCCTAGTGAAGCTGCGATCAAAACCAAGTTTCTTATAACGTTTTCATCCCACGGTATGCAGTTATCTGCCTACCCATTGGAAGTAAATAAGTGTGATGGTAAATCATAGTGCAGTATTCAATATAGCCGGGTCTGGCGCTCTGCCAGCTCCGCAGTGGCGATAGCGTGAATATATGGCTTCAGAACGTTAAATGATATAAAGTTAAAGCTTACATTTACAGCTTACACTGGTGGTTACATAGAAGAGTCGCTTTCGCAACTCAGAGGCCTCAGGTTTGCTTTGTTACGTGAGCGTTTTCTTAGTGCAAACATTTAGCTTAGCTGGAGCGGCTAACGGGATACTAGTCGGCTCAACATCATTATCTTGAACAGAAATCGCGATTTGACATTTCAGTAGCTCTACTACGTTTTTTCCGCTCGTTAGTCGCTAGTGTCTGCGTAACATATTTACACTTATGGTACCTATAGTCAGGAGTGAATACGGCGGGGGGAGATGGGGGTAAATGGGTGCTATAGTATATTTTGACTAATTAGTATATTTGACTACTTATCTGTTTAGTTTAAAGTTTGTTCATTTCACAAAGACGCGTACTGTGGCTCTTATCACGCTGGCACAGGGGTCAATTTGCAATAATTCACGCGGCTGTGTAATATCAACTGACTATAGATACAAGAATCGTTAAGAATCGTTTGTATATTTGCCTTTCAAATGTTTTACGGAGACGCCACTTAGTATAGCGAACATATAAACTCATAGTTGAGCTCTTTGCTGCGTTTATCAATTTCAAGGTTTTCTTTTTTAAGTGAAAGCTAAATTGGACGAAATATTTGCAGAAAACGATCAACCCACACTCGCATCTGCAAACTGAAACCAACCTACAACAACTTGCACTAGGGTTGCTTTTGGTCTGTAGAAGTTAGCGTGGATTGGATATCCAATCGCTTATTGGCTTCAATCTGCATGGTCCCAAACTAAACGTCGCTTGTACTATGGGCACCATACAATGGACTGGGGGCGAACCCAGTGACACCCAGACTAGGGTGAATTACGAAAAAGCTATTTCTGCAATGTGTGTTTCAATGGGAATCGAACTTGCAGCCTGGTGCAGTGAGCCGGCGACGCTTAGACCATAAGGGTGCCCGTCCACTTGACCGGGCGGGCTAGCTAGTATAACTATGTCTTCAATTTCCTCAGCTCGTTAAATAAAATGTAACCATCATATTGGTCGAAGCGAAGCAAAAAGCGAAGCGAAAAATGGACGGGCACCCTTAGATTAGGCAGTCGTATTAAGATATGCATCTTCCAAATGGTAACAAATTAAAATTAAATCCTCTTACACCCGGCCCCTTGTAATAAATAGCGTAATAATACCTCTGAATGATAATTGATACTAATGGTGTCGGGGGGAACAGGAATAGGAGGTTATTTATGAACTGTCTCCACTACTGGGCTGCTCAGAAAAGCTACGGAACCCTACATTGCGCGAGGCCCAACTGCACTTGGCCGGTTTTTAGGGTTCCGTGGTCAAACTAGGAACCCTTATAGTTTCGCTATGTCCGTCTACCGTCACACAGTCATTCAGAGAATATATGGGCTAGGCTGTAAATTGGCGCAGAAATAGTTTTTGGGTATTGCTACAAGACTGTGCATTTAAACATTGAAAGTAAAATTATTCTAGGGTACCTCACGTACTTGGGAAGGGGGAGTGAAATAATATGTTAACTCACCCCCTCGAGGGGGTATCGTTGACCATTCAACGATACTTGAATACCTATGGTTTGAATACCCATGTATTTCAAACTCATATTGGGGTTTCTTTACAGTTTTTCAAATTCAATTCCCGTTTACGAAATATCGAACTTCAAAGTGACCTTTTTTACGTGAGTTCCATTGACTGATGTTAAGATGTTTGTTTGTTGCCCAGTCACGCTTAAACGGCTAAACGGATTTGCATGAAATTTGGCACACAGATAGTTTATAGCCTGGATTATGTCCACGCATTAATATTTTTCCAACACCCCGGGAGTCGAACCCAGCACCACACGATCGGCAGATATTGCGACCACAACGCCTCTGCACGCTCCTGAGTTTACGTAAACATAATTTGAGTCGCATCATGAAGACATATTGGGTGCGGCACGTGCCGACTGCAACCAATATGTCGGCAATATGTGACCACCCTTATTTTAGTACAATCGCGAGCAATGGTGATAAGATATTAATAAATCGTTCTCAAGTCTGAGACTGAACTTGGAAATGTTATTATAACGCGATAGTGTCATTCCAGTACAAAGGACAATTGAAGTTTTTGGAAAAGGACATTTCATGATTAACCCCAGTCGGACCCAGTCACAGACATGACTGGGTCCGTCCCATTTTGCAGTGCCCATAGTGCAAGTGTTGCTTAGTTTGTGTACAGTTTGTGTGTTAGTCTGAAGATATTTATTCATTCATGTTATTCCAAAGCATAGCTCACCTTTCCACCAAATTTCATTCAAATACGTTCAGCCATTCTTGCGTGATATTCAGTCAAACATCACTACATAGTATAAAACAAAGTCGCTTCCCGCTGTCTGTCTGTCCCTATGTATGCTTAGATCTTTAAAAGTACGGAACGGATTTTGATGCGGTTTCTTTTAATAGATAGAGTGATTCAAGAGGAAAGTTTATATGTACAACTAGCTGAGCCCGCGACTTCGTCCGCGTGGAATTTAAGTTAACAAAAAAGCCCGCTCCCGCGTCCTGAGCCCGCGCGACAGGACCCATTTTTTTAAATTTTGTTTTTCTTAAATAAAAGTAGCCTAAGTTACTTCTTATAACAACAGCTATCTACCAGTGAAACTCCCGTCAAAATCGGTCCAACCGTTTTGGAGATACTCTTTGATTTCATGTGTTTTTATTTTTTACGCGGAACCCTAATTGTTTTTCTAAAATTAAAGTAACCTAAGTTACTCCTTAAAACATCAGCTATCTGCCAGTGAAAGTCCCGTCAAAATTCCCGTTAAAGTCCCGTTTCGGAGATTACCCGGAACAAACACACAGACAGACAGACAGACAGATAGACAGACAGACAATTTTTTTTTTAAATCGCGTTTTTGCTATAGGAATCGTATGTACTTTCATATGCATTTAAGGTGAAGGCGCCTGTCTAGCCCGCGAAATTCAAAATTTTCCAATATTTTTATAGTTTATTCAAAATCTGAAAACATTTAAGACAACATTTTGTGATTTGCGAATACCACAGTATGCAGTGCGTTTATTAATACATTTATTTTACTCTAAATATTATCACGGTGGATATGATACTAGTAAATCACTAAATATACAAAAAATGCCAGATTATCTGGATAGCTGTCGTTCTTGAAATGTTTTAGAGTAAGTTAGATATATTAATAAATGCACTGCACACGGTCTTTTTCGCGAATTACAAAATGTGCCTTTTATTATAGTCAGATTTTGAAAAATTTCAAAAAAACCTCAAAAAATTTGAACTTCGCGGGCTAGATGGGCGCTTTAGCCTTAATAAAAAGTTGTTATTTTGATATTACAAAAAGGCACTCCAATTTTATTTATTTGTATAGATACACGCATAATATAGTATAATTTATATGGCAGACCAACGTTTGCCGGGTGAACTAGTATAGAATATAATAATTAATCCCTTTTAACGTCCCACTCCTGGGCGGTTTTTGCGTGTCTTTCGAAAATTTCTTAAATTTCTAAGACATGCAGGTTCCCTCGCGATGTTTTCTCTCATCTTAAGCAAACTTGTAAACTACTAAATACTTGTGTGTTCGAATGTACTATATTAATATAGGAGTTCTTTCACTGGAGATGCACAGAGCGATACCAAACAGAGAATCTTAACGGTACATGTGTCGAGTCGGATCGAAGGGACATTTAAATAATTTGTATTATTTGATAATTTAATAATAATTTATCTTATACATAAAATTCTCGTGTCAGAATGTTAGTTACCAATTACCATACTCCTCCGAAACGGCTCGACCGATTTTTATGAAATTTTATTTGCAAAATCAGTATCGGTCTAAATATTTAATTTTAGAGGTATTAAACTGACAGATAGAAAATTTCTGTCATCACTATCCTGTGGATTTGAAGCTTATGTGTTCTATACTATCAAAAAGTGACATTAGCACCTGTCAGTTGACTTCGTGCAATAAAATAATCGACTTATATAAGTATTAAATTTATTTATTTATTTATTCACCAACTCCTTAAACTATCATTACAGGTGGGTACCTAATGCAATAGAAGGGCCATAAAATTATCATATAAACACTAATTCAATATCAATAAAACATACATCACACAAAATATACAATCTACATTATATAACACACAACTATATATATACAAGAATACAGGTAACCAAACATATAAATTAACTAAACATTATTATAACATAAAAAGTATAGTAGACCTTTAGCGAATTCACCAAAATGACATGTGAATATATCCGTGTTGGCATGAAGTTCGTTAATAGTACGAAACGCTCGGGTCAGTGGTGTTTTGGCGAGAAGGTTGGTCCTAGCAGTCGGCACGGCCAGCAGCGGCGGGCGCCGCCGCTTCCACACGTAGCGGTCCGGCACACATAAACTCAGGCGCTGCAGCACTCCTGGGTTATGATCAAGGCCACGCAGCAATCTAACCAAATACGTGACAAGTGTAAATTCCCGTCTTACTCTCAACTGATTGTACCCGACCATCCCCAGTACAAATAGGGTAGGGTACATCAACGGGTAAAACGGATATACCCCATACAGTTTATTGTACAAGTGTCTCGTAAACTTGTTCTGTACACGCTCTAACATTACCGAGTACTTAGCCTCATGCGGGGCCCATATGACAGCACTATGTTCCAGATGACTCCTGACTAGTGCGTCATACAGGACCCTGACTGATGCAATATTGGTGAAGTGCCTCGTCTGCCTCAGTACGAATCCCAAATTTCTGAACGCTCTTTTACAAACTTTAGCTATATGAGCGCGAAAAGACAATTCAGAAGTTACAGTAACCCCTAAATCCCGCACCTGTGTGACTCGTTGCATAGGCGCTGCATCTACCACGTAGTCGTGAAGTAAAGGAGCACGTGCGCGCGTAAAACTCATCACCGAGCACTTTGACCCGTTAAAGTAGAGTTTGTTTCTGTAACTCCACTCCACTATTCTATTTATGTCTTCCTGCAAGCGTTCACAGTCCGACTCACTTTTAACCTCGAGTAGCAATTTAAGGTCATCTGCAAATAGTAAACATGAGCCATGTCTGACGACCTCCGGTAAATCGTTTACCATTATTATGAATTCGAGTGGCCCTAAATTGCTACCCTGACTAACCCCGGACCAGGTGTAATATGGGTCAGATTCATATCCCTTGTAGTCCACATACTGCCGCCTATTTTGCATGTAACTGGCGAAAAACTGCAATAGATGTGGTGTACAGCCGACTTCTGCGAGCTTTTTTAATAAGATGTCATTGTCAACTGTGTCGAACGCTTTTTTAAAATCAAAATAAGCCGTGTCAACCTGTACACCAGCATCTATAGCTAGCCAGCATTTATGTGCGTCTATAGCTAGGTTTATGACAAACATTGCATACTAAGAACTTTCCATTGTAAATTAAATTTGTCACTGATAATACCGTAAGTCACAAGCAGTCTCTGAATTGAATCTACTCTGTGTTCCCATAATATTACGGGTATCGCTTCCCTATACCGTTTCCATAGACTCCCCCTTGTTATGGGTATTTTCACCTTTATATCAATTTATTTGCGATGGCGGCTTATGGGAAAATTATGGTGTTATTGTGGTAGATAAAACTCTATTGATATTTTCAGGGCTTCGCTCCCCTCCTGTATACGGGAGGAGTCCAGACTCTGAGTAACAAGAACCGATGCTCACTGCACATAGTGGTTGCGGGTTCGATTCCCGCTGGGGCAAATTTCGGAAATGGCATTTTCGTAATTTGCCCAGGTCTGGGTGTCACTGGGATCTCCCCCAGTCCATTGAACAGTACCCATAGTACAAGCGTTGCTTAGTTTGGGACCATACAGTTGGTGTGTCAATCTGGCTATATTTATTATTTATACACTTGTTGTGTTCATCTGGCCATATTAATTTACTCACAATCGATGAGAATCCGCTGGCAATTTCTTCGGCACGTGCAGCAGCCCGCGGTGCGCGCAGTCCGCGACGGACGCGCGGCACGAGCACGCCCACGGGCACGTCGCGCCGCGCGACATTCTCGCCGCGCCCGCGACCAGCGCGCAGACCAGCACCAGCCGCGCGACCAGGCGCGGTGACATCGCGGCTATGTACTGCCGCGCGATCTTCACAAGGGTGTGGCGAATTGTGATCGGATTAAGTCATTGTGGAATCTGGGAAGAAAAAAATTGGGTTACATTTTTGTCTTTGGGTTACGTGGGTTAAGCAATTGCCATTGCCGTACTACTCGAAAGAAAGAGGATTGGGTTAAAGTTGCTAAACCACAGTTCGGTTGGTATAAGATGATGTTATTGAATATTCTTCTTTATTAATTGGATAAGAATAGGTTTTGTGTTTGAATTTAAGAGTAAATGATTATTTTACTTGGGTGCTGTTGTTATCGTGGAAAGAGAATAGGCTTATATTGTTGTCTAAAATATATATAACTAGCGGCCCGCCCCGGCTTCGCACGGGTACATTGCAGTTACATTATTCGAGTTTTAGTAAGGATCCCTATTTTTTTTGAAAATATATTATAGCCTATGTCACCCGGGGATAGTGTAGCTTCCCAACAGTGAAAGAATTTTTCAAATCGGTTCAGTAGTTTTGGAGCCTATTCATTACAACCAAACAAACAAAGTTTTCCTCTTTATAATATTAGTATAACTAGTCGAATTGAGTAAAATTAATTGATAATTATAATTATTGTTTACTTTACAAGCATTTAATTAAGTACATAAAGACTAATATGGGTGAAGTCATTGTCGATCTGGAATTGGGTTTAATGGTTGTCATTATTTAACAAGGTGTTGTATAAGCAGTTACTACATTGAGTCATTATATTACCTACAGAATAAAGTTAAGCAACGTCTGTCGAGGCGAGCCTCTGGATGGATAACCGCCAGTATTCCCCACGCTCGTGTCAGCACATAAAACGTCGGTTCCAATCAGTTCCTCAATAAATAAAGTAATTTCAATTAACCGGCTCGGGCATCGAACTCGTAAATTCGATTCCAATGCTAACAATTGAACCGTCGCGACCTCAGTTGACTCTCGTTCAAACTTTTTATTGGTGAAGGTAAGCAGAGGTTCATATGACAATGTGTTATATTTGGTACCTATAAATGATAAAATGGTAGTAAGGGGTGTGGTGGGGCTTTAACTGATTAATAAAAAATAAAAAATATTAAAAAAAAAAAACATTTTCTAAAAAACTATGTAAGAAAGTCAACACACTGGCGAATACTAAACGCAAATCACTGTTTTTTTGCCAAATACAAATTAATCTCTACTTCAATAAGTATCGAATTCAATTTTATATTTTTGTATTTTATACCCGACTGTCCCAGAGGACAGGGTCATTTGAAAATGTACACAGTCCCGACATATATAAAGTTTGGTTTTACTTTGGCAAAGGGTCGCCAGTGCTCAACATCCATACCGTGATACAGTCAGCGACATTAATCGCTGAACATTCTACATTTTTCATATCGATAACATTATTTATTCTTACAAATATTGAACATTGTCAAAACCAGCAAAATTATGATCAAGACAAACACTGATTTTGATGCAAAACAAATATGTCGCTGACTGTACTGTTTTCTCTTTATTGAACGAATCGTTTCTTTCATAGTCGTGGCTTTATAAATTTAGCCACCACGTGCATTTTAAAAGCGTTCGGATCCATTAGTGCAAAGCGCAATGATAAGTTTGAGTGCAGCATCGATATAGGGATGCCACTAATATAATTAATATAATAATTACAAATTCAATTTGAATACCTGCGATAATATCATTTTGTAACCGACTTCCACCGACTTCCGACTTAAAGGAGAAGGTTCTATTTTCGTCTATATTTTTTTTATGATTGTTACCTCAGATCTCCGTCATTTATAAACCGATTTGAAAAATTCTTGCATTTGAAAGGATGTCCTTGCAGATTGGTCCCATACAAAATCATGTAAATCGGTTCAGTAGTTTTCTGAATAAATCAAAATAACTAATGGCACCGACTACAAATAAAATAAATTGTAAGGGTCCTAGTTATTTCTAGCTTTTTAGTGCACCCAACTTTGTTTGAAGACGGTAATTTTTTTTTTTTTATGTTTATGTTTTCCAATTTCTCCGTTAATTATGGACCGATTTTAAGTTAGAAAGGTTATACTCTCCGGGTGGTCCCATAGAAATTGCATCGAAACTGGTGCAGTAGTTTAAAAGATATGGACGACCTACGGTCACCAGTAAATATGAATAAAATCGAACCGACTTCAACGAACCTGGGTGCACTAAAAATCTAGGCATAACTAGGGACCCTGTATTTTCTTTCCTTTGGAGTCGGTGCCACTATCTTTACACTACGTTAGGACTTCTTTTTAGGGTCTGTGAGAGGTCTGTGAGTACTAGGATCGAGCCAGCCCGTGTGAAAGCTGTAGTCCATTCGCTAGTTTGGCTGGACCACGGCTATTTCAACTAAGTATAAGACGTTGACTGCGTCAATTTTTTATTTATTACACGTGACTTTAGGTTAAATCTGAATTCTGAGCTAGCAAGTTTTCCTTTCTCATAAAGATTACTAGCAATTTGAGTTTATCACATTACCTACTAGTATTCCCGTTAGCCCCCCAGCTAAGCTAATGCTTGAGCTAGGTGGTAAGCTCACATTAAAACTTTAAAGGCTAGGATGGGGATCGAACGCGGAACCTCTTAGCTACGAGGCCGGCCCCCCTAACCACTAGGCTATAGACACGCTTGGCTAAGCGTATGAATTTAAAATTGTATTATTATTTTTTGTTTTATTATTGCGGATTGTTAACAAAGATTCGCGACAGCCCTGGACCACTTCTCGGCGATATCTCGAGTGTTACGAAAGTGTGTTTTTTATCATAACGACCGTTATTACAGGCGGTCGGCAGCGGTGTAGGTACACGCATCAACTCATTTATAGCTTTTAAATTAATACTTTTAAGCTAATTAAATGCAATTTCGTGGAACACCTCTCCGAAATTTCCTGTTGAGTTATAAAAAAAGGCGATTTAAGTAAAGAATTATCACAATTGGCCATTTCATTTATTTTATTCATTTTAAATATTGCAGACTCCAGCCAAGATTTTTTAAATTACAGTCCCGCCACACACTCCCACCACTGTGACTCCTGTGAGCCAGGATGGACAATAGTGACCAATGATGACGTCGAGGTTTGACCCTCGACGAGTCCCGGGGACAAGTTAAATCGTCTTGGAACCCGCACGAGTTTAATCAAAAGAAATAATAGGAGGAGTTGTAAGGAGACAATCTTCTTCTCTCCGTTACAAAATCAACTGTATGTATATAACTGCGACTATATGACGGTTGAGCCTGTCTCGACCGGAGTTTCTGGCTGGAGCGCACTCGCGCTCGCCCTCTGTCCGGGTGAAGTTGTTATGGCCACTCTGGCCAACAACGTATAGTCATATCAAAAAAAAAAAAAAAAAAAAAACGACCGGAGTAGTAGGTACTGCCCTCTCACAGAAGATGGGTGTGAAGTAGCTATAATAGCTGCCGTTGCCTACGATGAGTGAGAGAACCGGAAGCTCAAGGGAACTCAACGAAAATATCGACGGACAATACCAAATCTGGGGGGTCCAGAATCATGAGTTGAATCCATGGTATCAGTTTTCGTTACGATGCCCCTTACACCCTGTATAAGAATTTCCCATATTCCTTGACACCATACGAAGCAGAAAGTGTCCCTATATTTAAACAAATAGTCCAGAAGCTTTCCCTCCACAATGCTTGACCCACATATTGTTTGACAAACAAACAGACAGACAGAAATACGCGGAACCTCTTCACATTTTAATTAAAACGTCACGCCTCGGACGGAACCCAGCTGTGATGGTTTTAGGGTTCCTCATGTACATTTTATTTTTTTGTTTGACCATCGGATGAAAACAGTATTGCGATATTGATGACCGACGACTACAGAACTCAAGACCGTGTTCACCAACACACTAACGGACTGTTAGAGCGGTGAACGATTGTTATCAATTTATGATGCAAGCAGTTACTGGTCTAATGGTCCGATATCAGGTTATTGACATTATCGGCAATGTGAAAACGCCCATTGGGTGGTCCTAAACTAAGGCTCGAATTAATAAATCGATCTCAAGTCTGAGAACGGTCTTGAGTATGCTTTTGACGTGTAATTTTGTATTGGTATAACATTTCTAGGATCGCTCCCAAACTGCAGATGGATTTATTAATACGCAACACCTGCACTATAAATGCCGAGCAATGTATTAATCTCTAAATGTTGGTACTAGGTGAGAGCCACTGGGTCAATATTTATTTATAATTCTGGGGAGAAAGCTCGCAACAATCGTTTCAGTATATTAATGTGGCCAGACAACCACCCACTGTATGGTCCCAAACTATGCAACGATTGTACATACAGACAACGAAATAAAAAACAGTGCCGTATAGGGACGCCCGAAAGAAGCGAAGCTTTATAGTATAAAGCGTAGGGCGCCGCAACTGCCACTCTGTATACCTATATATATCGTGTAACGCTACTGACGCCATCGTGTAACGCTACTAACGTCATCTTGTAACGCTACTGACGCTTAGACCGGATAGAGTGACCGCGCGGCAAGCGCCCCGAACGTCCGTTTTAGAAGCTTCGCTTCAATAGTTGAAACATTCTCAAATATCCAAATCAGTAATAATCTTTACTTTATTTTAAAGCGTTGTTCTATAAATTTAAATTATGTTGCCATCAATAAAAATAATGGATCTGATTCAAAGCAAAAATGTGCAAGCTATGTTAATAACTGAGAATGTTCAGTGGCTGGGTGCCGATTGTCGGACAAACAAGCCGCAAACTTCGAGCACGACATAAATAAGTGTACGGAACCATGATATAATATTCGTAACTAGCTTCACAGATTAATAATAATTTGACAATGGACCGCAGAGGTGTGAACGGTGTGTTTTTTTTCACAACAAAGGCGTTTGACAGCTCAATGGAGAGCGCTTTTTATTCAAAGCGCGCTTCAAGAAGCGGGGTTTTCATTCTTTTTAATGACCGAAATGATTTATGGTTCGACGGGATTTGAGTCGGTCGGTACTTAGATGGGTGACCGCTTTGGTTCTGACATCCTTCAAGCTACGAAGGTTAGCTGTCACTGTCGATCCGTCCGCTCTATGCTCCTATCTATGGTCATCATTGTAATATCTGTCCGGATCTTCTCAGTGAAGGCCGAGTATTCGATAGAGACTATTTAAGTGCACCCGTAGGCCTGAACAAAATAAACGATTTGAGTTTAAGTATGACACTAGTCACGGAAAAAAAAGTCAAAAGTTTCACTTCACAACACTTATTTTCTTTCTAGAATTGTAAAACAGTACCTAAAGAAAAGCCTCAAGCTTGTCGCGAGATTTACCTGTGTACTAACTAGTCTTGCTTAACATACTTATTATAAGGAATTCTATGAAAGAAGAATGAATAAATCTTCTATACAAATAAATAAAATTGGAGTGTCTGTTTGTAATATCAAAATAACACCTTTTCACAAAATGCATATAAAAGTACATACGACACTTATAGCAAAAACGCGCTTTAAAAAATGTTTGTCTGGCTGTCTGTCTGTGTGTTTGTTCCGGGTAATCTCCGAAACGGCTGGACCGATTTTGATGGGACTTTCACTGGCAGATAGCTGATGTTTTAAGGAGTAACTAAGGCTACTTTAATTGTAGAAAAACAATTAGGGTTCTGCGTAAAAAATAACAACACATGAAATCAAAGAGTACCTATCTCCGAAACGGCTGGACCGATCTAGACGGGACTTTCACTGGTAGATAGCTGTTGTTATAAGCAGTTAAATTTTGTATTTCTAATACAAAAGTAACTTAGGCTACTTTTGTATTAGAAATACAAAATTTTAAAAAATGGGTCCTGTCGCGCGGGCTCAGAACGCGGGAGCGGGCTTTTTTGTTAAGTTAAATTCCACGCGGACGAAGTCGCGGGCTCAGCTAGTCATTTAATAAATTGTGTAATACATGTATTAAATTAATTGGTGTGACTTGATTTCAAGTTTATTTACTTATTTTTAGGGAAATTAAATAAAAGCTTGGTTTTAAAAAGTTTTTTTTACAATTAATTGACTTCGTTTGAACGATACAGGTGATAGATCTCAATTAATGGCATGCAAAAATAACCCTTATAGGCATCTTACCAATATTCCGTCGGTACTGACCTAACTCAATGCTGAATGGTCAGTATAGGTACAGCGACGGACACAAGCGGGATGCAATTATCTTGGCGCAATCAATGTCAGTTAGCGATCGTACAGGCGAGGACAAAAGTGTTTTGCAGGATTTGGGTATCTGAATTCTTGTATGACAGCTTTCAAATTTTATGGGTCGAAATTCGAATATTTGACAGCGCACCTCCTCGATATAAGGGTGGGGGGTGCGCAGTTTCTCATTGGTCAGCGCACATTAGTGTGACAACTTGTGTCGGTGACTGTGCAGTGGGAGCGGGCGCGTGTCATATGTCCATCTCACTTAGTGCTTCCCTCCGGGCAATTATTTGGCAATTTGTGGCACAACGGCCCGGTGAGTACATTGCTTTCGGATATCCATACTTTCTTTAGTTTATAAATGAAAATACTTCTAATACACGGCCAACGAGAAACGATACATAAATGAATATTTAATTTTCGCCTTCATTTATTTGTAATTATTATTCCGTTTACGGACACACGATGCCACGAATATATAAAATAAAAAACTTTACATTATATTTGTTATTTTATGCAATAAAGATTGGGGCCGGTCCCAGTGAAACCCAGACTGGGGTCAATTACCGACGGGAATCGATATCGCAACCACTCGGTGCAATGAGCGGAGCGGCCTAATTTTAAACCTATTTCCTAGGCGGTCAAATAACTATTTTATCTCACTCTCACCAATGAAGTAAGAAAGGGAGACAGCGTTTTCGTGACACCAGGGCTACAGAACAGTTAAAAACTGTGAATTCTACCTATTCTACTATTCCCTTCAAAACACAATGGTATTCTACCCCCTTGTACAAATTTGAATTTGATTTGAAGTGTGAAAAAGGCTCTTTTGTATTTGATCAAAACTGCGTCCCTAAGTGCTACGCAAGAGCTTTTCATGGACTGTTCACATGCCATTCTCAAACTGTTAATAATAATAAAATCATGTATTCATATACTATTCTTTAAACTTGGGGTTTTTTTTACTAGAAGCAGATGTCTGGCTTCTAACTTAAATGCGCCTTTTCTAGCAATATTAGGGCGTTGTATTTTGCATAGCTCCTTAGTAAATAACATACCAAACGATGTTGTACCAACCTGCGTTACACACGTAATTAATGACACAGATAAACCCCGATTTTCCCAACTAGACAAATGTCAGTGTCACTTTTAATTTTAAAAACATGTCCACCCATGTACGTTTCACCACTATCTGTGATGTCACCACAAAGAGCCGCAGAACAGGACAGACATGTGTGCGAGTCACGGTCAGCCAAGAAGCTTAGAATACCACATAAAGTTCTTGCGGTCAGCGTCCCGCAGCGTACGCAGCTCTATGGCTATTACAAGATCTGCTCTGCCCTGCGCTGCGTGAGCTACGTCGTCTGCGTCACAACATAGGATAGTTTGGGGCAGTGGTTTGTGGACAGGCCGCTCGCTCGACTCAATGCACTGGGTAGTCGCGGGCCTTTTCGTAATTTACCCAGGTCTGGGTGTCACTGGGACCGCCCCCAGTCCATGGTACAGTACCCATAGTACAAGGGTCGCTTAGTTTGTGACCATAAAGTTGGTGTGTTAGTCTGGCGATATTAATGATGTATTTAATCATATTTATAGGTACGCTGTTTTCATGTTAATTCCGAGTTTTAAATCATGCTGTAAGTAACGTATATTTAAAAAGGCAAGTTCCAAATGTTTGGAATGACTCTGGGCAACCCTACGGGGATGATGGGTGATATGACTCAACGATACGTCACTATCAAGTCACAGTTATCTCATTACGACGGAAGGGAGAGATTAATCGACCTTACGGAGATCGAATAGTATGCGATAAGCGAGCATTCACCTGTGATGGTATTCTGAGGTAGTTAAATTCATGCCATAGGTAGAGGTAGTATCGTAACTAGGGCGGTGCCTAGGCGCAGGGTGCAGGACCTGGAGGGGCGCAGAAAAGACTAACCAGGACCAAGTTTTCAAGGACTAAGTTATATGAACTCACACCGGGCGCATTAAAGGTTACTTAGTACTTAGGCACTGGATAGAGGTGCACTGTAGTAACTATCGATGGTTGAACTCGGAAACTAGCCATAATATCGATAGTATTGGCATTTATACACAATCAATGCTGTATGTAATCAATTGCAATATTGCTCGTCATCAATACTATTGATTTTGATTTTCGATAGATACTGTCGAGTGTCGATTATCGACAGTACCTATTGTAAAATTACAAAACAAACGATAGCCCCATCGACATTATGACTAGTTATCGAGGAGGAACCTGCACACCTTGAATTCCAAAGCGCGCGTTCGACCACTGAGCTATCACTGCTTAAATTATCCAAAACATTTTTCAGACTTACACACCCAGAAGTGAAATGTATTTTCAACAGCTTAAAATATCTCTGATCAACCCTTTAATATGCACAGCTCACTAATCCAGCTTTCTAATTCAAAAACCATATTCTGAGTGAGATTTGATTACTATTTACTTATTTAGTGACAATGGTGTTGCCTGCTCACATTCTGTTGCTATTCCTGAAAAACTGCACCATCTTTTATGCATTTAAAAGAGTAACCATAGATTTTCTAGCCGTATCTTCTAGTGGAAGCGGCATTTCGAACCGGTGGCAGATTCTGAATATTCATAAATGCTTTGATGGCTTACATTAATAAAAACATTTTTTGAGTTTGGGCCTGAATATTAGTCAGGTACCTATCACAGTGTCAAATCAACTCATAATCAATCCAAATATCGACTTAACTGACCTTAGCTTCGTTTCCCGACGGATACCGTCAATCATTCCATTGTACTCCTGCCTACACCTGCGAGCTCGAGTCGCGATGATACGCTATCTATGTACAGGCTGACATGTTTGAACAGATTGGATTAGACGCGGTACGGTCAGCAAGTGTGGTGTTTTTATTTCTGCCCGCTGATGAAAAACCGCTGAAAAGATTTCGATAAAATTCTGCTGTACACCAGCTCAAGAATCCTAGCCCTCGAACAACCTAAAGTTGTTAGTACTCGGCTCATGAACTCGGAAGCTTTGACATCACAGACAGAGGACTATCTTTACCTCTTTTTGCAGTCCATTTTTGAAGCGAAGCTTCTATACGGACGTTCTGAGCGCTCGCCGCGCGGCCACTCTATCCGTGCTAAGCGTCAGTAGCGTTACACGATATATATAGGTATACAGAGTGGCAGCTGCGGCGCCCTACGCTTTATACTGTAAAGCTTCGCTTCTTTCGGGCGTCCCTAGACGGCACTGTTTTTTAATAATTCCAATTCTACGGTTTGGGCCAACCTAGGCCAACGAATGTGGGCACTGTTGGCCCATTATCAATCATCATTATTATTATCGCCACCTTGTCATTGCCCACAGCTGGGTATAAACCGTCCTTTCCACAATCCCGCGCTAATATAAGAGTGTATCACCACTTTTATGTGATGAGTGGTGACAATCCACGTTGGCACGGACCGCACGTACAAGACGCAATCTTGCATCTCACTGTTTCGAGTATACTTAAGTTGTTAACATGTTCGCTGCTAACGCTACAGAACCGTCGCTCATTCTTCCATCAGGTTTAACCCAATTTCTCAGTTAAATATTTAACTATACGAACTCTTGCGATCGCGTTAGTTGAACCTTCCTCGGTTAGGTTTAATCCGGCACACAGAAATACTAGTTAATGCAAAACAAACAGATTTTTTTAGTCTTTCACGACACACTATGAAGACTGATGTTACACAAACCTCACTTTCGCTAGCACCCAAATAACCATTCAAACTGAATTAACAAATATGTACATATTTACTACGAAGTAGGCACCTAAATCATAACTCTAAATTGAAAATTTCAAAAACCCTAGATGCGACTACTGTGCTTAACTACAAAAGAGCTGATAATTTTCAAACGGCTGAACCGATTTTCATGAAACATAGCTAAGAACACTCTCGATCAGAATACCTTTCTAACAAAGAAAAACTAAATTAAAATCGGTTCATCCGCTTGGGCGCTACGATGCCACATACACAGACACACAGATACACGTCATGTTAAACTTATTACACCACTCTGTTTTCGTCGGAGGTTAAGAACAAGGTTTGTTAAGCAACATTAGAATGCTTAGCTTTAATATAAGCAATAAATTCGATCAATATTTTGTGTTATTAGACATTTTTAATACAAAAAATACGGAGGTATCTCCGGGCCTTGGCGCCTGCTCAATGATATACGATATTATTTGTTGCGGTCACATGTTCGGAGGTTTTTGTCCCCTTTTTTGTCCCTAAAAGGTCGGAAACCACTTTTTTGTTTTCAAATTTCATAATCCTTAATGATTTTGACGGGTCAGGTTGCCGACGCGGAGGTTTTGGGTTCGATTACCGCTCCCCAATCTTGGAATCTTTCGTTCTAATGTTGGTTTGTAAGATGATGAAAGTCAAAGTTAAGTTATAAGTTTATTTTGTTATAACTATCGGAACGCGACCTCGACTGAGAAGATCCGGCGAGAAACACAACGGGCTTGTCTTTTTACCTTTTGTAATATTATAATTTTTTTAAATCACCAGTTGCTTATGGCGATACATCATTCTTCTTTATCTCTTATTGTATAAGCTAGGCCGACGACATGGCTTAAGGACCGTGATAGCCGGGACAACCAGCTTAACATGCCCTTTGAAGCACGAACGGAAGCGCTGTTGTAAAAGCCACTTGCCTGCTCACTTTCTGTTGCTGTTCCTGAGAATGTACACCATCTTTTATTCATTGAAAAGAGTAACCATTGAGTTTCTCGGCGGCTCTTCTCAGTGGAAGCGGCATTCCGAGCCGGCGGTAGATTCTGACTGTTCATAAATGCTTTGTTGGCGCACATAAATAAAAACAATTTTGAGTTCACTTGAGCACACAAAATTATAAACCAAATTCGTTGATTAATTGAAAATAGGAGAGGCCAGCAAGACCGGTCATCATGAGAGTGTCACAAACCCTAATAATATTTTCCGCAATTTCCGCAGACCAAAGCGAAGAAATAATACAGTTCGACACTTGGCTTTTCGTGTTTTTATGAGGCTTATGTAGTAATAATAACAAAATAAATAAATATCACCAGACTGGCACACCAACTGTACTGTGCCAAGCTAAAGAACGCTTGTACTATGGGCACCGTAAAATGGACTGGGGGCGATCCCAGTGACACCCAGACCGGGGCAAATTACGTAAAGGCCATTTCCGAAGTTTGCCCCGGCTGGAATCGAACCCGAAACCACCATGTGCAGTGAGCCGAGCGGCCTACGCTCAAACCACTGCGCCAAGCGGTCGTAAAACTATTCTATCCTTTTTTTCAGGAACCAGAATGAAATAAAAGAAAAAGATTGACTTGTGATATGGTGTGGTCTACACCATACTTAATTAGTGAGTTTGTATTAGTAAAGTAGTTGAAATTCTGGTATGTGAGAGAGAGATAACAGATATTTAAACACGGAATGCGTAGAATGCAATGCGCGTACGCATCATACCGTGGTTGTCGGTAAATCACTTAACGCGTAGTGATGTGACACGCTCGATGATAAATTTATCGATATTTCGGTGAGTATTGTTTACTTTGTGCGTCAGGATACGGATTTGGATACGTTTTTGTTCCGTATTTCATTCTAAATATAGAAATGCCTTCTCCCCCTGTATTCGAAAACTCGTGTTTTTAAGACATTACTAGTTTTCCCTTTAGCCCCTCCAACTAAGCTAATGCTTGTGCTAGGAGTAGGCTCACGTCAATAGTTTAATGGTCACGATGGGGATCGAACCCGGAACCTCTCAGCCACGAGGACGGCCCTCTAACCACTAGGCTATTGACGCTTCAAAAGTTGGCAAACAAGTATACGAACTACCTGATGTTAAGCAGTCACCGTAGCCCATAGATGCTGGCAATACCAAAAGCATTACTCGCTCGCACGTTTCCGGACTCAAGGGGAGGGAGATAGAGGAAGGAAAAGTAAGAGGAGGTCAGGCTTCTAGCTCTATCACTCATCGTACGAATCGCAGTTAAAATAGCTGCATTACGCCGATCTTCTGTGAGAGGGTGGTGCTACCGCAGTAGAGCCAGCCCGTATACGAGATGTAGTCAATTAGGTACCGCTCGTGTCTACCACTCGTCTAATTCGATCTCTCGATCTTGCATTACATAAGTGTTATTTCGGAATACCAACTACACTGGTATAGCCTTACTATTAGAAGGTATACAGTTGACGACCGCTTGGCGCAGTGGTTTGCGTAGGCCGCTCGGCTCACTGCACCTGGTGGTTGCGGGCTCGATCCCCGTCTGGGTAAATTTCTGAAATGGCCTTTTCGTAATTGGCCCAAGTCTGGGTGTCACTGGTTTCTCCCCCAGTCCATTGTACGGTGCCCATAGTACAAGCGTTGCTTGCTTTGGGACCATACAGTTGGTGTGTCAGTTTAGCGATATTTAGTTTAATGCAAGTTCACTGGGCGCTGTCAGTGCGTACAGCACATTATAGCCGCGATGAGTAATGATAATAAATATAAAAAGGACCATAACACAACTAGCGATGGGTGCGTGGCGATCTTATCTCAATGGGTCGGGTTACCGGCAGAGGTGCACAACATTTTCCTATTCAAACTCAAAACGCATAATTGTTTTTATTCATGTAAGCCAACAAAGCATTTATGAATAGTCAGAATCTACCACTGGTTCGGAATGCCGCTTCCACTGAGAAGATCCGGCAAGAAACTCAATGTTTACTCTTTTCAAAGAATAAAAGATGGTGTAGATTCTCAGGAACAGCAACAGTATGTGAGCAGGCGACACCATTGTCACTAAATAAGTAAATAGTAATCAAATCTCACTCAGATTTAGGTATTTCAATTAGATAGCTAGTTTAGTGAGGTGTGCATACCTACTCACACAACATTAAACTTGTCACATCGATGATAGACTACCTCTCCTACCTATCTCTCCGGGGTAATGATGCGCAATTAAGTGTTATTTATCTTCCTTATAAAAAAATAAGCAGTGATATCTATCTACCGCCGGCTCGGAATGCCGCTTCCACTGAGAAGAGCAGGCAACAAACTCTATGGTTACTGTTTTCAAATTAATGAAAGATGGTGTACATTCTCAGGAACAGCAACACAATGTGTGCACTAGAAAATGATACCTACACCAGTAATTAAGCAATACCAAGCTAATTAAGTCTCACTCACTTTTTTTGGTTTTAATTTAAATTAGATAAGTATACCTACAGTTACTCGCACTCTAAAGAAAAATCAATGTTAAAGAAAACAGTGCCATCTAGTGACGCCCCAAAGAAGCGGAGCTCTTGAGGTCATCGTGTAACGCTACTGACGCTTAGCACGGATAGAGTCGCCGCGCGGCGAGCGCCCTTTACGTCCGTAGAGAAGCTTCGCTTAAAAAAAAAGGTGTTTAACAAAGATCTTTCCCGAGTTATGATGTCATCCGTTCTAAATAAAATGAACAGGAAATTAATGGACAATGTTTATCAAAAGGACAGCGGACGAGGCAGCGCCTGCGCACCAGCATGGCTTGAGAAGCGGCATCACTCTCCTAAACCACAGACTTGTTCCACATAGTACCTACCTATTTAAAAAGCTACCAAATGTTGTGAGTCCCTGTGCTGCGTAGATCAGATGGCGTTCTTGGTTCGTTAGCCGCGCTGCGCCCGCGCCGAAACTATATTATACCAAGTTACCAACATCACATACCTTCCAAGCCTTTCCATTCCGTTCTGACGTCACAAAGGCAGCTTCTATCATCATACTAATATTATAAAGAGGAAAACTTTGTTTGTTTGATTGTAATGAATAGGCTCCGAAACTACTGAACCGATTTGAAAAATTATTTCACTGTTGGGAAGCTACACTATCCCCGGGTGACATAGGCTATATTATATTTAAAAAAAAAATAGGGATCCTTACTAAAACTCCAATAATGTAACCGTAATGTACCCGTGCGATGCCGGGGCGGGCCGCTAGTACGAAATAATCATGAATGAAATCGCGGAGAACTCCCAACTGACCTCAGTCAGCTACCGAACGGTGAAGGGAAACATCGTGAGGAAACCTGCATGTTGTCAAAGACGTGTTGTGTTCGCCAACCCGCACCAGGCCAGCGTGGTGGACTGTGGGCCAAATCCTCGCACTTGGGGGAGGCATAGGCAAAAGGCTACCTTGTAAAATTCTGTAGGTGGTACATCTAAACTGTAGCCAATGCAGCTCATATAGGGGCTGGCTCGACCGGAGTAGTACCAACCTCTCACAGACGATCGGCGTAAATTTATATAAAAGTGGTTGCCTTTGCTTTTATCGGTATTTCTGTGCGCTATTACTGTCTATCACGTTTTTAATTTATTTTAAACTAGTTGAGCCCGCGACTTCGTCCGCGTGGAATTTAACTTAACAAAAAAACCCGCTCCCGCGTTCTGAGCCCGCGCGACAGGACCCATGTTTTAAATTTTGTATTTCTAAAATAAAAGTAGCCTAAGTTACTCCTTAAAACATCAGCTATCTGCCAGTGAAAGTCCCGTCAAAATCGGTCCAGCCGTTTCGGAGATTACCCGGAACAAACACACATACAGACAGACAGACAGACAGACAGACAGACAGATAGACAGACAGACATACAAAAAAAAATTATATCGCGTTTTTGTTATAGGTGTCGTATGTACTTTCATATGCATTTAGTGAAAAGGTGTTATTTTGATATTACGAACAGACACTCCAATTTTATTTATTTGTATAGATTCTAATCTGTCGTTATAACCTGGCTAAGTAAAAACTCAAGAACAAGTTATGGTCTGTGAATAAATACGTGTGTAAATATGCAAATAACTAGCTTTGCCCGCGACTTCGTCCGCGTGTAATTTAACTTAACAAAAATTTCGGGACTATTCATCCCCTATTTTATCCCCTTGGGGGTAGAATTAATCAAAATCCTTTCTTAGCGGATGCCTACGTCATAACATCTACCTGCATGCCAAATTTCAGCCCGATCCGTCCAGTGGTTTGGGCTGTGCGTTGATAGATCACTATGTCAGTCAGTCAGTCAATCACCTTTGAGTTATATATATTTAGATATAGACGGGAATCGAACCGAAGACTTTACAATCGGCAAGCCGCAGCCGCCAAAGCCGGAGTACTTACCTACATTGTTGTAATCAAATTGACTCGTCCCCCGAGAGCCCATTGTGCCGGCCCCCACCGGCTCCGCCGTGATGGTGTTCAATTATTAATTTTATTAAAATGGGTTCATCGAACTTTTGACAATTGAGGGCATGCGGAGCGTGGCGGTTGACAGCGATGACATAATGTAAAACAAAAATTGTCTATGGTTCACACGTGGTATGTTCCTTGGATTAAATACAGGTGGATTTTTGAGTGGAGCAGTAAGGTACCAGCTACAGACTGAGAATCGTTCTTAGGAGACTGTCTATACATTTTGAAACATTTCAATCTGCATTCACAGATTTCGAAAAAAATATACAGTCGCTTATAACAGCAGTGATAGCCGATTGGTTAAGGCAAGCGTCTTGCGGGCACCAGGTCCTGGGTTCAAACACCGGCTCGCACCTCTGTGTTTTTGAAATCTGTGCGAATCATAATTTCTATATGATCACTCGCTCACAGTGAAAGAAATCATCGTGAGGAAACCTGCATGTCTTAGAAAATCTCAACAATTTTTGAAAGCAGCACTGGCCAAGTACTTGTCCAGCGTCGTGGATTATAGCCTGAATCCCCCCCGTAGTGAGGGGAGGCCCGTGCCCAGGAGTGGGACATCAAAAAGGGCTAAAGTATTATTATTCAATTTATTTATTTTTTTTTTTAATTAAATAAAATTAATTTATAATTTTATATTTTTAAATCTAAATAAAAAATATCTTATCTAAATAAATTTAAAAATATAAAAATAGTTCCCCACCGGCA
Organism: Notodonta dromedarius; assembly: GCA_905147325.1. Taxonomy (NCBI): domain Eukaryota; kingdom Metazoa; phylum Arthropoda; class Insecta; order Lepidoptera; family Notodontidae; genus Notodonta; species Notodonta dromedarius. The sequence continues at coordinate 5,733,718 of LR990188.1, forward strand.
TCGGGAACAGGGTCCTAGCTACCGGCGGTCAAGGCTCCAGAGAGAGGAACTTCCTCACTATCCTAGCCGTCTCCAGGAGTACTGCCTTCTGGATCTGACCCTTGATCCAGTCCAGCTACCTAACGAGAGCCTCTTAAGATGTTATTATTATTATT